>CM060866.1:27910291-28543285 GCA_030737845.1 Acorus calamus | reverse complement strand
TTTATGTCAAATGACTTTATACACATTTATATCAAATTTTTACACCCCCCCCCCCCCCCCCCCCATAGAAAGCTTCTGTCCCCTCTCTCATCTCACCATTGTTTGAAACCTTGAAAGCTATTCTCCTCCGTTGCATTATCCATTCATTCCCCCCCCCCCCCCTCTCTCTCCAACAACAAATAAATTGGAGATTATCAATCTCATAGAAGTGGTTGGTGTAACGAAGGAAAGGATGGAGATGATGGGGATGAGGAACGCGGGGCGGGGAGAGGGATTTAGAGGTGGTAATGGTGTCGGAGGGTTGGTGGTGGTGGGGAGGAGAGGGGAGGAGTGGTGGTTTGGGGGGGAGGGGGTGTGGTGGTGGTGGGGAGCAGGGGGGAGGTACAATATCTTGTGGTGGAGAGGGTTTGGTGGTGGTCGAGGGTGAGAAATTTATAAGGAAGAACATGAAGGATAAAATTGTCATTTCAATGGGTATATTTGAATTTTTCATTGAATACAAGGGTATAATTGGGTAATGATTTTGTAACATGGGTTAACATAGCGGAATATTATTAAAATATTTCAATTTTGGTAAGAGATTTGTAACTTGAGGGATTATTTGGATTTAACTGTGTGTTTATAGGGTTATATAGATATTGATGAATACAGTGCTATATGGATATATGGAAGTTTGTAGGGGAATATATGGATTTTCCCTTTTTTTTAATGTACATATTTCGGTACATAAAACATATACTGCACGTGGGACTGTCCCTAAAGACAATTGGATTGAATTTTCTTACAACCCTCCCTTTTCAAGGATTCACTTTGGTTTTGAAATATAAAATTTGAAAGCAAGTGGGATTTTAATTTGAATTTCCGGAACTGTTGTATCGTTATTTAAAGAATTTTGTTGGAACTGGAATTTTGTTATAAAAATTCTTGAATCAGAAATTGATGGAATTGAAAATCCAAAACAATTCCTGATCCTATATAAATGCACATTGCAATATTGAAAATCCAAAACAATTCCTGATCCTATATAAATGCACATTGCAATACAATTCCCAGGTAATTCTCGAGCAATTGTAATTCCAATTCCCAGGTATACAAAACCCAGATACACCCACACACGTATTACAATTCCCAATTCCAGCTATAGAAAAAACACCTACACAAATAATACAACACTATTATGCATGTAAATGATGTAGATTATTGTAGAAACTACTATTCCACTTTTCTTTTACAAAGTTGTTCACATTAGAATTTGACAATTTGTTGTACAGATCACAGAGAAGCTTCTCTATGAATATTTGGATCCTGTTCATATAAATTCAGATGCAATGTGTAGATCACACGAGTTTAAGATCACCACTTGTTAGTGAGATGCAGATCCTAATACAGGTGTAAAATGGGAGATTGATGTCTCCCACATGTTTAATCCCATTTCCTTTATCATGAAATTTAAAATCACCAATTCTAAACAGAGTTCTCAGTCTGGTATTACAAAATGATCATACGGATTCGTTTATTCGGTGATAAATTAAAAATAAAATTGTTGGCCATGATCGGGCATCACCGGTTTACTTGTTCAGGAAGAAGGCTGTGCACTGCTCTGCTGTGTCTTCTGGGCTGGTTACTGTAAAAAGAAATTCACATGGGAGTTAATTTAATCTAAAGTGGAAATTTTGATGTAGAAAAGCAAAAGCCATGCCAATGTTACTTTCAATAATATTGTTATGATATAATGGCAATGGGAGGTAACAAACCTGCATGACCGATGGTGCGTTCAGATTCGTAAATCTCAAAGTCATTTCCTCCCTGAGTAAAAGAAATGATTTGTTAGTTATTAAATCCTATCATGAAATCATTTGATCAACTTACAATTAAGCTGAACCAGGTCAATCAATCATGTTACAAGTAATGCTTAGAATGCAGAACCTAATAGGATGTTGACAAACTTCTCTTAAAGAATTTGTGGGGGTCCATCGTTTATGCTAAAAAATGGGAGAAACACTTTAAAAAAAAGTGAACGGCTTAAGTTGAAAAAAAATTACAAATGGATATGACACAAAGCTGCTTGGAAGGCACAGATGTTCCAATGTTAAAGTAGGGTGTGTGTTCGCTGTTCACTTATTCTACTTGATCAAAAGTGTTGCTTCGGATTTTAATGGTGAAGTTCCAGTTTAACTGTAGTAAGGAGAAATTGTGTTTACAACATTACCTTGTACACTTTATCTCCAAAAAAGTGGATTTCTTGAAAGTCCTCAAGATATCTCAAACAGTATGTCTTGTCCCAACCTTGGGGAAATACCTGTTATCATGATTAAGGAGAAAAATATAATCAATAAAATCTTTTTTTGTTTCAACAACTTTGTGTGAACTGAGGTAATTATACTTACATCAAAGCTTATCTGCCCACCAATGGAAAATGATAGATTAAGGTGAGCAAACTTGTCACGAAGCACAGAAACCATTTTTGGCCTTACGTTGTGAATCTAGCAAGAAAAAAACTTACTTATTTTCTTCTGTCAAGGAATATTTGTTAACTGAATATACCATTATTTAGCTTGTGCATAGTTCATACCTTATCATATCTTTCAAACTCGTCTCGTTCTTCTTGACTACAGTTTCTTCCAATTGGTGAAACATTAATCATTCCACTGCGGAACTCGATGAATGTTCCCCTGGACACGAAATTAGAGGAAATCCTTAATATGAACCACAAAGTGTGTGTATTTCCAAAACAAAATAATCTTGACAAACCTTTTGATTGGAATGTCCAAGTCAGCAATGTAATGAAGTGTGAAGTTGATAAACACCTACATAAGCACCCAACAATGTCATTATGACATATACATAACTCTTCCAAAGTGATATACGTAGCATGGAAAGGTCTTACTTTTAGTTTTTCTTCACCAAGGAATGATTTCAAACTCTGCGTCATAAAAGGAAATAAGTGAGATTGAAGGGAACTACAGAATTACAAGAGAAATTGCATTTTCAAAATTGATTTCGACTGTTTGATGACCGTCAGTTTGGATGATTTTAGGAATCCACTCTTAAGCTTTAAATATTGGCCTATGAGTGGCATAGTTCATCCAAATAGGTGGTCCAAAGTTCACCAGAAGATTTTTTGTGAGCCAAGCTCCTGTTATATGGTCCTGAGAGTAACCGCTACTACCAAATGCTAAATTTGACAGGCTTTAGTTTTGACTTTGAGGCATGACTTTGCAAAAGACAGCCACAACTTATATGCAATTGCCCACCCACAATCTAAAATTACTTTATTTTCTTTCATTTAGTGAAAAAGTTCTCAGGGGTTCAAATGCGCAACATTAGCCATGCTGTGGAGTAGGGAACCTGGAATAATTAAGAAAAAAAATGTACATATAACAGTCTACAACAATGCCAACATAGTCTTATAATAAAATCAGAGAAAAGAAGAAAAATTCCAACTTCAATGCATTCCACAGTTAATAACGTTAGTTCTCATATGCTTGAGTCTCTTATGAATCAGCCATGTAGTTTAGTAATTTAATAAATAGGGCCGATCCACAAGAAATGTTTAAATTCCGTAAATTGGCTGCATAAAAAGCTTCCGCAGCTCCATATTGGTACACCAGTAAGTTGGTCTGCTATCCTTTTTTTGTTCAAAAATATCTGTGATGTTCAAAATTATGAACAGATATTTGATTTTTTTTTTTATGAGAGGTGATGTTTGATTCATGCTTCTATAGAATGAATTACCCCAATAAAAACTGTTAATGAGTTCTCCACATGAAATCCCCGTATGTAATTTCTGCTTTGAACTGCAGCCAATGAATCCATAAAATTTAATATATGTTAAAATAGATTGCCGGTATCGGATTCCAACCATTGATGAGGTTTTGGATTATATTTTCTTGGCTTTAATGCATTACAATATACATGAGCACTAATCTCAAAGTAACAGGTAAAACTGCTGGGGACTATAAGATGAGTAAAAACCTGAGTGTCAATAAGTTTCCCGTCTTTGTGAGCAACAAGGCCATTCTCAGAAAAGACATAATCATAGTCATTAATAACTGCAAAACAAGTAAATAAATCAAAGCTATTAGATCTTATAAATAAAGAAAATTAGAAATTCAAACTAAAGCTTCTAATTAGTAAATATTTTAAAATAACATAATCAGTAATTTATTCAGTGGGAGAAATTTTCATGCATACATGTATGAACATGTAATTATATATTATGGCATCATTTTAATTGCTGTTACCATAGCATTTGAATAAAACAATCTGAACGAAATTCTTCTTGAATTTGCTTCTATACTAAGAGAGTCATTGGCAGAGCCAACAATGTAACTACACAAAGGCACTTGGAATTTAGAGTTATGTCCACATGGTCTCTGTGCAAGTCAAATTACAAGAGCTAGTAAAAGGTAGAAAGCTGAAACCTGAACTTCCAAGCTGCTCAGATATCTTCACAAGATCGGATCCTCCAACCACACCGACTGTGACAACCTGCCATCGTGGATAGAAAATGAGGGAAGAAACACTTTCTCTGATCAAGCATTCCTATATCATATATTTCTCAAAGAAATCAAAAGAGCGAATCAAATAATCTACCTCTCGAAGTTTCTGCATGAACTTTAACATCTCTGGAGTTACTACCTGCAAATACATGGATTGATTGAAAAATATGCAACAGGGGCACAAACTATATATATTGAAAATTTGATGAAATTGACACTGATTAGTGACAACATGGAATTACCAGCAAAAGATTAAATATAACTAACGATACCTTTCTTGGAGCAGTGAGGGTCCCATCAACATCAAACAAAGCGATCAAACCAGGTGTCCTTGCTGCCATTTTTTGACGATTTTTATCTTATGACCTGCAGAATCAAATCATGTGGATAGTGTAACAACATTAAGATCACATACCAAGCAAAAAAAAAAAGATCACACGCAGTCCACCGATCTCTAAAAATTCCATAGAAGAAACAAATTATATGGTTGTCTGGTAATTGTGATAAAAGAAGACCCAACATGAAAGCCAACATGCAATGGCAAATTGTATCAGGGATAACACCATGTAAACAATGTTATTCACTGTAATATGACTCACAATAAGCAAATTAACTGTTCCATTTAACAATGTGGGAAATAAAAACTTCATTGATGAGTTCAATATTAATTTTGCCTGAGCAAACCAGACTTTATCTTGTTGTATGACTAGTACTAAATCAATCTGAGTGATCTCTTTTTTAATGAGGGTGAAAAGAAAGAGTATAAAATAATATAAATATCACATATAAATCTAAGATATAAAGTAGAGCATAAACCAGTGGCGATCATGTCATAAAACTGTTGGAATTGGTCACAATCAAGAGAAGTTCAAAACGAGAAACAACCTAACAGGTAGATGCAATCCACCTACTTATCGGCATAAGCAAAAATTTAATTAAAATTTTCATTTTATCTTATGAGGAATTCAGCTGATCTGATTCCCCACAATATTGCAAATCACGTCTTCGATATTACAAGACACGGCGATGTCTCTATTGTTGGAATTCTCAATAATAATAATAATAATAATAATAATAATAATAATAATAATAATAATAATAATAATAATAATAATAATAATAATAATAATAATAATAAAATACTCGCAGATAAATTTTTACAGTGATAAAAACTCTCTGTGTTTCATTCAGAAAATGTAAGCACTGTCATAAAAAAAATTGAGGGAAAAGATTGGCATTCGCCCTAGTGTTAATTAGAAGAGAGAATGCCCAAGCAGGGGCTACAATGTCTAATCAGAAAGAATTTAATTTCAATGAAGACCTGAATCGCTGTAGAAAAAACAGAACTTGAGGAGATAAACAAACACCCAAATCTACAAAAAAAAAAAAAGGGGGACAAAGAATTGCATCCCACACAAAAAAAAAACCCATCAAATCAACCAAGCTGGCCAAAAAAAGTTCCCCTTTTTGGACAAATCAAGAAGTTCTACGACTGAAAAAAGAACAAATTCAAAATTACACAAATGCCTTCCAAATAAAACAAAAAAAAATTCCAATGCAACATTAAAAACAATAAAACCCCAAAATTATGATAACACTAACTCAACTGGGGGCAATAGAAATTGCAAACAAAGAGTGAATAACAGACACAGATCTGAAAATACAAACCGAGATATTCAATAATACAATACAATGACTGAAAAGCAGACCTGTATTCACTTTGGGTTCAAAAATCAAAACCTTGATGAATGGAATAACTTCTGATACTCCTACGTGTGTGTGTGTGTCTATATATATAGATACAGATTTGATTAATGGAGGAGACCCACTCTCGGGATTCGGATAAAACTCTCTCTCTCAGTCTCTCTCTCTCACTTTCTTGGAAGTTGCCATTGAAAGGCAAGTTGCAGTTGAGTGAGGGCCGTTCCAAGTTCCAACACATGGGCGGTCTTGTAAACGGGTCGGACCCTGAACCGATCGGATCCATCTTATCCGACTCCAACTTCTAACATGCCCCTTATATGGATGGGTGGCTCTATTTGAGCCCCTCAAAATTATAAATAAACCCCCCTTATTAATAAGCTCCTCACATTTTCATAACTTAATTTATGAGCCCCTCATATATTAACTCTATATTTAAACAATAATTAAGCCCTCATTTGAAATATATGTTATATTTAAATCCTTATCATTATAATGTAATTGTAATATATGTATTACATTCTCTTCATAATAATGTTTTTTTTTCCAGCAAGACATTCATATCAATGTTTCACATTGAGCATATATTTATATAGAGTATATAATTCATTATATTGTAAAATATGTGATATTCAATTTTTTTTTTAAAATCAAATCCCTAAAAATTGTCAAATAGAATTCATGGAGATAATATTCAACACACAAAAAACAAATTTCATCTACATACCAAAATGGATTTTTTATTAATATTTAGCCAATCAAACATTTTTTTTTGGTGAAAATTGAAATAAACAATTATAAAAAATTTTACATCGACCATATACAAAAAAAAATTGAAATCCACATTTATATATATCTATTCAATTTCAATTGGAGCATACATTGATGCTACATTGATGCCCAAATATAATTCACCTATTTTATAAATAAATATATAAATAAATAAATTTAAATGAGATGAGGAGTATGCTTATTAAAAAAATCTTAATGAAAAATTTTACTAAAAAATTAGGTGGGCTTACTTATTGGGGGGTATACTTATTAGAAAAATCTAAATGAGTCTTTGACAACAAAATTCCATTTAAAAGGGGCTTACTTACAATTTTGAGGGGCTCAAATAGAGCCACCCTATATGGATTTGGGGGGGGGGGGTATTTCCACCCCCATTAGTACTCACCCCACCCCTTTACCATCACGTTGAATACAAACAACAACAACAAAGAAGAACGAGCACCAAGTCACCAACTCGTCCATCTTCATCGGAGCGGACCCTCTCCCCGCCGACCAATTCTTCATCCATGGCGTCTATACATGCGCACCACCACCGTTGTCCAGTCTCTGCTTGGAGAAAAATCTATTGATAAGAGGGTGAGAACACAGAGAAGCCCATGCTTTGAAGTTGTTTATTTAATGTGTTTTTAGTCCCTCGTATGTATTAAAAAGAAAATCAAATAATTTAGAGATAGGTCCCTCCCAAGGATTAAAAATGAATATATCATTTAAATCCGGAGACTAAAACTAAAATACGAAGAAGTGAAAGATCAATCACTAAATCCTATGATTTATGTGGATTTAAAAATAAAAAACTCTTTTTTAATACATGAAAATTGATGAGGGATATGGATGGGGCCGCATACAAGCTAAACATATCATTTTCCTATTCAGAAAAAAGCAAAAATAATTATTCATATTTTAAAATAAAAATAATGATATTTTGTTTCAACTAAAAATAAAAATTAGTATTTATCCTTTTTTTCTTGAGTTTGATACATTTGAATAATAATAATAATAAAATTTATTTTCAAAATTATGATAACTTATAAAAAAACCAAACTAGCCCTATAAAATACTAAATCCGTTTTTATGAATAATCTTTAAGATAATTAAAATTTATGTGAAACTATAATTTTTATTTCAAAGGAATTTATGTTATTTACACGATGCTACGTGATGCACCGTCACTAACAAATTCAATGAATCTCATCATCCCCTATGAAATACCATTTGAAAATTGAAACCCAAATTAATAAAAGTATATTACATCTATAATATAATTCACACCTATTAAAATTGTTTACATTCGATGAAACTAATAAAAAGAATAAAGAGTTAAAAGATATACAAATATTTAAAAAATCACAAAAATCACAAATATTTAAAATTGTTTACATTCGATGAAAATCCCATATAAATTCCTGTCACAATTGGGGTAGACATACATATATTTAAAAAATCACAAAAATCCGTATACATCTCTATCGTCACTAAAATTTAATAATGATTCAACATATTTTACTTAACTCTAACACATACCATGAAATGATTACATTATCCATAATATTTTAACCATTCCAAACGATGTTAATATAGAAGATGAAAAAAATGTAAAAGTTCTATAAAGATAATTTGATCTTTTGTGTAGATTAATTTACATTTATGATTGTTTATAGGAGCTGTAATATCTACACAACTATAAGAGAATATTCTATTAAATTGATAAAAATTTCACTCGGAGATAATAATTATGTTTTTGTGAGTTTGTAGAGACTTTTACATTTGCCCTAACTTTGATAAAAACTTGTATGAGATTATCCATATTTACAGGGATAAAAATCATTTTAACTAAAAAATAAATAAATAAAAAGTACATAAATCACGTGGGACTTAAGACACAGTCACGTGTCACTACAAACCACACAAACTTTGTGGTATCCAACTATTGGTGCGTTTGGTTGCGCGATTGCAAAACTGATTCCGCAGGAATCTGCGATTGCAAACCTGATTCTGCAGGAAGCTCACTTTCTCAGCTTTTTGAAATCGCAGCTTTTGAGCACTATTTGCCTGCAATCGCTAGGTTTAAAACTGCGATTACAAAACTGTTTGGTTGCGCGATTACAAACGCAGCTTCCTGTAATCGCAATCGCAGCGCAATCGCACAACCAAACGCACCCTATATTGAATTCAATGAACCAGTTTTCAATCAGTATTTTATTTCATCTCGAATTCCGTCCACAAAATTAGATATATACACTTTAATTAATAGAAGACCCATTGGAAAATGAGAGTGAATAAAACCTCAATTAACTTGGGATGACGCACGCCCTACATGTCACGTGCCCTTTATAATAGAATTTATGAGAAATTCTACTATTGTAAAAAACTTGTAAAACTATTTTCTAAAGGAAAATGTTTTTTTTAAGAAAAATGTGAGTGTCTTCATTTCAATTATAAATCGAAAGAACATGCCAGAATTAGTTATGAGAGGAATTAAAGAAAAGAAAATAAGACAAATCTAAACACAAGATAATGAGCCACAATCAAGAAATGGTAAAAAAAGGTTTCTACCACGTCAAGCCATCTTGATCTTACTTTTGTGTCACGTCATAATTGATAAAATATCATCCTCTAAATGAATACACGCAGCTCCCCAGAGGCAAGTCCACCAAACTCCTCCATCCAAAGGAGAATGTTATTTAATGTGTTTCTTCGGTCTCCATTTCAATCCATACATATTTTGAATTTTTTTATATATAATATATGTTATTTAGTGAAATATGAATGTATAATGTTGACTATAGAAAAAAAAACTGTATAACAACACTATTTTGATAAATATATATCAAGCATTGACAGAGTCAACACTGAGTTTAGACGAAGTAGGCGACCACCTAGGGTTCCCATTTATATAGGTCACTAATTACATTTTTTTCACTCTTTATCTTGAATTATTGGGGTACATAATATAGTTGTTCTTGAATTATTGGGGTACATAATATAGTTGTTCTTGAATTATTGGGGTACATAATATAGTTTTTCTTGTAACAATATAACAAATTGTACTCACTAAAAAATAACAAATCAAAGGAAATTAACAAATCTTACATATTGTTATTGTTATTATTATTATTAAAAAATGTTACATTAATTTAGACATTGGTACACGCTTGTCTAAAGAAATGCATACTTTACATAAATTAAATTAATACTCAGACTGAATGTTGTAAAAAACGTTTAGTCAGGCCGTTGAGGAGGGACTATGGATTAATCGACTAGACCAACTTTTTAGAATAACGAATATATTTATATAAAATATATATGCATATACATGTTATATATAATAATAATTTTATACTACAAAATAATAAATAAGTAACATCAAAGCAAAATAAATATAAGCATAATAAAGATAACATAAATAATGATTTAATAATAAATATATAATATATAAGATAATTTAATAGCTTATTAGTAAACTATGAATTAATTGGAGAAGCAACTAGACGCTAAGTATTGTGGGTTGGGTCCGCTTAGGCCTAAGCGGGAGATTAATGGAGGCATAAAAATGATTTTGAGAATATTGCTCAAAATGAATTAAAATCTACTTCTTCTTTTTTTTTCATAATATAGTATATATTATTATAATAGAGAATATACCTATTAGAATTTCATGTATTGCGGTAGAAGAAGGGGATGCTTTTGCAGAATGAGTAAAGAAATGTCAATGTGTTTCAACCTTTTCTTACTTTGCTTTTAATTAGATCCCATCCATCCCATCCAGCTATTGAGGAAGAAGGGAATGGTTGTCTCTTATACCAGGAATCCCACCAAATTATTTTTGTCTTCATACATGTGATGGGTAAAAAAAATAAATGACTCCTTAACTTTGTTCCTTTTATATATTTTCCTTGCATGTGCCATGGGACCTCAGAATATACTACTTTTAAAGCTTGCCTGAAAGAGACAGAAAAATTGTGAAACAGAAATCTGTTTGCACATGAAGATGTGTGTGTGTAATGCTTTCTTTAGTGAGAAGGATTTAAGCAATGCTTCTTTAGTCATGTACACTTCTCAATCGGGCAACTTTGGTTTTGTAAAATTATCATCCCAAGAAATAGCATCCAATAAGTGAAAGCAGAGATCAGTTATGATGTTATGTTACCCACTCAATTCAATAGTATAGTATCAGTGCCTTGTAAATAATGGAGTCATATATATTCTACCTTTCACAAGTCACTTTGCCACAAAACAAAAGAAGGCAACACTCAATGCATGGTTTCACATATTACTTCCCAAAGACCACCATATGATTAATTCAGAACTCCACTGCTGAGACTTCCTGCTGATCAAAGAAAAGGCCAGAAGGGCTTCCACGAGGAAGCAAAGCCAACCTGACTGGACCCTTGGCGCCCGCCTCGACTGTCAATTCCCCGGTATGCCAATTCATGTCTGTCTGAACATAACCTGGGCTTGAACTATTGATGATCAAACTGGGATGTCTTTTGGCTAAGATCCTTGTATAAGCATTCATGGCTGCTTTGGAGATTATATATGCAGATATACTGGTTGGCCACTCATTGATCTCTAATGTACCCTCCTTGAAATCCTTCAAGAACTGACTCACCAGCTCGTCCAGTTTCTCTTCAGTTAGTGCATTATTTGCTCTGCCCAACTCTCCTTGTATGGTTTTGCTGGGTATGAACTGAAACATTGTGTCAACGGAAAAAAAAGAACACGTTATGATTCTGAGGTAGTGATAGCACTTAATTAAGAGAAGATGAATATGAATGCCTTCTCTATTTAGAAACGAATGATCTGTGTTTTAAAATCCAACCCGACCGACAGGTTGAACTTGTTAATTTTTTATCCGTTTTGATTTCTCGGTTTCCATTTAACCTCAAAACTCGCATCAATTGAATTGAATTTTTGAGAACCGGTTACTGGTTTGATTAAAATGGCTGATTATTTGTTCACTAAAATTGTGATTAATTAATTAGTTTTTCAATATAAATCTAATAAAAGGTTTAGATTTTATATAATAAAATCATGCTATATTGTTAAGTAAAAGTTTAGAAAAATGTTGAGATTTAAGATTTAATTTGACAATTATGCAAAGATTTTTTTGAAATATTTCATATTTTTTATGTGAATTTTTTTATTTAGTAATAAAAATCAATATATTGTTTTATGTCATGATAATATCATAGTTCAAATTTGATTAACCCATCAATTGAATAAGTGACATTTAACCTGTTCATTTTTTCAATTCACTGGACGGTTCAATTTTAACATTGTTTAAGTTAACACCACATTAAATCCATAAGAAATTAAGAAAGCGGAAAACTAAAAGAAAAAAAAATTACTAAATCAAAAGGTTAACCATATAACAGAAGTTGTGACACTGTGTTATAGATCATGGATGATAAAGAGAGACTTTTAATGAAAGAATTGTAAGAATATATCATGATACTAGTAGGTTGAAATTCGATTACCAATAATAGAAGGATATTACTATGACTCTAAATAATGAAATTTATCAAAAAATAGTAAATTATTGTAGATGCTAGATTTTAAATTGGAAATTTTCAAAATCTAGAGTCAGTTACCTTGAGTTGCCCAAGAAGAGATGAAAGAATAACAATTCTTGGTGATTTGGATAGATGGAGGAGGGGATCAAGAAGAGCTTCAGTGACTGCCTTGGTTGCATAGTAATTCACTCTCAGTCAATCTTCAGCCAACTCATGTGGCTCTTCCTTTATCAGGTCAAATAGTCCATATTTCTGCATTGTTGAAGAAAAACAGTTTACATAATTAATTGAAAAACTCCTAGCAAACTCATGACTCTATTACAAAAAAATTGTCAAAGGTAGTCCTGCCTTGGTTCCTAGCAAACACATAGGTCTGCATGTAACGGCGCCCTTGTGAACAAAAAAATTGTCAAAGGTGACCTTCACACAACTTCTTATAAGAGCATGACACAAACATGGAAAATCAAACTAAATATTATGTAGACATTACCTGACCACCCACTCCTGGCAACCTTAAGATCTCAGTATTTTCAATCAACCCATTAACTGCTGCATTGTTCACCTGCACAGAAGCATTTTCTCACATGACACACCATGTCCACATATATCTTGTACAAGATGCACTTAGAAAAAAAAAACAATTTTACCAAGATATCAAGTCTTCCATAATGGATTCTGATGAAATCTGTTAGAGCTGCAATGCTAGCTTGGTCAGAGATATCCAGCTAATGAAAACTGATGTTATGGACCCCAGAAAGTTTGAGATTCTCAACAGCTTCAAGACCCCTCTTGTTGTCTCTGGCTGTTAAGACTAAAAAGACTTCATTGGAAGCTAATTGTTTGCTGATTTCCAGTCCAATCCCTTTGTTGGCACCTGTCACAACTGCAATCCTGTTTGAAGGAGAAGGTATATATGGTTAAACTTAGAAAGTAGAAACCATAGTGAAACATGTGATGGATGTATGGATAGAGAGAGACCTGTTTGGGCTGGTGATGGATGCCATGTCTTGTTGGTGCTCAAACATTTAAACATAACACTTGGAACAGAAAATTTAAAATTCAAGTAAGTTTTTTGTATTTAACTTAAACATAGAACATATATTAATAAGATAGGCACGCTGAAAGAGAGAGAGAGAGCCTCAGATGTATGGAACATTTCAATTCCAATAAAATAACATATTTATAAATTATAACACTTTAAGCCCCTGTTTGGAATCTTTGAATAAAAAATTAAGTTATTATGAGGTTTATGATTATTCCAGTATAAATAAGAAGAAATGATTTTTTGTTTTACTGTGTTTTGAATTATTCTTGTTGTAAAGTGTAATAATAAAGTTTTTGTTGTTTGAATAAAATGTGAATAAGGTATGAATAAGGATTTATAAAAGCTGAAAATATAATGATAGTTAATTTGTAAGATGTGATGAGAGTTGATTTGACAGTGGCCGGGCTCATATATTCTTGAATAACCTAAAATAACTTAATTTCAGGGGTTGACTGCAATTCATATCATAGTTATCCTGGCATACAAATTCTCATTTATTCTAACATTCCAAACACCCATTTTAAAGCTATTTCAACTAATTCCCACTTATTCTAGACCCTATTCTCGAACTAAACGGGGGCTAAAGGTTGGTTTGACAATGGGATAAGTGATGAGATAAAGGGTAATTGTTAGGATAAGTGAAGGACATGACAATTTGTCCCGTTTGGTATAAAAAAATTGAGATAAAGTGTAGACTGTTGTCTCGATTTTAAAATGAAAATGAGATTTTTTTTGTTCGACCTAAAAGCTTGAATAACATTAATCCTCGTTTTTTATCTTAATTTTGGTAAATATAAATAAGGACAAAATTGATTAACTTTTAATTTTATCCCTTAAAATTAGGACAACTTATTCTCAATATCTTAATCTATCAATCTATTTGAGTGTCTCTGTTTTTTTTTTAATAAAATTAAGGTGATTATCTACCGTCTGTTCAAAAAAAAAAATCTATCCTCAATACAATATCTTAATCATTTCTCAAACCAGCCTTACTTATTCAAATACAAATGCACACATGTATTAAAGAATATGAACTAGAAAACAATAAAGAAGAATTAATTACATACCTCTTGTCGTCGCACTTTCTAGCATCAATTAGCTATATTTCAAGGGTGGAAAAATGAATGAGAAATATTGTTTGTTAGTGGAGGTCGATGTCCTATTTTATAGACATTGGAGGTGGTTAAGAAGATGAAGTGACCTTCTTCTCTTTTGTTTTTTTAATGTATAATTAATGAAAAGCATGGGAGATGTAGCCCATCAGTCCATACTCTCTAGAAGAGTCTACGAAATTACAAGGTAACAATATTCAATATATTTGTTTGCATAAAACCCCTTAAGCATGATAAAATTTTCAAGTCTCATAAGATCTCAAAAGAAAATCAAAATTTTAGACTAATTTGACAATGAGATAAGTGGTTTGGGTTAGATGAATAAATGTGTAGATAAGTAGTCAGATAGGGTAACTTATTCTATTCAATATAAAAATAATGGGATAAAGTGTGGACAATTCTCCCGTTTTTGAAATAAAAATGATCGATTTTTAGTTCTACCTAAAGACTGATCGAGATAATATTTATCCCAAATTTTATACTGATTTTGAAAAAAATGTGAATAATATCAAAATTGATGATTTTTTTATCTTTTAAATTAAGACAACATATCCTTAAAACGCTAATCTACTGCTAATAACACTTATAATTTAAGGCTCAGGTTCTTTGTTTATCATAAATGAATGACACATAGTTTCATTACAAGAGGAGTAGGCTATGGTGACGGTTTATAGCCATCATCGTAAGCTAAAAACTGTTTGATACATTTGACGACGTTTATGGATACGTTGTTATATGTAGTGTTTTATTATGCATATAATAACATTTTTGACATATGTATCATGACCCGGCTGGCTGCATAACCCGTTTTACACCTCTACCCCCCAACAAATGAAAAAGCAGCTTTTCAAGCTGATGTATGTATATTTTCTAAAAAGTTGTTTTTAAAAATTGATTTGAATGAAAATTCAGCTTTCAAACTCGTTTCCAGCATAACCAAAATTGTGTCACCATGGCAATCTTGAAACTTCATGCAAGGGAGAATTTTCATATGAATCTTAGCAGCTGTCCATCTTTGTCAGTGTTATTAATGTTAATTGTGTTGGCCTAGACCACCGACATAAAAACCTGTCTCAATTCAACTATTTCAACTACCAAAATAATGGAACTGTTATGACTGGTAATAAATACATCAAATTATTCTATAAATCACAACTCATCACAATTGATAAATTACACTATTTGAAAATTTTAATGCAATTTGATAACTTGATGTTGATGGATATTTTCACTAATATAAGTTCAAGACTCCCTCAGCAATTCTAGGAATAGAACAAGATAGGATATGATACGATACTCACATTACTTGAAAAACCAACTAATGTCAAATAGGATCATATGATGTGATTGTAATTTAGATTTATCATATGATAAACAGACAAATTTCATTCAATTCCTAAGGTCTAACATCTTCTATTAAAGCTAAGTGGAATTAACTTAGAAGCCTCAACTTAGCAGACACAAACCTGACACTTGACTGTTAATTAGCCACCCCAAACACAACTATCAACAAGAGGTCAATATATGGCATTGAGCACTGATGCACTCAATGAGTTTAATAATTCAGTTTCATACAAATTCAAAAGCTTATCAAACATGTTTACAAACAAGGCTTAAATGTAACATAGCTGTATTTAATATAGAAAGATAATTTGATTTTATATAAATTAATTTAATAAAATTTGATTGTTAGGAAAATCTTTTTAAAAAAAAAAAGATTTTTTATATTAAAAACCAGTGTTTTAAATCCTGTCCCGACCCCATCAATTGAACCAGCTAAACATTCACCCGCTTTGAATTCCAATTTGATTTACCCCTCAAAATCCGATGATGACCGGTTCTTTATACATATAACTTGTTATTAATTATTTGTTAAAACATGAAATCTAATAAAAAAAATTAGATAATATATAATAAAATTATGTTATAATGTTAAATAAAAAACTTAAAAAGCATTATAATTAAGATATGATAATTATATAAAAAAATTCTAATATATTGCATATTCTTATAAAACTATTAATTTAGTAATCACAATTATTTTATTTTTTTATGTCAAGAGGATGTCACTGTTCAAATCCCACTCAAGGTTCAAAATGCATCCAACGGTCCATGTAGGTTCAACCCCTTCTAGGGTAATTTCGTAAAAACCGATCAGTCCTTAAAATAGAAAAAAAAGCAGTCTTTTTGGTTAGCAATCCCTACGAAAAGAGTCTCCACAACAAAGGCATAAAAATTTCCCCAAATCTCTCTCAGTCAACAGAGCTTCGAAAGATTCCAACAATGGCGGTCGGATTGGGTGATCTGTGGGCCACTCTGAAGGAATCGATCATCTCCTACACCGGCCTCTCTCCGGCGACCTTCTTCTCCGTCCTCGCCCTGGCCGTCGCCTTCTACTACACCCTCTCCGCCTTCTTCTCGCCGCCTCCGCCGCCCCGGAGGAGTAGGGAGGATTTCGAGGAGGCGCAGCCTCTCCCGCCGCCTGTGCAGGTCGGGGAGATCACGGAGGAGGAGCTGAAGGTCTACAATGGGGCCGACCCGAAGAAGCCACTCCTCATGGCGATCAAGGGCCAGATCTATGATGTCTCTCAGGGCAGGTGATGGGTTTTGGACAAAAACCGTAATTTTTGAGAGTGGATGATCTTTCGGTTTTAGCCTATGTGGATTGATCATGTTGGTTTTATGTGTTGTGTTTCTTATTGTTCATGTTGGTTTTATCTGTTTATATCGAAAGTCGGGTCCTAGGTGGGTTAGTGATTTTGTCTTTATTTAATCATTGTTGAGAAGTAGTTGATCTTTAAGATTCTGTAAATTGAATGAATTTAGAAACCTAGGTACATAAATTCATTGGTAGGAGGTGATTATTGTGTTAAAAATATGGAGTATTTGCTCTTTCTGTTTTGAATGATTTGTGCCTTGTTTTATGATTGATCATAGTATTCCTTTCTTGCATCATTTGATGGATGAATTTATTGGGTTTTGGTGTTGCATATGATTGTTCTATGCCAATCAATGCCTCTTGTAACTTTTAGTGTGCTTGCATGTTAGGATTGTTAGCTCAATAGGGAATTTTATAACACCGACATTGATTTATTGCTTCAGAACATGTGCATCAATGGATGCATAGGATTATTCAATTGGGGACAGACCAAGATGCTTTGTTTGACCATGCATTTTTATTCTCTTGGTACCAAGGTTGTCAAAGTAGGAATAAGACTCAGTGCTGGATCCCCTCTGTACTTGGGCAATCGGTCATGCACAAAATTTTATTCAAAACAACTTGGAGTAGCGAAAAGTAAAATTATGCAGGTGCTGTGATTTTTTTTTTTTTTTTTTGTGTATAGAAAGTAAAGGAAGCTGTGAATGGAAATGAAGAAAGAATGAAGAGAACAGGAAGAATGAAGAGAAACAGGAGGAATAATCAGAGAAGGAGACGGTAGGATGGCCTTGATCATGTGGGTATTGGAAAACAGATTATAAAATGAGGGAAGAAGAGGTGGAAAATGGTAGGATTGGGCAGTAATAGAAAAAGGTTGGTTTGTCAGGTAGGTTTTTGCAAGGTCATAGTGGATTATAGTAGAAACAGAAAGGGCTCAGTCAGCATTTAAGTGGATTTTGAATAAAGAATGAAAAGGAAGAAATAGAACAATGTGAAAATGAACAAAGAATGAAAAATAACGAAGTTGAAATAGGATCCTTCTCTTCTTAGTGTGTGCAGTGGTACTAATAATTGTGTGATGCTTTCAGCAACAAGAGATTTTTAGTTTAAAGATATCGAGAAGGGGAAGGGAAAAATCTAAGGGTGTATATGGGTTTGGTGAATTGGGTGGATTTGGAAATGCAATTCACCTTTATGGATTTGGATTTGAAGAATGGAATTGTATGGAATTGGAATTCCAAGCTGGTCCAAATCCCTTTATTTCAGTTTCCACCTATACAGGCTGGTGTTCCAATTCCTCGTATCGAATTCAACTAATTCCAATTTCAATGGATCCCGTTGGAATTGCAGTTTCAATTCTGATTTATGGTGATTTTTATCCATGTTCGCAAATAGGTTGATTGTTCGCCCATTGTCCAAGATTCCCCACTGCTGCCCACATTGGAGTCTGGGTCGTGTCTCTTGGGCACCTAAAGTCCACATTGTTTTGTCTTTTTTTACTCTTTTTTACTCTTGCATGAACATGATCTAATATTTACACTATGTGTTTCTTCAATTGCTTCGGCAGGATGTTCTATGGTCCCGGTGGCCCATACGCTTTGTTCGCAGGGAAGGATGCAAGCCGAGCACTGGCAAAGATGTCATTCGATGACAAAGATTTGACTGGAGACATCTCAGGCCTTGGACCGTTCGAACTCGAAGCCTTGCAGGACTGGGAGTACAAGTTCATGAGCAAGTACACAAAAGTGGGGACGCTCAAGAAAGTTGTTCCAGTCACAGAAGAACCAGTTGTTGAGGGCTCCAACACTAAAGCAGAGGGAGAGCCATCAGAGAGTACGGTGGATAACGCGGAGGCCAGTGAAGCCAGCCTCGGTGACTCTCACAAGGAGTAGCGTGGCCTCGCATGGTGGGGTATGAGTTTTTTTTATCAAAACGATGCGTCTCTTAAAGTGCTCAGTATCACTTTAGATTGTAGTATATACCATGCAAGGTTCTTTATGTTGGTTGGTTTAATGACAGCATATGAAATCCATATATATGATTGGAAACATGTTTGAAGCCCCCAAAATAAATTTGTTTAGGGCTATTGGGCAGCAGAAAATTGTTGTTTCTCACTTCTTATATAAGCTGCAAGAATAAATTAACGAGTCTGTTTTGCAATCCTCTCTCCGCATTACGGAAGCGGTCTCTCAACCACCCTACATTGCAATAGTGCAATATACCTTAAACTGGGGTTTAGAAATGCAGCATGCGTGTAACTAGGGTTTTATATTTTATTAATAAAAAATATGATTATCATTTTGGAACAATAGATTACAAGATAGATATGTAAATATGATTAAAAATTTATAACAAAGGCATTGAATTACAAAAAGAGAATATTTAGACAATAAAATTAAGTTTATGTTAACTTTTTCGGTACATAAACTTAATTTACAAATCAACAAAGCTAACCAAAGATACAAAAACTGATGTGGAGCTTTATTGATAAATAACACCATCAGATAAGAATAACAAAGTACTCAAATTAGTTAAAAGAGTTTATTAAATATATAGTTGACTTCTTCTCTAATGTTTATTAAAAAGTTTATTAACTTTTTTTTTCAAATGTTTAGAAAAATAGAAAATAAGAAAAAAATAATAACAAAGAAGAGCTAAAACTTTTCAACATATAAATCTTCCAAAGACCAAAACAACCAAGAGAAAACATAAAGTATGCCTTCAATAAAACAAAATACCCCAAATTTTCTATTCATATCATATGCGCACACGGACTGCATAAGCGGCTCTGCACTGCATATTGGACCGCGTGGCCTATGGAGCCGCATATGCACCTACATAGACCACATATCTAAACAATGTACCGTGCTATCACAGTGTATGAAAATTATAAAGAAAATCATTTTTTAAAAGAAAAAATATACTATTATATCTTAATATATGCTTCACTTTTATATTAAAAAAATTATTAATAAAATGATGAGGGCCACAGACGGGATTGCACGTATAGTTCGACATCATTTTCTTATGGTTTTATTTCCATTTGAAAGGTGTACAGCAATAGATCCAATATTTTGATATTCATATCTTAGTTCAAGTCATTTGGACATGAATAATAATATTAAGATTTGAATATCTTTGGATAAGTGACATTTATAAGCATGGACATCAATTTGGATATAAGAACTAAAATTGATATTTCAGAGTTTATTCTTTCTTCCAGATATCATATATAAAAAAATACAATGGTTATTTAAAATTTCATAATTGATTATCCAGGGTAAAGAATATGAATAATTTATGATAGAGACATATACCCTCCCAGCGGAGTAGTCGAGATGCACCCTCCTCCAAGGGGGGTTAAGAGTCCGAGTCCTACCTTACCAATCCAAAAAAAAAAAATACATATATTAATTTATAGAATATGTCAGACTCGGGTAATTTTTTTGGATAAAAAACATCGATGGTTGTATTCGCACTTTGGATATCAAATATCGGATAAATTCTGGATTTTTCAGATACGGTTTGCGGTCGTCACATAATTAACATAGTATATGAAATCTACTAACCCAATATAAATTCCATTATCCCAATATATACTTCATCACCAAAAAAAAAATCATGTATCCAACTGTTTGAGTATGACATCATTTTTCATAAAAGAGTGCACTTCATTAACAAAATATATATTTAAACAAAATCAAAACGCATGAAGGCTGTAAGCGAAGCTATAAGCATCTCTTTCCCAATGAAATACCCTCATATAAAGGGGCAACTGAAAGTGGGACTAGGAAAACAGGCCCTGTGCATCATAGTCCAAGCCTTAAAGGTACTTGAGAAAATCTCTCAACAGTTGAACATCTAGAGCAGGTTGTGCAAGAACATGAGAATATGAGATCACATTCAATGATTCAAGTAGCAAGAAAATAAATTATTTCATGGAAATCAATGACTGCAAAACTGATGATATATTATTGTATTGTTACAATATAGGCTTCCTGCCAGCGACATGAAGCAAATTTAATAAAATTGTACAACATTTTTATTCAATTAGAATGGTTATGGGCCCTCTCTGCATGGCTCCCTTAATCAATCAACCTCTGCTTGAACTCAGACTTCTGCTGGTTATGCAGAAAAGCTGAATAAACAATCTTGTCATCGACTGAGTTCCTTCGCAGCTCTATATAAATAGCAGCTAAATATGAACTCACCAAGGCACAGATTCCTATGATGTTCAATCTGAGATTGTTATGATTTTGCCATTGTGAATTGAGACTTGGCGATTCCTCTTAAAATAACGCTGATCGTTCCTGCTTGTTCGATGCAATCCGCCTTGTGTAAGGCGTCCAAAAGAACAATGCATGTATTGGCACTGATACGACATCCCTTCTGCCTCATCTCCTCAAAGACTCTGTAAGCATCCATCGCTCGATTCGCATTGCTCAGTCCCTCTATGAGTGCATTGTAGATGGCCGAATCAGGCACACCTCCCCTCGCTTTGAACCTCTCAAACAGCCCGTTCGCCTCCGTTATATTCCCCACCTTCGCAAGACCGGAGATCATTGTTGTATATGTTACCACACTAGGAACAAGACCCTGCTTATGCATGTCTTGCCAAAACACAAAGGCTTTGTTGTATTTCTGCACTCGGCAGAGGCCGCTTATGAGGATGCTATAAGTGAAGGTATTGGGAGAGCATTTCAGGTCCTTCATTGATTGGAAACAGACAATGGCTTCATTTATTTCACCCGCCTTAACTAGAGCGTCGAGCAGACAGTTCCATGTATAAACATTGGGAGATAAACCACTCTGCATCATTTCTTCCATTATCAGATAAGCCTCATCGATCCTTCCCACTTTCCCAAACCCATCTATGAGACTGCTGTAAACAACCACATTCAGTTTTATCCCTTTCGATTTTGCCTCTTCAAAAAGCATGTATGCCTCGTCGAGCCTGTCAATCTTAGATAACCCATCTATGACAGATCCATAGGTGACGACGGTGGGAGGATGACCTTTCGTTTTCATTTCCTCAAGAAGTTGATAAGCTTTGTCAACAAGCCCTGACTTACAGAAACCATAAATGACTGTGTTGTAAGCAAGGGTATCAAGCATACATCCATGCTCCTGCATCGCGTAGAACAACTTATAGGTCTCCCTTGCATGGCCAGCTTTAATGAGACCGTGAATCAAGATCGAAAAGCTCCGTGCATCTGGGGTGAATCCATGGTTCTTTATCTCTTCGAATAAAGCACGGCCCTTCTCGATGTCACGCGCCTTGAAAACACAGTCCATGTACGTGTTGAGAAGCGTCAGATCAGGGTGGGAACCTCTACGGAGCATTTCTTTGAAAATCTTATGCCCATCGTCATTCCTGCCGCACTTGAAGAAGCTTCTGATTAAAGATGTATAAACAACAGCATTTGGGATGTGACCCGCATCCAACATCCTCTCGAACAATCTGTATGCATCATCAACCTTTCCATTCCTTCCTAAGCCTTCTATTAATGAACAGAAAGTAACAGCATTAGGAGAGCATCCTTTTTCACCCATGCCTTCAAAAATACGGAAAGCTTCATCAAGCTTTTGAGCTTTACATAACCTGTCAACCATTATATTCACAGTCAATACATTAGGAAATAGACCAGCATCTTCCATTGCATCTCGGACTTTATATGCAGCCTCTAATCTTCCAGCCTTGCAAAGCATATCTAGTAGAATATTGTATGTTGCTGAATTGGGCGCCGCATCTATCTTCATATCCTCAAAGATCCTGAAAGCCTCATCTACATTCCCCTTCTTTCCAAGGCAAGTTAGGATTCCATTATATGCAATTACACTAGGTATACAACCCTTCTCTCTCTGCCTCTCAAGCAACTTGTATGCTTCATCAAACTTTCCAGCAGAACCATAGCCCATTATCATGGTGTTGTATGCATAGGCGCATGGAACCTCCCTGTTAAGCTCCATCTGTTCAAACAGCTCAACAGCCTCATCGAGTTTGTTTCCCTTCCAAAGGATCTGAATCATGCTAGTGTAAGTCACATCATCAGGGGTCAAACCTTGGGCCTTCATTTCATGGAAAAATTTCCAAGCCATATCAACCTTACCCACTTTTCCGAAACAGTCTATACAGACATTGTAAAGAACAATATCAGCTTCGAATGCATTACTCTTCGCCTCTTCCAGCAAGGAGAGAGCTGCATCAAGTCGTCCCTCCTTGGCGAATACACGGACAAGCGTTGTAAATAACTGTATGTTGACTTCATATCCAATCTCTTGCATCTGATGGAACATGGTAAGTATTAGATCAGGCTTGTTGGCATCAGCAAGAGCACCAATCAGAGTGGTGTATGCTGAAAAGGCTGGTCGGAATTTGAACTTCCTCATGGTCTGCATCATATGTACAGCCTCTTCGAGCCTCCCCAATTTAATGAAACTCGAGACAAGCTCTGTGCATGTGTTGTTCGATGGTCCAGACTCAGCAAGACTCAGTTCTTCAAGGATCTGTTCCAAACTCTGAAAATTCTTACTGCGAGCCATCACCATAAGGAGGGTGTCATATGCCTTTGGTGTGTGCACTTGCCCGGTTTTCTTCTCCACCCACCGAAAATACTTTATCACTAACCCCATGTCCTTCAGCCTCTGTAACACACGCCGATCACTACTTCCGGTCCAGATGAGTGGTCAATTTTGGATAGACAATTTTCCATGTCAGGTCCCCAGGAACCCTGATTTAAAATGTGACATACATCATCAACTGTATCTCCCCATCTCCTTTCTGTCTGCCAATTCCTCTCTGTCTGCCCTGGGTGGTTTCCTCTACCTGTGGACATGTTATCCTTTGCAAATGGTTCGGAAGGTCTATCACATGATGATGAAAACTTGCAATATTGCAAGTTGCAGGGATGACACCACCTCCACCATGGTTTCAGGTTTATCCCTACATATTTAAAATGTCACATTTATTGTGTAAAGGAAACAAATGTAAAGTAAGACAAGCAATAACCCATGATCATGTCAGAATCATTGGAACATGCAAATGGAAAGCATGTAGTACAAAAACATAAATACGATAAGAACAGTCTATTTAGGATAAGAGACAGGATGGATGCCCAGAGAAAGAAATAGCACTAATCATCAAATAAAACGTAAATAGAGCTCAGTATTAAGAAAATATATATTCAATTTCTTGTGATACACTGATTTTTTCAGTACACTTATTGAAATCACAATATACTACAGGTACTCAAGCTACCAGGACAAAGTCATGGGGCCACTTTGTGCAAAAATGGCAATTATTAGGATCATATCCAGTCTCTCCCCTCCCAGCACCCTAATACGAAAGTATATATATTTTATTGTTTAACTAATTTTATATTAAGGAACAATACTGATAATTAGTCCATGGTCTTCTGTCTGTAAAAATAGAAATCAGAATTTTCTGCTTTGTTCTCTTTTTCAGAGTGGGAAGCCTTTATATCTTAATGGGTGTAGAATCGAAAGATTTGGTGCAACAATTAGTTTTACCCAACAGTTTGCTCATATGACCAAACCAATAAAACTATGGGCATATGAAGAGAGAATAACAGAAACAAAGACCACTATCAAGAAGACATATTTATCCAAATATTCACAATTCCAAGATCAGCTTCTTCATAAACCCAGGATACCCCTCTTATAGTTCGGATTCTCTACTCTGCAACCAGCCATCGAGCATCATAACAGCTATATATAACATCATAGACATATAAGTTCATGTTTTCTCTCATATTAAATTATTTCCTATCGCCTTCTTCTTCTTAATTTGTTCAATGTTATACACCTGCGCGATCAAAATTCACAACAAAACAAAAGAGCAGGAAAAACAATGGTCTTCTGATCTGTTGTCTAACTCAGTTTCTGTATTTTGTAACAAAATCATCACCAGCTCCACCAGTTCACAGGGTTTTTACCTTTGATTTCCAAGTTCACCTATGGAAAATTTCACCACATACACATTGATTGAGTTTGCCATTTTCACTTAAACCCATTCAATGACTAAAACAGGATAGATTTCAACAAATTAAAACAAGAATGATAAGCTGACCTCGACAAACACATCGAGCCAATTGTAGTTTGAACCGCATGGTGGTCGATCAGCACCACCGAAAGAAACAATGCACCACTTCAAAAAATGTATCTCTGATACTCCCCTCTCACAAACAATGTCTTCCTATAATGAATGAATTAACAACACCACATTAACAACTATACTTTATATTAAAAAAAAACACATCTTGAAGTATGTGCAATTTATCTAGGGCAACTTTCACCACATATAATCCCTTTTTTTCAGGTCCAACCAAAACAAAAATCTGAACTTTAACCCATAAAATTTTATTCTAAATTTATCACTGAAAGAAGAGATTTTGAGAATTAAAACTAAATTCGTCTGATCGAAAATAGAGCTTTTAATACGGATTTCACACAAAAGAAGACCAAAAGATGTTTATGCTGAGCAACATCAAAAACATTAAAAAAATTCAAAACCCAAAAACAAAAAAGGATTTTGAAATCTAGAATAACCTATGGGTTCTATGTGGACTGGACGGAAAGCGGCGGTTTTTGGGGTACTTGTTTCGTTTCATTGTATATATAAATCATATAAAGCATGTCCGAGTTTGGGTTTCATTGATACAAACCCAAAAACCTTTCGTATTTTTTTTTCAAAAGTTATAATAATATAACTTCTTTTAAAAATTGGGTAATTAGACTTTTAACCCCGAAAAATGATATTTGCAAAAATAGCCCCACCCCTCGAATTTAGCAAAAATAGCCCCGGTGAGGATACATTGAAGACGGATTATATATAATCCGTCTCCCGTGGTTAATTTTTTTAAACAAACCCGGGGAGAAAAAATACACAAGACCATGTAACATGCCGTTTCAGGGTGGTTGTTTATAATTCCCATACAGTTCAATTTTTATGCTAATGAATTTAGTTCAATTCATGAAATATTAACAATTTAAAAGAATCATTTTAAAACTTATTTAATATTATGTATCTAAAAAATAGTGATCATGAAACTTACCTTGGAGGGGCATGGGATTGCCGATGCCATGGCCATCTCTGTCTCTCTCTCAATGCACTTGAAAGAAAATTCATTTCTACTGTTTATTTCCATGTCCCCAAACTGTCATGGAAAGTATCCGCTGCAACTAGTTTCATTTTCACAATTATTTATAAATTGTTAACATTTTTCAAATTTAAAATGAGTTTTTATTAAATTAAGGATATACGTGCATCTTATTCATGTTTTCTTTTTTTTGGTATAATGCATCTTAATTATGTTGAAAATTTTCTTATTCCATAGAAAACAAGGATATAATATACATGAGTGTGGATTTTTCAAGGAATAACAAAAAAAAATCAAATAAAAATTTATTTATTCAGTATGCATTGTTATTTATCCCAAAAGCTATAATGAGCTAATAACATTATGTCACACCCAAATGGGGGTTATAATTCATTCCACATCCCATGTAATTCCAACAAATTGACGAACACAAGCTTTAAAGAAAAAGAAAAGGGCACTTGTTCCGGTCGTTTCATTGATTTTTTCTATATATGTTGTTTTAAATCATATAAATCAATGGGGTCCATTTTGAAGTCATTGAAGATTTTGAACTTTTGAGACCCCTGAACTCCAATGGTCTTCAATTCAAAGTTTCATTGAAGTCTTATCAACTCCAATGGTATCTTCATTTAATGCGTGTCTTCAAATCCTATTTTGATTTGTTAAAATTCTCATTCTACTCTTTGTCCTTTCACTTTATTATTTATTGACATTTATTTTTTTTGTAAATAATCAAATTATATTAACTCTATCAAAAAAATATTTTAATATATGTATGTAAAGTTGCAAGTGGATTTGTATATATACTTATCACAAATTTTTTAAAATTTCATATTTTTATTAAATACAAATAGAAAATAAGAATTTATATTTTGTATATAATCATTTATTAATAGTAAGTCATACCACCCTCACATGTCAAGATCTGCCCCACATTTAAAAATTTAAAAATGAACCTCTATAACAAACCCAAATTAAAACCGACCCTCTCTAAGTTCCTTGGAAACGGCTTTCATGCTGTCTCCATGACGACACCTGTATTTTTTCACTCCCCGGGCATCGTTTGTTTAAAAAAATTAACCACGGGAGACGGATTATATATAATCCGTCTCCAGGGTAATCTCTCACAGGGGCTAGTTTTTGCAAATATTCAAAGGGTGGGGCTATTTTTGCGAATATTCATTTTTTCGGGGTTAAAAGTGCTAATTACCCTTAAAAATTCTATTTAAAAAAATCTTTCAATCATGTAACTTAGGGAAAAAGTTATAATAAAGTATTTTTTTTTTTAAATCTTCGTCTCTTTTTTTAAGTTCTTATTTTTTTCAATATAAAAAATAAAAAAATTGAATGATTATAATTTTTTAATTTGAATATCTTGAAAGGAATAAAAATTAAGTAGTAAATTTTTTTAAGAAAAAAACTTTGAAAATGTTTATAGGAAATAACTATAAGAAAATATGAATTTTTTTAAAGATTTGAGTAAAATACAAAATGATGGTTGGAGACGCATCATATCAAATTAAGCTTTTAATTAAATTTTAAGTGAAATTTGGGTATAGATTTGAGTAAATGATAGAGATGACCTTATACAGATTATTTATCCTTGAGTTAATAGTTTTAAATTAATGTTACATTTTTTATCAATTAATTAATATCTTATCAATCATTATCTTATCCTTATCTTAAATATTTAAATTATTTATTTATTAATATATTATTTATTTATATCTTATTAATTCATATATTTTAATATAAAATTTAAATTAAATCATCTTCTAAAGATAAAAGCCCAAAAAACTAAAAAAATAATTGAATATGAGAGGTTGAGCATTTATATTAGACTGAATATTATATACCTCATATTAGTATGAAGTTCGACATTCTCGTATGTCCAATGTGGCTTATAGTTCATTAATGAATGAACAATATGTACAATTCATATAAGCATATATCTTCATTTGTATAATTGTATAAATATATGTTTTGTTACATAAAATATATATCTTTAAGATAAGTCAAAACCACGTGACTATGGAGCAACCGTTTGTACAAAGACTGTACATAACAACAACACCCATTTATTTTTGAAAGATGATATACCCACTCCATTCAATGAGAAAACCACCCCTCTAATTTACTGTTTATATGAACTTCAAAACCAAAGGAAAACCGCCCCTACTAATGTCACCCCATTTTCAACCAAAAACACCCTCTCTTTTTTGTAACCCGTTCGACAATCCACTATCGATCGAATCTCCATTTCTCGACAAAGGAGATGTCAATGCTTACAGAAATCACATAATTCTTTACTGTAACCCGTTCGATATCCCCACTGTCGACCGAACCTCCATTTCTCGACAAAGGAGATGTCGATGCCTTCAGAATCATACAATTGTTTACTGTAACATGTTCGACATCTCCAGTGTCGATCAAAGCTCCATTTCTCGACAAAGTAGATGTCGAAGCTTTTAGAATCATACAATTGTTTATTGTAACATGTTCAACATCTCCAGTGTCGACCAAATCTCCATATCTCGACAAAGGAAATGTCGATGCCTCTAGAATCATACAATTGTTTAGTATAACACGTTCGACGTCTACAGTGTCGACCAAAGCTCCATATCTCAACAAAGGAGATGTCGATGCTTTCAGAATCATACAATTGTTTACTGTAACTCATTCGACATCCCCACTGTCGATCGAACCTCCATTTCTCGACAAATGAGATGTTGATGCCTTTAGAATCATACAATTGTTTATTGCAACCCATTCCACATCAAATGAAATAGAATAATTACGACACTCATTATCTAGTGGTCCATCGTTGGATAATAACACTTAAAAATGAAATAATACACAACAAATTTTAATAGGATGCTCATCTATCAAATGTAACACTTAAATCAAAAAGTTATATTGAGTTTACATGGAGTGAATACAATATGCAAGATGGTGTCAATAGTCAATGGGTAACTCATTATCTAGTGGCCACCGAGAAAAGGACCCCTCAAGGTAGCTTGATCAATTTCATAATCTACTTCTTCCTCTACATCTTCCATCGCTTCTTCTTCTTGTAGATTTTCTTGAACTTCATCATTTCGAGATCTCGGCGCCATATCATTGATACGTTTTTTTTCGATTGAAAGTTGTAGGTCTCATACGTTCCTTGAATGTCATACTGCATTGTAAAAAAATCAGTAAATACTCAATCATATACAAAAAATTAAGTAAATACACATTCATTATATATATGATGCCATAAAGAAGCTATTTTACCATCAATAAGATATTTACTGAAAATGCCACATAAGTAAAACACTATAGGTATACATTCTTTTAATAAAGATCTATAATGAAACAAATGAAAGCTGAAAAAAAATCCAATTGCATTCATAACTGTGGAGATCCCAAGCATACCTTTGCAACAGCATCTAAATCACAAATCAACTTCAATAAGGCTCTTATCATTTATAAATCCCAGCTAGAGTATATTATGTTAATGTACAGATTGTGAGACGGTTGGCACAACTTGTAACAACACCCTCCCAATGCAGAGTATATTATGTTAATGTATAGATTCATAGCTACAGATAAGACTACGTGTTGAAAATTCAATTACAAATTTGCAAGTTAACAGAATAAAAAAAATTTATATTGCAAGGAACTTTTGCGAGTTAATTGATCTAATAAAGAGATTTGAACAAATGAAATAATCTTAATGCATACCTTTGCAACATCATCTAAATCACAAGCATTCTCCTCCACTTTGAGAGTCAATTCATTCCATCTCAACTTAAACAAATCTTTTAAGCTAACTAGGTTTTTCTTCTGCTCATACAAAATCTAATGTTGAGCCAACTATTATACAAACTTGCAAGTACCTATTGCAACTACACATTTACAAATCTTACACTCAGAAGATGTGAGCATCTAAAAAATAATAACAAATAGAAGTCTTCAACTATATTTTCCACCATCAATCAATTTTTAACACCAAATCCAAATGTAATTTGGTTGAAAAAATATAATATTTAATCCAAGATAGACAAGCTACAAGATTTGGTCTTTAAAGACATCCAAGATTCTATCTGGTCCTCCCTATAGACCAAGGAAAAATCATGAGTCCCTTTTGACATATTCACATGAAAGGTGGAGGACAGAACTACCCCAACCGGATACCCAATACAATCGACATTTTTTGCATCCAAAGATTGCAAATGTCATTCACATTATCCATGAGGATAGTGTTGTGATGACTAAAACTGAAACACCAGATTTTGATGAGACCCTACCATCGATTTTTATCACAATTAGTGAAATTATATGGTACCAAGTCTTATACAATGCATTTATTTAGATGAAAATTTCATGCAAGCACACAGCACCACTTCCATGTGCCTTCTAATAGTTTTAAAACAAAAAATCATCCAAGGCCATGTTAGTAAACACATCCTAAATTAATCTCAAAAACTCCAAATTAGAAAGTGGATCAACATTCATTGGTCAACTAGGGTTTCAAAGACAATAATTGATCAACTAAGGTTTCAAAAGACAAAAATAAAATAAAAATGGAAACAATATCAACAACAAAAAGAAGATGGAGGAGGAAGGGTAATTACCAATACTGGAGGCGGCTAAGAAAGAAGACGGCGGGTGAAAGATGAGATGACGATCGGGCTTCGTGGATGGTGATCAGGGGCGTCCTGGAGGTGATCGGCGGGATCCGTGGAGGCGAGGCGATCGGCAGGAGTTGTTGAGACGATCGGTGGGAGTCGTTGAGGTGATCGGCGGTTGATGGAGGTGATCAAAAGGGGATCTCACGGTGGGAGTGAGTCAAAGAGAGAGAGAGAAACTTAATGAGATGGGATGGTTTTATCTTGTTCACACCCTAATATTTAACATGGGATGGTTTTGTAGGTTTAAAAAATTAGACAGGATGAATTTCCTTTGGGGTGGTATTCCATTAAATGGGGGTGTCAATAACAGTCACCTTTATTTTTGGCTGCCAAGAAGAGTGGAATTGTCAATGCCATTTTGCACCAGTTCTAATTTAGGATAGCCGGACAAATCTTTCCATTAAATCAAGAACAATCACCAAACTGAAAAATAAGGATAACATGAAGACGAGCTATTGCATCTCCTCAACAAAACAGGTGCTAGTAAAATTGAAACAAAAACATACAATGAATTGAAACATGGTCTTGATATTCCACCTTTCATGTGGTCTGCACAAAATGCATCAGAATTTCTTATGATATCAACACAACTTTAAAAAATTACAAATATTTGGTAGCTGGAACTACCCACTTGGATTTCAATTAGAGAAGGGTGGAGAAGATGCAATGTCAGTCTTCTGACTCAACATCAATTAGTTCTTCAACTTCCAAAACAATTGCAAAATAATTCACATATTTTACATTAATAGTTACAAATAGAGCTATACACGTACACTCCCTGAGATCAAAAGCAGGGTTGTAGACAAACAAAGCTGCATGCATATTTAACTGCTTTCTTGTTGTTCACCAAAACTGAGTTGACGAACTGGTGGTCTGCTGATGAGGGTCTCAATTTTCTGTCGGAATGTAAAAAGAACGTGAATGAATAAGAGCAAATTATTCTAAATAGGAAGACGGCCAGAAAATCACAAGAATGAGATGAAATTAACTCTGAAGTATTCACCTTCACAGACTGCTGAACTTCTTCGAGCTTTTGCAGCAGCAAGTCATTGGGTATTACTCTTACTGTCTCCAAGAAAGCACGCTGTGGCGAAGGTGCTACCTGCAAATTTCAATAATATGGTACTGTTTTTTATGTACACATGGTATGCAGCATATGCTACACCATATGATTGCATTTAGAATAAAAAAATATATCAAGTATCAGACTTTATAATCCTTGGAAACATGCCAGCAGTGATGGAGCCAAAGCAACAAGCCTCATACGAAATGCAGCAACAAAAACAGATATTCAATGGTTCTCGACAACTAATTTGGTTTTCCTTTCCTTTTCAACATGAAAGGCATTTATTAGCTTGAACACTGGCAAATCCAAACTATTTGTGAGTCCATCAAACACCCTACCACATGCAAATCTCAAGTCTCAATGGCTCCCTGTCTTTGTAAATTATTGTGATTTGCACTCTGTCTCCTTCACAAGTAAAAACACATCATTGTGTATAAAGAAAAAAGAAAAAAGGAAGTCAAAGTGAGATTTTATCGGAAACCCATACTTGAGTAAACTTTCACAAACACAAAACAGTCGCTAATATTTCAGTGAGTTACACTAGTACTATAATACTAAACTCTACACTACAACTTTTAACATACACACAAAAATGGGGGTTTTTCCAGTTTCTGTCACTTACTCTGTCACCCCACCCCCAAAACACACACACCCCAAAACCGGGAAAAAACAACCCAAAAGCTTCTGTGCACGCCTGTCCCGGAAACTTAGGATCTATATGAATTACAACTCAACTTTTCATAGGCATCTTCGAGACTGGGTGTTGTTCCCAAAAGTCTATCCCCGAAAGAGAATTCTTCAGATATCATCTCAATCCTGATATCATCACAGCAACTACCACTGTCACTTTAATGGGTTGTCCGATCCAGATTGAAATGCACTTCATTTGAAATGTAATCTCAAACTTCTGGATCATTCCTCATATTACATTACATAGGATGTACACATATAGATACCATAACAGCTTGTAGTTTAGTTACTGTCTAACTGCTGTTTATCTTGAGCTATTGGTTTTTTTTTTGTCTAAGTTGATATTTTCTTTAAGATGAACTGACTCATCAGCAGTCTCAAGTCTCAACACTGGACCCATCAAGCAATGTAACTTCATACAAGTGAAAAAAGCATTTCACTGCATCAATCGTATATATTAGTATATGCATATAATATCTAAGGATTTCTTCTCGAGCCCTCATATGGATCTTTTCCAATATGCCAGTTGCTTCCAGGAAAAAACAACCAGACAATAAGATATGTCGAATTCAGAAAAAAAAATTGTTTTCTATCATGAATTGTAAAGGAAAGCATCTCTAGGGAAACAGATAGAACTTTAAATTTAGATCTATCTCATACCTTCCGGCTTGGAGATTGCAATATACTAGTAATTGGAACCTCAGTGAGAGATCGCATACGCCTTGGTGTAGAGTCTCCCACCCCAGTACAAGCAGGGGATATCAAGCTTATCCCAACTCCTTGCATGTTCTTGGTAGCTTCACTAATGATGACCTAAAAAAATATTGAAATGAATGCTACATAACGCATTTCTACAGATCTCATTAAATAATCATTCAATAAAATAAAACATGATCACATCTATAACACATGTTGGTGCACATATCATACAAAGAGGAACCCAGGACATAGTGATCAAGTTAGCTCAGGTATAAAAATCAAATCATGCTATATATTATTGCATTTACATGTCAGGCACCCACCAGATACTTACAGAACACTCTTGCAAGTTGCAAGAGACAAATTAAATTATTCCATATATTATTGCATTTAACCATCAGTGTGTATAAATATAGTTAAGTACCATAATGCATGTGCATTTCTATATCACATATATAATAGTATTAATGCTCATGCTATCACACAGCATTCATGTCAGTGAGTCTGTTTTTGAGATTTCAGGCTGTCCAGACAAACTCAAAATATTCAATCATTTATTAAAGTTTAACAATATGGCAAGAAACTGATACAACATTTGACATTATCAATAAAACTTGCATACACGGTTACACACACCTGAGCTACTAGATTAAATTTAACATGGAACATATTATTATGCTACAAAAGCCAATAATCCAAAATCCATGTGCTAAGTTTCAATCAGATGTCCTGACCACAAACAGAGAATTTGAAAAAAAATAAAATGAAAATAAAAGTTTCGAACTACCTTCCTCAAAAACCCAGGATTAGAGACCCCCTGAACATGGAGCTCATCTATAGGTGCAGCTCTCCCATAGGCTATATTCTCAACCCTAAAAGTATGGATCCCATATACAGACTGTAAGCATCCTGAAATAACCACAGCGTAAGGTCAAATTATAGTCACTGAAATGAGACCATATTCATGAAGCATCCTTACTCGAAATTACAGAGAACGACAGTTTCTCAACCTCACACGATATAAGAAATGAAAAGAAGGAAATGATAGTGAAGAATCAATATCAAAAAATTAAAAATGGGAATATAAATTGCAACGGAAAAATCTGCATTCTAAAGTGTCAATGCTAAAACAGTCAGTCACAAAAAATGGATAAAGGAGAAAGGGTATCAAATATAAGAATCAGAAACTCCTAGATAAATAGAAATACTGATGCATCCAACAATTCACAAGATAAAAATGAAACAACTACTCACTTATTCAGCCTACAAAACATCATAGTAAAGTACAAAAATTGGCACGCTCTGATGCTGAAGACAGATTGGCATCCTTGATTCACTCTAAGTACAAAAATGAAACAACTACTCACTTATTCAGCACTACAAGCCACTTGAAAAATTCCAGCTCAATATGATAATGTTCCATTTGAATGCTAAAATTAAAACATCATGCATACCAGATGTCGAAAACACATGCACAAGACATAGCACAATCACATCATCCTGGAAATCAGACAACACAGAGACAAAAAAAAACCGCGCACCTTGTTCAATTACAATATCAATCACACGGGAGAGAGGTATACGTTTCTCGATTTTCTTGAACCCCAAACACGGTAGAAACGACGGCCTCACAACCTACACAACCATTTTATTCCAGACCATGAATACATATTACCATATTAATACACAAAAACAAACCAAACCAACAAAACCAAGAGAACAAACCTTATAAACAATCTCATCGGACGTAACGTAGAGCTTCCGCGAACAAATGTCCTTCCTCAAAATATACCTTCTCACAGGAAGGCATAGGAGCAAAATCAATCCAACCCCCCAAGCCAAGACCAACAACGACGATATCATGCCCCATATGACCGTATCGTACTGCACATGCTTCCCGACGAGCTCTTCAAACGACGCGCTGTAAACTATAGAATCCTCGACTTCTTCTTCATCGCCGGCGTCCGACACGGGATCAGCTAACAATAGGTCATCCGAATCTCCTCTTTCTCGTAACCCAAAAGTCTGGCCCGTCAACATGGCTCAGAATCTCAAAAGCCAAGCTTTTGGAGAGACCAAATGAGGAAACAAAGCAGAACCCCATCAAATGAGATTCAATTTGAATCGCAAACTGTGCTTAGTGTTTTAGATCAATCGCGTTGAATTGCAAAGTATGAAATGCAGTAAATTCAACAGGGTTTATAGAAGATGATCACCTGAGAAAGATTTCAACCCGTCGGTGGGGATTGTGAATTTGAGAGGGCGGGAATCGGTGGTAGAAAAAATTAGGGTTTTATTTATGACATGAAAAATGAAATCGAGTTTCAGGAGATTCTTTGGTTCTGTGCGACGCACGACACCGGAGCTTATGGTGTTTGTCACGCAAAGAGTGACGTCATGGTACGGGAATAGCTATTTTTGGATTCCAACGACAACTTTCGTAAAAAATCAATCTGTTACCAAATACTACTGCGAATTAACAGTATTGATGCTTAGTCTAAATACAAACAAAGGTACAGATGGTTAAAGATCATATATGTCAGTTATATCACATTAGTTTTTGTTAGTATCCAATACGTAATTTTCTTTTCACATGTTTAACATATTAGTCTCTAATTAGGGATGATAGTGGAATGAGATAAACGAAAAACCCGCCCCAACCCGACTTTATTGAGACGGATTTGGTCCTCTAAATATCAAACATGAACCCAACCCGTCCCAACCTGATGAAGATATGGAACGGGTTTGGAAAATCCGCTCCGTCCTGTTATACCCCGTTTAAATCATTTATATCATTCCAAATTATATGATAGATAAATTAAACTAGCATATCATATATTATTATTATTTATAAAATATTTAAGCATGCATTAAATAATATTATATAACATAACGAATAAAAATAATTATTTAATTTTTAATATAAGAAAGAATAAAAAAATATTAAAAATATTTAAAAATTAGGATTTTAAAATTTGTACCCTTCTAAATAGGATGTGATGGGATGGGTTTGGGTTCTTTAAAAACTCGTTGGAATAAGTTTAAGATGACATAATAAAACATGTCACAGGTTTGGAACAGAATAATAAAAATTTGAGATGGGTTTGAGATTGAGATTAACCAAACATATCCCAACCCGCCCCATTACCATCCCTATCTCTAATTGGATATTGATAAGAATTGAGCCTCAAATGATCACTCGGAATTCAATACAAAAAGATATAAAATGTTAACCCAAACTAAGAATGACAATGAGATTGGTTATAAGAAAATTTTAGTTGGGTTAGGTATAATCCCATAACTATTAGGCTCAACCAGTGACAGAGCCATAAATTTGTCTTAGTCTGGATTTTTTTTTACTAAGCAACAACAATTAAATTATAGATTTTTTAAAATACATAATAAATTTTCAATTGACATAAGAATTAAAGTTTCAAGATCTATTTAAAATATTCAAACAAAAAGAATAACAAAAAAATTAATGTTAAAACTATTAAAAAAACTAATGTATGAACTTCGTTTGTAGTTCCAATAAGATAGACTAAAGAGAAAAAATTTGATAAAAGAAATATAAAAAATGAAAATTTAGAAAATTTAACCAAACAGATAAAGGAATATCAATCAAATAAAAACTATTGTATAATCGGAATAATATATCCATGAGCCAAACAAACATAACTAATTATGAAATAAAGATGTACTACTCTTATAAATATAATCATAAAACAATTTAATCAACTAACAAAACTACCTAATACATGTCTTAACAAATTTAAATTTATTAATATTCAACCAAACTAGAACATATATACACACTAAACCAAAAAAAAAATCATACATATACATACTGGTTATTGGTTATTTGCAAATCGAGTGGGGGCAACTACCCCCACTCGACCCCAGGTGGCTCTGTCATTGGGCTCAACTATGACTCATCCCAACTATATAAAGACGTGGAAAGGATTTAGGTTTTATCAAAGATAATAAAACTATCGAGTTTTAAAATAAAAAATAAAAAAAAATTTGAAGAGTTGCATCTAAATGGTATAGGACAATCAAACCCTTTGGGAGGATTTTGGGGCAGAACAATCAAGCGCTTTAGTTCATATTCAAGTTGACTTCGACTTTAATTTGGGTTAGATTGGATTCAGCCTTTGTTTCGATTGGGTTCATATTTAATTTTTAGAAGTTCTTATTTCTATACGTGGAGGGTGAAATGATCCACTTCTCGATCGGGCTAGATTCGAGTTTGATCCAACCTTCTTTAGAAATAGATCCAAGAAGAAATGCGATGAAGGCTTCGCAATCAATCAATGTTCTTCTGGTTCTCTCCTCCGATCACTCGATCTTATATCCGTGTGCTGTCAACTAATAAATATTCGACGCTCAAATTAGTATGAGATTCAAGAATCAAAAATCTAAACTGAGTGAGGTTTTTCTAGGAAAAGATATGTCAAGCACGCTAGGCTGACGTATGACTGATATGAGAAATTTTTTCATGTGGCCCAATGATCGATTGACACATAAAATGCTCATTCTCTTTTTAAACTGAGTCAACTGATGACCTAGGGCCAGCTGGCATGAGCTAGTTCGTTCATGTTAATGTGTCGGCATTTTTTCCAAATTAATCACCCATAATCACTAAATTACCAAACTAATCACCATTTTCAATTATTTATCAAACTAGTCACGAGATCTGGTCAAAGTGGTCACGTAAGCATTTTTATTTTTTTTAATTGTCCCCGATTAAAACGCCAACGGAAACACTTGTGAATTTTTTCCTCCTAAAAATGCCATTAGGGTTGGAGTTTTAACACTTGTAAATTTTTCTCCTAAAAACGTTACTGGGATTGGCGTTTTAACACTTATAAATTTTTTCCTCCTAAAAACGTCATTGGGGTTTGCATTTTTAATGAAAAATGCACATAAAACGTCACTGGGTTTGACATTTTTAATGAAAAATGCACATAAAATACAATTGGGGTTGGCGTTTTATTAGAAAATGGCATAAAATGTCAACCCCATTGACGTTTATGCTTTATTCAAAGAAAACGCCATGTCCTCTTCATTCAAAGAAAATGCCAATGGGGTTGGCGTCATATGCTGCTGTAACAAAAAAAAAGACTAATTTCATTCAAAAGTTTTTGTTGTGGCTCATTTTTGTATGAAATCAACAATTCTTTCAATTTTCAAAATGTGTAGGATCACAGATGGAGTATAAATAATAGAATAAATAAATAAATTATGTGCATATACATAACAAGCATAAAAAATTTAATGTGGTATATACAACATCTAATGAGGTATATACAATAACATACAACATTTTAGATTATTACAGTTTGGATTATACCATTTTCTTTTAGTGAAGCGTAAACGCCAATATGGTTGGCGTTTTATGCCATTTTCTAATAAAATGCCAATCCCAGTGACGTTTTTAGGAGGAAAAAATTTACAAGTATTAAAACGCCAACCCCAGTGACGTTTATAGGAGGAAATTTTTTTTACAAGTATTAAAACGCCAACCCTAGTAGCGGTTTTATGAGGAAAAAATTCACAAGTGTTAAAACGCTACTTCTGTTGGCGTTTTAATCGGGGACAATTAAAAAAAATAAAAATGCTTACGTGTCGATTTTGACCGGGTCTCGTAACTAGTTTGGTAAATAATTGAAAATGGTGATTAGTTTGGTAATTTAGTGATTATGGGTGATTGATTTGAAAAAAATGCCTAATGTGTCGATGTACTTTAATGGGCTTGTAATTTTATTGGACTTATTGAGATGCACACGGTGCCGGTCTCATCCTTTGTTGGTCACATTCGATCCTCAGATATGAGTTTTAACATCCCATGTACCTTAGCATACCTGAAGAGGTCGGACACCTGCCTTCGAACATTCAGAGCTCGCTAAAGGTTTGACCCAAGGTGGGAGCTCGGCTTAATCCAAGGTGATTGCCTATTGCCGAAGTGGCCGTTTATGCCAAGATGGAATTTACTCATTCTTAGCGTGATTTTCCTTTATTCCTGATTAATTATGTTGTGCTTATCCCTTATACAGTCAAGACTGATTTTATCTCATACACTAAACATTGAATTTCCAGCAATGATCGAGAGAATGTAAGAGTGAAAATACTAAAGAGTGATATATTTTAGGAAAAAATAAAAATTATTCAATTTAGATTCCATTTTCACTAATTGAATCTAACATGAGCTTTTAAATGTATCACTCCCCCGTTTAATTCGAATGAAGCCTTCAAAACCCAAACACTGAACTTCAACTGATCAGGTCTGCATTCATGTTAATAAAGTGTCCTTCAAGCCTTTGGCTTAGCATTGAGAGGGACATCTCAAATATCCCCCTTGAGTGAATTTATGTGCCTCTGTTTTAGATAAGTGCAGACTAATGTCCCATCAATATTTCTAGGGACTTTGCAACTAGATAGGCTCTTGTACTCTTGTACAGTAAAAAAAACCTTTGGTTAATTTTAATAGAACACTTTTTATTATTATATTATTAAAAAAATGATTTATCATCATGCATCTACAACAGACCGGCCCGATCCGGTCTCGTTGGGGGCAACCAGGCCCTGGCTAGAACTGGCCTACCAGGCCGGGCATGGGCTTTGGGCTTACGAGCGGGCCTACGGGCCAAGATTTTAAACAAGTATTTTTTTAATGTTATATTGTATATTTGTACATTGATGTTAAAATAACACAAAAATTGAAAGTATAATACTGAAATTAATTAAATGTTCCACTAGCCACATAACCCTCCTTTCACCCTCCACGGGCCTACAAGCCAGCCCGATCGGCCCAGTTCAAGCTGGCCCGTGGGTCACGTCCGGGCCCCAAAATCAGGATCGGGCCAACCTAAAAATGTGCCTTGTTCTTTAGGCACATAACAGCCGTCCATTTCACGGTCCTGATGGAGAGAAGGATGTTGATTGTCAACCTGGAATTTTAAAGACGGGACCCACAGTTTCGATGAGTCCATCAATCCGAACTGTTAAATCAGACGCGTCAACTCAACGAAAATCCAATAATTGCAGCAACCCTAGCCGTCCAATCAATCAACAACACTCATCAATGGCCCAATTGATTGGATAATCAGGGCGGTCCGTCAATGAAAGTAGCCCATTCATGCTTAGTGGGGACCATTTATTGGGCTGTAAAAGGACCAGGGGACTACCGATCATATCATCCAGATTTATTAAAATCAGATATTTTTACGTTCTAGTCCCTACAAGTTTCTTTGTTTTTGAAATTAACCCCTCAATGTCTTTCTTCTTCTTCTTCTTTTTCCTCTTTATAGTCCTAAGCGACAACATTTTTTCTCACAATTAGTGTGCCTAATTTAAGAAGTAAATCATGATCTTAGTAAGGAAGTTGTAATTTATTCTTAATATGATTACTTAGCATGAGAGGATTGTAAAAGAAAATGTCTCAAATAAACTTATCAATGAACCATATATGAGTTTTCTGAAACTTTTTCTATAGGGGAGACGGCTGGTTTCAAATGCAAAGGCGCCGATATCCGCATCCCAAATTACAAGAAACCCACCCCTTAAAAAATATAAAAAAAAAGTTTTTATGTACTGTAGCAGCAATCGGAAACTCACCCTTAGGTCGTCATTTAGTCTAGTGACGGTGGTGAATGATGGTCGCCAAAGATTCCGACAAGTGTACCAACCTAGGTCGGCAACCACTCGGGCGACGGAGTTAAAGTGTGGTCGCCCAAAGGTCTAGCGAGCTAAAGTCAGAGATAATAAATTCATGTTTTTACAAGTTTCAAACCAAATAGACAAATTTCACATTTAAATACATAGAATATACAATCATGATAACATTTATAATACATCAAAATACAATGTTAGCATTCCATAACGAATCATTCATATGACTACACTACAAAATACATGTTCAAATTTTAAAAGTCATACATGAAGAGAAAAAAGAGTACCATAAAATAATAATAATAATAATAATAATAATAATAATAATAATAATAATAATAATAATAATAATAATAATAATAATAATAATAATACAGAAAGTAGAGATGGGGTGGAGACAAAGCAGGCCTTTTCTTGTGGTCAAATAATTGTTTTTATGTTTATTTTTATTTTTTGAAAAAATGAGTAATCGTTTTTATTGGATATGTTATTTATTTTTAATTTTATATATGAAAAAAATCAATATAGTCACATGGTTGTGGAATTTGAACATGTATTTTGCTGTATAGTCACGTGAATGATTGGTTATGGAATGCGAACATCATATTTTGATGTGTTATAAATGCTGATATGATTGTCTGTTATATGTGTTTAAATGTGAAATTTACTATTTGGTTTGAAACTTATAAAAACGTGAATTTATTATCTCTGACTTTAGCTCACCAGACTTTTGGGCGACCACACTTTAACAACGTCGTTTGAGTAGTTGCTGACATGGATTGATATACTTGTCGAAACCTTTGATGACCATCATTCACCACCGTCGCCAGACTACATGGCGACCTCGAGGTGGGTTTCCATTTGCTGCTATAGTACATAAAAAAATTTTAATTTTTTTTAAAGGGGTGGATTTCTTGTAAGATGGGTGTGGATATCGGCACCCCAAATGCAATGTTAAGCAAATGGGTAAAAATATATATGAACTAGTTATGGATTTTATTCCCAACTTTAACATTCGCTCCTGAATCTTTTGGATATAAAAATGATATCCGAATCAGATACTTAGGGGCTGTTTGGTTGCAGTCCGATTCAGTGCTTATCAGGATTAAAGCTGAAAATAAGCTTTAATTGTGTTTGATAAGGGTGCAAATAAGCACATATGTAAAACCTCATTCAGTATTATTACCCTCTAAAATTTCAGCGACCAATACCTTACTTAAAAAATCGGGTTACGCATCCAGTGATTCGGCCCGTAAAAAAAAAGACGAGAATGCCCTCATAACTTCATGGTATTTACATGGAGTATAAATATCAAACATTCTTGGTTAGAGCCTTCTCTCTCCTCCTTTGTTCATGCGCCGATTAAGCCAGTGAAACCCTAAAAACGAAGATGGAGGAACCCATTCGATCCTCTTCGACGTTGTAGCAGTTCTTCTGCGCCGAAATCGGATCTCCCTCGAGAAGACATTCAGCTCGTCGACAGATCTCACAGATCTCCCTCTCCCCGTCTTCAACAGCCCGTCCGACGGTCCGATCTGCCCCATATCCCCCTCGGATTTCCTCCATAGTCAACGATCCAGGTAAACCCATTAAATCTCCTCTGCTCATGCTAATATTCTTCAGATCTGAACATCTTAAACTATTTAGGGTTTTATGGAGATGAATCTATAGGTTTAGGTGGCTTGAAATGTGTGTTTTATGTGTCTTGTGGGTAGATCAGATTTAATGGTAGGTGATTGATTGCTTTAAATGTATTAAACCTGATTTAGTTAAGTGGGATTGTATCTTTTATGTTTTATTTATTGATTTGTGCATGGATTTGGATATGATGATTGCTTGGTCTGTAATGGTCGATCGACGGCGACGAGTGAATCGGATTCTATATGTGTTTGTAAAGATAGAGACATTATTAGAATTGTAATGGGTGATTATATACTTATGTATAGTTAGACGAAATAAAGATATTAAACATAAGAATGCTCTGCAATATTTTCCACCCACAATGGAAGAAGGGTTATGGCCTAGAATGTTTTCTTACTTTTTTTTTTTCAAGAAAAGGTAGGATTTACACCAACCTGAGCTGGTGAATTAAAAAAAAAGAAAGAAAAAGCTTCCATTATCTTGCTTCTCATAAAATGTATAATAGTTTGCTATATACCTGCTTTTTAAACATTTTGATCAATTAAACATAATTGACTTTTCTAGATTTAACCTTATTACACACAAATATCAAATATAGGACATCTCTATCTACTTGTATAAATTATATTAGGAAAATTTGAAACAAAAAATGGTGAGAATACATTTGAGGTGAAACAGTTTCACACCTCATTTCTTGTAGAACTGTTGAATGAAGATTGCATATTATAGATTGGTCTTGTTATAGTCATGTAGATTTGAAGCCTTTGTCTCCTTTCTTTAGTTTGTTACTGTGGAATTTGACAAGCCCTTACTAATCATCTATATTAGGTTATTTACTTTCTCTGTAATTGTAAAGTTTGACTTGTAACTTTCTCATTTCCCTATTTTAAATGGTTAAGCTGAATATTTACTTTTATTTGAAGATCTCTATCATGTATAATTGCCTACATTTTCAAAATCACATATGTTTCCTTGGTTTTCTTTCTCAGCAACTTGTTCTTGAAACATCTTATTGTTGGATGGACTGAAAAGTTATAGAAAAGTTTATTTCTCCCCATATTCCTAATTGATCTCATTTGCTTCAAATTAATGCAGAACATTTTAATTTATTGAAGTTGGATATTTTAATAAAAGTTTCTTTATAGAATATCACTCTTTTGGGACTTTTGGTACAGTAGAAAAGTTATGTTGCAATCATCTTAGAAAAAACAATCAGTTGCTTTACTGGAGATGTGAATGCATCTGGATTGGTGGCATGTTTTGTCCAACTGTGCATTGTTGTTGCAAATATATTTTTCATTTTTTTGATGAACGAGCTGTACTCTTGTATAAGAATTACAAGGACTTTTTTGTGGATTTGTTGCAAATTTTATATTTATAGGTTCATTTGATGAATGAAAAGTCTTTTTTTATATAACATGGTGACCTTTAGGTATAAATACCATGCTATTGCATATACCCATTGAGTATGTATCGTGTAGAAATTTGTTTTACTCCACCTCTTTCCTGGGTATGCTTGCTTTTGGTTTTTGATTGATTGATGATGTGATTTGCATATCAAACCAATTAATTTTTAAATTATTGTTCTTTGTAGTTGATGGGTGGGGCTTATAAAATAATAATTTGTATCACAATGCAAAAATACAGGTGTTGGAAATTTATAAATATTATGTCAACAGGGGGCTGTGTTTTTTTCTTGTGTCTATAGTTAACTTAAGGCAATATTTCCTGTTGATATTTAGTATTTGCATTTTTAATGCACAAATCATTGTGAAAATATATATTCATTGCTCAATGGAAAAGCTTGTTATTGATGTTTGCATTTTTTAGTTATAGGAATAGAGTCTTGATAGCATTGTGAATTTGAACTAAGGATTTGATACTAATAAGTAACTGAATCCAAATTGATTCCAATGCTACATATTATTTTGCAGCATTGACAATGAGGTAATTTCTTGTGAGGAATAAGTGGGATGGAAGTAACTTTTAGATTATTATTCTTTTGTTTGATTGAGTTTTCTTCTACTTGGACAATATTGCAATACCCTAGGCTAGATGATCCTAATATTTTTATGTTCAATTTTCACTTTGCAGGATTAAATTGTCATTTGTAGACTTTCATTTTTCATTTCAGATCTCTACCATGGTCATTATAAATTTTCATGATGTTTAAGGAACAAATGAGTTTATTTTTCCTTCTGTGAGGGAAATGTGGAAGCCAATTATGTCAGCAGATGGGTATTTCAGTCAGAATTGCACTGTTGGTATTACCATATGTCTGGTTATAGAATTTTTCCAATCAACAGCCTCAGCTGGACTTATTACTGAAATATGGAACTTAAGTTCACAATTACTGTTGAAGGCTGTTTGAACAATGTCTTTCATACGTATTCTTATGATATTTGGAAGCACATAGATGTTTCAAATATATGAATCTGGAGTTTATTGAATGTTAGGCATTTACAATAGCATTTGGACATATAGAAACTCTGGGACTTCTGTTTCTTGAAACCCTCGCTTGGTACCATAATGTTATTAGTCATGGATAGCTGTATTGGAATATGGGTATATAGATGACAGTTGTTTGATTGTCTATTTTGTTATTCTCATTGAAAAATCTGAACTCATCTTCTTATTGTTTGGTTCACTTTGTATATATTGAAAATGAAAAAAAGTGGTGGATAAGTGTCTAACTTTTTTTATGACAATTCCATACTTAAATTAGTTGATTGTATTTCTGATGTGCGAGAGGTATAGAATAGATGTGGCAAAATTTGAGATGTACACATTTGATGCATGATATTTACAGCAACGTTGAGTCTATTGAAACAAGATGTTTTATGTTAGGAATTAATATTGGCTTTTTGTATAAACAACTAAATAGAATTGTCTGATTCAAACTTATGTATTTAGCCTTGTATAGACATTGGTAAATGATACAATTAAGATAAGTCACGGGTTTTGGATTATGAACTTGAAGACCATACTTTAAAAATCCTGACATGTTTTAATAAGAAGGAAGGTGGAACAAGTCAAGAGGCTCAAACCTGGACTTGTTCCACATATTTAATAAGAAGGAATTACCATGATGACATCATGAACTTATGTAAGCAGTTTATGTTACTATTTGGATGTTTAGGGCTTAATTATACTAGGAGTGGGGTTTAGGAAGACTCTCCACCACTTACACCTTTTTAAGACCCGACATGTTGCATATTGGCTTGAAACTCTCACCATGTTTTTTTGGAATGTAGAACATGGATGGCAGGACTGGTAGGGCTTCATGGAGTCCGGAAATGAAAAAGTTGTTCATTGACTTATGCTTAGAACAAGTCAAATTAGGGGGTCGGCCTGGTTCGAACTTAAAAACATCAGCATGGAAGAAGGTGAGGGAAGAGTTTAATAACAAAAATCTAACAAATTACGATCAGAGGCAATTCAAGAATTATTGGGACATGCTGAGGAAACAATGGAATGCGTGGAAGAAATTGATTTCCATAACAGGCATAGGAGAGGTTGCCCCTGGACAAACAGTGCAGATGGACCAGGAGAGATGGGATGAGCAGATTAAGGTAATCTTTATTCATTGATAGGTTATCAAATGCTTGAGAAATACATACTAAATGCAAAAATTTTGGGTGTACAGGCTAATCCCGAGGTGAAACAGTTCAGATACAAACCCCTTCCTCATGCTGATGAGATGGAACAGTTGTTTGGGGGGGTCACGGCCACAGGGGAGCACGCTTTCACTCCGGCCGCTGGGGACTCTCTTCTAGATGACGATGGTAACTTTGCTTCCACGTCCCAGAACCCCTTCCCCACAGCATCCCCATCGAGTGTTCCAGAAACCCCAATGCCTGACCCTGTTCCCGTTGAGTCTGAGGACAATTTGGATGAACCCATATCCTCAATGAGACGCAAACGTCATTGTCCTTCAAGGTCGAAGAGAAAGTCAGTTTCTAGTGAATTTGTGGAGAAGATCGATGGAGTTCTTGATCGGATTGCAGCCTCCGCTACCAGTCAGGCAAGCGCGCTTTCCCATGGTGTGCATGCCCACTATGTACCACCCCCACCCACAAGCGAAGAATGCTTTGCCTCCCTCCAACAGATGCCTGAGATTGACCCTGATTCTGAGCTCTATGTGCTCGCCCTTCGCTTCTTTTTGGTTGATGAGCAGCGCAGGATTTGGATGCTAGAGAACAGGCCTAGTGCGAGGATTGCACTACTGCGTTCAGTGTTCAATAAATAGGTGTCTCTATGTGTTGTTTCATGGATGTGTATGTCTGATACTTTGTTTTCTGTGTGGATGATTAAAACTTATGTAAGCAGTTTATGTTACTATTTGGATGTTTATGTTTATGTTAGGTGTTGTATGGATGATTATGTTCATGTTCAATGTATGAATGATTATGTTATGTTTATGTTTAGGGAAATGTTTGGATGTTTATATTGATATTTAGCAGATATGTATGGATGATTATATTTGAACAGGCATGTGACCATGATGGATTGTTTATGTTCATGTAGGGAAGAAATCTAATGGATTCTAGTGCGCTGTTTTTGTTTATGTGTGTTTTAGGAATGGGTTCAGAACATGAGATGCTAGTTATGTTGGTGATGTATTTCATACAGGATCATGTTGATCAACAATGGGCACGAAGGGTAGTTCATGATTCTAGTTTGAGTGGGGAGGCATATATGGATGCGATACTTGATGGACACCCACGCCCGTGTCTTGATTTATTTCGCATGGAACAGGCAGTGTTCAAGGCATTGGTTAAAGAATTCCGAGATGAAAGATGGTTGAAAGACACAAATAACGTCAAAGTTGAAGAACAACTGGGTATCTTCTTACTAATTGTTGGACATAATGCGAGGAACAGAGTTTGCCAGGACCGCTTCCAACACTCCGGTGAGACCATATCCCGATACTTTAGGAAGGTCCTAAAGGCTTGTTTGAAACTGAGTGAACGAAATATCCAACCACCCGATTTGTCTCAAACACCTGATCAAATATTGAATAGTTCAAGATTTTACCCCGCATTCAAGGTACGAGCAACTTCATTTCATTGTGGGTGTAATTTTTGTTGGTCATATTTTAAACCAGTTATAGATATTAGTGAAGGCGAACTCATATGGGTTAGTAACATGTTTGTATAGGATTGTATCGGCGCGCTGGATGGAACTCTGGTGCATGCAATCATAAATCGGGATAACCAAGTGCCATACAGGGGTCGAAAGGGGGATTGCATGCAAAATGTGCTTGCCGTGTGTTCTTTTGACATGCTATTTACTTATGTAATGGCAGGGTGGGAAGGAACTGCCCATGATTCGCGTATCCTGTCGGAGACCATTAGAGACCCTGCGTCATTGTTCCCATTACCACCTCCAAGAAAATATTATCTAGTGGATGCTGGATATACAAATAAAAGGGGATTTCTTGCACCCTACCGGAACGTCAGGTATTGGTTGGGCGATTATAGGGGCCGTGCAACACCTCAAAACAAAGAAGAGGTGTTCAATCAGTTGCACTCATCGTTGCGCAATGTGATTGAGCGCACATTTGGTGTGTGGAAGGCGCGCTTCCCTATTCTGAAGAGGATGGCATCATATCCATTTGATGTCCAAGTACGCCTGGTTCCCGCAACTATGGCTATTCATAATTTTATCAGAAAGAAAAATCTACATGATAGCCTGTTCGAGCAATTCCAGAGTACCACAATGGATGAGGATCGTTCCACTGAGCAGCTGTTCCCACAAGTCCGACCTGAGAATGATCAACAAGAAATGAATCGAGTGCGAGATGAGATTGCCAGTCTGCTAGTGTCTAGGCGTTGATGTTTTTATTGTTGTATCCCTAGCTATATATATACACTATATCATGAGATGTATGATGCAGATATATTTTTGACAGCATGAAGAACGCTCATTCTGAGATTTATTGTGCTTGTGGCCGAGGACTAATGACTGTTCATATGGCACGGACAGATAAGAACTATGGGCGGTGGTTCTTTAGGTGCCCTGCGAGATTGGTACATGTTCTAATAAGTGCATTGAATTTCACTGATACATAGAAAAGATTTATTGAAATTTTTCTGTTTCCATATTGATGTAGATATTTGGTTGGATGCAGGACCACCGTGCCTCTTTCATGTGGGTAGATACATTGCCCAGGATGGGAGAATTTCAAGATAACCAACCTCAAATCATTAGAAAGGTAGAGAAGGACAATGCAGGACCACGGCCAACGGGTTTAATGATTTTTGGATGTTGTGCATGCTTTTGTATAATGTTGTTGGTGTTTGTTATTTTTGTTTTGCTTTTGATCCTAGCTATCAAGTAAATGTAGAATGTCTATTAGCCCACGCATATCTGTAACATTATAAATATCTCTATGTAGCAGTCAATTTTGTAACAGGTTTGACAAAACCTCATATGTGGGAGTGTTGACTACCGAACAGTACTGTTTATTATGACAAATCAATGAAATTAGATTGACTATCTTTGTCTATGTGGACTTTATATGTTAAAATAAAACATTTCTATTCAGGCATTTTCATACAATTTATGTAACTGTCAAACTCTTACAAAAGGGGCCATCCCAATTTTTTGTTATTATGTATTTGAATTTTAATCAAGGCATTACAATGTGTTTGCAGTCCAATTGAGGAGTCTTTGCAATTTTATGGAATAGGTGAAAATATGTAAATATCAGAGTTTTCAAAGAAATGAACATGTGGGTATCCATATATTATATTGTTTTGGCTCTTCAAAGAAAATTGTGGGACTGATATTTTTAACATGTTAAAAAAGAGTAATCTTTCATATTTCCAAAAAAACATGTTTTTTCCATTTCAACCAAACATCAAAATAACATTCAGCACTTATAAAATAGACCAAAATACCCTTTCAATAATCACATAAGTCAACTGGTTAACCAAACACACTTATTTAAAATATTGCTTAATATTTTTCATTGAACCAAACGCTTTTTTTTTCTAAACTCTTAAAGATTATCATCCTTCCTCTTTCTGCACTTAACAATCAGCACTTTAAATCCGCTTTTCGCCGTAGCCAAACAGCGCCTTAAATATTCAAAAAATACTAATATTATTGAGATATTATAAACAACAATTAAATGATCATATGACATATTAGAAATGAAATGGTGTAATGAAAAAAAATTGAGGGTCAAAATAAAAGCTTCTCTGTCATTTTTAGATAACATATTTTTAAATTGTGATGAATTTGATTAGTCATTTTGATAATTAAATTTAGGGATTTTTAGTTTTAAGTCCCCGTAAACTATCGAATTTAGCGATCGATCCCTCACTTCTTTATATTTTGGTTTTAGTCCCTACATTTAAATGATAATTTAGGAATAAGTCCCTGGGCCTAAACTATTATGTTTATTTTTTAGTCCCTTTTGACCTATTTTTAAATTATCATTTAAATGTAGGGACTAAAATCAAAATATGAAGAAGTGAGGAATCGATCGCTAAATTCGATAGTTTAAGGGGACTTAAAATAAAAATCCTTTAAATTTAAATAGTATAAAATAAAAAATATATAATATATATAATATACAAGTATTTTAACTGATACATTGATATCCATGTTCTTTTAAAAAAATTCTAGATAACAGAGAACAATTGGACTTTTCTTAGATAACAAAAAATCACGAAAACTAAAATCCCTTGGAATTTATCTATATTACTATATAAAAGGCTCTTAATCCAGAAAACTGACATTTGACATATATGCCCCTCCCAATCCCTTAAATCCCTTGAGAGTCCATTCATTCACTCAATTATTTGACCGTAAATCCAATCCCTGCTGGCATTTGACATATATACCCCTCCCAATAACTTAAATTCCTTGACAGTCCATTCATTCAATCAATTATTTGACCGTAAATCATTCCAATCCCTTTACACTTACATCCCATATGATATCAAATTATTCAAGGTATTCACACGCATATCAAATGACTACCCTATTATTTCAAATCTAATTAAAATGAAATGCCCAGATTTCTACCCTCAACAAAAAAAACCTTCCTCACCGTCTCTCACCGAAACGGCGCCCTTGAACGCAGCGACCCTTCACCTTTGCCTCTGAGAAACAACTTCATCGTCTTCGCCACGATGCAGAACTTCTTCATTTTCCTCCCTCTATGGACGTGCGTTTCGTTGTCAAAGGTGGGTTTTTTAATTTTCCTCCAAACCAAATAATAGATGTGGATGTCTTCTTTCATACAATTGCTTTTTGGTTATTCAATGGTTTTTGTTCCCAATTCCATTTGGCTCTCTAGATAGTGTTCTTTTACATGGGTCTTTATGGATGAATTGGTGTCCTGACTCTTAAATTCTTAATTTTTCCATATGCATAGATTTGTGGATGTTCTGGTGTGGTTTACACATATTTTTTTGTTTGGGGTCCGTGTATATGAATGGAATGGATTTGGTGGTTTTGTTATGGATTTAGTGGGATTTGGTTGTTGGTGTTCCACTGCCTTTTTTTTTTTGGGGGGCCAACAAGAATCACTGGAATTATTTTTGGAGTTCGTAAATTTGTGAATGTCTGATGTGGGCTCTGTATTTATGAATTAATTGGATGCTATTACTTATTGAATAGAACATATATCTTTTTTTTCCAAGATATCTTCGTTCCAATGCTGTTCTTTTGTGTTCCCAGAAATTACATATTCAACAGTGGAGAAGTTCGTGGAAGAGGAGTCCTTCGAATTTATTGCATACATATTGGACTGCCAGGTATTCATTTAATCATTTTTTTCTTTTTGGTCATGCTCATAGTACAGAAATAGCAGTCGATCAAATGGCAGAACACCCACTACAGGATCATGTATGTTATTTGAGTTTTTCTCTAACCAGTCTGTAAGTGAATTACTGAATATGTATCTAATCATTCATGTCAAAGTAATTACTTTGAACGGTTAATTCCTGATTGTTCAAATGTTATTCTTCCCAATACCGTTTCGCTCTAATCATTCATGTCAAAGTAATTACTTCACACGGTTAATTCTTGATTGTTCAAATTCCCAATACCGTTTCGCTCTCTATTTAGTCACTGTTTTTAGCATATTTCTCATGGGTCTTTATGAATTAATGGATGTTGGGTCTCTTAAATTCTCAAAATTTTTGCATGCATTATACCCTCCCTGATGTTTGATGTTGGGTTTTACAAATTTATTATATGTGTATTTATGAATTAGTTGGATTGTATTACTTATTCATAAGAATTTATATATTTTTTCCTAAAATGTCTTCATTCTAATGTATTCTTTTCTGTTCCCAGAAGTAACATATTCAACAGTCAACAAGTTGGTAGAAGAGGAGACTGTCCAATTTATTGCATAACAAATTGAGACTGCCAGGTATTCAATCAATCTTTTTTTCCCTTTATGTTCATAGTAGAGAAATGACATATTCTATATCCCTGAATATTACACGGGCCTCTACAAACTTATGACCATGTAGACTGGTCACCCTAATATGAAAAATATCCATGTCATGCTCCCACCATCAATGCCTTCAAATAATATATGAATGCTCATTTACATATGCACTACTCCATTAATTTAAAAACCCTTTTTGTTCTTCCACCACTTACATACAATTTGAACTTGCCTTAGTTGCATGTCGAGACCGATCTGAGGGTGAAGTGTCCAGGAGGAGGCACAAGGGAGGCTTTGGTTAGACAGGGTGATGACAAGGAAGGAGGGACAGATGTGGCCAAGTTGGAGATAGAGGCTGGTGAAAGAGAGGGGAGTGTCAGATGATTGAGAGGGGGAGAGCGAAAGAACATTTATAAAGGGGAAGAGTGAAAATAGATTTCGTGATAAATTTGTTATTTATACGTGGGTTGGAGAATTTATTTATACCGAATGAGGAATAAAGTGATCTTGGCCTAGAATTTTTTAAGCATGGATATCAATTTAGGTCTTCATACCTTGGTGTTCACAATAAGAAGCTTGTCAAAGAGTGTTTCAAACACTATTTAATGTCATAACTCTCACTCACCCTATTTTTAAAGCATAACATGTGTTCACGTAATTCTTATTTTACAAACTTGGATGGTGCCAATTAGGAAGGACAAGTTGATTATAGGAAATTAAACCTAATAGAGCTGAATGACATCCGACCGCAATTTTTTAACGATGAAGACTTCATCATAGGATTTGTTGTGTGATCCTTCTCATGTGATGTTTATATCATTTCAGCTTTGACCGATGCAAATGACCTCATTTATGGTTAACAAACATATCCTATCAACCAGTTTAATTTTTCTATTATTACTTTTATTATACTTGTATAATTCTCTATAAAAACTTCAAGCTTTAAAATCTCTTCATGAATTTTGTATATTTGTTCTCACATTCATAACTATCGATGTATAATACAGATAATAATAAAATAGTGTGATTTGCCCATTTCTTGGGCACATGAGCGTGCTAAATTTAATTAGTTCAATGCATGTACCTCAACTTTACCATTACAATACTACCTAGCTTCATTCTACCACTTTTTGGGCTGTTTGAAAGTCTTGAGTTTGTTCAATGTTTTGTATTTGTGTAGGAAATTTGCATGTAAATAGAGTTAGAATGAATCTCATATTGTTACACACGGTCCTGCTTGCCTTGTTAGTAGACTTCAATTTTGTGAATTTTCTAACAAACAGGGAACGCAAAGGTACTTAAGTGGATCGCCACTACCACCTATTCCACATTTTAGATTGTTCTTCTGGTCTTAGGAAAAACTAAGAATCTCTGATTTTCAGAGAATGAGGCCAAATTAGCAAATCACAACTAAACCACCAATCTTCATCTCATTTACTAATTCCCATATATGCTCCCAACAAGAGGGTGATCAACTATGCTCAAGCCACTGAATAATTAAATTGATAGTCCATAGGTTAGCTACAGCCAGATATCCAAATTTATGGTTTGCACCATTTACCAATTCTTATAAATTGGAATCACTAATTCGAGGTAATACCAAAAAATGATATCTATAGCTTCAAAATAGCTTGCTAAGTTAAATAGTTTTGTTCCATCAATTGTCAGGCTACAATAATATTGTCCATTAACAACAAATCCTTTTTCTTTACTATTAGAATATTGGCTTTTTTTTTCTTAGAATGTTCTTGGCTTTTTTTCTTCTTTTTTCTTTTTTTTTTTTGGGATGGAGAACTTGGTAGTGATAATTGGTTTATAAATGTAGGCATTTGTTCTCCCTTTATGGATCAATGCATTTCATTGAATCCAAGATTTCAGTGCATATTTATTTATGGGTTCCTTTGTTGTACTTCTGATTGATCTCCTGTGATGGTGGATGATTTGAGGGATCTGTAAGGAATGGTGCATGATAACATGTATTATGAATAGCATGCATTATGCAAGATAGCAAACGTGTTTTTTGAAAGATATAGTTGAATTACATACTTAAATGAATTGAATGCTTATTTTAGTTAGTATATATTTTATCAAACATTTCACATATTGAGTTAGGACTACAAGGATTGTAAAAATGATTGTGTGTATCAGTGCCTTAATTGTAATTGTTATTCTGTAAATCACATGATGAATGGCTTGTTTTTTCTTTTTTCAACATTTGAAAAAGATGCAGAAACAATGCTTTAGAAAAGTTGGCCACATTCTCAAAATCTCCCTTTTCCACTGCATTTTCAAATGCTACTAATACTAACACTTCTAAATTTATCAATTTCGACCTAAGGTTCAATAATATAGAAAAACATATTGTAGTACACAATATCCCATACAAAATTTTTCATAAAAACTGATACATAAAAGTAATAAATATTAAAAAATTAAGAAAAAAAAACCAGAAAGTAAACTATTTTGGGATGATACCTTTGTTTATAGAGCATCATGTAGCCCTTGGGATTGTTGATTTGAACATGTATAAAGGGGAAGAGTGAATGGAATTCGTGATAAATTTGTCATTTTTAGAAACAAAAGGAAGCGAGTTTCGATATTGTTATATATTCTAAATTTGCTGTTTTTATGAATAATTTATTTGCTGAATTTTATAAGCTACCTCGCATGCGATTGGATTCATGAACTGTTTCAAAATAGCTTGCTGGGTTCAGTTATTCTATTTCATCAATTGTCAGGCTGCATTGATATTGTCCATAATCATCATAGCCTTTTTCTTTACTGTTAGAATTAGAATGATGGCAACTCTTGGGATGATGCCTTTTTCTTTACTTTTGTTTGGGATGATATATTAAAGAAGTGTCAGTTGTCCAAATCCTGGGCACATGAGGGTATTAAACTTCATTGGTTGAAGGCATGTACCTCAACTTTACCAATAGAAATACTGCCTAGCTTTATTCTACCGCTTTTTGGGTTATTTGAAACTCTTGGGTTTGTTCAATGTTTGGTATTTGTATAAGAAATTTGCTGGTAATTGGGGTTACAATGAATCTAATATTGTTACACATTGTCCTGCCTGCCTTCCTTGTTAGTAGACTTCAATTTTGTGAATTTTTTAATTTTTATAAAAATATTATCTGCAGTACAAAGTCCATCAAGACATGATAAATTAGGTAGATGTTAACTTTTCATTGTATGAATTTCAGTGACTCATCAATTGGTCGTTCACAAACAAAGATTTATAAAGGGATTCCATCTACGATACACTAATTGTGAGAATCGTCATTCAGGTTTTATTCAATTTTTTTTACTCTCTGTTCTCAAATGAGGCATTGTCAAACTTTTCATGATCAATGTAGCTTTACTTTTATATGCAACTGCTTTGTGTTTCTTATTGTAAATACATTTTAAAAAAGGAATAATAAAAAAAAATTACAGTAGTTAAAGTAGCTATATAAGAATAAAATTATTATTCTAAACACAACAGGTGTTTGGAAGTCAGTTATCAGGCACAATTTTTGTGAAGCTGTGGATACATACACAAGAATGGGTGATGAAGAACGAATATTATATACTGAGGGAGTTCAAAAAAGAAGAAAAAGAAACAGAGCAGTGGGCACTTTTGCATCAGATGATCAACAATTAGAAAGTACAAATGATGGTAGAAGGATGCAAAGGACAAATTATCTACTTATGGCACAGATGAATTCATATTTTCATCAAGGTTAGCCTAATGATAGATATATAAACCCGTATCTTCATATAGGTGTAAACTCAAAATTTGGGCTACGTAGATGTTTATTACTTTTTTTTCAAACTAATACATAGAATCCTCTATTAGGTCAACAAGTTCACGAACCAGTATGTTCCACTTTGCACCAACTAGAGATCAACACCTACTGCGTCCATTGTGGTGCAAAGAAATTCCAATATGAACCGCCAACGTTATGCTGCTACAATGGTGAAGTTAAACTGGCTGAAGTGGAGGTCCCAGTGGATTTGCAGGAATTGTTTACATCCGATTCACCAGAAGCTTGACTTCAGAAGAAACATAAGAGCGTATAATAGTATGTTCTCTTTCACATCTTTCGGAGTTCATTTGGATAAAGAGCTTGCAACATCGAGACGAGGTGTCTATACTTTTCGTGCACAGGAACAAATATATCATGATCTCCCATCACTGATCCCTGTAGGAAACAAGCCATCCTACTTCCAATTATATTTTTACGACACAAATAATGAGGTTCGTAACAGAATGCAAGTTATGCGAGATACGGTTTTGAATGAGAATATTGTCCTCAGATTGATGAAAATTCTTGAAGATAATCCTTATGCACATAAGAAATAGGTACAAAAAAATTCATTTATTAACATGAAATATAACATAAACAAACCATGAAAATTTTAGAAAATGTAACATAATGAACATGTATAACTGTGTCAATATTACATTTCTTTTTAAACTCTTTATTGTTGACTTTTATTTATTTGTTTCATCTATGTCATACCTAACGAAATTTAGTTTTATTAATGCAGACAAGGGACTGATAAAGATGATGTCTCCTCATGATGATATTATGGATCATCCTACGCCTATAAATGCTCTTAAAAAGTTTGACAAGCTATGGAATATTAAGGTTCGAGTGATGCGGCGAGGATTGATTGAAAAATACAACAACGACAAAGGCTCTGGGGAGAGATGGAAAGTCATTGTCATTGATACTGAGGTTTGTATCGTGTACAAGGTTAGGTTGGGAATTTAATTTTAAAAATGAATATTTATCAACGTACATCTACAGGGCACAAGAATACAAGCTGTAATCTTCAATGAGGCAATTTCCAAATTCAAGGCATTACTCTTGAAGGATAGGACTTACCACATTTCAAACGGATTAGTTAAACCAGTTCTTCCGCAATATGCTTCTGTTCACAATATGGAGTTATCCTTGACGACTCACACCCGCATCGTGGAATCGGAAAACGGTCTGACTTTGACAGATTCAATGTATGATTTCGTACCGTTGAAAAAAGTCATTCAAAGTAGAAATGAGGACGATCAATTTGGTATGTGTACTTAAACAAAAAATTTGGAATAAATTATTTTCTTTGGATCGCATACATGCATGCTAAATGGTTGCCTGAATAATTCTTACAGACGCTATAGCTTTCGTATTGAATGTGAGGATTGCATTTAGAATGGTTAAGGATCGTCCGTCAACAGAAGTTCGAGAGATAATCGTTAAAGATATAGAGTACAACATATGAACCCTCATTTTTTAATCCTCTATCAAATCTAGATATAACATAAGTAAATAATGTTTCTTTCCATTTTGCTACTAATAGGTCAGACTCCATTCAACTAACGTTATGGGGTGACCTGTCCGAAAATGAAGAAAAACAGTTGGAGGAATTGATCTCTAGCAATCCGATAATTGCGATATCAAGAGCCAAGGGTAAAGTATTTGAAGGTAATTCAATTAACATTGTCTTCTTTCATTTATGGATTTTTCAGATGGATTTTGTGAGTTTTAACTACTTTCAAATTTGTAGGTCAATTTAAGAAAAGAAATTTCGATTTTTTATATGGGTTCCTTCAACGGCTGATGTTTCGTTTTTCAAAAAAAAAAATTTGTTCGTTGTTTGAGGTAGTCACTTTTTCTCCTCAAAAGCATGCTTTTCCCATGACATTTTCCTTCTAGAGTAATCTATGAATTCTGTAATTGGTTATTAAACAGTGATATCATTTTCTTTACCTTTCTTTTTCTCCATATTTTCTCAACACGTGTATAAATAAAAATTTAAATTCATCTACCAGGTGAATTTTTTATCAATTCAATTACAGCCACAACAATTGAAATAAACCCAGAAATAAAACAAGCGAAGGAGCTTCGAGAACGGTATGGTCTTCGTCTTCATTTATTAATTATATTCACCTTTAGTGGCCCATATTAATCCACATAAACAACTAACATAAAATTACAGTTTGCTATCTATGAACAAGCCCGGGGAACAAAGAAGTTTCCTCTCACCGACAAAGAGAGTTCGAGACTCAACAGAAATGACAATCGATCAAATCATCCGAGAAGGGACATCTACAATCCAGGTATATATGAATTACAATACACACACAAACACACACATCATAATTACTTGTACACTCTAAATTTACATAGTTCTTCACAATAATTAACATACCAAAATTATATGAAACTGTAGAAACCTTCTGCTCATTCAAAGGAAACATCTTCAGCATCGAAAACAAAATACAACCCTATTACAATGCATGCAAAAAGTGTTTTAGTAAGGTGGAAATGAAAGAAGGAGCAGCGGAGTGCTACAAATGTAAAAAAATTGATGTCGAATGCAGTCAAAGGTACATATTACAAAATTAATAGGTGGCCTGATCATATGACAACATATTATTTATGACAAACACTAATTTTAGGTACATCCTCAGGCTTATTGTGACAGATGAAGCACAAAGCGTTCTTATTACCCTGTTCGATGAATCAGAAATCTTGATTGGTTGTCCTGTGTCACAATATATCAGCATGAATGATGAGGTAAAATGAGAATTTGGGTTCATTTGATATTAAATATTTCAATATACTCATTTTTTTCACATGCCAATACAGAAAAAGATGCAATCCAAGTTCAACAGAAATTTGATATCATGCATCGGGAAGAAATATATGTTCTACACAAAAGCAAACAAAATTAATGAAAACGACAGAGCAATGGGACGTTGGATCGCTCAATATGTATAGCGTATCAATGAGGTGGAAGATGTGGATATCAACAAGAACAATGGAGTCCGCAACAAGAGAATAAAAATTTAGATTCAACTTTCCAGCTTCTAACCTTAATGGCAAAAAATGGCTCGTTCTTTAGTTTATTTAAACTACTTGACTGAATAAATAAGAGTGTTTGAACCTTAATGATACAAAATTTGATCATTTGGTAGTTTATTTTAACTACTTGACTAAATAAAAAGGAGTGTTTAAACCTTACTCTTCATCTTTTAGGCCTTCTCATTGTTATGTTTTAATGGGCGCTCTATTTGACAAAACATGTTTGTAATTGTTTATGTTGTCTTGACTTTCGGTGAAATAAAATGCAATGGAATTGAGTTCTTCATTGCTTGGCCTTCTTATGATTAATTAGTTTTGTTTTGCTCAATACAGCAAGTCAACCAAAAAGAAGGGATCAAAGGAAGAAATATATAAAATCCTTCCTAACAAAGGTATACATTTTATTACAAATTCATCATCTCTCTGTAACTGTTGGGAAACTTGCAATTGTAACTTTCACATATGGACGTCATATGCAATTTGGATTGTTAAATGTGACGGATCATCATAGTAACATATGGACATAAATATAATCCATAAAATTATTCATTGTCATTCTAATTACAAGATCTTTAAAATCCTTGGATAATGATAATTCATGTCGTATTATCTTTTACATCATTCATGGTATATTTCATGTACTCTAGGACTTAACACAATATTATGAAAATGTTGTTGTTATGTATGTGCAGATGCACATAAACAAAATGTAATATATGTTTTGATTAATATTAATGTCAAAAAATGTACTCTAGGACTGTAGAATAAAAATTTATCCACATAAACACATGTAATTAATATCCATGAAATTTATACATGTGCAACGCACATGTGCATCTACTAGTTACTATATAAAAGGCTGCTAAACCAAAAACCGTCCATTTGACCATTTTACCCCTCTCAATCACTTTAATCATATTCCAATCCATCCACATAGCCATTTGACCATTTTAACCCTCCCATGACAATCAATTCACACCCCCTCTTAAATCAAAATCATCATCAATCCCAAAGCCATTATTATTATTATTATTATTATTGTTATTATTATTATTATTATTATTATTATTATTATTATTACTCACACCCAAAACCATTTCATCTATATTATATCTATATTATATTATATTACATTCTACGTCCATGCATTACACCCCTTTATCTATATCATGCATGCCATATATAAATATATATTTGAATTCAATATAAATAGAAACGTGCATGCATTCAATGTAAACAGCACAATTACATTCTACGTCCATGCATTGAAGAAAAAATAAAACATATGCAAACGTTTGATTTGGTAATAATGCCTCCAATAAATTTTATTATTATTTATCATAAAATTATCATAATATATCATAAAATTGATCATTTATATATCATAAAATTTATTATTTGGATATCATCATATGGCTGCCATACACCAACACAAAATAAAATAATTAATATTCATTAAAATTAGATTTATTTACAATTTATTTTACATGTATATGTACAATCATAATATATATTTGAATTCTATAATCAATATTACGTTAATATTTGGTACTTTTTTAAAATTGTATGTATTGTTCAGTTCACTTTAATTCAGAATTTTTTACTTTTTAAAATTAAAATTCTCTATATGTATTTGTTTGATGTAGGTGTTTTTCATTGTTTGGATTTTTGAAATTTTTTTTGGAGATTGAAAAGACCAAAGATTGTTAGAAATAATAATTTCAAATGGAAAGATTGTTCAAATGGAAAGAACAAGAAGAATAATCGTAATTATTATTCTAAACGTTTCAAGAACATAATTGGCTGTCATTTAAACATCACATTCAATATAAAATTTATCATTTATATGTCATAAATTTTATTATTTGGATATCATCATATGGCTGCCATACACCAACACAAAATAAAATAATTAATATCCATTAAAATTAGATCTATTTACATTTTATTTTACATGTATATGTACAATCATAATATATATTTGAATTCAATATAAATGGAAACGTGGATGCATTCAATGTAAATATATGCAAACCACCATGCATTGTATATGTACAATTACATTCTACGTCCATGCATTGAAGAAAAAATAAAACATATGCAAACGTTTGATTTGGTAATAATGCCTCCAATAAATTTTATTTATTGAATATAGAAATGTGTATCTAATGTTTATGATATTTCCTAACAAATGGCTGCCATACGAACTATCCAAAATAAAAGAATAATATTCAAAGTTAACTATGCATGTGTTATAAATAATAAAACTTGATCATTTACCTGTGTCATTAGACCCTTCAAATTCAACCTAGCAAACCGCCACTATCAGATTCATCCCCCTCTCCATTTGATCCCCTCATCATTGGTCCCTCTCCATTCAATCCCCTCATCTTCTTCAACTGACAATGGCTGATGGTCTTCCACAAACTCATTCATTGTCATCCTTATTTCTTTGGATAAATGGATCCTTCATTTGTCTCCTTTTTCTTTTCTCTCTCTCAACATTTTTGCTGACCTTAGGAAGGTGGGTTAATATTTAGTATATACATGAAGCTTATTTTGATGATCATCTAATTCATTATTTTTTTGTTCCTCTTTAATAAGAAATTTGTTTTCGCTCTGACAGATTCATCTTCGATTCTCTATTCTGGTTGGAGGTAGCACAACAGTGGATGTAATAATATTCTGTAGATCTTTTGTAATTTGCTTATTTAAACAGAATAAAAAACATGTTCTCAATCATACCTCTTCCAAGCTTAAGAAGAAGAAGCAATAGATTGCATGTTAATCAACTCAATAGCATTTTGAAATTTTTTCACTAGAACCACATCAAACAAAACCTACAAATATCTGTGCTTGTGAAAAATCATCTACAATTTAATTTCTGATAAGCACGTCATTAAAATTAGATTTATTTACAATTTATTTTACATATATATGTACAATCATAATATATATTTGAATTCTATAATCAATATACATTAATATTTGGTATTTTTTTAAAATTGTATGTATTGTTCGATTCACTTTAATTCAGAATTTTTAATTTTTTAAAATTAAAATTTTCTATATGTATTTGTTTGATGCGGGTGCTTTTCATTGTTTGGATCTTTGGATTATATATATATATATATATATATATATATATATATATATATATATATATATATATATATATATATATATATATGGTCGTGATTACGTGCGGTGTGCGGTCGGTGCGGTTTACGACGTGGGCCGTTCGATCGCGGGTCCATCGCATCCAACGGTCGACGTGAATCGCACCCGACCGTCCGATGCGATGGACCCGTGATCGACGGCCCGTGATCGCGCACCGCACCGACCGCACACCGCACGTAATCGGATCCCTATATATATATATATATATATATATATATATATATATATATATCCAAATGAAATTATTTAAAAATTCAATTCAATTATTAAAATAAAAAATCGTGTACTCATTTGTTCAATAGATATTAGGCTTTTTACATTTAGACATGCACGTCACAGTAAGAAAATATCATTGTAACTAAATTATTTACATGAATGATACTAAAAAAATTTGTTAGACTTTGTTCATGAGCGTTTGCACATACACAACAACTTTATTAATAAATATGAAGGGATGCTTATAAAATGAAAGTGTTTTGAATATTTTAATGTATGCCGACTAAAATTATACTAATATATTTAATAAATTATAATTATATTTGAATATCATAATATTATGAGGATATAAAGGGATGTTCAATGTTATAATATATATTTTTTATACTCTATTTTGTTTATTGAATTTATTTTATAACATATCTATGAAAAATTTCCAAATAAAACATATAAGCCATCGCCTATTCTTATCTATGAAAAATTTCCAAATAAAACATATGAGTCATCACCTATCTTTTAATAAACCCAACATATGATGCATGGCTTTTCTTCAAACATATGATGCATAGCATATTAAAATTTAAAGTTTTACATATGATGCATGGCATTTGTGTTTTTCACACTTAAATTTTTATTAATTATTAGACATTTAGTGTTCAATGCAATTGTAGAAAATGCCATTTATTACCATACAATCCCTTATTTATTTCCAATGGCAGTTAATGTCATTTATTGTGTATTAATGTCATTTATTATGTATGTATATGTTTTAAAATCACTACTTATATACACAAGCAAAAGCAAAAGCATTAAAATTTGACAACGAAATTTCAATTACACATGGTTTTGAGTAAATCACCCTTCAACTTTCCCCTCCCAAAATGCCAGCCTCACATTCATCCCCTCTCCATTCAATTCCCTCATCATCTTCAAGAGATGCTGGCTGATGTTCTTCCACAAACTGCTACATTTACTCACGCGATATTGAATACTCATTCATTTTCATCCCCATTCTTTTGGATAAATGGATTTATCATCTCTCTATTTTTTCATCTCTCTCTCAAAAATTTTCGTGACTTTAGTAAGGTGGGTTAGTCTTTGGTATATATGATACTTAATTTGGTTCATCTAATCTATTTTATGTTGTAATTAAACTTAATAAGTTGTTTTTTTTCCTTTGGTTCCTCTTTTTTTGAAAAAATGGCCCTGTTTCCGTGTTTATATTGTTAGAAGAAAAAATTATCAAATAAATCATTTGTTTTTCTTTAACAGATTCATCTTCAATTCTTTATTTATTCATAGATCTTTTGTACTATAATTTTATTATGATATTTTCATCATCGTAATAGAGTACTAATTTTTTTTCCAACTAATTTAATCATCAGAATATTACGATATCCGAATTTACTTAACTGTTTACCCAATTTAATAAATGAATTTTCCTATTAGAATTTTTTTCCTCAATTTAGCTCTTCATGATAGAGGATTTGTAGCTGTCTTCACATTTTTTCCTCTGGTGATCTTAAATTTTTTTTTTTTTAATTTATTATGATTGAATTCTATAGATTTTAGGATCTATATAAAAGAAATGATGATATTTATTTAAATTTTAATTAATTTTCAACATGCATTTATATATCTTAGGTTTTTTTTTCCATTTTCATGGTACATAGAAAATTTTATGTTTTTTTTAAATTTATTATGATTGAATTCTATATATTTTAGGATCTGTATAAAAGATACGATGATATCTAAATTTCGTTAATTTTCAATCTGAATTTATTTATCTTCATTTTTTCCGTTTGGATGATACGTAGAAACTTTCATGTTATTAGCATCTAGAAATCACCAAATAATCAATTCTGTAGATTTTAGGGATTTCATGATATATGTAAGTGATGTGATGTTATCTATTTAAATTTTTAAAATTTTTATAATGAATTCATCTGTATTATCGATATTTCTTATTTTCATTTGCATAGTTCAAAAATATTTTGATGTTAAGTATTTATATTCCTTTGATCTGATTTTATAACCCTCCCTTATCATGATAATATTCTGATATCTCTCCTTAATTATAAGATTAAAATATTAATCTTATTAAAGTTGGCATGTATAAAATAATCATATACAAGTATTTATATAAATGTATTTTAATATATGAACAGCTATATGCAGCATTAAAATATCTTGAATATAATTTATTTTAATTATATTATCATGATATTACTTTATCATATTTTAAGAATCCAATATGTAAGGGTTATATTAAGAATAGGACAATATTACAGTTATCATTTTTTAAAATCAAACATGTAAGGGTTAAAATTAGAATAGGATTGGATTTCAGACTATTTAAAATATGAATAGGATTTATTTCTTAGCTTCTTTTGAATATCATATCTTTTTACTTTTCATTTTTTGAATTGATAGATAGGCTAACAGCCCTATATTTCTCGCCTGTGTCTTTGTGTCTTTTTTAGCTGATTGAATTTCTTTTTTGCAGCTTTAAATACATTATCTTTCAGCAATTTTTTACATAAGCTTTTGAATGAGGTGCCTTACACAACTGAAGAAATTGAGAAAATCACAGAAGAATGTCTTCCATTGGTGCTAGGAAATTTTGCGTCCTCATTGGACGTTCTAAAAGTTGCAAAGAATTTTAAGCTATTTCAGGTTACTTCCTTTGTTAAGAAAAAACTGTCACATTATATATATCTTCTGTTTACACAATGATCTGTTAATTTGGTATAGATTATTTTTGTACACACTTATCCTTTTCTTTTTCTGGGACTTATTAATGTTAGAAGTATCCATGAACAAGTTCTGTTGTTGTGACTTGAGAAGTCTTGCACTAAAACCAATGAATGAATACTAGGATGTTTTTCATATAGTTACTGTAACACCTGCAAATTTTTTTACTATTTATATATTGATTTAAATATATAAATAGAGCTATTATATGAATCAAGTTCTCCTAATGTGCATATAGGTTGGCCCATAGAAATAGGGCCCATATAGGTTCAATTTCATTTATAATTTTTAAAATTATTAAACGGAGTTGAAATATTTTTTATATAATTTTCTAGATAGCATAATGGTCTCAAGAACCATTGTGTGAAATTGTGTAAAATTTGGAGTTGGAGAAGTTATGTTTTGAGGCCTTTTGGAAAGGAGCATATGGTAATGGATCTTTTTGTGAATATTAAAAGTCTGGTTTATTTTTATGTAGAAGTATCCCTCTAGGACTTTGGATAAGTAAAAATAGGACTCACTTGAAAATAAAGTGTTGGCTTGGACTTTTTTTTTTTTTTTCAAAAAAAAAAAAAAAAAAAAACTTCTCTATTACTGATTTTATGGACAATTTAGGGTAACAATTAATACCACCTATTAACCTAAATCATCCTTATTATCCTGTCAACCTAGAAGAAAAAAAATTTCCGCCGCTGTGAAGGAGAGGAGAGGGTTCTTCATCCACCATAAGTATTCCTTAATCCTTTCTTTGAATTTCTTTGTAATTATAGGTCTAGATTCTTAAGTCTATTAGATTGGGGTCATGGATTCCTTGCTGTATGGATAACGTATTAATAGAATGAGAGGGAGAGGTGTCTGTGTGTTTTCAAAGATGTTACCGACGCTGGGTGTAGGAAATAAAGAGTTGGTGAGAGGAATGGATGGGTTCATGATTTGAATTAAAGACTTCACGGATTTTGCACCTTATACAACTTGGTTAATGGCATGATATGTTAATTGAATTTGTCAGATTCAGTGTGTGTTGTTTGGAAAGGTAACGGGTCAAGATGATGAAGGCCCAGCCCATTTGATTGTTTACATTTTCATTTTTATTTTCTTTTCATGTGGGTTGGTTGATTTCGTGAGCCACACAAAGATGATGGGTTAGTAGATCCATATTGATATCTTATGTTACATAAAATGTTGGATTTCGGGTGGTCAATTAATTGTTATTGGAAGCCGGTTATGTAGTCTAAGTCAGTCCAGTTAAAACCATAGGGATGTTTTGGGTTTAGAATAAATGGGTAGTTTATTTTATATGGTAATTCAAGTCTCTTTTATTTATTAGAAATATTATTTTTATTTTCAGGCGATTCTCACATTGCTTAGACTGATATTTTGTCACGAGTGTTCTTGTTAAAGGTGAGTGGATGTCTCTATATTATTTGAAAATCATAATATATGTATACATTTCGGTATCATGTTATTTTTATGATTTATGGAATATTCTGTATGAAGCGTATGAGCATGTTATCATCATATAAGTTGATATTTTGGATATATCGTATGCATTGGGAATTATAGGATTTATAAAATAATTGTTGCATGCTGTATACTTGAAAGAATAAGTAGTTTTGATTGTGCATGCATTAAATCGTCTAGGTGGCTGCGGTCTAAATTTTGACCCAAGTCTAGGTGGCTATGTCTACGTGGCCCGATTTCCAAAGTGAAATCTCTGCGGCTAGGTGTCGTGGAAAGCGGGCATGCGTGTCCGTTGCATTCATATACATCATGTAATTTAAATTCATGGGTAAATTTTATGATATTATATTTTATTTGAAGAAAAATGTTATCATGTCATTGTATATTTTAAATGTCTTCTTCATCATAAGATTTTCATTATATTACAATTGTTTCGTAAACACTTATAACTGATTATTTTAAAGTACAATATATTATTGGGACAACTTGTGTCCATTCACTGAGCGCGTGGTAGCTCACCCCTCTCTTTTCCCAACCTTTCAGATTAGCTGTTGGTGGTTGTCGATCTCGTTAAGGCGTTGGAGGTCGAAGTTCGTATTATCTAATTTTCCGTTGCATCGTAGGTGTTTGAAATAAGTCTTTCCTTTGGCATGTAGTTCCTTAGTCCTTTCAGCAAAAACAGATGACGTTTATGTTTAAACTATTATGTGTGTATTTCATCCGCGTTTAGGATGAATTATGTTTAGATCCTGGTTAAGTTTTATGATTTGGATGTTTGACTAAAATATTAGTTGTTTTATTTTATTTTATTTTATTTTAAATTTTTATTTTCATTTATTTAATTTTTTTTTTATAAAAAAAGGGCTTTAAATCGGAAGTTATATATATATATTTTTAAGGATTTAGAGTAGTGTAACCGAATTCATTGCTTCGAAATGGAGTAGTGAAATTTGGGGCGTTACAGTTACCTTTCATTCAAAAAAACAAAATAAATAAACATTTTCATATTGTTTTTATTCATATATCTTTTGTAATATAATTCTAGATTCTGACTAACGTGAAGGACACTTTTAATACAAATGTATTATTTAAAGAAAAAAGTGATCGGATTAAACTATAGTTTTCATTTAATTTTGAATAGTGCACGATTAAAAAACATGATAATACATTGAAATAAGTTTATATAAATTATATGTAGAAGAATATTTTTATATGTACCAACTTTAATTAGAATAAAATATTTTTGGACCTGAAAATAAACCTAGATCATATTATTATCATGATAAGGGGATGCTTATAAAATCAAAGGAGTAAAAATATTTATATACACGAATGGAGTATTACATTGTTCGAAACATTATCATTATACTCAAATCCTTTTGTAAAATCAATGATATCCAAAATATAACTCTCTATAAGAAGAAAAAAAAACTCTCTCTATTTTGATAAGAAAAATATATGTGATGATATCTATTTAAATTTTTATAATGAATTCATCCGTATTATCAATATTTCTTATTTTCATTTGCATAGTTCAAAAATATTTTGATGTTAAATATTTATATTCCTTTGATGTGATTTTATAACCCTCCCTTACTATGATTATATTTTAATATCCCTCCTTAATTATAAGATTAAAAAATTAATATAATTAAAATTGGCATATATAAAATAATCATATACATGTATTTATAAAAAAAAATTTAATGTATGAACAACTAGAATTTGTGGGAAATGACTAGATTGAGTAAAAGTGGTCTACGTATTATTATTTTTTTCAAATGTGTAATGTTCCTCCAATCAAATAACATATTTAGCTGTATTTGAGTTTACAAATCGGGGTAAATCATACTTCATTAATTCCATCGAATTAAATGTCATTTCTCAACTCTGGATTTTAGTGACCCATTTTTATCATTCACATAGAGATTGAGCAACTAAGAGCACTATTGCATAAAATATTTATCATCTAACAATTCAGCAATTGTACTATTTTTTTAAAACATCATATCATATACATTAAAGAAAACAAATAAATTGATTAAATATGTTATTTATTAAACAATATTAAACAAAAACCGTTATTGATTTCTTTAATGTGTATTTATGTTTATGTACATATCCTATGTTTTAAAGAATTTGTTTTAATCTCACTGGTTATTATTATTGAAAGTAGTACATAATATAAACCGTTTATATACATATTTTATTTTGTAGTTGCATAATGCTATTGCATTTAAATTATTTAATATGAATTACAAAAAAAATTCTTACACTATATTCATGTGCATTTGCACATACGCTACAACTAGTTTCTTAAAAAGGCGGTGAACCATCCAAAAGTTAAACCTCTTAAAGGGTTTTGTTTCTTATTTTGGTGACATGCCTACTTTATCAATAATTACATATATCAATCCCCATACACTCCCCCCCCCCCTTTTTTTCTTTTATAAAAATCAATACATATCTGAAAAGTTAATTAATTTAATTTTAGTCATTGTAAAATTAAATTTTTTTTAAATGTAGGTATGGTTAGCCGATTAGTTAAATTGCTTCAATAGATATATTCAAATAAGTTCTCACAAAATATAAAAAATTCAATTTAGTGCTTTTGATAATAAAAATGTGCTTGTCTTTTCTTAAAAATTCTCTCTAAAAATTTATGAAATTCCTATACTCACCAATAATAAAAAAAATAAGAGAAAAATCAATATAACTCACTAGAAAGTTATAAAAATAAAAAAAGTCTATATAAAATCAATAAATCTCCATAGAATCAACTACAATTTTGGTTAATGTATTACAATAATGTATCAATCAAATTTTAAAGGGTATTACAGTAATTTATCATGTTTGATTATAGTCAACCATAGTACTTATTAGTCAACCACATGACTAAAATAAATATTGTCTAAGATAGGGTCTTAAGTGGATTTACCAATTTTATAAGGAAATTTTTACGATTTTAATAAATTTTTAAAGAGATATATCGATTTTTCAAAAATAAGGAGTGAAGAAACTCTAATAACTTTTAAAGTGTAGTTAGAATTAGCCATATACCTGAGTAGTTGGGGGTGACAGTAGATATTGAAATGGTATATTTCTAATAACATAGGGACCTGTGATGATTTTTTAATTTTTTAAAAATTAAAATTGATTTAGTTAACTTTTCAGTAAATTACATTTATTTTTTACCTTTTTTTTCATTAAAAAAAAGACATTATTACTTGATGGAGGGGAGAGGCCCAAAGCTATCCCGGACTGTCCGATTGGTGGACCCCTTATCTTTAGATGGTCTTCAACATTCGCAACCACCCCCTAAAAATGATGACTTGGTTAAAATTGAAACAAACAAGGACTAAAGTCTCTCAATTATTTGAAAAAATATCCGCATTCGATCTGAATCCGTATCCGAAAATACAAAAAATATCCGATATTCGAAAAATCCGTATCCATATCCGAAAAAATAATCCGTATCTGAAAATTTTCGGATCGGATACGGATATACTCCTATCCGATCCGAAAAATATCCGTATCCGATGGCATTAAAAAAATGTTAATATTAGTATTTAATATCTACCATTGGATTTTGATCAAGTGGCTCACATTCTTTCTAATGGTTGAAAAGTTAGGACTTGTGTTTGTGAATTTTTAATTTTAAGTCAATTTTTGAACTTTAAATGAAAATTTGTTATATTTAATTATTTATTTATTCTTTCTAATAGTTGTAAAGTTAGGACTTGTGTTTGTGAATTTTTAATTTTAAGTCAATTTTTAAACTTTAAATAAAAATTTGTTATATTTAATTATTTATTTATTTATTTCAGATATTTCGGATAATTATCCGAATCCGTATCCGAAATTTTGGATCGGATACGGATACTCTTTTTAAATATCCATCGGATACGGATACGAATACGGATATATAAAAAAAATTTTAGATACGGATACGGATATGACCATATCCGTTCCGTATCCGGTCCGTTGACAGGCTTAACAAGGACAAATACTAATAATAGTCTATTATTATATATTGTTATTATTATTTTTGCTTCAAATGTCATCTTCAGTTGTTGTTGATCACAAATCCAATCAGGTTCTTCCACGTTTGCAGTAAACTTAAATTTTCAAAAACTAATGTTGGGGATTATTTTAATGCCACATAGTGTTTTGAGTACAGTTTTGTACAATATAATTGAACTTCTGTTGAAGATGCTCAATTTCTCAGTTGATGCTAAAAATAATGGACAAAATAGAGCAGTTGATGATCTGTTTATTCATGGTGTATGTATATATATTTTGGTACAAAGTTCCGGACAGGATAAAATAGTCCCCCCATGCGTAGACATGAACAAACAGGAGTTCAAAATAGATGGTGGATAGAAGCTTACAAGATCCATTTGAAGGTGCTGTTTTTTTTTTATTAAGAAAGATAGATGTTTGTTATCCGATTTCATTACTGAATTCGAATTACAAATCTGAAAGGAGGGAGAATAGATCTATATCCAAAACAAAGATAAAGGGGATAAGAATCCTACAAGCAAACAAATGAACTTAGACCACAGAAGTCGTTCAAACCCCGATTAGACAGGTCATCTAAACCAGTGGGACATCCGTGTTTCCGCTACTCACCTCCGCAGAAAAGCACATCACAAGCGATGAGGAAATCTGAAAGCGTTGTTAACAACATTATTTTCAGTGGTGGGACTTTATTCATAATATGTTATAGACTTAGGAGCTATTATACTCGATCATTCATCGAATCAACGAGCGTATACTTGAGCATTAATAATAATAAAAAAATGCGTTTAATTGATTCAAATATATATTTTTTATTTCTTTATATATGTTATATTTTTTAAAAGAAATTCAAAACGTGTGCTGAAACAACAAAAATGACAACAAAAACATCACTGAAATTTGTTTTCATGACATTTTTCATATGTTGTAATAGAATGCCCACCTAAATGAATGTGAGAACAAGTGGGACCTGCGCAGTGGCCTAACACCCCCATGATAATTACCTACCATCATCAACGATTATTTACTGGTCCCACTTGATAAAAATATATTTTTAATACCCAAACTAACCCCACAGGGTGAAGGGATAAAATTATTTAAGATTTAATATTTCAAACTTTAATTTTTTTTAAATATTTCACATTGATTTTTTTACACACTAGTTGGCTCAATGATTATTTGTGTTTATCATATAAAAGATCCGAAATATCCACAGTAAAAATAAAAACCGTGTTACACATCATCATATATATATTTACATTTTTATTTGAAAATTTTATTTTTTAATTTGACGGATTTCTTGTGATTTCGAGTAGTATATTGTTACACTCATTTTTTTTATAAGTAATCCAGATTATAGTTTCATTTTCGGTATAAACATGAAATACTTAAATTTTTGTTTTTAAATGTAAAAGATACATTCAAAAACCAAATGCATGCATGGGTATTATAGTAAAACCATAAGAATTGATTCATGAGTGATTACCTCCACTTTTTCTCCTCCCTCGCCATAGATAGATAGCTGTCTCATATTAATACACTTCAGCCAGCCAAACTTTATTTCTTTTTAATTTTTTTCCTCTCTTTAGGCAATCTCTCCCCCTCTCCAAACTCCCCCTCCCCCCCTCTCTACAATTCATACAGTGATGAAGTTTGGAAGATTTTCAATACCATCCATATCATTCCTCCTATTGCTCATGATCATGGTGGCCGGGCGAGGTTTCAGCCGGACGATCACCGTAGACGATGAAGGCTGGAAGAGATGGAGGTTCGAGTTTTACGCGCCATCGAAGCCAAACTCAGATACAATCTCCCCTTCTGATCACAATTCAGGTGAGGATAAGACTAGCCTCATATATGGTGCATCCAAGAGGCCGGTGCCTCAAGGTCCCAATCCCCTTCACAACTGAATTTTGAGTCAATTCAATGAATTCCCAATGGTTAAGGATGGAGAGTTACTAGAGTTTGTGTACTTTATAGAACATCATGTGTACTTATAGTTCTTTGTTTTGAGTTTTGTGAAAAAGGGGTAGAGGATTATTGGAAGGAATTTATGTTTCTTGGTTTGAATTAGTACTCCACACTATAAAAGTTGCATAGATATATGTTTATACTGATCATGTTTAGTTTGATTGAATTGAATTTTCTTGATAGGTAATTAAGTGTTTTTTTCGATGTAGAAAACTTATTTCATTAACTTGCACTTCTACCAACCTACCGAGAGTTGAAATTTTTGGATAGATGATCCGTAATTAGAGTCAAAATTGTCTTTGTTTTTCTGAATAACGACGAATTTGATCGAAAGAGACAAAGAGGTTTGTTTTGGTTTCAGCAGCCTCACTTATTTATTTCAACTATAATGATAATTGTTTATTAGTCTGGATTGGTATCTAGTATAGCCACTTCTTCAACTAATTTAGTTTTTTTCCCTAAATGTGGGGCATAACTATGATGCTATTTTATTCCATCACTGTGTGTAGGTGGGGAGATGATTTTTGGCTTTGCCTATGATTATGTTTTAATATTAAGGAACAATACAAAGATGAAATTGAATTTTCTTTGGATTACTCTTAGACTGGGGCTTGTCTCTTGCTGAGGTGTTGTCATATTGAAGCTTTATCATATTATGATCAGCATTACTTAATCTAGATGCATACAGATCATCATGTGTAGGTGTTAAAAATATATTGTACAACAGGAGCCAAAGAAAGGCAGGCCTGCAAAGTGAACAATGCTTTCCAAAGGCAAACATGCATGTGAAAATCATAACTAAATTTGCAAAAGCTCATCCCCATTAGAAAAATGTGTGTTTATAGACTCATGTAATTGATGCTTATACTTCACCAACCAATTATTCATCAGTCTGGCTCACAATGAGCTTGATATAGCTCACGCGCTTTTGAGACACACCTAACAAATTTTTTAAAGTGTGTTAAAATCAGTTGAGTTTTATCAAATATATATAGTTTAATATGACGCATTAAAAACATTATAATAAGTAAAATAATACTTCAATAACACAGTTGTGTCAAGATCTATTTATTACTGGAGACTATTGGCTTAGCTTTATTTTTGAGACACAAATCCTTTCAAATTGTATATTCTTATTAATTTTATAGTTGCACTCTGAATATTCAATTATTCAAATATGAGATAATTTCATGATTTTTAGATACGAGGCGAGTACAATTTTTTTTTATTATTTATCGACAGGTCTAATCAAAAGATCAAACTGTTGACTCTATAGATCACAATGATAGAATCTCTATCATCATATATGTGATGTGTTTATCTTTGGCAAGAGATTCTGTAAAGTGATTCAAATATAATTAAAGGATCCATAGAAGGTGTGGCTGCAGACATAGATTAGGTGATGAATTTAATCGACCTAAATCAACATAAAAGTCTAAGTCAATGCCGACCAACCAAACAATTGGTGACAAATGTGTCTTCAAAAATATCATTTGATTTCCAAGTGCATCAAATCAAGACATGTTTGAATGGCTAATCAATTATTGATGATAAGACAAATAATTAAATAAGATTCTTGTTAATAAATTTTCAGTTTATCCGTCCTTGTATTCTGTGCTGCTTAATATGTCCAAGGCTTCCACTGAAAAAAATAATGATGTAATTATATATGAGCTTCTCTCAATATTTTTAAAATTTATTTGATCCTCATTCAAATGAACATTATTCACTTAATTAACCCGTTGGTTTGGAGAATTTAATATTTGTGTAGGATTTTGTAAATGATTGTGTATATACACTATTGTACACTTGTACTCTGGAAACATAATTTTCTGTGCATAAAACAGTTATTATGAATCCAAGGCTGTGTGGAGTTTGGATTAAGGCCACGTTTGGAACCTAGTTTTCAAATAGATTTTTACTTTGTAATATCAGTTTTTAGAAATCGACTTCAATATTATGGACATGCATGCTCATAATATTGTTGCCCTCGATCAGTAATGAATTGTATATGGCAAATAGTGCTTCGATTATGTGACTGAAGAGAGATGTGTGATATATTATTTTGCATTATTAGATATTGGATACGTACAATAATGTATCACTAGAGTTTCTACAGTGAATAGTGATATAATTTATTGAATTGAAAGAGTAATAGCATAACAATTGAACATCACTACAAGAAATATAGACTTTAGTTGCTAATTATTTCGTAGAAAAAATCTATCATTTTGTATTAAAAGGTTTTTTTTTACCTTGTAATTTCGTTGCTATTAGAAGGGTGCTAACAAAATTAGGACAATGTTATATTAAAAGGAAACACAGAACCAGCAATGGAAATAGATGAACTAACAATGAAAAAAATTCATGCACTAAAAGATGGTATATCAATTCAATATTCACTAATGTTTTAGATTTTGTTTCTATATGAGAACGTAACAAGTATGCACACAGAACATACCCTTGATTAATCATCAAATTTAAACAGTATACTATTATTCATTAATTAGCATGATAGTAATTTCGGAACTGTCATAATCTAATTAAAAAGATTTCCTTAATAGAAGGGTCTCATTTCTTGTATCCTGTACTGCAAGGTGAATCATGAGCATAATCTATCTATATACTAAATGAAATTGTTTTTAAATGTATGTAACACAACTTTAATTTACATCTTTATCCCTAAATATTAATTTATTAAAGTATATTATTAAAGTATATTATTATTAATATACTATTAAAGTATATTATTATTAAAGTATATTACATCTTTATCCTAGGATTTTACATGGATAATAAGTTTTTATAAAGGGGAAAATCCAAATATCCCCCTGTAAATTGCTTGAAATCCATATAACCCCCTGATATGACCCCTGAAAACATTTATGTAAATGTGTCAAAAATGTGAAAAATCCTCGGTGAAATATGATTTTATCCCTCTGCATAAATTTTTATAATCTATTTGGAAGGATAAAAACTTCATGTGCACAAGATTTTTTGCATTTTTAATACATTATGGGGGTTCTTGATATACTGTGATTTCAGTAAGAAATAACAAAATGTAATAAACATGGAATATTCCTCATTTATTGATAAAAGTTTAACTTATGAGGTTATTTGAATTTACATAGATGTTTTCAGTGGTTATATGAACTTTAGGAAAAGTCAGTTATATGGATTTCAGGCAGTTACAAGGGGTCATTTTGATTTTTTCCTTTATAAATCTATCTATATAACCAAATTCGACTTTGTAACTCTTCTTATCCTCTTCTATATTACTAACCAAAAGTGATTTCAATTTTCTTTCATCATCACACTAAAGTTTTTTTTAAAGATATATTGAATGAATGGTGGTGATCGTACCACATTTTTATATATTTTTTTGTTATTATTTTTTAATTAAAATTGGATTGAGATAATCATAGAATATATATGATAAATAGCTAATTTGGGGTCAAATATGAGTTTCAATGTTTAATCTTGCTTTTTATAATGGAATAGTCATTTTTCAAAAAAATCCATTTCACAGTCATAAATATATATATGAAAAAGCACTTTCCAATGAGCTGATCATCCCAATCAAAGTTACACTTGGAAAATTATGAATTTTTAGAGAATTTCAAGAATAATTTAATTCTTGGCTTTTTTTTGTTTCTATATATAAATTGAACACAAACGTTGTTTTTTTATCCATTCGAGCGATGTTGTTGGGTTTAGAGTTTCAAATGAAATATTTTTACAATATATGATGATTGGTTGAAGAATATATATACAAAAAACAAATTTTCAGTTGGAGCATCTCTCTTTTATGTGTAATTTTATAAATGATTTATTTAATCATTATCAAATTTTCATTATATCATTTATGTAAATATAACATGATAAATTATAGGATAATGTTACATCCAGCCCCATTTCCAACCTTAATTCCAGTCTGCATGTGTTTCGAATTTTTTAAAAATAGTATACATCATCTAATGAGGTACATGCTTTTATAAAAAATGAAGCATATACTCTAATGAATTGCATGGATGCATTTATATATTATATCATGTATAGATTAATTGAAAATAATTGAGGGTATTAATTGTGAACAATTTTTTAAAAATATTTTTTTATTTACACGTATGTCGTGCGTAAAGAAAGAATAGTAAAGAAAGAATAGTTTTAACTAAAACGGCAGAGTCAAGTTCTTCAATCAAAATGATAGCATGCAGTGTCCGCATTTAGAAGGGTGCTAAAACGGCAGAATAAATAAATAATTAAACATAACAAATTTTCATTTAAACTGACTTAAAATTAAAAATTCATATCAACTAACGTCATATTTTTCAAACATAATCCTGGTGTATGTTATGTTTTCAGGGGGTGTATGATTGGTGCTAAACTATTCTTTCTCTACGCACAACATACGTGTAGCTATTCTTTTAAAAATCTCTTGGTGTATGTTATGAAAAACATAATAATGAATGCATTCAATTTGTTCGAGTACATGTTTTATCATTTATAAAAGAGTGTTGCTACCTGAGCTTAAGAAATTAGGCCCTAATAGGTGGCATTATCTTATTGGTTCCCTGATTGACATTTTCAAACAGCAAAAAAACTAATGACATAATTACCCTTATAAGAATTTTAAAAATTAATTCTAATTAAATCATACCACTATTAATCGTGGATACGGTATCCCAAAAAGCGGCCTTATTAATCCTTCCTCCCCGACTAAAATTTTTCAAAAAAGATTTAGCCACCTAGGGTTTTCAAAATGGGGCGAACCAGATGATTTTCGAACTACGCGAACCAGATGAACGAAAGAAAAAAAAAGAAACGGTGATCAAGAGTTCATCTGATCATCTTCCCCAAACAAATCGTCGAAAATGGCGAAAAAAAAGTTAGATTTCTTTCAATCGTCGAAACCTTACCGTCTTTTTTTTAGACACAAACATAAACACATGATGAATTTTTTTGCACTTCTTGAAAAGATGAAATTAATCTTCGAAGTTCCCTTCCACACGTTTTTCATCTGTTAATATTATGTGTATCTGAAATACATCTAATAAATATGTTAATCTAAGTGTTTCGGATACTTGTCATAGTTAAACACATTGGACATTGTAAATTTGAGTGTTTCAGATTCATGTATCTAAAAAGCCGTAGTGATTTGTAATTTATTATATAAACATAATTTCAAAATAAATGACTAAATTGCATCTGATGCGTTATCTTCATTTACCAGTGTATCTAGATTTGAGAAAATCAATATTTGACATTGTTCAATCAATTTTAGGTTTTCTTGTGCACAATGTTCATTTTCTGGGTCAAATGGTAAAACAAAAACATAATTTCAGATACTTATACTGAAAATCCAATTAATGTGCATAGGTTTATTAAAAAAATTAATTTTGTGTATCTGAAAATGTTTTAATTTTCATTTAAATCCCTTTGGTGTATCTGAACTAACAAACATCTAACAGCATTCATTGCCATGGAATCTAGCTGATATGCATGTTTCTGAAATGTAGATGAATAGTCCTGTTTGCCTAACTGCTGATTCTACTTCTACATTTGTTTTAGGATTAATGAAGTGTTGGTGATGAGCAAATGCCAGATTCGATTGTTTACTCACCTTTTAAGGTTCGAAGTAAAGGAAGACCACCGTCAAGAAGGAAGGCACCCAAGGTCTACAAGCCGAAGAATAAAAAAAAAAAAACTCAAGGATCTAATATTTAGAAGGTTGCAGTGGAATGTTTGTTCAACACATATGATGTTATAATGTGTTAGATCAATGTATTTGTGAACTTCATTTTATATTGTCATAATATTTGCTGTTATCAGATTTACATGGTTCATTTTATACATCCATTACAATTTTGCAGATACACATAACAAAGTCAAAACACATCACAATTTCATATATGAATCACCTTTTGTTATGCAAGTTATATATGTTTTTAGATACACATTTCAAATTCAGATACACTACAAATTTACTTTGATAGGTTTTCAAATAGTACCAATTATTTACTATGTGACAGATATAACTAATCTTATATGATTCATTTTGAATTAAGATACACTTAATAAAAAGTCTTAGATCTTGTAAAGTACAGAGAATAAGCTACTTGTTTCATTTCTTATGCACATCACATATATCAGGTATAATTCACATACTCATCACATTGTAAGATACAATTCATCTTCTCAGATGAAAGTAAATTAGGAAACCTATTTTTTTTCCATAAACACCTCACAATAAACAAATATATTCCACACACAATAGATATTGTATTTGCAATTTATATAGATGTCTAATAAAACTTTCATATACACATTCAAATTCAGATACATCTGAACTGTATCATATATGATGTTAAACACATAACAAAAAACCAATCAGTTGTTCATCAAACATCAACAATACTTTGAATACAGAATTTCATATCCACATATCAACCTTTGCCTTCCATTTTCATCATTTTTCCTATGAATCTTGGCGATGTCAAATCCAACTTTGTGAGCAAAATTATTATAAAATAATCGCACCTCGTCTTCAGAATGAAAACACATCCCAACATATGGAATAGACTGTTCTGCGCATGCGACAATCGCATCTACTGATCAGCCAAATCAGACAGTTCCTTCGGTAAATTGATTTCCAGAGAACATGAATCATTGATGTATTTCAAATAGATTGATTCTTCGCATGTGTCATCCATAAAATCATCATTACTGCCAATTGAAAAATAAGAAAAATTATCACATGTTATATAATTAAGATACAGTACTGTAACTTAAATCCAAATAAATAATTTATGGTCTACATGCTAATGAGCAGTGTATAGATTTTCAATAAACGTCTTACAAAACTAAAAAATATTGTGAATGACACAATATGCATAATTATTTACAAACACATAAACATAAACGATTGTACAGATCATACTTAGTACAAAAAAACATATAACTCAAGATACAGAACATGTATCTGAATTTAAATTAAATTCAGATTCAATGCATGTATATGATGATTCAAAGAAATGACGAAAATCAGATCAACATATTTTATTTAGATAAAAAGGTTTAACCTAAATGGATCACCATTGTTTGCACCACAATCAGGTTGCTAACAAAATAAATGAATCGTGTAATTCTTATATTCTCCACCAATCAAACTGGGAAAAAATGATTTTGATATTTGTTTTCATTAACACCGATCAATCTGGATCTAAATATTATAAATCGTGATTTTTTGGGGGTCTGAAAAGACCTAACCTGGATGTTTGCACCACAAATCAAATTGCACAAAAAAAAAAAACGTTGAAATCTTCTTTTCTCCGCCGATCAGATCTGATTGAAAAATGAAATTGATGTTTGTTTTTGTTACGATTAATCAATCGGTATAAAAAAATGAAACTCGTGATTTTTGATTTTTTTGAACGTACAATTGAATTGGTATCTTCAAAAAGGAAATAATCAGCCAAATCGTAACCGCCTCAGCATTTGTTGGACCGGTTATGAAAAACAGTGAGACAAGTTAGGGGGTAATATGGGTAATTCCCACCTCATGGAGCTTAAGATGGGGTCTACTAATTGGGACCCAAAAATCATTATTATTTATAAAAATATATATCTAATTAAATAAATTTATAACTTTATAATCATATTGAAAATTAATAAAAGTACGATATGCCCAATTAATTTCATATTTTATAACAATAGCTGTGATGCAAAAATTGACATATATAGTCATAATTTATTCCATATTGACTGTAAAGTCAGCTACAAGGATTACTCTGATATCAAACAGGTGGGAATAGTCTTTCCAATGTCTATAAGGTCAGACACATGAGGTCTCCCTGATATAAAAAAATAAAAAAATCAATTTATTCCATATTTAAAAACAATTCTCGTGATGCAAAAAAATAAAATATTCGGTCAATCATATATATTCCCATTTACTAGAAAAATGTACATAAACTATCCTCGATGAACCCATTATTTCCGTTTCCAAGCAGAGAAAAACTTGATAAACGCTGACTATTTTACAGCCCATTTTGCAACCCCATATATTATGATAACATAGTATATACTGCGTTAGTATAATATATGAAGTTTTATCATAGTATATAACGTAAAAAAATTTATCATTTTTTCAACTCGAAAAAAAAACAGACTAATGTGTCTTAATGTATACTTCATTTCATATAATAGCATGCATTTCAATTGTAGAGTGCATGATTTTAAAAAAAAATCAATGTGGACTGCAATTATTTTTAAAAAAATCGATGTGGACTGCAATAGAGGATGCAATGGGGGTAGGATGTATCATTTTCCAAACCCAATTTAGACCCGAAGGCAATGGGTCTTTTTGGGTATAAAGAGAAGCGTGCTCATATACTCAATCCGTTTTACAACCTTGTCTAAAGCTCTATATACTATAATATATATTATGACATCGTAGTTTATGAGTTCCATCATAACATATAAATGTTATAAAAAAATTCACTTTTATAACTTAATATATATTTTTAACAGAATATACTTTAATAAATGAGTATATAAATTTTTGAAAAATATAAGAAACAATGTGGACAGTGGATGGAACTGCACGCCTGGCTGATCATGTCATTTTTTTTTTCTAAAAAGAAGTCTTTTAGGGAGAACCATATGATTCTATTCAACTATATTTTTTATTTTAATAGGCTCAACATAGGATATGCTAGAATTAGAATATACCATATGAACTCAACTTCCGGCGCAGTCTCATAGAAAGTATTGCTGACGAAGTATAAATAAAGAAAAATGATACACTCAGTTATATTCATCAATTAAAACTCAAACCTTAAATATTTTTATTTTAAAAATAAAAATAAATATCATCTAATAAAATATATGCTTTGATAAAAAATACATATCGCTCAATTTCAAATTGAATGAACTTATTTTTAACAAGTGTAAAAAAAAATTCAATGAGATATATACATCATCTAACGTAGTTTATGTTTAATTAAATCTATAACGAGGTATATAGGGTCTATGTTTTGGACTGAGAATAAAACTGAGTGTAGCAGTACTCATAAATAAATGCACACTTCCGGAATAAGTATGCACAACTTTTCATTGTATTTTTTGGATGAATTGCCCATGTACAGTTACCCCGTAGCCAACCCTTCATTATTCTCGTACCTTTTTTAAAAAAATTATGTACTCCTGCAACAAATATTTTTTTTTAAACTCTTCTCCCTTTAATTTCTCCAGCTCACAAAATCACAATATTTCTTTGTAAATGCATATATGTTTTCTGTAACTTGCAGAACACAAAATATAATTTCTGTAAATATTATCTATAAGTGCATTATTATGTCATGTAAAATAATAACTTGCAAAACACTAAAGAAATATACATTAATGCATAATATTAATATATGTGTGGTTCTTATAATGTCATGAAGTACATACTTGTTGGTGTTTGATTTATTTAGGTGTTTGACTGATTGTTGCATCTCTAATATAGTTTGGACTGTGTTTTTTTTCTGATAAGTATGCTTGCTAACTCAAATGTGTAACAGTGGATTCGATTTCAATTAAAAAGACATAAAATGCTATGGGGGAAGACAACAACTCAATTCATTAGAGTAGAAAAAGATGTCGGAATGCAAGCATTCGATGAATTCAAGTGTGTTGTTGTATTTATTGTGATAAAATATTTTCAGGTGTTATACATTAACGTATCTTTATCTAGTGTTTCACAAGTTATCATTTTTATATGACATGTATAATAATACACTTACAGATAATATTTACAAAAACTATATTTTGTGTTATGTAAGTTACAGAAAACATATATGTATTTACAGAGGAGAAACTGTAATTTTGTGGGGCTGGGGAATTAAATGGAGGAGGATAAAAAAAATTAAGTGTTTGTTACGAGAGTACAAATTATTTTTTTGAAAAAAGTGAGAGCACATGAATAATAGAGAGTTGATTGCAAAGGTATCTAGACAATTAACCCTTTTTTTTTTTACCGCAACAGCTAAAATCGAACTACATTTTCTAAAAGATGAGGTAGACCATTGTTATTGTGATTGTACTAAATATCGAAGTACACTGACTCAGAGGAGGGGAAATAGATCAAAATAAACAACCAAAAAGCATAAAACATAACACCCATCCTAGTAGATATCTAAAAGGAGAGAGAATAAGGGACCCTAGCCTGCCCACACACCTTGACTCAATCCACCCCACCAATGAAAGCAATCCTTCTCTCACCCCTACAATTTTGCAACCCTGATCTTTGATAAAAACTTTCCACCCACTTCCATAGATTTTCAAAGTGGAATAGTTCTTTTGGATAAGATCTTGTTTTTTATCAATTGAAACTAGAGCGGCAACTCGGACAGGTTGGGTTTGGGTTGACTCCAACTTGAACCCAATCCAACCTGATTTTCAACTCGATAGACCTCACCTGACCCAACCTGAACAAAAAAACATTTAACCTGATTCTAACTCAAGCAACCCGAATTCAAATAGAAAGAAGACAATGTATTGGATCTCATGATTCCAGTCCTCCACCCATGCACAACAAAGAGGAAGATGAAACAAAAATAGAAGATCATTTGATATATGGATTAAAAAAGTGAATAAGCTTATTAGAGAGACAAAGGAGCTCCTCTGATATATAGATCAAAAAAGGGTTTTGATAGATAGATCAGAAAAAGGGTTTTGATGAATGGGTTGAGAGAGAGAGAGAGAGAGAGAGAACTGAAACCATGTGGATTGTGGAAGTCCTTCAAGATACTCCGGTGGGTTTTCATATTTTTGGTGTCTTCGGAAGAGAGACAGAGGATGATAATAAAATGAGGGTGGCTAGGGTTTGCTTCCAGCGAGTGATGTGGGATTTGTAAAATCAACAGTTGAAATTAGAAAGACATATTTAACGGTGCAGATTCATTGTATTAATATGGTGACCGGGTCGGGTTGGGTCGGGTTGCCTCTAACATCAATCCGAGCCCAACCTGAATTTATCTTCAACCCGAACCCACCAACCCTAACGCGAACCCAGTTTTTTAACCCAATCCACTTAAAAATCGAGTTCAACCTGTCGGGTTCGGGTTGGACTCGACTCAAGCTGCAGCCCTAATTAAAACTCTGAATTGTCGTGGGGGAAAATCACATTGCATGTGAAAAAATATGCTCATAGCCCTGTAGGCTGAGTTTAGTAACTAATAAGTTTTGATTCACTGTCCTTTTGAAATCATACTCATCAATGCTTTTCTACTATTAATAATGAATTGTTACCATATGTCTAAAATGAGTTTAGATCCTCTGTATGACAATTACAAAAAAATCTGTGTTGTCCACCGAGAATCTGCCACGTAAATGTAAAAAAAATAATTTCATAAAAATATCATCATTTGTGATGTTATTTACAAAAAAAAAATCGATCGATGCACACTTTAATTATTTTTAAATCATCTATGTGGCATTCATTGCCTAGTCAATAAAGAGTTTCTCTGTATTTAAAACATAAATGACGATCTCATTTTGTCCACTCCGCTAATTTGAGTGCTATAATTTAAACATGACAATTATTCGAAAGAAACTGTTTTCGTTCCAAATCCATATATGAAACTTCAGGAATACCCGATATTCGAATATCTGGAGTGCGGATATGGAAATTGTGTATCGATCCGAAAAATAAACGAATCTGACATATATTATAAACATATATATATATATATATATATATATATATATATATATATATATATGGAGCCGATTACGTGCGGTCGTGCGGTCGGTGCGACCGCGATCACGGGTCCATCGCATCGGACGGTCGGGTGCGAATCACGTCGACCGTTGGATGCGATGGACCCGCGATCGGACGGCTCGCGATCGCGACCGCACGACCGCACCTCATCGGTTGCGTATATATATATATATATATATATATATATATATATCTTATATGATTAATCATGATCATGGAATTTTATATTATTATTAAATTTTCTGAAAGAGATAATAAATCTTAAAAATTCAATTTTAATTTTCATATCTTTTTAAAACACCATTTGTTTATTCAAATTAATATTCATATTTTAATATGTCAATTATTCATATCCGATTCGTATTCGTATCTGTAAAGATAAATTTGAAAATTAATATTTATAAGACAAGTTCATATTCAATCCGTTTAGACTTAGTCAGTACCATTATCTAATAAAAAAATATCAACATTTAATAATTAAATGAATCCAACTGTAAAGTCAATTATTAGTTATCGGCCATGTATCAGGAGAGTGCGTCAAACAACAGTTGAAAATTTTTCTTCACTAACGTTTATCGCCGTTCCTCTCAAAAAAAAAAAACGTTTATCGCCGTTAGGGGTGCAACTTGGGCGGGTTGAACCCGACCCAACCCGACCCAACCCAACTCGTGGGCGGGTTCGGGTTGGAGTTTTTTGGCGTCGGGTTCAACTCGACCCGAACCCGAACCAACCTGAACCCAATTCGGGTCGGGTTCGGGTTGGGGGGTTTAACCCGCGGGCTCAACCCGAACCCGACCCCCCAGGTTAACAAATGTTATGCTGCCATAACAACATACCTATATCTAAAACCCTAAATTCCTAAAACATAATAAACAATTACACGTATCACTATGTTTGTTGTGTTTGAATTAATTATTATAGATATTCACTTTTAATTATTTGTATATAATGTTTAATTAATAATTAATTAGAGTTTATTTTGTTGTTTATTAAATATTTTGTATGATATTTTAGGTGTTAAACCCGACCCGACCCGAACTCGGTCGAACCCAACTTGAGCCCGAATTCAATCCGAACCCGAATTCAACCCGAACCCGACCCGAACCCGCGGGTTGAGATCGGGTTCGGATTCGGGTTGAACCCTTCGGGTTGAGGTCGGGTTCGGGTTGGACTCTCTGCAATGCAGGTTAATGTCGAACCCGACCCGAACCCGCCCGAGTTGCACCCCTAATCGCCGTCACATCCTCTTGTCCACTGAATTCTCACACGTGTCATTAAATCAACCCCACTGGGGGAAGTTCGCTTTCACGCCTTCGCTGCTTCACTCCCACCAACGGTGAAAAAAATACAAAAAATAAGAGAAAAAACATCGACCGTCCGATCCGGTCCAAATCACCCCTCTCACCCCCTCGTAAATCGTGCAACACGAGCGAGAAAGGGAGATTTTGGTGTTTTAGAGAGAGAGAGAGAGATGTGTTTGTGTTTGCGAAGGTGATCGATCGTCGATCGATCGGTGAAGAGTAGGTTCCAGCGACGGATCGCCGAAGGAGTCGGAGGTTTGGTGGAGATGGTGGTGGAGAAGAAGCCGGAATGGCTGCCGAACGGATGGATCGTCGAGGTCCGGCGCAAGAGCAGCGGCGTCAAGTACAAGGTGATTGTACTTGCAAAGTTTTATTTTATTTTTTTGTTGCAGTCGTGTGTCGATTGTGTTTGGGAGGTTTGGATCAGATCTATATGGATGTTGTTTGACGAATCAGTGTTTTAATTGAAACTGTCGATGATCATTTGCAGAAGTTGGAAACGATTGTGTGAATTAGAGGAATCTGTGCTTGATTTTGTTTAGCCTGAAATGCGATTAAGATATGATGTTGGAAGATGATCAAGAGTAGTTTTAATAAGAAAAATAAGTTTTTATTTTTTTTTTCCAAATAATGAAGGTAGTGAAGGAATCCGCCAAAAAAAAAGGAAAAATATTTTTTTTTGTTTGTTTGTTTTCAATTGTAGTTAATCTTCAGCTTTTTGAGTTTTTTGTTAACTGTAGAAACCAATCACATAACACGTAGATGTAAGTGGTTCGGCCGTAGCCTACATCCACTGGAGAAGAGAGAGGGTGTTATATTCAAAACTGTGTGAATAGAAATTACATCAGCCCTATATAAAGAGATACATCAGCCTTAATTAGTAGCACCAAATTAGAGGCACAGATTAAGGAGAATCACACAAATTATGCACTCTCCATAAATAGCTCGAGAGATCAGCTCACCGTATCAATTCACAGTGAGGAACAAATCCCTGTAAATCTCTCTTCTCCAACACTCCCCCTCAAGTTGGTGCGAAAATGTCAATAGAGCCCAACTTGGACAATATTTCTTGAAACTTGGGAGCTGGAAGACCTTTTGTAAATATATCCGCCAATTGTTGATTTGTACGAACAAAGGTTGTGCGGATGACATTGGCATGCACATTCTCTCTAACAAAATGGCAGTCAACTTCAATGTGTTTAGTTCGCTCATGGAACACTGGGTTTGAAGCAATATGCATGGCAGCCTGATTATCACAGAACAATTGAATTGATAGAGATGAACTGTACCCCAAGTCTTGCAGCAGAGCTCGAAGCCAAATGATTTCACTAGTAGTTGATGCCATTACTCGATATTCTGCTTCAGCACTGAACGAGCAACAACACTCTGTTTTTTGCTTTTCCAAGTGACTAAGTTACCTCCAACAAAAGTACAATATCTAGTTGTAGACCTTCGATCAATGGGACATCCTACCCAATCAGCATCAGTATAGGCAGTAATAGAAGCATGACCATTCTTACACATCCATATACCTCTGCCTGGAGATCCTTTCAGATACTGTAAAATTCGGGTAACGGCATGCATATGTTGAGTCTTGGGAGCGTGCATGAAATGGCTGACCAAACTAACTGCATAAGAAATGTCAGGTCGAGTAATGGTCAAATAGATGAACTTACCGACCAACCTTTGGAACTGACCAATATCAGACAACAATGCACCAGTATCATCCAGTTTTCCTCCACTATTCGTTGGTGTATCAGATGGTTTTAAACTGGATGTACCTGTTTCTTGTAACAAATCCAACACATACTTCCGTTGATTAAGAAAGATGCCTTTGTTTGAGTAGGCAACTTCGAATCCTAGAAGGTACTTTAAAATTCCCAAATCTTTAATGGCAAATTTATTGTGTAGCAGAAACTTAAGCTTAGAAATTTCACTTTGGTCATCACCAGTAATGACTATATCATCGACATAAATCAAAACCACAACAATACCGGACGTACCTCTTTTAATAAACGGAGAAGGATCTGCATTACTCCGTTTTAACCCATTCATCATAAGGACATAACTAAGTTTAGCATACCAAGCTCGTGGAGATTGTTTAAGCCCATAGATAGCCTTTTTTAACTTACAGCCTAAACCAAACGTGGCCTCTTGAGGATGCCCAGGGGGGATGTTCATGTAAACTTCTTCTTTAAGATCACCGTGCAAGAATGCATTTTTTACATCCATCTGAAACAATTTCCAGTCTTCATTCATTGCAAGAGAAATAAGGACTCGGAATGTGTTCATCTTTGCAACTGGCGCAAACGTTTCCTCATAATCTACTCCATTTATTTGTGTGAATCCTCTAGCAACAAGTCTCGCCTTATGTCGTTCTAAGGAACCATCACTATTGTATTTATTTTTATACACCCAACGGCATCCGACAGTTTTCCTTCCTTGAGGCAGCTTAACAATCTCCCATGTTTTTTTATCATCTAGAGCCTGTAGCTCTTCTTGCATGGCCTTCCGCCAAACTGCAATGGAGTTGGCTTCTCGAAAGTTCTTAGGCTCTTGGTCATTAGCAACTGCACTCAAGAAAGTGAGATGAGTCTGAGAAATATTATTATATGACAAGCGTTCCTGCATAGGATAAGACACTACATGATACATGAAGATCTTTCATTCTATCTGGAGGGCGAGTTTCTCTACTCGATCGTCGAGTAGCTTGAGGTGATGAGGGGGTTGAGGCTGCTTTAGGAATTTCTGCATCTTTAGTGGTAGCAACATCCTCATTTGTAGCTGTAGGAAGCGGTACCGGGTCAGACAAAGACTCCCCCTTACGAGCTTGAAAAAAAGATTCAGACTCCACAAAATGCACATCACGTGAAACAACAAGTTTATGAGTGACTGGATCATAACATATGTACTCTTTTTTAGTGGAAGAGTACCCAAAAAATACACACCGAGTAGACCGAGCTTCTAACTTATCTCTGTGTACATAACAAACACATCCGAATACCCTCAAGTGTGAGATATCAGGTGTCCGATTTTTTATTATCTCTAATGGCGACTTGAACTCAATAACTCGGCTGGGAAGTCGATTGATCAAATATGCAGTGGTCAATACACCATGAGACCAATATTGTTTTGGAACCTTCGTTTGAAACATAAGGGCCTGTGTGATTTCCAGGATGTGTCGATTCTTTCTCTCGGTGACCCCATTCTGTTATGGAGTTCCGACACAACTTGTTTGATGAATAATTCCTTGGCTTCGAATATATGTTGGGAAAGGTCCTTTAGCATATTCTGTACCATTATTAGACCTAAAAGTCTTGATTTTTGCACCAAACTGATTAATCACCATAGTATGAAAATCTTTGAAAGCAGAAGTTACTTCAGTATTTGATTTTAACAAGTATAACCAGGTAGCATGAGAAAAATCATCAATGAACAACACAATATTTATATCCATCGTAAGAGTCAATAGGTGCAGGTCCCCATAGATCGGAGTGAACTAATTCAAACAACTTAGTAGACATAGAAGATGAATTAACAAAAGGTAAACACGTTTGTTTAGAAAACTGACAAACGTCACAAACATCAAAATCAACAGAATTAGAGGGAAAAAGTCTTGACAAGATACGGTTGGATGGATGTCCAAGCCGTTTATGTAAAGTGTGACTTTCAATTACGCCACTGGCATGACACACCTTGTTGAGGGAATTTAGAAAATAAAGTCCATGTGAGTATGTTCCTTTACCAATCGTCTTCTTCGATTTCGATCCTGAAAGATGACAGATTTTGGAGAAAAAATAACATCACAGTTTAAAGAATTAGTAATTTTTCCAACAGACATAAGTTGAACAGGAAAGGATGGAACAACTAGAGCATCAGATGAAGCACTATGAGGGAAGAAACTAATTTTACCACTTCCTAAAGCAGGAACAGTGGTTCCATTCGCAACAGTTTTATCATGCTTATCAGTTTTTTTAATAAAATTGATCACTGAAGGACTATTGGCCATATGATCAGTAGCGCCAGAATCAATAATCCAAGAATTAATTTTGGAAGGGGAAGTAAGATAAGCATGAAGTTTACCTGACACATGAGTGGAAGTGCCCTGACTGTTGTCAGCAGAGATAGTCTTACTGAGTTGTTGGAGAAGATGACTCAACTGATTGATTGAAAAAGATGTCTCGGCTACAGTAGCATGATCCTTTCGACCTTTATATTCAGATTTGAGATGTGGATGCAATTCCCAACAACGATCCTTGGTATGCCCAATTTTTTGCAGTGATCACATTGATAGAGTTCCTTCTTACCCTTGTAGCGAGAAACATTCCTATTTTTTTCAAAGGAGTGAGACTTTCTTTTATCATCCTTTTCAGCAAAAAGGACATTAGATTCAATCTTTTCAGTTGAAGATTTAATGTCTGAGTTCATAGTCTTTCTCTGGGTTTCCTCTCGCTGAATGGTAGCACACACACCAGCAAGGGTGGGTAAAGTGGCATCCATCAGAAGTTTGCTCCTTATGTATTCATACTCAGGTTTCAGACTACTAAGTAGAGAGAAAATTTTGTCCTCCTCGGCTCGTTTCAAAAGAGTAATAGCATCAGTGGTATGTGGACGATACAGATTCAATTCGTCCCACAATTTTTTTAGATTCCCAAGGTGTTCACTAAAAGTTTTTTCACCTTGTTGGGCCGCATCAATCTCAAGTTTGAGTTCAAAAATACGTGCAGCATTATTTTGGTTCCCATATAATTCAGCGATTGAATCCCACAGTTCTTTTGCCGAATCAGAAAATGTGAAAATTTCGGCAATGTGGGGTTCCATCGAATGAGTAACCAAGATCAAACAAGTTGATCATTGGATAACCAATCGTCATATCCTGATTCAGTACTTTTAGGACACTTTTTATCACCATTAACAAAACCAAATTTTTTCTTGCCACCAAGAGACAGAGTAACAGCCCTAGACCAGGCTACATAATTAATACCACTTAAGGGAACTAATGAAATCATGAAAGTCTCCAACTAGGATTTGAATCGGACTCGGCCATGAATATAAATCAAACACCACAAGCAAAGAACTGTTATGATAGGCACTTACAATGAAAGTCTCCAGGAACACCTTAGAAAACACCCAGATTTTATTCAGGCACCACCCACACAAAATATTCACAAGACTTGAGTCGGAACGAAGTGGAGCCGAGATCGTGACGAAGCCGAGAGAAAGGAGAATGCAAGGATCCTTAAATCCCTTGCTCTGATACCATGTAGAAACCAATCACATAACACGTAGATGTAGTGGTTCGGCCGTAGCCTACATCCACTGGAGAAGAGAGAGGGTGTTATATTCAAAACTGTGTGAATAGAAATTACATCAGCCCTATATAAAGAGATACATCAGCCTTAATTAGTAGCACCAAATTAGAGGCATGATTAAGGAGAATCACACAAATTATGCACTCTCCATAAATAGCTCGAGAGACCAGCTCACCGTATCAATCCACAGTGAGGAACAAATCCCTGTAAGTCTCTCTTCTCCAACATTAACAGACAATTGTGTGATCAGATTTTATTTAGCTTTCTTGTGGGATTAAGCATCAATGAGGTTTTAATAGAACATACAAACCAAACATAATGCATGCGAAATCCAGATATCCATACAAATGCTTGAATGCATTATCTCTGTACTTTTCCATATTTGTCCCGTATGATTTACAAATGTGCATGCATCGTACTGAACATAACACTTATTGAATATTTACCATACATGAACTTTGTCACAATGTGTACAGAATGGATGGATGAAAATTGTGTTCACTTCTTAGTGGCCTCAATAGTCTTGGTTTGGTTGAATCAGTGATGATGATTTAGGGTATGAAAGTGCAGGGAGGGGGTAAAAATTAAATGGGAAATTAATTGGAATGGAGCAGTTGTGTATTAACAAAAATTGTCAGCATTTCAAGATTATTATCAAACAAATGCTTTTTGTGGATTATGTTGTAGAAAAGGAAACATAGGTGGCATGGCTTAAAAATGATCACTGAAGCACACACACACAAAAATGATAACTCAAGCACACAATAACTGTGGCCTTCATGCTGATTCAAAGCAAGATCTGAGGGTTGGTATTTGCTATCTCCAGCAGTTGTAGAGATCCTGTATTTGTATGCATGGGATCTCTCCAATCTTATATTTGAGATGATTATCCTGGACCACCTCACTTGCATGACGCGGAGAAAATTTACAGGGATGCAAGATTTCAGGTGGTTTCTCATGATTTTAAGCAGAGTAGCAGACACTCTTGTTCGGCATGCGCATATTTTCCAGTGTGCATGTGTGTCTACTTGTAGGATCTTTCACCGTAGTGAGTGATTTTTGTAATGTAGGATTTTTCTCCTAGCATAAAGGTTCATTCATTAAAGTGATACGTGTGTTTCTTGTTTCTTGCTTTTGTAGTGCTATGTTGATCCTGTGACTCGATCCAGATTCTATTCAAAGCCCCAGGTTCTCCGCCATCTCAGCTTTGGAGATCTTGGAATCCCCTCAAGCGAATGCAAGAAAACACGTGTTGGCATTCCCTCAAAAAATGTTGGTCCTTCAACATCGTCAAATTTTTGCTTTTTTTTTTGGGTGTTCCTCGCTTCTTAAGTGCATTTCCTCTTGTACACAATTCATAGTAGTAAGTTATTCCAAGCATAACCGAACAATGGATGTATGGTAGGTAATATCACAGTTCGAGCATTCTCCTGATGGCTTACCTCCTGGATGGATCAAGGAGATAAAATTTAGGAATCATTCACAAAGTCCACAGAGAAAGGACCAGGTACCCACTGGTTCAACTATAATTTTTATTTGCCATATTTCATTAGTTGATTCATAATTTCAAGCGAGTATCTGCCGGATCACGCTTATTTGTTGGGTATTTGCGAAGGGTTCTATTTTAATTTTTCATTCAATACTACAAAATTTTAGATTTTGCCAACAATTTATTATTTATATATGGAAATCTAAAAACACTTGGAAATGTATAATTGCAGAATTGGAAAGCTTTAATGTCCAAATTTACTTTTTAACATACCTGCAATCTTAGAAAGATATAATTTCTTTATTATTGATGTAGACTTATCAATAAGGTATGATTGTTCCAATGACTGTTCTATTATGGTTTTGAGTTTCTCCATTCTCAAGAAATGTAGAGGAATGCATGGGAAAAAAGGTCAGTGACTTGCCATTTAAGTGACCCGTCTTCAGCATGATGAGTCGTTGGCTCTTTGCTCACACAGTTATCATCTCCATTAAATGTGATGCTGAGTTTGGTGATGAAGTTTCATGCCACATGTCCAAACACATGCTGATATTGTCTCATTTTTGCCAGTGTTATTGTTTGTTGAATCATTTATTGTACCATTTGTCACAATCATTTTGGTTGGATGTTATTAGCCTTTTCTGTGGTTTTGGCTGTGGATACGTTAACATTAGTTTCTGACCATCTTGATCATTTCTGATCTTGGCCTCTCTTCTTCAGTGATTTCATAGTCTGTTCTTCCTTCTTGGTGTTGTTTTTGATATTATTCCATGTCCTTTGGTTCCAAAGTTTTTTTTTTGAGTGCTTGCGCACCACTAGTTCTTGATCGATAGCTGACTTCTAGAACAACTTGGATTCTCTCCTTTTGTTCTCTCCCTTTATCGATCATGTAGCGGTAACACAAGCCAGGGTTTTTACTCTTACAAAAGGTGCTCCCCTTCCCTCACCCGGTCGGGGAGTTTTCCTTTCAGTGTGTTATTTCCATCTTTTGCCAGTTGTTTGTTCTTATTCATCGTACAGGGTGGGACAGAGCTTAAAAGAGCGAGTTGAAGTTTCCCCATGGTTAGACGGATCTAGAGTTTATAAATTTATCTCTAAATTACTCTGTATGTAAGATCATTAATTGACATAAGATTTTTTTTTGAATTATTGTCCATGCCCTTCGTCGCATTTTTTCTGGGGTCAAGTGTCTCATCTTGGAGTGCTCTGTCTTAATATATTGTTGTGTGTGTGTTCTGATTATTATCCATGTCAGTGTATTTCCTCATTCTTAATCAAGCGGGAACACAAGGCCACACATAGGGGAGGTTCACAGTTTTTACCATGTTCAACGATCATCCAAAATGACTGTTCCTTTTATCTTCCAAATTCTTAGTGGGATTCAAAATTGTGCCTCACGGCCCATTTGTATTAGGTTGGAACTGTGTGTTTGATATAAACACCATAACAGTGATAAGTTGTGGATGGCAAACTTATCAATAAGCGGTGTGATCCATTTGGGATCCCCTTTTTCTTCCATGCCAGGGCCTTCCATTCCACAAGCATAACATTTTGATTTTGATGTGATGAAAAGAACAATGGTGATTGAAGATCTCCCCACTAGCATGGTTGATCCGAGGGAGACAAATAAGAAATCCCCCCCCCCTTTTTTTGGAAGAAGAAAATTGGAATTTTCTTACAAAATGCAAAAGCTCCTAAACTTATGCCTCGCCGAAACATATGCTTGGGTGCAAAAGAAATAAGTGGAATAATATGGAGACCGAAATGTCCCTTATATAGTTACAAGATGTACAAACCCTAGAAACAAAAAATGACCATGATACCGATGACAAATTCGAGTGGGGGGCCTGCGGCCCATGGGGGCGTTGCCCCCCAACCCCAGGCCTCGAGGAATAGGCCCAACAACATGCCTACATAATAACTCCAATACTCCCCCTCAAGTTGGAGCGAAGATATCAATCAAGCCCAACCTGGTCAAGCTAGAACGAAGAACAGAGGGACCAACGGACTTGGTGAACATATCAGCAAGCTGCTCATTGGAAGAGACAAAAACGTGTCAATGGCGCCCGACTATACTTTCTCTCGAAGAAAGTGAACATCAACCTCAATGTGTTTGGTCCGCTCATGAAGAACTGAGTCCGAGGCAAGCATAATGGCAGATCGGTTATCACAAAACAAAGTAGATGAACCAGTTACAGGGAATCCCAACTCTATCAAAAGAGAGCACAACCAAATGATCTCATATGTGCCTTGGGCCATGGCACGATATTCTGCCTCAGCAGAAGAACGAAAGACAACACTCTGTTTCTTACTTTTCCAGGAAATAAGGTTTCCCCCATGGAAAGTATAGAAACCAGAAGTGGATTGACGATTAGTGAGTGAACCAGCATAATCTGCATCAATGTAACAATAAATGATATGCTGAGCACTAGTGGCATAGAATAAGCAAGACCTGGGCATGACTTCAAGTATCGAAGAATCTGTAAATAGCATCCAGGTGAGAAGTCCGTGGGGCATGCATGAATTGACTCACCATGCTGACAGTAAAAGTCAAATAAGGTCTAGTATTTGTCAAGTAGATCAAATGACCCACTAGACGCTGATACAAAGAAGGATCTTGCAGAAGGTTGTCTGATTCAACATGAAGGCGAAGGTTCTGGTCCATAGGAGAAGTGACAGGGTGACATCCAAGCATACCAGTGCCCTCAAGAAGGTCAAGAGTGTATTTTCGTTGGGAGAGCGAAATACCATGGCGTGAGCGAGCAATCTCAATACCGAAGAGGACATAAATCCTTCACATCAAATGCATGTCCAAGCTCAGTCTTCACTCTGACAATGTAATCAGCATCATCTCCTGTGATAATGATATCATCCACGTAAACTAGAACAATGGTGCACCGTCCATTACTTCGACGAATGAAACAAGTATGATCAACATGACAACGAGTGAATCCAAGAGAGAGAATGATTACACTGAATCTCTGAAACCATGCTCTCGGTGATTGCTTCAGTCCATATAGAGATTTGAGAAGAAGACACCTTTCCGGAATACACCCCCTAAAGATGAAAACCAGGTGGAGGATCCATATACATTTTCTTTGTCAAGTCGCCATGAAGAAAAACATTTTTCACATCCATCTGATGAATAGGCCAGTTGTGGCAAACAGCAAGAGAGACAAGAAGGCGAACAGTAGACAACTTGGTAACAAGAGCAAATATAGCATGAAAATCCTTCCTTGGGGTCTGAGTAAAGCCTTTTGCAACAAGGCGTGCTTTATACCGCTCAACAGCCCCATTAGCCTTGTATGTTACTGTGAAAACCCATCGACAGCCAACGGTCCTCTCCCCTGGTGGAAGATCAACTAACTCCCGTGTATGATTTTTCTGCAAGGCATCCATCTCAGCGGTCGTAGCGGCGGTCCATAGAGAATCCTGTAATGCCTCAGTAACAGTACGAGGAATACAGATAGACGATGTAGGAACCAGGTAAGCTCTGTATGAATCGGAAAGTCCCTGATAAGAAACAACTGGGCAAGAGGATGAACAGTGACAACTCCGACGACCTTTGCGAAGAGCAATAGGCACATCAGAGTCAGATGGAGGCAAATCAGGAACAAAATGTGGAGTGATCAAAGAAGAATGTATACCTGAGTCTGAGGAGGATGTTGACAAGTGAGCAAGAGAGAGGTGGCCGAGGTCTACGAGTGTATACAATAAGAGGAGACTGTGATGGTGACGACTGTGGTGGTGGCGACTGTGGCTGTGGCAAAGGCAATGACGGAAAAAATGAAGTCGGTCGAACTGGTGAAGACGAATGTTGCAGAACCGTGTTAGAAAAATATGGCACATCTTAAAAAATGTAACATCAAGGGAATGAAACAATCTCCGAGAAATAGGATTATAGCATCTATATCCTTTGGACATGGTGGAATAACCAAGGGAAACACAACGTATAGACTTATCATCAAGCTTGGTGCATGAGGGCCCCCTATCCTGAACAAAACAAGTACACCCGAAAACTCGAGGAGTGATGGGAAAAGAGTACGATCAGGATACAAAACATGGAAAGAAACTTGACCTCCTAAAGTCCAACTGGGAGCCCGATTAATAAAAAGGCAGCAGTGAGGACTGTCATACTCCAATAGGACTTTGGAACATTCATTCTTCGAACGAGACAACGAACCACATTCATGAGATGACGATTCTTGCGTTCCGCCACCCCATTCTGCTCAGGTGTATATGGACAAGTCAATTGTTGAAGAATTCTCAACTCATTCAGATGAGATCGAAAAGAATCGAGACATACTCCCCCTCCCCCATTATCAGACATGATACTCTTGACAGTAATGTTAAACTGTAGGAAATAAAGAACATAGATGCTGAAAATTGGCATGTCCTAAACGAGCATGCCATGAATCTAGAGATTGTAGAGAAAAACTATGCGAATGATCGGTGGGCAAAATGGAAGCATGGGCCGTGGTGGGTGTACTCAGGTCCTGAAAAACACAATGACCAGGGTAAAAAGTCACTGAACAATTCATAACCTTAGTCAAGATTGGGAACATGTAACACAAAGTGTAATGATAAAGAGGAAGATAAATGAATGGTACCCTTACGATGACAGGTGTAAGTGAGCCATCAGCAAGACATACCTCTCTGTGCATAGAAGGTGATGTCAAGGGAGCAAACAGTAGAGACTCACCAGACATGTTCAGTAGCGCCCGAATCAATGACCCAAGTAGGAGACCGTGATTGGTTAACATGGTAGGCGGAGGGAATACCTAAGGTAGAGGAAGAAGCAGTAGAGGATGTTGGACCAGCATGAGAGACATGAGAGGCAAGGCTCTCCCGAACCATGGCATCAATATGGTTATGAATAGTACGCATATCAAAGGACCCAGATGGAGCGGGGGGGGGGGTATCACTTGGAATCGAGGCATCTGCAACAGCAGCACGAGGGGCAGACGAAGGAGCTCCAACATTGCGAGATCGCATCAATTGTGGGTACAGAAGAAAACATCCGACTTTTTCATGCCTTGTTTTGCCATAGTGGCCACAAGTCACAATATTGCCGCGTCCACGTCCACGACCACGACCGCGACCACTATCCTCATGGCCACGAGAGTCATATCCAGAGGTGGCTGCCAATGTCATCTGATCACTGAGGGTTCCAGTGGTCGCTGAGGAAGAAATTTGATGGCGATGTCATCACCCTCAATAATAGCAAATGCCTCAAATAGAGAAGGAAGTGATGTGGTATTCAAGATCTGAATATGAAGAGATTTGAACTCCGGTTGAAGGCCCATAAAAAACACGCATACGTCTGTTGGCGTTGTAGTCGGCCAACCACAATCGTGGCAGCCTCCTTAGGCAACTCTCTGAGAGGCTCATAATGGGCAAGTTCCAACTAGCCTGAAGAAATCCAAAATAATCGGTAACAGATTAGGTACCTTGGGTGGCCTGAGCAATATCCTTGTACAATTCATAGATCTGTGAGTCATTCCTGGCATGACCATAGGTTTTCTTCAACGCATCACATAGAGTCGACCATATCATGATACATGAACATATTATAGATCTGGGTCTCATGGAGTTGTAGAGCCAACCTAGAACCGTGCAATTGTTGATCTCCCATTGATTGAAGGTTGCATCAGTTTCTGCTGGCTTTTTAATGGTGCCAAGAAGAAGGTCTGACATGCTTCGACTACCCAAATATAATCGAACGGAATGCGACCAGGACGGATAATTTTGTCCATCAAGAAGCACATTGGTAATCCATTGAGCATGAGAGTTATGCCCTAATGGAATGGTGGTGTCCTTGATCTCCCCACCCGACAGTGGTGTAGGTCCTTCGGCGTTGGATCCATTGCAAAACCTCAAATCTTGACCGAGAGAGGAAAAGATAATAGTAATCACCATGACCCGTGATGGAAAAAAATATCGTGAAACCCTAGGGTTTCTTTGCGGCTCTGATACCAAGAAGAAATAAGTGGAATAATATTGTATTGAGTATGGAAGCCGAAAGGTCCCTTATATATTTACAAGATGTACAAACCATAAAAATAGAAAATGACCAAAATACCCATGACAAAAATTCGAGTCGGGGGCCCGGGCCTCCGGGAATAGGCCCAATAATGGCCTATATAATGACTCCAATAGGTGCTTATGAGGTACATGGAGAGAGCTCAATGGCTTTGTGCTGCCACAACAACCATCTTTTTCATATGTATGTCATTTAAGTTAGGCTCTTCTTCAGATCCCTTATCTCCATTTTATCTGAGTGACGTTATCTTCTTTAATATAATGGGTTTTTTATTTTTAAGTTCCCACAAATCATCTATTTAGTGATCAATCCTCACTTCTTCGTATTTGGATTTTAGTCCTATATTTAAAGGATAATTCCTTTTTAGTCCCTGAGAAGGACCTATTAATAAATTATTTAGTTATCTTTTTAGTCCCTGATAGGGATTAAAAATGAGTTATCCTTAAATCTGGGGGCTAAAACCTAAATACGAAGCAGTGAGGGATAGATCACTAAATATGATGGTTTGTGGGGACTTAAAAATAAAAAACCCTAATATAATATGAAGGCTCCAATTTCTATTATAAAACAAAACGCTGGGCTCTTCCTTTAATCGATAAGTTGAGGCTCTCCTAATTCTCACAAGAACCTGGTATTAGCATAGTTTTCAAGGTATAGGATGAGAATTTAAGAGAAAAAAAGAAGCAGCAAAGATAAAGTTGAGAAAAAATGGATTAGGATAAGCCTCATTTTGCCATTTCAGCTACTACCAGATTTATAATTATCCAAAGCTGTGGGCTTTGTAAAATTCTTGACCCAAATGGATAGTATTCTATCATGCTGAATAACTTTTCACCATTATAGTGGCTTGACATGTAATGCCATGTGATCAACATGTGATTTAGGATAAAAAAATAGGGTTAAAGATATTTAAGTCCATGTAAACATGCTAAACCCATATAAATCCCTCAAAACTTGGGGTTAGACATACACGTCCTTTAAAATGTAATGGTTTGTTAATTTCGTCATTGAGTTAAATTTCCTTCAAATTTAACATGATACTTTTAGAATATTCCATCTTTATGAAATTAAACACCCATGAGTCCACAGAAACACTGAAAAAGACATGCTGATACTTTTAAATGACCATTTTATCCTTAAGCCCATTTTTTTCTTTTTTTCTCTTTCTACCTTCCTCTTTCACATTTTCTCCCTCACCTCACTCCTTTTTCATATATGTATTATAAAAAATGTTGTTTCTATGTTAAATATTTTAAAAGATTTCATGGTTTTCCACCAAATCAAATGAGCATTATGTTTTTGTGTGGTGTATATGCACCTCAATTTGTATCTTCCAAAAGGATGACGAATGAACTGTATCCGATGTCCTCCATGTATCTCATCGCAGTCGTCGCGTCTTCCATGTCCCTCTCGCCTCTTCCTTTCCTCCAGACAGTGGCAACTTCCATGCCCCCCAAAACAATTAACTCAATCCAATAAAAAAAAACCCTAATCGCAAAGAATACCATAACAAATCAGAATGTGTGGAGAGGTAGGAGGAATGCCTGGTGAGGATGACCTGGGACTCATTGGATTCCTCCTTGACACTTCATCAAGAGAGGGTTTTTTTTTTATATTTTAGAAGGATATAATAGTCAAATTACACCCATAGTTCATTCTAACCATAGATGAGTTAATAATAATTAACGGAAGGGATTAATATGGCATTTTGTGTATTTTCAAGGACTTGTATGTCCTACTCCTACCCCAAGTTTATAAGGACTTATGTGGGTTTATAAGTGTTTGTAGGAACTTAAATGTGTTTAACCCTAAAAAATAAGGGTGTGAGTAAGAATTGCTTACTCATTATTTAACATCAAGTCATATGTTTCCATGCCCATCTTTTGTAGAGTTTTAACATTTTCTACATCAACTACTAAAATTATCTGTTTTTGTGTAGGCTCTTTCGTGTTATTTATATACAAAACAAAATGCCTCCACCTGTCCATCTACTTTGTTTATTCTGCTTTCCATTCTCATCATGCTTCTTTGGATAACATCAAATGTAGATAGCTTACTGTGATATTTCTGCTCGACATGCTATAATTGCAGTATTACATTGATCCTGTAAATGGATACATATCTCCTCATTCTTAATTATATCTTTTGTCAGAGTTTATAACATTTTCTACTTTAACTACTAAATATCTGCTTTTGTATAGTCCCTTTCGTGCTATTTATTATACAAAAAAAAAACCTCCTTGTCATTCTACTTGTTTATTCTCATCATGCTTCTCTGGATATCATTAAATGTAGATAGATAAATGTGATATTTCTGCTAATATCTAATATAGACTTGATATAATTGCAGTATTACATTGATCCTGTAAATGGATACATATTCCGCTCAATGAAGGCTGTTTTTCACTATCTCAATACTGGAAAGATCGACAAGCATGTCTGTAAGCCAAACCAAATAGAAAACGTGAATTCAGTGGACAACAAACTCTCTGTATGCCCACCACTCTTTATTTCTTCAATTGTTGTATTTCTCTGTCAGGAGACGGAAAAAAATCCTTTTGACATTCTGGAAACAATTAATCCTACCCAAACTCTAACTGGTGGTTGACAAAGTTTTTGAAAGAATGTGAATTGATTAATTAAATATATTAGACCAGTTGTATTTTGTTTCTTGAACATTTTTTTTCCTTAGCGTTCTGCTGCAGTGAAGAAGCAGAAACTACGTGGAACCTCGGCGAGTCGATGCCTTTTACTGGACAGGGGGTCCAATTCAAGTGCAAATTTGATGGAAGACAATCGCGAGCCACCAAAGGAAGAATCTTGTATACCAGGTTCCAGCAATGCTTCTTGTCAGTACGAGTATCTAAACTCCATATCGGAAACAGTCCTTGCATGCTTTTCATTCTGGGAACTTTAAGTAGAAACTACAAATAAGGAACAGTCAATGGTTATGAGACATTTGAAAACAAGTTTATACAGACCATTAAAATACTTGGTAGAGGGGTACCTTATGTTACAATGCTTGTGCGGTTTAGCCCTCATATAGTTATCAAGAGATTTTTCATGTTTGTATGCAGTATTTCGTTTGCTTAGAATAATTTTTGGTGTATTGGAGCACTCTGACAATTTATCTCTGTTCAATCAATATCGTCAAAGCAGGCAAGAATGAAAAATCGTTCATTTATACAAGGAAGAATAATAATTTTACCCAGTATAGGAAGAATCTTGTATTTCGGGTTCCAGCAATGCTTCTTGTCAGTGTGAATATTTGAACTCATATTGAAAATCAGTCCTTGCATGTTTTTCATTTTGGGTATCTTCAGTAGAAACTAAAAATAAAGGACTATTCAATGATTGTGAGGCATTTCAAGAAGAGGGGTGCCTTATGTTACATAATCTCTTGCATGGTTCAGCCCTCATAGTTATTTCAAGAGATTTCACGTCTCTATGCAGAATTTTGTTTGCCCACAATGATTTTATTATATAAGAGCATTCTCTGATTATTCTGCCTCTGTTCAATCAGTATCGTCAAAACTACTCCTTGTGCATGTGGGTGTGTGGGAGGGGTTGTGCCTGTGCATGTTGACAAGTTAAAAAAGCACATTCTGGTTCTGGTATATTAAGTTTAGGCTGGGGAGTCCCATGTACAAGAATTACAAGTGTGAACCAAGTCCACACATTGATATTAATTTTCTGTGTCCATGCGGCTGTACTACATATAACTGCATAGATATGTCAAGACTTTCAGCTTGTAAATGATAGAGATGTGTTTTATTTATTTAAACCACTCTACCCTTGTTTCAGATTCGCAATCTAAGAAGTTGCCGAAAAAGGAGACGACTGATGTGAAGCCTCCGGATATTGCAAATGAGGATTCATGTCAGCTGGAAAGCAAGGGTTCAATGGACGTGATGAAAGAAACCTCGTCGCAGTCACAAGTCAAGCAGATGATGGAGCCTTACAATGAAAACCAAGTTGACTCTGCATCTCCTTCAGATGGACCGTCAGAGAAGCTGCCAGAGACAATAATCAATGAAGAATCATTTCAACGGGGAGGTAAGAAATCATTGGAGTTGGCTAAAGAAGAATTGTCACAACCCAAGCTCAAACATCCAGTTGAAGAGAAGTTATGCGAGCCATTCAGCAAACGATCTTGCTCATCAAATGATAAGCATCTGGTTATTGCTGATGAGAAGTTGGATCCATCAAGTGATATAAAAGAAAAACCTTCATCAAATGGTGATATTAAACAGCAACAAAAGCGTAAAGCAAGAGACAAGACACAGATTTATGGGCCTCGTCGGGCATCAAAGCGACTAGCTGGTATGGAAGCCAATCTGCAACCGGACTATGGAATCTGCGACCGGGCACTTAGAAAGGGCAGTGCTCAGCAGACGAGTCAGCTCAAAGTTTCCCCACCCAGTGAACCCAGTTCAAGCAATCTCACCTTGGAAAAAGATGAAAAGGCTGACCCATGTATCGGAGTCGGAGACGTTCCAGGATCTCCCATTTCCTTCCCCTTTGGGGATTCGTGGCCTGACCCATGCATCGAATTCGCGTTCAAGACGCTCACCTGTGCGACTCCTCCGGTGTTGGAAGATGTTTCGTTGATCGAGGACTTCTTCTACCAGCATCGCACTTCTGCTCCTGGTTTGAGCAACTCGCCTTCAGTGCCTCCTAACATGGACAATGGTTTCCAGAAAGTTAACATGTATCAGGTGGAGATGCAAGACCGTGTTTTTCTGGTGGAAACACAGCATCAGAGGTTATGGTTCCTTGTGAGCCGGAGATGTTGACCAAATGTTCTAATACTTAGTTTATTGAATTTGTAAACTTTTGCTTTGCTACATCAATGAAACATTTCACGATGGAGCAGCAGAAATGAAGCTATGTGGCCTTTGGTATTCTTGAAGGGCACCGATAGACCCACTACCCGACTTAATTTCCCCACTACCCTAAATTATGAAAATGCCATTTTTTTTTTTGGTCACCCTTTCCCACTACCCAGTTCGACAGCGTCCAGTCGAAGTGTTCTTCATCGGGACGACAGAGGTCTGTCGAACTGTCTGAATAAGTGTCGACCGAGGCCCAGTCGAAGTGTGTTTCACTAGGACGACAGAGATCCGTCGATCTGTCTGAGCAAATGTCGACATGGATGTGTCGAACCCTTCAAAACAACAACTTTCTTCTAAGAATCAATCACTTATACAATCATTTAAGTTCCTATGAAAAATAAAATGTCATTTAAGTTATTTAAGTCTTTTTGAAAATCATTCACATATATATTTATTTAAGTCTAAAAAATAAAAATATCAAACAAAGAGTTATTTGAACCAAATAAACAGTAGGCATTTCATATAGAAAAAAACATTATTTTCTTTTCTAAACAAATGGAGTCTATTTAGAAAAGACTCCACTTGTTTAGAAAAGAAAATAATGTTTTTTGTCTATAAGAAATGTTTACTGTTTATTTGATCTAAATAACTATTTGTTTGATATTTTTGTTTCTTATATATATATATATATATATATATATATATATATATATATATGAGCACCGATTAGGTGCGGCGGCCGCACCGTGCGGCGTCGACCACGGGCCGTCGATCACGGGTCCATCGCATCGGACGGTCGGGTGCGATTCACGTCGACCGTTGGATTCGATGGACCCGCGATCGGACGGCTGCCGCACGGTGCGGCCGTCGCACCTCATCGCGGTCGTATATATATATATATATATATGATTTTCAAAAAGACTTAAATAACTTAAATAACATTTTTTGTTTTTCATAAGGACTTAAATGATTGTATAAGTGATTGATTCTTAGAAGAAAGGTGTTGTTTTGAAGGGTTCGACACATCCGTGTCGACACTTGCTCAGACAGATCGACGGATCTCTGTCGTCCTAATGAAACACACTTCGACTGGGCCTCTGTCGACACTTATTCAGACAGTTCGACAGACCTCTGTCGTCCCGGTGAAGAACAATTCGACTGGACGCTGTCGAACTGGGTAGTGGGAAAGGATGACAAAAAAAATAAAAAAATAATGGCATTTTCGTAATTTAGGGTAGTGGGAAATGATAAGTTAGGTAGTGGGAATAGCTTTGCCCATTCTTGAATTCTAAGTTACTATGTCCATTGTGGCCATCTGTGCTCTATGATTGTATGTTTTGATCTTATGATTTGGTTTAAGGGTCTTCAACAGGCCCGAAAGCCCGGCACAGACCCATTTTCAGGGTGGGCCGTGCTTGGGCCTGGTTCTGGGGCCAGGGCCCGGCCCACAGGCCCGCCCAAACTGAACCCGTTCGGACTAGCCCGCAGCCCTTCCGTGGGCCCGGCCTGTAGGCCCATGGGGGGCATTCCAATAAATAACATGTCATTTTTATTTGAATTGTGATTGAATTATATAAATTAAACATTTATGTAGATATCAACCTAGTTTGATACATGTAGTTATTCATTTTTCAAGTAATTAATTCATTTAATATTTTTATTATGAAAATTCAATAGATATAATTTTTTTTTAATATTATACTTTAAATTTTATGTTATTTTAATATTATTTACAGATGAACAACTTAAAATAAAAAAAATCAAAAGAAATAAAATTTTTAGAATTTGGGCTCATAGGCCCGCCCGTTTTAACATTATCCAGGCCCGGTCATGTGGAAAGGGCCTGGGCCCTGTTTTTTGGTCACGGGCCGGCCCGGCCCGGGCCCGTTGGCCAAGCAGACCCGCGGGCCTATGCCCTGTTTCAATGGGCCGGCCCGACCTGTTTCAATTTTGGCTTCATATGTGAGAAACATTCATGGAAGGAGAATATACATTCATGGTAGTCCAAGCCTTCCTTTCTTAGGGAGGCCAGTTCACCAGACCTGTTTGTTACCTGTCATGATTCTTCTTTGGATTTTTTTTTGTTTTCAAACACAGAATTTGTTCAAATGCGGATCTAAACAAGCCCCAAATTGTGACTCAATTATATTTGGAGTAGTTCTCTTCTCAATTACATATATGAAATAGTTGGCCCGAATTTTCATAGTAAACCTAGCTTTGAAAAGAATTATTTTCCTTTGGAACTAATTGTGAAATTGATTCAGTTCCTATAAATCAATTTTGGATAATCACTTTCAAATGAGTTTGGTTTGGCAGATTGTTAATTTTAATTGCTGATTTATAAGTGCAAGTAATATAAGTGCTAATATTTTAATGGCCCGTTTAGATTTAAGTTTAACTAGATTCTGCATTTGAAAAGCTAAAAACTTATCAGACTCGGATCCAAACACATTTTCAAAATTTTCAAACCACCTTTTTCCCTTTTTAAGCCAAAAAAACTGACTGTTGAAAAGCTAAATAACGTTTTTCTAAAGCCGAGTTTCAAATAGAAGATTCTAAAAATTTAACGTTTCAACATCTATATCTAAACACAGCTTAAGTGAAAAACGGTTTGGTTTGACAAGAAATAATTTTTTTATTTGTGATGCTTATAGAGGGTATTTTATGTTCATTTTATATAAAAAAATATTGATATTTGATTCACCATTTTTATATAAATGAAAAAGATTGAGAGCAAAATAGTCTTTCAACAATAAATAAATAAAATATTTTTAAATAAGCGTTAAACTGTTTATTTATTAAAAATATACTTATTTGTCAATAAGTACTAATAAGAAGCACTTAAAACAAACACTCAAATAAAAAATAAATTCTTATTAATAAATCAAATAAGTGTTTTTTTTGTCGAACCAAACTCTCCTAAACTGTTTCTTCTACTCCCTTCATTTTTATAATTTTGTGCATATATATGACAAATATGAAAAAGGAGGTTGCAAAAAGGCCACAAAAGAAATAATGTCAAAACCCATATTGTGTGCCTGAAAAGAAGTGAATAGATTGCTTTAAAAACTTGGAGAAAAACTCGAATTTGACTATTCACAAATTAAAACAATTATCAAAATTGATAAATTAATAAATGAAAGAAGGGTTGACCTCAGAAATTAGATGTGAAATTAATTGCAAGGCAGCATGAACCTAATAAAACATAGCCCAACTGAGATAGTAGTAGACAGGAGAGGCATTCATTGCAACATTGCTTGCTCAAATGAGTATCTCAGCAGCTCAAACAATTCAAATAGAAGCAGCCATTGGAATACTCATTTGAGCAAGAAACATTACAAGGAAGCTGCAGATTATATCCCTCAACATACAAATAAATCTCTCCAACTCAATCTCATTGGAATCCAAAAGTCCCACTATGGTTGTATAAATAGTCTAAATTGGGATCATTTTAGAGAGAGAGAGAGAGAGAGAGAGAGAGCGCCATGGTAACTAGCATGAGAGAGAGGAGACTGGTTGCATTTGAGACACCATTCTTTCAAACAAACATAAAAGAGTGTTTGTTTACACACCTTAAAAAAAAGGGAAAAACTGAAGGAAATGTAGTTAGGTGTAGAATGGCAGCTCAATTTCATTTCCTGCCTTCGTTTCAAGGAAACCTGTGCAGGCTTGCAGCTCCATAACTCCCACTGTTTTTTATTTAAAGAAAACATATAATATATTGAAGTACATGTTGTTATACAAATTATAGTAGACATTAATGTATTTTTTATATAAAAAAAAATTAGCCTCAGATTATGTGAGAGAGCTTTACCCCGTTTGGAACGGGAATAAGACTTATTCTTGGGTATACATTTATTCTGGTGTAAGTGAGTATATATAAAGATAAAATGATTTTGTGTTTGGTTGTGCTTTGAATTATTCTCGTTAGTAAACATAAGAATAAATGTTTTGTTGTTTGAGTAAAATGTGAATAAAATATGGATAAAAGCTTTATAAAATGTGAAAAAATAATGATAGCTGATTTGATAGGTGATTTATAAGAGGTGACGACATGTGATTTGACCGTGGACCCACATATTCTTCGGGTGAAATAACCTATGATAACTTTAGTTACAGGGGTTGGTTGAAATTCATATACTACTTTATACCAGTTTATTCTGGCATACTTTATCCCTAGCTATTATGTGTTTTCAAACACTCAAAATCATTTATTCCCCTTTATACTAGGTTATCCATGACTTTATTCACGTTCCAAACATGGGTAGGATTCTTGTTTTGCTGGTACAAAGTTAGGGACTAAGTAACATCCTTGGTTAGACCATGGAAACAGTAGGATTGGAGAGAGGCGATCATAGGGAGGTTCCAGTGCGTTTGGTTCCACGATTGTAAAATTGATTCTGCAGGAATTTGCGATTGCAAAACTGATTCCGCAGGAAGCTCACTTTCTCAGCTTTTTGAAATCGCAGCTTTTAAACACTATTTGTCTGCAATCGCTGGGTTTATAACTGCGATTGCAAAACTGTTTGGTTGCACGATTGCAAACGCAGCTTCCTGCAATCGCAAACGCTGCGCAATCGCGCGACCTAAACGCACCTCTAGTCGTGGGGGAAGGATAGCTATAATCGTTTAGTTGTATGGGAGGTAGGGCAATTGAAGCTCTTTAAGATTGAAATTCGTTCACATGGAACTAACTCTCCTCATGAAATGAAAACTACAGGTCTCGAGAAAAAAGAAGAAGCGAAATGAAGGTCATACTTACTACTACAATGGTCTCTCTTCCTGAGACCACCTCCCTTACTAGTTGCCTCATATCATACCTGAGATTCTTATTCTATTGGTACAAAGTTATGGGCTAAGTCACGTCCTTAGTTAAATCATTGAAGCCTTAGAATTAGAGCGAGGCGATCGAAGGGAGGTTACAGTCTCAATCATGGGGGAGGATAGCTATGCTTGTTTCAGTCGTATGAGAGGTAGAGCAGGTGAAGCTCGTTACGATTAAACTTTGTCCCAGATAAAACTAGCACTCCTCATGAAACAAAAACTAAATTTGTCCCAGATAAAACTAGCTCTCCTCATAAAACAAAAACTAAATTTTGTCCCAGACAAAACTAGCTCTCCTCATGAAACAAAAACTCTAGTCTCGAGGGAAAAAAAAAGCAAAAAGGTCAGTACTTAATGATATATTTAACATTGTCTAATGAATCAACTCGCTTTAAAGAAAATGATATATTTAATCTTGTTTATAGTTCACACCACTTCTTTTCTTTTTTTTGTACAAAATTGAATAAAAAAACAAAATTGCGCATCCAGGGAATCGAACCCTGGTCAGTACCGTGGGAGGGTACTATGATACCACTACACCAGATGCGCTTTTGTTATGTAAGGTTAAATATTTAATATTTAATATTTAATATTTAATATTTAATTCCCCGTTTTATTTTATTCTTCCAGGTTGTCTCCATAGAATTGCAAATAAATTACCTCCTTAAATTTAAAGAAAAAATTCTCTCTTTTATTATATTAAAATTGTTCGATCATACTCACTTTACCTCTCATTCTCATAGATCTGGTCAATGTTACACTCATTAGTATATTTGTATGTCTTCAATAAAAACTGACACCGTAATTAACACAAAATTTTTATAAGAATTGTGATTCAATTTTTATTCAAATTTTAACTAAAATATTGTAAATTTACCCAAAAATGACACGTTATTTTTCACGTTTCGGAATGTGTCACCTCCGAATCCAGCCAATCCTTTCAAATGCCACGTCAGCGGTTCCATATGTAAGCACCCATCGACGGTCCGCATCCTCAATCATCGTTTAGTCCCTTTATCCAAATTTGTCTAAAATGACGTAAATAATGCCAGCCCGACTGGTCAAATACGGAACCAAACGCAACCAAAATCATATTCTCCCAAGGTAACCAGATCAAAAAATCACTAGCCATTCTCAGAAGATCACACTTAGATCGTACGGTTCACAATACACGTTCATTCTACGTTATTCTCACCTCCGGTAACATCATCCTCACTGGTCGACTTCTTCATTGCAAACTTCGCCTCAACCGATACAATGACTAAACTGCCCTCGTTCGTTCGTTCGTTCCATTCAAACCCCATTTTGAAACCGAAATCGGTTGTCACGTCTCTCTCTCTCTCTCTCTCTCTCTCTCCATTTCGATCGAACGAAGGATCTCGAGCGAATTGACCCGATCGGACGGTCGAAGATGGAGAACTGCGGCTTCCTGACATGCGATAAGCTCGACCGCATGGCGACCTGGGTGGGGACGAGCGTGGCCTCGGCCTTCTTCGCCTCCCTCGAGAGGTGCTCCTGCATAAACCTGAGCACCACCGACTTCGAAGACGAGGAGGAGGCGAAGGACCGGCCGTTGATGCTCACGAAACCGACCGTCCACGACGTCCCCTCCGAGGCGGTCAACGGCCACGACGGCGCCGCCGGCCTCGGGAAGTTCTCCACCGCCGTTTGAGTCGCGTCTCTCCGCCGTTGTGATCGGTTTGCCTCTGTTGCCTCGGAATTCGTTCGTTGTAATTGTTTTGGTTTTTTTTATTTTCTCTTTTGTAGATATATAGTTTCTGGGAGTTCTTTGAATGGGTTTGTTGGTTGTTTGGGATGGACTTGATGTGTTAAATGTGCTTCGATATATGATTGTGACATCTGATGTTTTGGAATCAGAAGAGTTGATTGTAAAATTCAATGCGTTTGTTTGTTTTATTTATTATTAATTGTGATATTGATTTATTCTTTATTTAAAGCAGGGAAATCTTGAAAATCACTCAATTCACCCTGTCTTTGTTAGAAAATGTTTTTGTTTTGGGAGATGGATCAGAATCTTGTTGTTTAATTGTTCTCCCATCTTTGATTTTTGGGTACCATTGAAGAAACCAATTGGAAAATGAAGGACTATCTTGCATGAATATGAAACATTTGAAAGAACCCACAAAATGCATACCTTTATATAGTTTTCTTTTGTTTAATTTTGATGTTTTTTTAAGGATTTTAGAAGGCAAAGTACTGTTTTTTGTTTCTTGTTTAAGACAAGTTGCATATGTTGCAGGGAAATCTTTCATTTGGCTATTGCATCACAATGAGAATACGAGATATGTATGATTGTAGGAAGATAGCGAGTGATTGAGACAAGGGGAAGGTATAGAGAAGCAGATGACCTTAGGGCCTTAAATATAATTAGCTTTTAATAGTTTATACAACAATTCCATATGAACCAAGCTTCGTTTATAGCATATTCTTCAGTAGTGATGATATTTTGCCCACCGATCATTTTCTCGGTAAAGGGGGTTTGTAACTCTGTATAAATTTGTCGTTTCTTTATCAAATTGTGATTGACCCAGAGTTTCTGGCGGATTTAATAGTCCAAATATATTTATGAAATGACTGTCATCTGGTATTATGATTTGTTTGTACGGACGAGTTTATTGTAGACTGAAGTTCAAACTAAGTCTAAAATCTAGTATTCATCCAACATCATAGCCCAACTTTTGAACATATGTGACTTTTCTCTTATTAAATTGAACCTCTTGGGAGCAATTAAATCATTTAACCCTGTTCCTACCTGTATCTTATAATCCTAGAAGCTATTACGTTTTATAATAAAAGGCGGTAGTAGAAACTAGAATCCTTACCATTTTCTTCAAAAAAATATATAAAAGTTATTACAAACTGATCGGGTAACTGACTGGTTTATGATTACCTATTTTACCCATGAATTGGATCGAGGACAGTGAGATTTGTTGTGTCAGTAATCAAGAGCTCAGCCCATCTCTCCAAGCCTGCTAGCTGACTGGAAGATATTAAGCTCTGGCGGGTTAAGTGCATGTACACATCTTATCTTAGAAAGATGCAGCAACTATGGGATGAGCTTGTGTATAGAGATTGGATGATTACTTTTTTTTCTCCTTGGTGGCATCTGAAAGTGTGCCCTTTTCTCAGTATCCACATTACATGCACCCTTGTTCTATACATGATATGATATGACCACATTGGAGTATAAATTGTGAAGGCGTGTCACCAAAACTATTACTTATAGTGTGTGAGAATAAAAATTAACCAAAATGAATATCCATTAGGGATTATGTTTTCTCTATGGAAATTTATTCGTGAAAGGGTGTTACCAAAACTATTACTTATAGTGTATGAGAATAAAAATTAACCAAAATGAACATCCATTAGGGATTATGTTTTCTCTATGGAAATTTATTCATGATCATAGGATCATAGATCTTCATGCTAGATACCCCATTTTACAAGAGTTTGATGCAGAAAATGAGCATTGCACAATCATCTCTTTTTATGGATGAATATGTACAGCGTACTGTAAGAGTGACTGAGGAGAAATAGAGCTTGCCTTTTTCACCACTATAAAAATTGTACTTAAGTTCCGTATATATCTTTTATTATGTTCAGTTTTTCCTTTGATTGAGATGTACAAGCTATTTACTTGGTCTTATATGCGGAAGCGGGAATTTCTGATATTTATTAGATGTGAATAACTCAATTGTAAGTTGGAGGGGAAGTATATTGTGATGGTAGACCAGTGAGTGAGGGATGTGGACAAGAAGTTCTTGAGTTTGTGGAAAAGGCAATATCAGTATAATAGATGCATCAGTTTTTCTTTGTCAGTTGGATTAGGTTGGATTAAGTTTGCTGCACATTTGGTTGGCAGAATGTGAACTTATGAAGTAATCTTGGGCTCTACTCATGCTGTTGATCTCTCATATGTGCTTCCCTTCCAGATTAAGAACACTTAGAATCATAAAACATCCCGAGCAGGCTCTTTCATGGACCTCTAATGGTCAGGGAACAATGTGTGTAACCCTAGCTGAATTGAAGATGTCTCTCTTCCTCAATAGCTTCTACATCACCTTCCCGCAAGCCACTGAAGAGATTTGAAACTGCATCTCCTTTTTTGTGTTTCCATTTCTTTCTGCTTTAATTTTATTTAAAGTAAGTCAATTTTGCTTGATGCTCACTTAATTCAAAAAGAAAGGGTTGCAAAAACCAAAGTAACAGATCTGCAGAATTGATACTTTAAGTATTCCAATCTTTTCTGAATGTACTCCATACTTTCCCAAATGTTATGAAAATACTCTTATTGGATATCTCCTTTAGTTATCAGGTGATCTAATTTTTGTTCATTGAATTATGCGTTTAATACATCCATTTAGTTTGGATGATATATTAATCTCAATTATTACGTTACATTGACACCAAACATTTTGTAACCATGGCCAGGAGAACTGTTATCCAGGAAAATGGAATAGTGGTTTGATTAAACATATAAGATATTTTAATTTTAAATTCTACCGAATGAAAGCGCATCTGGTGTAGTGGTATCATAGTACCCTCCCACGGTACTGACCAGGGTTCGATTCCCTGGATGCGCATTTATTATGTTCTTTTGTTTTTTACTTGCATGAATTCGGGTTTTTTTTTTTTTGGGTCCTTGAGAACCTAAATTATATTATACTTTACTGATGAGTTTTATACAGTATTAATTTTTCTGTTATGATATCATTGTATTCTAACACGATGAAAATTTATTATGTTCATCATAAAATAATTTGATGCGTGTAAAGAGAATGCTTGATTGTTTGTGTGGATGTGACGGGTGGGAGAGGGAATGTAAAGACGGACAAAATTATAAAAAAAAATTAATAAAAGATAACCCTCATAAATAACACAACTTACCTGAAGACCTAAAAATAAACATAGATGTTTCATGAACTTAAAATTAATTCAAATGTTCTTTAGAGGACCCGGAATTAATTTCCTCTTTTTTTCGATCTTGATTGATTTATGAACTATTTAGAACAAATGATTGGTCAGCCAGCCTCACTTCAACACACTAGAGATTACAAGATCCTCTTTTGAGTGCTAATAATATCGGGGCACATGCCCACCATGCTTCAAAAAACAAAAAAAACCTGCCGAGTCAATATGGAGTCTATTCAAATATATTGATGATTTTACTGAGCTTGTATTCCATGGTCTACATTGATTCATTGAATTGCTGCTCCAAGTTTGGACATAAAATGCATGAAAGTGATACATCACTTATTATTCCCACATGAGAAAAAGGCATTTCAAGAGGAAGATTTCAATATCCTCTTATAGTCCTGGAATGTCCCCGAGAATGGAGTCACCCGACCATCTGACACCACCCACATCTCGTCGACGCTCCCTGATATCAAGTGTTCATCATGACTAACCTGCAATTCGACGTTGCACATAAGAAGAAAAAAATACCATGTCAGAACTAATGCAACGAAAATATGAATGAGATAAATCAGATGAATGGCCAGAACGAGAGACGTACCATGAGAACCCCTCCTTGGAACAGGACAAGTCCTTGGATGAGTGCTTCGACTGCATCCAAATCCTGCAGCAGACTCAGTGTTAGAACCGCATTTTACAAATGAAAATGTTATCCGCCAGTCATTCCTACCGTCACTTTTACAAATAGCACACAGTGAAACTTTTTTTCTTAGTACATAATCGTCTAATGGAAATACATACTTTTACAAAGATTATTAAGTACATGTTCGATGAATGAATACATTGTTACATTCGTAATAGAGCATATATAGATTTAGGTGATTTCATATACTCCGTTAGATAATATTGCCTTATTACAAAACTTTGTGAGGGTTTGACTCCCAAATATTCCACTAGCTAATTAATATGACCGTATTTGTGGTCTAGTCATTTCATTGATGTTTGGTTGGAAAATTTACTTCCCAGGATAAAGCCCAGGTTTATTCGCGATGAACACAGTGGAATCTCAAAGGGGAAACAAACTACCAAGTTAGACTTACAAGATGGTTTGATGGCTCATCAAGCAGAATTATATGTGGCTTCTTAAAGGTGATCTTTGCAAAGGCGACTCTGCTCTTCTGACCACCTGAGATAACATATGGAGATATTAGAGGCACAGAAGTATATATCTGCAAGGGAAACCGCCTACCTAATGTTCGTAGATGTAAATAGTATCAAATTAAAACCAATGTTCATAGTCAAGTTGTTAGTATAGCAGGAGTGGATAGACTTCTGTTACACCATTTCTAATACTTATATATTTGAAGATCAGAAACAAGTCCCTCAGATACAACCAAGTCATTAAACATTGCTTAAAATAATTTTTGTAATTAGTAATTACATAATGATGATGGGAAATGCTACCTGACAAAGTGTACATGGGCTGAAGAGCAAGGTTGCCAGTAACACCAAAAGAACCCAGGTGAGCTCTAAGTTTCTGTTCAGGCACACCCTGAAAATGAGTTGAACTTTTATGAGATCATTGAAATTGTCTCCAGTCACCACTACATGAATAATTTCCCATGAAATATTTCCAGGAATTTTTTCGAATTGGTATGTGTGCATCCAATAGTTCTAACACAAAGCTCACTCAACAGTCAAGATATCATGTGTGCAGCAGTTCAAATTGCAGAACAGGAAGGACATACACAATGTTTTTCCTCTATCATGCTTTTAATCTATAATATATTGTAGCCTTAATATTTGAAACCAGACTATCATACCCATCTCCGTAGACAAATGTACAAAAATATATCAATGAAACCTGTTAAGTGCGACTATGATGGAGATGAGAGTCCATTTTAGTAATATCAGTTCAACTTTCCCATTGTACTACTCACTATATATGCTATTTACATAGTGTGTGTGGGGTTGGGGGGGGGGGGGGGGGGGCAAAACTCAATATAAACAAGTTTTTTTAACTCACAGGGAAGCAGCGCATCATATAGAGAAGAGGATTTGAAGACAAGTCGAGTCCATCAACATGGTGCTGACTAAAGACAGCCATCCGAACCTGCAAGAAGCATCTAAATCAACCAATGACCTACCAGTTGATGAATATCACACATATTACATATACATGATTTTGTAAGTACTGCAAAAAGAAATATCATAGAAATCTAAAAAAACAACAGATCACTATGGTCTCTGCCCCTAGGGAGCACATTATCCAGCAAAAATATAGCATAATGCCCAAAAGAAATAAAGTACTAGAAAACAAAACTATAATTTAAGTAGTTAATTTTTGTCCATTATGGGTCCTTGGTTTGTTAGGAGTTAATTTTTTGTAATTATTCGATTGGGAGTTGTTCCTTTTCAAATCTTATTTTTCTTTTATCATTGTTCGGAGATCCCTCGTCTCCTTCTTGTTCGGGGCTTTTATTCAATAAAAGTTCCTATATCTTTTCAAAAAATCTTAAGAAGCCATTGTTTGAAGCAATGGATATTGTTCGTGCTAACACGACAAAATCCTGTTGTTCGAGTGCTGAGAGTGGCCACTTTGTGTCCCCACAAAAAATTAAAGATTAAGAGCATATCAAGTCTCCTCCCTCTGAATACCCTACTATCTGTGAGACAGCTCTGGATCCCAGAAAACAAGACCATAACTTATCTAGCAAGAAAAGAAAAAAAAAAGACCACTTCCTGCTCAGATTGTAATTATAATTTGGTCTAAGAAATATAAATCTTTTCAGGAATGGAAAAAGATAGAAAATAAAATTTGAGCTTTGACACTAACTTATTTAGTAAAAAGCTCCAACATTCTCCCACACACAAAAAAAAAAGTAAAAAAAATTATACCATATTGTGAGATCCTCCACAAATTTAGAACTCAACATAAATACATAATTTAAATCGTAACTTTATACCTTCTGTTAGAAAAATAAGATTTATACTAAATAGTTTTGCAACTTATTTGCTGCATAGTGAACCGAGCTTTGGTTAGCCGGTTAACACCTCCTCTCCGAAAAGGAGGTGATGGGATCAAATTGAGGGAGGCACCAATTTTCAAAAAAAAAAAAAAAAATTTGCTGCATGTACAACAAGCCTATTTTTGTGAACCGGGAAGCATGAGAACAGAAAAATATTATTCTTATTGATGCTTACTGATGCTCCAGAATCATGTCATGTAGAAACTAGATAGGATTCCACTAAAAGATAATCTCAAGTTCTCAACTTTCACCTTTGTTAATTGGAATAAATAGGACCATTTCATATTGACAGCTTCTCAAATCAAAATTTTGATGAGCTTCCGGATTGAAAGATATTATTATTATAATACACCAAGATTTAAAAAATTGAAATTCATACTTGACAATAGTCTATAAGACACTGAAACTGCCATAATAGCAGAGCATTTCCCATTCTGAGAAGACAGATTTCAACCAATATGCAATTAGCAATGTCAATGTTTCGCGAAATCCAAAACCAGCAATTATCACTTTCTTAACATTTGAAGCCACAAAAGCATGAAATACAAAGAAACCATATGTGCCTTCATAAGATCATGAGGATCAGCAGATTGACACCAAACAAAGATATCTAGCAATTACCTTAGCTGATCGGAAAACTGTTCCGGAAGTTGGTTGAAGATCTCCTGATATAAGCTTAAGAATCGTGGACTTACCAATACCATTTGGACCAACCACTGAAAAAGAAATTAAAAGAATTAGGTCAGAAACAAATAAATAATGAAATATTGTTGGCAATACACTATCATAGATTTGAATGAAAAGAAAATGGGTTTTGTCAGGCTGCACTTGCAACTAATCAAAATTTACTAAAACTCACTTGACAAATAATTAAATAAAAGCACTGTACAAGCATAAGTTATTAATCAACACAATTTTCTAAATCCAGCTTCCATAATAAAGAGAAACCTATTTGTCTAGAATACTAAGAATAGCTGGTGGATAGGTGTTGACTTAAAACAACCATGGAGAAAGCAACCTTACTTCAGTTTTTCTTTGCTTCCTCACTTCTGAATCTCTTCCTTGACCTCAACACGCTTCGTCATATTGTTTTCAAATTGCCCAACCCAACGGTGTGTGTGGTGGTGGTGGTAGTTTGTGGGGAGGATTGGCTGTGTGGGTACAAGGAAAAGAAGACTTGAAAAAAGACCATCTTTTGGCTTACCGTTTCAGTATTTCCCTATTTTGAATTTTACTAATCTCTAATTTGTCTAAATCATAAAGTTAACCTTCGCAGAACAAAAACACGATTTTTATACATGGCCTAGAAGTATTAGCTGAATTCTAGCAAGTTATATGCAAAAATTTAAGTTGCTTCAATAAATAATCTCAAACAATATCACTGCAGTAGTGCAGAGCTGAACAAATCTTTCAAATGGCCACTGTAAATAATCAGGAAGATGCATTTTTTCATCTCCTGTTCCATGAAATAATAAAAACTCAAATATACTACTGTGAGATTAATATCAAAACTTGAGTGATGAATGGAAAGAGTTCATGACTTACTTGCTATGCGGCTGTCAAGGTCGATACCAAAGTTCAAGTTCTTGAATAGCAGTGGTCCTCCAGGATAACCAAATGATGCATCACTGCCACATGACAAGATAAAGTCCGACCATTATTGGTGAGCCGACTAGGTGGCAGCATGTAAGCACTGAACAAGGGGTTTGTAATCGACATAAAATCAGTTGTGAAGAAATTTCAATCATGAGTTCCATGGATACCAAAAATCACACATTATTTATGACATGAAAAGTAAATAAATCAACACAAGTAATAAAGAACCTCAATATATAGGCATACACTGACGAACTTACATAAGAAGAGGAGCACCATTTTCAAGACTTATGTTTTTTTGGGGGAGAAAAGATCATGTTCCAGTTATATTAATACGGTAAAGTATGAAAAACTACAAAGGTGAAGGTGGAAAAAAAGAGAGATGAGTGGAGAACATCAGGAAAGTATCCACTCTGTATGCAGCAGACACGGAAGGTTCTCAACCCTAAGGGACCAAAGGTAATTGAAAGTTATCAGCTTTCAAAATATGGAAACCCCAGGATTTCAAAAAACTTAACACCAAAAACCAAGTATTACCCAGAAGTACTCCCTTCAGTACTCCCACAATTTTTTTGTTTATGGAATATTTTATAGCACTCCCTTCAGTACTCACAATTGTTTGTTTACGGAATCGCTTTTGGAATAAAAATAAAAGCACCAGTTTTCTTATGCACGCATTAGCACCCACATTTTGGTTTACAAAATTAATCATTACACTGAACCAGGGTTAACTTCATGGCCCCAAGTGCCTGCAACAACCACCCAAATTTTGGGTCAGCTACATGAATTCATTTTTACCATTCAACCATATCAAGGGTCATATCCTTCAAAACATGTACAATCAACATATCCTCTCTTACTGTTATTATCCAAGTTAAAGCACATCAACGTCGAGTCAACCTTATCGCTCCTCCTAGCTGAACCACCTATTGGTCTCCGTCACACTCGTCCAAAACATATCTACCAATTTGTTTCCATTTTATCCTCTGTTAGAGCAATATCTAACTTTCCAAGAATATGTTCATTTCTTATTCTATTCTTTCTTGCTTGCCAATCATCCAAAGCTACACTCATTTTCCAAACATGTTTTTTTTTAATCCAATACTCTGAGTCTCTGACTTATAAGGCACTGTTGGCCACTGTTTATAGATATTTTGTGATCACATAATATCCCAACCACACTTCCCCACTGGAACCCTTCTGTTCTAATTTCAAGATGTCATTGTCGATTTCGTCTTTACCATAAATAATTGATCCAACACAATGAAAACGTTCAACCTTAAATATCAATGCTTAACTATTCCATTATTTCTGTTACCTTCGTGCTACAATTGTATTCTATATGTTCCTCTGATCCTATATATTTTAAATTCTCTAGATCTCAAAGATTCTCTTCTCCATATTTCTATTTTATCATAAATTCTTCTTTAGTCTCATCCAGTAAGACTATATTGTCACAAACAGCATACATCAAGGAACATTTTCCTGAAAATACCTATAAGTTCATCCACAAGATATGGAGTCAACGTCGATCCTTAATGTAAGCATATCATGATTGGAAATGCACTCGTCCTCCCTTCAACTATTCTAACACTACTTACTGCTCCATCATACACACTGGTTACATCTTCTTCCAACTTAAGTGCCTAGGCATGCAATTTCACATCCCTTACATAACCTTCTCCCCAACGTTCAGTTACCAGTAATAGTTTGTAAAAGGTGATCATATAATGTCAATGATGATATAATTCCAAACTTGTAGCAACAATCCACATGATGTGTTCTAATAAAGATGAAAGCACTAAAGTACTTATGAACAAAATACTGTAGCATTTTCTAGATAATAAAATCTATCATTGTAAACAACTTCATTCAAGAATGTATGAATAAGAAATTGAATAGAAATAAAAAGAAAAAATAAAAAAGGTGAAAAAATAAAAATTGGTAATCCAATGATGAATTTCACATTACAAGAGAAGTTACAAAATGTACATTCAGAAAAAGGATAATTTAATGCAGGTTGGAGGAAAGCTAAATCCGTTTCTGGCCATTGTGTGCACTGGGAGTTTCTAGTGTCAACGGCATACTGAATGGATCAGATCCGATTCAAACATGGTCTACAACACGTTTTAGCAAAAAGGATACATTTAAGCTTCTGACTCAACTGGAAAGTACTGTCCCATTTACATAGGTTATATGTCACCTTCCCACCTTCCCTCAAATAAATATATATAGGTTATCTTTGGTTTATACTTGGTAGAAGGGTTGGAGTGACAGATGACAAAAAACTGTACAACATGCATTATTGGTTGGAGCAAAGAGTGGTTTCTTAACACATTGAAGAAGAAACACAGTGGGTTTTTTTTTTGGTAGAGGACATTTTGATCATTTAGAGGGTCTTATTGAATTTTTCTTAAATCTCATGAAGTTATTTGGATAAACGTATTTACTACACCTTTAGATGAATAGAATATACCCAGGATATTCCTTAAAATTTGACAGAAAACTAACTCAAGGGGCCTAAATCTTTATCCATGAGAAAATGTAAAGGGTTATATGGATATTTAGAAAAATGAGTCACTATGGATATTCGCAAATTTTAAGAGTTACATGCATTTTTCCCTTAGGAGTGGATGAAAGTGACGATGATAAAAATGTAATTTAATCATGTGTGGTTAAATTAACCACACCCTAGTTTCAAGATGTTAACGGCAGGGGGTTACACCCGAACAATCAAGGGGTTATATGGATTTTTGAAAAAAAGAGAGGTTGATATAGATATAAGTAAACTTTTAGGGAGCGAAGCTATATGCATTTTTCCCTACAAAAAAACAGCAAAAAGTCCATTTTAGTTCCAGTCAGTCATCAGTTTTTTGGTCAAATGAATGTAAACATATGCAATTTAAGATGAATAGACAGGCTTCTTATGTTAAATGTAAATTAAAACCCTTAAGAAATTAATGTAGTTTTTAGTTTGGGATAATTATAATGTTATCCAATCAAAAGCTACATATTTATATACTGCAAGCTAACCTGAAGCTTATGATAGGAGGCCCTGGTCTATCATCCGGTGTTGGAAACTCAAACTTGTAACTGCATTTGGAAGGATGAAATATGTACATTTAGTGAAAGATGAAATTAAATCATTAGATAAACATCAGATCATGAACTGAAACAATCTTAATCTGTCACAGGATTAAACGGAGCTGCATATATGAGCCACATGAAATTTACAACATTTAAAATTTGTTTTGGGTATCAGAAACAAGTGCATACTCTGGATCGTTGACAACTTCATCCACATGGCCCATTCTATCCAATGCCTGAAAATTTCCAGATGATGAAATGATTTTAATAAGTGTTATTATCTATTTGCATATAAAAACTTTGGTTATAATATTAAATCATTTTTAGATCTTTAGACATATTACAGTTGTAAACAATAGCCTTTACTAGAATTCAGGATCTCACACCAATCCATAGTTGGGCTTAGATACGGATTTGAATGAACTCTACATCCAGAACCTTTTTTAATTCAGTCTGATTTGACTTCTACATCAACTGGCATGTCATTTTTTATTTATTTGATGGAATCAACTGGCATGCCATTAAGTATTGGCCTCTGACCAATATAAGATCTTGACAATACATACCTTAATTCTTGACTGAACAAGGGATGCTCTTTTAGCATTGTAACGGAACTTATCAATGAAAGCCTATTAACACCAAAACAAAGAAGTTAGAGATCAAATCCAAGAATGATTACAATGGAATGCTAGAATAAACTAAAATACCAAAACTATATATATATATATATATATATATATATATATATATATATATATATATATAATTTTCAAAAATAATTTAGATTTACATTAATATCTTTTGGATGAGTTTGAAGAATAAGATGATGTGATATTTATAAAAGAAAAAAAAGGATGAATAATTAAAAATGTTTAAGCAATAAAAACCTACCAGTTCAAGGAATTCAAGCAAAGTCTGACATAAGCATAACAATATAATGCTCATAATTTTTCTTTTTTGCTTAAAAATTAATCCACCCAGCACTTTACAACCAAATATCTCTTTACAAATTCCAACAAAAATGTAAAGTGATAAATTGATATTAGCAACCAAAGTACAGGCGCCACTCGAACCCCCTCCCCCCCCCCCCCCCCCCCCCCCCCCCCCCCCCCCCAACACACACACAACCCAAAAAAAAATTTTAAAAAAAATCACTACAGCAGATATGCCTGGAAGGCAACATAAACTTATTGGTGCATCTTAAAGATCTAACACTGATTAAGGCACCGAATGCATAAGAACCAACATATCATAGATCACAAAAAAAAAGGGGGCTACGAAAAGAAAAATATACACAAAAAGAAAGGGAGAAACAAACATTTTATTCAAATGACAATTTATTGAACGAGTGAATATAATAGATTTCTGCCATTATTGTTTCAATGAACAAAATTTGCAATAGTTTATGCAATATGTAAACATAAGATGAAACATTAGAATTACAGTTATATAACTTAATAACTTCTTGTTTACCAAAAAAAAGGAACTTAGTAATTTCTTCTATCATGTTTTTCCAGGAGAAATACAAGGGGAGAACTTTATGGAAAACTGGCAGAAGTTGTGATGAACTTGAATAAAGTAGACAGCAAACAGGGAAGATTAGGATCAACGGCACTGGGATGAGGATGAAAGACTTGAAATGGTTCGGATACACTTGTTTAAAGAGTGACAACAATCACATGGATCACCTTCAATATTATGATAAATGGGATTCATGCAAAAGCTTTGATGATAACCACACTGACATTTATCATTAACATTTTACTAATTACTACTATGACAGTATTTATGGACATAAGAGAGATCGCTCAAAATTTTACATCATTCTCCAAAAAAAAAAAAGTGCCATATTACTATATGTACATGCAATCATTCTTTGACAATTACCCTATACATCCATGAAGACGTGGGAAAGGGATGTAGGTTGTTAAAAAGACCTGCATGTGAGCTTTAGCCTTCTCACTGGACTCAAAGGCCTTCTGTTGGTTTTTGAGTTGCTCCTCCCGTGTTCTCTCAAATGTATCATAGTCACCTTTGTAGGTAATCAACTTTTGTCCATGAAGATGGATAATATCGGTAACCACCTGAGGAAACAGCCAAGAGGATAATGCAAAATACATTGTATGAGGTTTTGTCCTCCTTCCTCACTAACTAATAGGTCACAAGCTCCTTATTTGAGTCAATTTCAATAGTAAATAAGCAACAGTACCGTATTTAAGAACTCCCTAGCATGAGAAACAACAATGAATGTCTTTGGCCATTTCACAAGATATGATTCCAGCCACAGAACTGCATGGAGATCAAGATGGTTCTGCAGAGAAACATAAGAATCTTATTTAAAATTCTAAAGGGATGGCATCCACATGTAATTCAGTACATACCGTTGGTTCATCAAGTAATAATATGTCTGGTTCAATAAATAGAGCACGTGCAAGAGCTATTCGCATGCGCCATCCACCAGAGAAAGTTCTAGTTGGCTTCTTCTGCATCTCTGGGGTGAAACTAAGACCCTGAAAATTTTGGAAGCCATAAGAAATAAAAAATGGAGAAGAACACCTATGTAGTTTTTGGAACTTTATCATGCACATATCAACTACGGTCAACAAGTTCAAGTTTTTGTTCAATTTAAGAACTAACCGCTAGAATTGAGGCAGCACGTGATTCTGCAGAATCTGCATCAATGAGTTCAAGCCTTTTATATATCTGCTGAAGCCTCCTCGACATGGCATCCTTGTCTATTGCCCCATTAAGCTTCCCATTGTTTTTTTCCATCTCCTCATCAAACTCCAGATCTCTCTTCAGTTTAACATAAATGTTTTAGTAAATATCATATGCAACAAATAAAAGACAAATTTATTGCACAAGAACATTAAGAATACATTTAAAAATAAGATGTTGTTTAATATATAAGTCATTCACACCTGCTGAGCAGATAGAAGGGCTTCTTCTTCCAGGAGCTTGATTCTTTCAATATCGGTGTTCAAAACACACTGCAATGCAGTTGTATCATCACCCACCACTTCTTGTTCCACATGCAATATCTGGCAATTCTTAGGAATACCACTGATCGCATGCATAGCCATATGCCTGAGGAAAGACGTTTTGCCTGTACCATTTCTTCCAACAAGGCCTGTAAGAATAGAATATTTTGTTATTATTTTAATGCATTGATGTCTCAGAACCACTCCGCACAAACATATATTTTGTAGGCTTAAAAGGAATAATTGTTCTCAATGGATCGATATGATTCCAAAGGACCTCAATGACCTAAAGATGTTCTATGTACACTGAGCATACTCAACATTATTAAAAGGTAATGTTAAAAAGATACAAACTTCTTTGCTTCATTCACAAAAATATCACATGGGCAAGTGATTGGGCCATGCTCAAGTACTACAACACATTTTCTATGAATTCACGAATAATCAGTTTGGGTACCACATAACTAATGAAGAGTCTTGTAAACGCAAAAGAAAAGAATTACATGCCCAACATCTCACAAAAACAGTGTTGATTAGCAGGATGGACATGTCACATGTGTATTTGACAAAACTTGTGCATTTCTCCTCTCTGACCAGAAGGAGAAAAATTTACTCACAGGATCAGAAAGAGTGCATACAGGTCTGGATCACATTTAGAGAATGCAACATCTAGTGTCTAAATGAAGCTAAAATCACTAACCATAGTGTCTTCCAAAAGAAAGAGTTACTGTGCCCTCCTGAATAAGTTCGCGCCCACCAACAGAAACTGTGAAATTTTCCATATGGATATCTCTAGCACCACCACCACCACCACCACCATCATGGTTCACACATACAGTAGGCATTCCTGCTTTAACCGCTTCCATCTCTGCTAAATGCATTTGGTATTGTGCCTGTTCCATGAAAATGCAATGGGTGCAGAATCCACGTCATAAACAAAAATGAAGGAATATAATTTAATTGAAAAACAAAAAACTAAGCTTCAGAATTTAAACTCGAAAAAGCTGCAGATAGAGAATTTGTACTTGCAAATTTCTTTTTTATGTTAAGTTCTGCTCAATCCCATTTAAGAAATTAGGAACCAAAATGAGTGTAAAATTATGGAGCGTGCTATCCCAATACATCATTGAAGTTAATACACATAACGTCAAGGATCATGTGATTCACTTGTACGTTTACCAATACAGAATAATCGATTTGCAGATAGATTGATGTATAGAAATTGAAAAATATGAATTGTGAAAGTTGACACTGGTATCAAATCATGTATAATCAATGTCTAAAAAACAGCATGAGTGAAATGAGGATCAACTACATTTGGAAACCACGCAAGGAGTGCACAAACCACATGTTTAAACATAAATCAACAAAAAAAAAAAAGGAAACAAACCTCTCTCTGACGCTCGTCTTTCCTCTTCCTTCTCTCAATCTTGAGCTTGTCACGCTCCGTGAGAAGAGGACCATCGAAGACCTCCGCCTTCTTCTTCGGAGGTTCGACCTCATCCATCCCATCAAACATCCGCAGCGGCGTTGCGAGGCTCCGCACGGCCTCTTTAGGCTTGACCAATCCATGCTTTCCAAATTTCTCATTGAGTGTACTACACACCTACAACCATCACCCACGAACAACTCAATAAACACTCCAAGAACAAATTTTGAATCCGTTTATCAACCAAATCTCCCAAAAAGCAAGCAAACAAGTAATCCGTTACCGATCGGCACTCGGAGTCGTCGTCGACGCAACCGGAGTCGACGAGGAGCTCTCCGAGGGCGTCAAAGGCTCCCTCGCCTTCCTCTCCGAAGTCGAAGTCCTCGTCGGCCAAAACGTTGATGATGTAGTCGATGATGGGCGTGTCAACGTCGTCAGCCCTCGGACCCAGGACCTCGTGAACTATGTTGCTCGCCACGTCCACCATTTCTTCTTCAATCTTCTCCTTCAAAACCCTCTCTCTCTCTCACTCTCTCTCTCTGTGAGGGTGAGAAGAAGAAAGCTTTGCCCTTTCTGAGGGAGGGGTTTGTAACACCGCCTCCCTCCGTAGATGTCCGATCGCTCGACGAGGACCGTCCGATCGTTGTTTCATTAACTTCGTGGGCTGGGCTACCGTGGGCCCTTGTTTAACGGGTACACTGGAGCGGCCCATTTTCCAGCCCAAAATGTAGTCCACATTTTAGATATAAAAGAAATATTAGTCAATTGTTTGTATAGTCCAAACTCTAAAACGTAAACGACCAATATTCTTGTTTTTTTTTTTAATCATAATTATAAATATTATCTACGATGTTTTTAATTTAATGAAAAATGTATACAACTCTATTTTGAATTGAATGACTCATTTTTAATAATGTATAAAAAGTTAATGATGTATATATATCGTTTAACAATGCAGATATTTTTTTTTTGAATAAAGTAGATATTTGCTACCCATTTTTCATTAGATGAATATCGAATTACAAACTCCGAACGGGGTATGGGGGGGGGGGGGGGGTGAGAAAGGGGATAGAGAGAAACGCATAAGAAACAGAAAAAAAAAGCCATACAACTCAAACTACTGCTTCGGTCGATCTGGGTTAGAAGAGGCATCTAATCCCGAGACTCGGCTAGCACCTCCCCAGTCTACGGCGCGCCCATGACGCTCCACTCGTGACCAAAGCCACCCCCTCCCTCCCTATGAACCGGGTCCAGTCTCGGAGCGCTGCCCCAAACAAGTCCCACATGTTCTCGTGGTACGTCTGGCTTCCTCGGAATATCACATCGTTTCTAGTTCGTCAAATCGTCTATGCCCCGGCTGGTACTCTCGCCTGTGACCGCGCCCTTGCCTCTCTGTCCGACGCACTCCTATCCATCGCCTTCCCAGCTTGCCACAGTTCCTCGATATTGCGGATGGATGTCGACAGGCCCGTCTGCTGCCCAACCCCGTCCCAGAATCTCCTCCGAAGGCGCATTCACAAAGCAAGTGTGCGATGGTTTACGGTGCTGCTGAACACAATTCACAAGTTGTTGTGGCAACTACCGCCCACTTCGCCCGATAGACCTTCGTGAGGAGTCGTTCCTTGAATAGGAGCCATGTGAACACCTTGATCTTCATCGGTACCTTTGGGCGCCATACCTGTTTGAATTGCGGATAGCTTGGCGCGATACTCACCGTCCGTTCCCGCCACCACCGATAGCCTCCCTTCACCAAATACGCCGTCATCATCGGCCTCCATCGTATATGGTCCTCCTGCTCTGGTCGCACCACGAAGCGGTCCAGCAAAGTCATCAGTTCTCAATGCAGATGATTTATTGGATTTCTAACTGCGCATGTAGGGCTGTAGTGTAACAGTGCCCTTTATAAGGATATTATACTTCAGCATATCATTTAGTGAAAAATTGATGCACTCGGCTCCTCGTGCCAACTCGTGAATTCACAATTCACACCGTTTTTCCAACCCAAAAATCTGAATTGAACCCCACTCAATAACCCACCACATAACTTATTCTCGAATAGATTTTTTTTCCCTTCCACACTAATGTTTAGGGTCTCTGTGTTATTATGTTACAATTAAATTAGAATATAAATAATTTTGTAGATGAAATGAACAATAATTTTCACCTTTAATCACTTTCATCACAGATAGATTTTATTTTCTATCATTTTTCATCACAACCACAAATTATTTTTTTTATGTCACATCACATGCACAACCAAACTAAAAATTGATCAAACCACAAAATAATTTTTTTTCCCGTCAATTTTCTGTTTACTCAAATTTATTCGCGTTCTTTCATTTTTCATGCAAGATTGCGTACAAACGTACAAACGAACCCAAATATACTCAATATTCCTATGATGATTTATGGCCCCTAGTCTTATAATATTTCTTCAAAGAGAATGATTTATTATCCTTGGTTTTATGATGCTTTCTTAATAACAAATTGTGGACAGTAAATTATTCTTTTTCTATGATAAGTCATTCCCTTTCTAGTGCCTTCTGAGAAAGCTGGTTGCTATGCATGCCTCTGCTAGAAGAGGGAGCTGGAGAATAGCATTCTAGTGAACTTGTGGGGGTGTGACCTTTATAAAGAATTCTCGGCAATAAAACCATCTATTTTGCCTCAAAGCATCTGTTTCCATTTTATCATATTTGACAAATGTGGCCAGTATTCTAGACTTCTTCTATGATCATCACAGATCCTAAAGTAATTGTGCATCCATTTTCATGCATAATATCTTCCAGAAAGCTATTAACTTTTCCACATGCCTGATTGTAGTATTCATTATGTAGTTTTTTTTTTCAGAGGTATTTAAATACACTAATAGAGCTGCTGGAGATGGACATTGATATTGATTTTGAGTCATTATGAATGCCTTTTCATAGTTCTAAAATTGTGTACCTGGTGTATGTCTTATTCAGTGTGATCTTGCTCACTCTAGATTCCTGAATGCATCAAGTCGAGTTAGACTTTGAAGCTCCATTTAATTTTGTTAGAATCTTAAAAGTTATTGAGGATATCATTTTGTGTTCATGATTTCTCTTTCCAACCATTTATTTTCTTGTATTCATGGATTCTCTTTTGTTTTCTTGTTATCGAACTATCTTAAACAAATAAATATACAGACTTGTGAACTGCAGACACATAGAGTTGCATCCATGGTCATACAATGGTTTCTTCCTGTTTATTTTTTTCCATCCACATAAAAGAATGCTGGGAACAGGTTTTTGCAGTGATATGCTGCCAGTGAGTAACAGTTTATATATTCAACCTTCTAAGATCCTATGTACCAGCTGGAATTAATCATTTGGAAAGAAAGAAAAAACACATATTAGATATAATCACCCAGTTAACAAGTTGACATATCAATGCCATTCATATAAAGATAGTAAAAGCACGTTTGATCTACATAATACCATCTCATATAAGTTCATCTGCTAATATTATCAGAAGACATAACTTTATTTTATCCCATATTCTGTACTGCCACTTATCTTAAATCTACCTGGAAGAACAATAGCAGTAATATTGAAAAATGTGTTTCCCACCAGTTATTGGACTTTTTTTATCATTTCAATATAAGAACACACATATACACTTGGTTGCATGGCTTTCAGTAGCACACCTATGCCAATCCAGCAGGACAGTTGAATGTACAAAGCTACACTGATCAAAATTGCATCCATTCTAGACTCTCACATTGCACAAAATATAAGATGGTCGGCGGTCCTCCTCAAGGTCTCCTCTACTAATTAGTGGTGCAGGTTTATTTTGATATTCTATAGAACTCAAATGCAGAAAATGTGAGTGTTCTTAAGTACTGGTTGGCCTAACAACAAAAGCTCAAGGAGGGTTGAGAGGATAACAAGTATCCCACGCACCGGTCTGCCACAGGAACCTCGCATAGTTGCCGGTGTGGTAGGAACTGGGCTCGGCATCAATGGCCGCCAGAAGCATCTCTTCCGCGCCTTCCATGTCCCCCCTCTCCTCCCACAAGAACATCGCGTAGCGGCTCATCACTTCCGCGTCCACTGGCTCCACCTGCACTGCCAGTTTGAAGTACTGCTCCGCCCTACAGAACATAACATATTCTCAATTCAGCAAAGTCATTTGAAAACACGTTTGAAAGGTATGATTTTGTATAAAAACCCCATTTGGAAACTGGTTTGGACAACGTTTAGGTTTGCAGAAAGCTATTTTTCTCATACCCGTTTCCGGACAGAAAAACTGGAGCAAAAAACTGCAAACATATTTCAGTAAAAAAATGTCCAAAACCTGAGTTTTTCAGAAGCCGTGGAGAGGCAGTTTCCTGCAAAATCAGTTTTACAATTGTACGACCAAATGCAACCAAATGAAGCTCACTTTCTTTACTTTTTTTTTTAAATCATACCTTTTGTACTAACAACCAAAACATAATTTTTAATTAAACATGCTTTTCTAAAACATGTTTGAAAACACGTTTAGCTTTTTCGATTTCTGCAAAAGCAAAAGCTTACCTAACCGTGTTTCTTGGTTACAGCTCTACATACAGTTCCATATGTCTCGATCACTGTCCAATGAGGTTTATACCTCGTTAGAGGTATATAAACTTTCATTTCTATAAATTCATTGAAGCATATATATTTCATTTCTCTGTCTAACATTGTTGGTCATAGCGTGTTCGATCAGCTCCCTCACCTGTCGAGATCACCAGCGATCCGATGCAAGAACTGCGCGTAATTCAAAAGTATCAGAGAGTTCCTCTGCATCCCCGACACGATGATCCTCTCATACTCCGCCCGCCTGCGCTCGCGATGCGCCCTCGGAACGATTTCCTGGGCGGCGGCGGCGATTCCCCCTCGGCGGCGTAGATCGAATTCTCCGTCGAGGATGCGAAGTAGTCGGCGAGGAGGACGAGGAGCGAGACAAGCAGATTCGGGGATCCCGAGAAGACGTGGCGGAAGAGCGCGGCGTAGGAGTCGCCGGTCTCCCTCGACGGCGCCCTGTCGCGGTGGAGCTCGGCGGCGACGGAGGCGAGGGCGGAGACGGCGCGGCCGACGGGGGAGTGGGTGGGGATGGGTTGGGTGTTGTGGAGGCGCTTCTTGACCTGGATGAGGCGGAGGGAGAAGGGGATGGTGTCGGCGGAGAGGGTTTTGAGGTGGAGGAGGTGTGGGTCGGATGTGGTGGGGAAGGGGTGGGTTGGTGGGTGGAGGATCCATGGTGGTTTTGGGTTGCCGATGGGGTGGGTTTGGGGTTTTTTGAGGGAGAGAGGGGTGGTGTGTGGGATGATCTGGTGGTGGTGGTGGTGATGGGAGTGGAAGCTGTGGTTAGTGGGGATGAAGATTTCATGGTTTGGTTTTTGAGATCTCCAGAGAGAGAGAAGGTTGAGAGAATATGAGGGGGGAGGGGACGAGAAATTAGGATCTCGGTCAAAAGGGAATTGAAGCGAATAGCAATTCCTCATGAAACGGGGGTTTGGTTTGGTTCGGCTGTGTTTGTTTTTTATATTGGGTAGAACTATCGGGTTTTGATGGGATATATTGTGATGGAGCACTGATACACGTTGTCCGTTTTGCAGCCTGTTATACTATAATAAAATAGTATATACTATGTTATCATATCATATAGGTCTGAAAAACGGGTTGCAATTGGGAATGTGTATATCTTTTTCCATTGTGAAAAGAGTGGATGACGCGTGGGGGCCAGTGATGGATGCTACGAGACAATATCACGGTCACAGGTGAATGTTCGGGACACATCACTGTTAAAATTTTGAAAACCACATTTTTTTACGGTCTAGGAGGAAACACGTTTGAAAAACAAGATTTGAATAAAATGATTTAAATAGACTTTGATTTTTGAAAAATATGTTTTTTATGTTTTTTAAAAAGTAACATTTTTATAATAAAAGTTATAAATAATTTATTAAAAAGTAGAATCGCTTTATTAAGCGTTTCCAAAGGCTTTCTTAAAAGAAATCAAGTGAAGCGCATGCATTATATATTTTTAGATGATAAAGACGTAACTTGGACATGTTGTATCTGATCTAACTTGATATTTGAGTGTGTTTGGATTATGATTTTAGCGTATCGATTCAATCCCAATCCGAATCTGAATCCGAGCAACCTGAACCTAATTCGGGTTGAGTTTTAATTGAGGGACTGGAAACCCAAACCTGAAGTAGGGTTGATAAATTTAAATATTTTAAGTTATATTTTAATTTTTTAAATTTATTGTAAAATAAAATTTGAATTGCTCACCTATAATCTATCAATTCTATAGTTTTATTTTATATTTTTAATAAAAAATGTTTCTTAATTTCATTTTTCTTTTTTTTTTCCTTGTAAAACTTTATTTTATAAAATTTTAATTGTTTGGAATGATATATTATAAAAGTCAAATTTGAACCCAACCCGAGTCCAATCAGAACCCAACCCAACCCGAGTCCAATCAGAACCCAACCCAACCTGTATCGAACCTAAACCCAAACCAAACCAAACCTGACGGGTTGGGCCCCTCAAAATTAGGTTGGGTTTGGGTTGACTTTTTCCAACCTCAAGTTGGGTTCGGATTAAGCTTCATTCCAATCCAACCCACTCAACTTGCACCCCTATTAGATGATGTATTTATCTAATTAATATTTTTTTATAGTTATAAAAATCGAGTTCATTTAATTTGAAATTGAACAATTTATACTGTTTATTGAAACATATATAACATTAGACTATGTTTATTATATTTTAAAATAAATTGTATAGTCTTTATTTTAAATTATAATAATGATTAAGTACAACATTTTTCACTTCGAAACGAAGAAGTGGTTTTGGCGCAACGAGAGTTTTTTTTACTGCAATGGATGTACTGTGTACGAAGTGGTACGGTTTTTGTCCAAGCTTAATCTTTTGAGCGCCGCTGTCTCGTAGCGCTGTCAAGTGTCACACACAGTTTGACATATATACGTAGTCGGTTGTCCTATATACCTTGGGATATATTTGTCCGTTGGAATTTGATATTATCTTTGGTAAAAACGTATATATATTTTATTAAAAGGAAAAATCTATATAACCCTTTACAAATATATGAAAATTCAAATAACCCTCTGTATTTTTCTAAAATTTAAATACACCCCCCCCCCCCCCACAAACATATGAAAAATCTAAAATCACCCCTTCAAATTAATTAATTCACTACCAGAATCGGTATATTCCTCGAATCTTCCGTCGACCTAACCCAATGCAAAATGCAATTAGGCCCCTATAAAATAGTAAAAATCTAAATAACCCCCTATCAATTATTGTTTTACCCCTCCATCTATTTCAACCGATCTTCTTCCTCTTGACTTCGCGCGGGGGCTCACGATCCGCCTCTCCGTTCAGTTCGTCCGCGTCGATTCCCTCTCCCCTGCCTCCATCATCCCCTACCCCGGTGAGCCTGTCGCCATCAGCCTCTCCCCCGCAGTCTTCCGCCGGCTCGGTTCCTTGCCGAAGTCTGCGGCGGGGCTTCTCCACCTCATCCGCTCGGCCTCGTTGAGGATCGTCGTGTTCGTCGATAACGAGTGCTGGCGGAGCGGAGGGGGTGGGGGTTCTTCATTCAAGCGGGACTTCCTCGACGCCATAAGAATGCTTCAACACTATCTTGAACTGCTATCCTTCCCACTTCTTCTTCTACCAAGGATGTTTAACAACCTTATTTATTTGATCAAGCCTTTCACATCCCACATTAGGTTCAAATTTCAACTCTTCTTTTGTGTTAATTTCAATTCCATATTCAATCACACTGAACTCGAGCTCACATTCAAAATTATACCTTTCGCCTTCCCCAACAAGTCGAAGCTCATCGTCCACCACCCGCACCTCTTATCCCCCTCCAGCATCAGCGGGATCAGCCTCACGAGGTCGACGCAATGCCTCCCGAGTCCCTCCCAGCCATGTCTCCCTCGTCGTCGTCCTCTCCGGCTCGACTCCTCCCTCCATGCCCACTCCTTCAAGTGGGGCCTCTCCTCCCCACCTAGCATCGTCACCAGCACCTCCCTCATCGACATGTGTGCCAAATCCAGACGTGCGGACCTCGTGCAATAGGTATTCGACACAATGCCCAGAAGAAACACTCGTTTGTGGAACGCGATGATCGATAGCTACATGAGAAGCGGCGATACCGAGTCCGCAATCAAAGTTTTTGACTGTGTGTTAGAGAGGGACAAGGTCTTCTGGACCTCCCTGATCGACGGGTTCCTAAGGAATGGACGGTTCAAAGAGGCGCTCCAATGCTTTCATGAGATGCAGCTTGAACCAGACGTTGAGACGGACTATGTGACCGTCATCGCTGTCATTACCACTTGGGCGTCGATGCCCTCACACAGGGGCTCTGGCTTCACCACTACTCACTGATGCAGTCGGTGGTTAAGGTGACAGAAACCAAAGAGGAGAATGAATGAAGGTGATGAATGACATTGTATGATTTTGGTTCTCATTGGGTTAAATTGAGGAAGGGTTAAATTGAGGAAGGGTATAATGGTAACTTCACACCTTGGGTTTGAGTCAGGTTAATCTTGGGTTACCCTAATTGACTGAAGGGGGGATTTATGGGGGGGTAGTCGATACGGACTTTGATGGATTTCTGTGGACATTGTTTAAGTGATGGACTTTTGTAAACTTTGCAGACTTTCACATACTTTTGCAGACTTTCATAGACTTTTGCAGACTTTTATAGATTGACTCTCATGGACTTTCACAGACTTTTGTAGACTTTCACATATTGACTCTCATGGACTTTCACAAACATTTGTAGACTTTCACAAATCACTCTCATGGACTTTCACAGACTTTCACAGACATTTGCAGACTTTCACAAATCACTCTCATGGACTTTCATGGACTTTCACAGACTTTCACAGATATTTGCAGACTTTCACAAATCACTCTCATGGACTTTTAAAGACTTTCACAGATTTTAACATTCTTTCACAGATTGACTATTTTCACATATGGATTTCTATTAATAAACACAATAATGTTTTTGGATTTAAATAATAAATAAAGAACTCATCATACCCAACATAAAATATAATTTAATATAGTAAATATCAATCTTCACTTATCTGAAATGCGTATTGCTAGAATGTCATGATAAAAAACAAGTAATGAAAATAATTGATTGCAACACAAACAAATCCATAATTCTTACATTCATCAAACATATGAGTCGATATCAATATTTCATACATATTTACATTCATAAAAAATTCTTCTTTATTCAAAAAAATCGATCTAAAATAATAAAAAAAAGAAAAAAACCTTATATTGAGAAAAATCCACAATGAGCTAACCTTTTTTTTCTGTTATAGAGAGAGAATTTCATAGAGGGGAGGAATGAGTTTTTAATTAAGAAGACAATAAAAAATAAGAAAATATATATATTATATAAAAATCATATATTACATCTCTTCAAATATAATGAAATAAAATCATAAATTATATTACTTAAAATAAAATAAAATAAAAGTGGTCATTATATTACTTTAAATAAAAAATGAAATAAAAGCAATCAATATATTTAGTCATATATATTTATATGCCTAAATATATATTTTTATTTTTATATATGTCTGAACATTATAAAAAAATGGATGTATATATTATAAAAAAATAGAAACATCTTCAAAGAAAGTCAAATAAAACATTTTACATATAATCAAATCTATAATAAATCTATATTTTAGAAAATAATTGTGGATGATTTAGGCATATATTAAATAATATATAATAATGAAATGATTTATTGCAACACAAACAAATCTTCCATTCTCATATATTCATCAAACATTTGAGGTGATAGCAATATTTCATACAAATGGACATTCAGAAAAAAAAAGATATAAGTAAAGAAAAAAATGTGAATAAAAATATGAAAAGCATGGGATAAAAATCATAAATGAGTTTTGTTGAAAGAAAAAAAGAAGAAATATTCACAATACTGGAATAAAAGTCCATGTCTGAAAATACTTTTTCCTTTGTATTTCTTTCTTTAAAGTCCACAAAAGTCAACAAAAATCTATCACTTATGAAAGTCTTTACAAATCCTGTTTAAATTAAATAACACAAGACAAAATGTTAACTACGAAGAGTCTCAATCGAATAATGCTGGACTTTTTGTCCACGAAATAATGTCTCCATCGAATAACACTGGATTTTATGTCCACAAAATAATGTCTCAATCGAATAACACTGGACTTTTTGTCCACGAAATAATGTCTCAATCGAATAACGCTGGACTTTTTGTCCACGAACTAATGTCTCAATCGAATAACGCTGGACTTTTTGTCTACGAAATAATGTCTCAATCGAATAACACTGTCCATGAAATAATGTCTCAGTTGAATAACACTGGACTTTTTGTCCACAAACCAATATCCTGATTGAAAAACACAAGATTTACAAATCCATAGACATGGACAATTTGTCCATGAAAATCCTAATTGAGTACCCCCTATTAGATTTTTCATATGTTTGTGCGGGGTTATTTGGATTTTGAAAAAATATAGGGTTTTTTTTATTTTCATATATTTATAGGGGGTTATATGGATTTTTCCATAAAATGATATGTTTTATTTATGAAAAAAAAACTTTTGTTGACAATAGATTGATTGTAGGCAGGGTTATACACGATTTTTTTCATAAGATTGCCTATAATTTATAGGCTGATCATATTTTAATCAAAGTTTTGAGAGTTTGAAATACAAGGATACAAGGAAAGAGGGGAGAAACAAAATGAAAACAAAACAACGACCCGAGGAAGAAAAACTAGAATTCACGATACAAAAGGGCGTGTCTATCCCCACCAAACATTTTTCTCATCCCACCAATCAAAAAAACAAAAACAGGTGTTTTGCTGTTCCCACTAATCCAGTTTGACCGAAATCGATCGTCATTTTAGGTTTTAAGCGACTGGACTTAATCGTCATTTCAGGTTCTGAGCGACTGTAATTGGTCATCATTTCAGGTTTTGGGAGACCGTAATTGGTCGAACATGGTTCAGAACTATATCTACTTATTCTTTGTAAACAAATAAATTTTTGGGTTTATCCATCATATTCTACATTTATTCTTTTATCCAAACAACAGCTAAGGGACTGAAAAAAATGTAAGTATATATACTTTCAATTAATTCAAATTTTTATAGAAAAATATTTTATTAGACAAATATATATCATTTTTAAGCTTTGTTTGAATTCGTAGTTAATATGATTCTTTGTTTGAAAACAAAAAAAACTACCAGTTGATTCAAACATATTTTATATTTGGTTTTTTAAATTTGTCTGTAACTTATGTAAAAAAAATTGTTCTTATATTATACATTTAGGAATACTGATGTATTCTTCCTATATTACAACTCAGACTTGGAGTGATATTAAGGATTCAAAGATGATACACGTTGTGGGATTATGTTTTCAAGAAAAAAAAATTATAAAATTTATTACAATTCCTGTTCGACTAGGTTCGGTCGTCCAAAACCTGAAATAACGACCAAATCCAGTCGCTCAAAACCTGAAATGATGACCAAGTCTGGTCGCCCAAAACCTGAAATAGCGACCAAATTTGGTCAAACTGACCGGATCGGTGGGAATAGCAAAACATTTTTTTTTTTTGCCGATTGGTGGGGTAAGAAAATTTGTTGGTGGGACTAGACGTGCCCGATACAAAATTCCACAAAGAACATACTGTAGAAGAGGGGTTATACACGGGTTCTATTTAATATTCTGGTTTTCCATGTACAATCTTCGCTTTTAATTATTCTTGAGGACTGTGCATATAATGTAAATTATAAGAGATGTCTTTGTAAAAATAATACATACCCTAAAGCATATAAATTGTATAACAACCTGTATGTGCAATTCGATTCATATGCCGTTGTGCAGTTCGATATTGATAGTACTCAAATCTGATTAGATCCAGACCCCTATTATGATTATTTTCGATTGAATAGGGTTGGCCTGAGCCAGAACCAGTATGTGTTTCGTTTGTTTAAACTACTGGTCTTAAAACCTTTGTGGATCATCAATCATATACTGTATATCAAAATCAGATTCACCAGTCGTTCAATCATAATACACTCATCAGCACAGATAGAACCCAAAAGGAACAAATAATCCATTATGTTTAAGCTAATAAAACAAAGAAAAACTCTCGGTGGAGTTTGTCTACAGCAGTAGCCCAAAGTATATATAGTTTCCAACCTAACAAACGTTTCCCTCCAAAAATTCATGATTCAAAATCAGAAGACAATTCCTTCCATCCTCCCCCCATAATCAGTCAAACAACAAAAAAGGGGAAAAAAAAAACTTCCTCTACAGCTCATCGTGGTCATCATCATCACCACCCTCCGAATCCCCGCCGCCAGGCGCCCCACCGGACCTCTGATAGACAGCGGTGATGATGGGGTTGCAGACGGCCTCAACCTCCTTGAGTTTCTCGTCGTAGTCCTCCTTCTCGGCGGTCTGGTTGTCATCGAGCCACTCGAGCGCCTCCTTCAACGCTTCCTCGATCTTCTCCTTCTCCTCAGACTCCAGCTTGTCGGCCAGCTTGTCCTTGTCGCCCACCGTGTTCTTCATGTTGTAGACGTACGTCTCGAGCGAGTTGCGGGCGTCGATCCTCTCCTTCACCTTCTTGTCCTCCTCTGCAAACTCCTCCGCCTCACGCACCATCCGGTCTATCTCCTCCTGGCTCAGCCTCCCCTTGTCGTTCGTGATCGTGATCTTCTCCGACTTTCCTGTGCCTTTGTCTTCCGCCTTCACGTTCAGGATTCCGTTCGCGTCCACCTCGAAAGTCACTTCGATTTGAGGCGTGCCCCTGTTAAAAAAGAAAAATGAAAATCACATTGTTAGTTTCGTTTGTGTAGCAATGATAACCTCCAAATAGTAAGCAAAGAAATATGTTTTTCAATTCCCCAAAAACTGCAACTTAATTAAAAGCAGGAGACACATTTTTTTACATTTACAAAAACAGTGGTTAAAATTAGTTTTTGTCAAATTAGTGGAGGGACAGCTAGCTAATGGCTAAACCTGTTTCCAAACGGGATCAAGAGGGAGCTAGAATTGCTTCACATAGCTCATCAATGTCAATGGATTAAAATTATTTTCTCCCATCTTTTTTTTTAAATTCTCTTATTTTTAACAGTTACACATCCCAAAACATTTCATTCTCACACACATTCCCAAGCACAAACAACTAATTTAAAGATATTTAAGAAGTTACAACACTTTTATCTAAATTCTCTACACTATTTATTTCAATTTATTCAAGTTGAATCAAACAATGATACATAGATTGTAGATTGTTATCTATCTAGTATAGTTATTAGGAAAGAATAATTCTACGACAGTTCCCAAAGGGGGGCTTAAATAATAGCTGAATTTGAACAAACCTGGGAGCTGGAGGAATTCCAGAAAGGTCGAATTTTCCAAGACTTCTGCAGTCCTTAGTGAGACTTCTCTCACCCTCAAAGACCTGCAATGAGATGAACGCATCCCGATCGCATTATTAGTAAGCCAATTCCAGGAACAGAAACAGAAAAAAAAACAATACAAATTTCAGTTTATCAATTACCTGGATGGATACAGTGGTCTGCTGATCCTGATAAGTGGTGAACACCTGAGACTTCTTGGTAGGAATGACAGTGTTCCTCGGAATCAACTTGGTCATCACCCCTCCAACAGTTTCAATTCCAAGAGTGAGTGGTGCAACATCCAAAAGAAGGATATCTGCCAATACAAATATTCATCACACATCAGTCAACCCCATCTAAAACTTTCAGACATTCAAAAAAAGAGTAAAACTTAGTTTTTACCTTTCGTTTCTTCACCACCCTCTCCACTGAGGATACTTCCCTGAACAGCAGCGCCAAAGGCGACCGCCTCATCAGGGTTCACACCCTTGTTGGGCTCCTTCCCATCGAAGTAATCCTTGAGAAGCTGTTGGACCTTGGGAATCCTCGTGCTCCCTCCAACAAGGACAATCTCATCGATCTGGTTCTTCTCCAGACCGGCGTCATCCATGGCCTTCTTCACGGGTCCCATGGTCTTCCTGAAGAGGTCTTGGTTGAGCTCCTCGAAACGGGCACGGGTCAGTGGCTCAGAGAAGTCCAGGCCATCGTAGAGAGACTCGATTTCCACCCTGACCTGGTGCTGGTTGCTAAGTGCCCTCTTTGCACGCTCACATTCTCTCCTGAGCTTCCCGAGAGCCCTGTTGTCCTTGCTGATGTCCTTTCCGTGCTTCTTCTTGACTAGCTTGATGAAGTACTCCATGATCCTCTGATCAAAGTCCTCACCTGGAGTGGCACAAAGTTAGTGCAGTGTTAAGATATGTTGCTTTGATGTTTTATCATTATTCCTCGTAATCATCATATACTCTTGAAAGTAATGCATTTATCAACTCAAGACCAATATAGGCACATAATTTGAGCTTCCTAATTTCATTTAATGCATCAGGCACTCAATTTTTGAGGTAGGGGTGCGGTGCTTAATGAGGCTCCCAGACATCACCTAGAAACTAAATAATTCAACTTTCTTAAGCCATGCATTTTATTATCCAAGCTAAATCCAGGAGAAAAAAAAAGAGATATTCCACCCAAGAAAATAGTCTTTGACACTGAAATGATTGGTTAATATGAGAATGAAAAAGGTAGTAGAAAATAGTAGTTACTGATAATGTTTTGAAATTATCAGTGGAAGAGTCCCAGATTTCACAAGAACCACTCTAGTTGGAGTTGTTTTCTTGATGTAAAAATTTAGGCATTGGGATAATGAATCTTTTCACTGAATGTAACAGTTTCTATTTCAACTCATGTTGAGGCGGAAATTATGCATCCCGCTTTACAACTAATATGTAACCAAAATTATTTAGAAAATCAACCATTTTTTTCTATTAAGCAACAGCGTAAAAAATCCAATCAACCATTTTTTTCTATTATAGAATTCAATAGTAGAATGATAGAAAAATTTACCTCCAAGATGAGTGTCTCCGTTTGTCGCCAAAACCTCAAAAACCCCATTGTCAATTGTCAAGATACTGACATCGAACGTCCCACCACCAAGGTCAAAAACAAGGATGTTCTTCTCCCCGCCCTTCTTGTCCAAACCATACGCAATGGCAGCCGCAGTGGGCTCATTGATGATCCTAGCCACATTCAGCCCAGCAATAATACCGGCATCCTTGGTGGCCTGCCTCTGAGCATCGTTGAAATACGCTAGAGCACACAACAGATAGGACTTTGAGAAAGCCAAACATTTCACAAATAAAAGTTAAAAAACACACCAAGAAAATGTAATTCTTCTTCCTTTTTTTATAAATTTCTTACCAGGAACAGTCACAACAGCATCCTTTACTTTCTTCCCAAGGAATGCCTCGGCAGTTTCCTTCATCTTCGTCAGAATCATAGCGCTGATTTCCTCAGGACTGAAAACCTTGGTCTCTCCATCCTGGATTTTTATTTGGATGTAAGGTTTCCCATCCTTGTTAATAATCTTGTATGGAACAAGCTTCATGTCCTTCTGGACCTCCTTGTCTTCAAATCTGTAAACACATAGCTCAGTACACTAATCCCAATGCTTGGCAAAAACAGAAACAACAACTTCATAGAGTGAGAGAGAGAGAGAGAGAGAGAGAGAGAGAGCAATCATACTTCCTTCCAATCAGTCTCTTGACATCGAAGACGGTCCTCTCCGCGTTCGCGGCTGCCTGATTCTTGGCCGCCTCACCGATCAATCTTTCTGAATCAGTAAAAGCCACCCACGATGGGGTGATCCTGTTTCCTTGATCGTTGGCGATGATTTCGACATGACCATTCTTGTAGACGCCAACGCACGAGTAAGTGGTGCCAAGATCTATCCCAATGACTGTTCCTAGCTTAGTAGCCTCCTCCTTAGAAATAGCAAAGGCGAACAGAGATGCTGCAAACGATTCAATGCACATTTAAACTTATTTTCAATGTTCATGTCAATTTAGATACAATTATACAAATATATGTTTCTTAAAAGGCGCACTGCATGAACAATATGGATCATGATTGGATATCCTTATTTACAAGGATTTCAACAACAATCAGCCAAAAAAATCTACATGCATTTGCAAAACATTGAAAAGTTGCAATCTCCATTTCCCCCTCCCAATATGAAGCTATGTATTTAATAAGCAGCCATAATAGAGCAATAGCTTTGAATTTTTGGACCAAACATCGGAGGCATTGCAGGATCATAATCTCATCTAGTGATAATAGGCTGCATAAACCTAGAGAACAAGATCCTTGTTTACACTACATGCCAAATGGAGAGTCAACCGAATCAAGTATCCATAACTTACTGTATTTTTCACACAACAAATAATGATTCAACGAACAATAACATCAAACCACATATAAACAACACTGAAACTCTGATTCAACGATATATCAAAACATAACAAGTTCAAAGCAGATCTGGTTCTTCTCTTACGGTTTTCTTTCAAAAAAAACCACACAACACGCAAAATCTAACCGAACTCCCATGTTTTAATCAGAAACATCAAACAAGCAACAGATCCTTATCACATCTACAGATCCTAAACGATCACAGCATTTAATCATGAGTCGTCCAAAATGCCGAGCTTGTGAAAATAGAAAACCTTGCCAGATCAAGCATCGCAAACGATTTATGAAACAGAAGATCTCGATATTTCACGAGAGCAAAAGCAGAAACAGTAAAAGCAGATCCAAAGCTGAAACAACGATCGGATCGAGAGAAACCGAAGCTTACCTGACAAGAGGAGACCGGCGAAGATCAGAGCACCTCGGCTTCTAAACGAGGCCGCCATTGTTAATGGAGAAACACAGATCTGATGAATCTCTCTATTCGTCTCTCGCTCTCAGCGGGTCTTCTGAATTCGGCCCTTCAATTTGGGCAATATATAGGGACTTTTTTTGGGGTTGCAAGAGAGAACTGAACGTCATTTTTGGTGACGTGGACCAATGGGAACTCTCCGCGTGTGTCGTCCGCCAATGGGGTTTGGGGTAGAGCTGTGGGAGGATCATGGCCGTCCGATCTTGTCATCGATGTAAAGGAACGGTGATCGGGGAAGGTGATGGACCCACACGTTATTTTGCGCACCCCCCGTTGATAGATATATAAGTTGTTTTGTTTGAGGGGCATGCAAATAAAATCACCCTACAAAGGAAGAGGGTTGATTTGGTTAAATATTACGCGTTCGTTTGGTAACGCGATTGCAAAACTGATTTTCTGCAATCATTGAATTTAAAACAGATTCTGTAGGAAGCTGTCTCCCTCCATCTTTCTCAAATCGCAACTTTTGAGTAATATTTGTCTGAAGTCTGTTTCCAAAAAGCTGCGATTGCAAAACTGTTTGGTTGTATGATTGTAAAACTAGCTTCTGCAATCGCAAAGTTGCGCAATCACACAATCAAACGCTACAAGATGCGTTTAGAATCACAGTTAGAAAAACAGCTTTTAGTTTTATACACAGTTGTTTAGGATGTAATCACGATGGTTGTTTTTTTATTAATCAAGAAATTACATTTATTGCTGATAACAAAAGTTGTTTTTGTTAGAATAAACACAATTTTTGAACTATCTTTTTTGTTGTAATCATGAGGACAACTTTTCAATTAAATGAGCTTGTTTGAAAATCTGTTTGAGGCGTTGGATTTAATGTTAATGTTATGAATAGGATTAATTATAAGATTATGGCTTTGATAGGATGAAAATAGTAAAAATTATTTAATGAGGTATATAATTTGATGAAAAATGCAGGTTGTTTCATTTCAAGTTGAATGAACCCCACTTTTAATAAATATAAAAAAAATTGAACGATGCATATAAGACTATATTTGGATCGTAAAAAAACTGAAATAATAACATTTGGTAGCGGGATTGCAAAACTGATTTTCTGCGAACGCTAGGTTCAAAGCTAATTCTGCAAGATTCTGTCTCACATCAACTTTCTCAATCGCAGCTTTTGGGTACTATTTGCTTGAAATATGTCCACAGGAAGCTGCGATTGTAAACTGTTTGGTTGCACGATTGCAAAAAATCAACTTCCTGCAAATGCAAATGCTGTCTAATCGCAAAATCAAACGCTACCTAATAGCGTTCTTCTCATCAATGATTGATGTCCCAAAGAAAGCTGAAATTTCATATCCACTCATAAGGTAATTTTCACATTTTCTACAATAAGTACAAAAAATAAAATAATCTCTCCTTCTGGCTTGGTATAAACACCCTTTTTTGTGTTAAAAAACATAATCGTACAAACACATATCAGCACGAAAATTTGTTTGAATTAATAGTAAATTCTTTCATCATCAAAACAAAAAATTCTTTGTTTTTTTTTCTCTCTCTCTCTTGTATTTACAAATTCAAGCTCTGTTCATAGTATCAACTGTGACTTGTCAGTGATAAATGACACATCCAAAGCAGTGATTTGTACATGATTCCAGTACATGCTAAACACAGCATCACCGGAGCTCGTCGTGCCAATAATCATCATCATCATCATCATTAGAATTGCTGTCTTCGACGACTGCACTGTAGAAGGCGTACTGGTGTTCAAGCATCTCAATGAGTGTCAGCTTGCCATCCTTGTTTTCATCAGCCTGCTTATGTTTGAACATTAGACAGCCAAAAAAAAAACATGAAAACATGATGAAAATCCAAGATACATTTCAGATGCTAAGTTAACTAACCTCATGCATCAAGTACTTGGTGTAATATTTAGCGTAGGAGATCTCTCCAGGGTGGAGATTGTGAATGATGGGCTTCAGTTCTTCTGCTGTCAGGAACCTGCAAAATGAGTATTACAATAAATAAATAAAAATTTAGATAGCATATTGTTTATCATTTCGAAATGAGTTTGAAAAAGAGTTTACCACTTAAGAGTGTTGTTTCACTTGGTCATTTTTACAATCCTATATGTAGCTACATGTACCTTGTTAGCCCCCTTCACTTAATGAGATATATACCTCATTTTTTTCACATTTTCTATAAATGATATATTCAATTAACTGAAGTATATACTTCACTCTTTATAAATATACGTAACTCATTAGGAGGTATATGATTTAAAAAAAAATAAAAACAAAGGCAAATTGTGTTTTGGACTGTAAAATAGACAAAGTGTAACTTTTCATCGCTTAAAGCAGCTATTGAAATTAGCTTTTGAGGAAACTTATTTTTAGAAAATTCCTGAAAAGCTCTTTCTTATAAATAGAAGCTTTTTTTTTTGCTTTGCTTTCAAAGATGAGACCACTTGGGACATTTAAAAACACATCTGGTTTAAATATGATTCCTACAAAAGCAGAATCTCTTGACCAAACCAGTTTCCAAACACTACATGTCATTTCTGCTATTTTGTTGAGTGGTCGATGATGCATACCTGTCTTTGTCTGCATCGAGCTCTTCAAATTTCTGTTCAGCATTTAGTTTGTGTTGGGTCTCATCCTCCTCTGCGCTTTCAAACTCGGCGTAGTTCTTGTAAATGTCGTACACTCGATTTTTGAATTCATCGAAGCTTAGTTTCCCATCTCTGTCTTCATCCATTTCTCTGTATTCCATTTCATGAAAAAAACACATAAAAATCAAAGCAATTTCACCATTCATTTTGTGTTGCAATCACTTCAATCCACTCAAAATTCACCCATATCAAGTCATTTTAATACAGTGATACTTCTACTGATACAGGAACTTGAAAATAAATGAAAATTGAATTGGGCAGTGAAGTATACTTTATCTTTTCCTTTTGCAGCCAGAGTTGAACTTTTGCATTTGTACTGTCCTCTGGGTGAAGGAAGCTGCAAAAAAAAAAAGATGCTTTAAGACAAGTGTCGGAAATTTTAAAAGTTTCAAAAGATTTTGTGATCTATGGTGCTATAGTTTATGCTCTATTTTTAGGTACTTTATTTTACATAGACTATTTTGAAATTCAAAATTTTATAATTATTTAATAGTTTCTCTTTAACTGTCTTTCTCTTGGTCTTATCTGTGTACCAATAGAGGGTGCAGTTCAGGTGTAAACGAATCGGTTGATAAGAGAGGTGACCGAAGGTGTGGAAACATAGGGGCGACGAAGGAGCGAATAATTGTGTCATTTTCCATTGATGAATCAATTGTCTGATTTCAAATTTGAACATCTAGAAGATGTTTGTTTTCATAAAAAAAGAAGAGCTTCTAAGATACTTGATGCTAGGTACAACGTGATCCAATTTAACAAATTGATCACGTGAACACAAGATCTGGTCTGTTGTATCCTTTGTTGGGAATGTTGTTGATCACCTTTTATTTTAGGGGGCAAATAACAATTAAAATGCAGTTATATTTCTCAGCGTTTCAGATCAATTTTCTAAGCATTCTTTTACATTCATTCCAACCAGGATGCTTGAAAAGAAATTTGTTTAATTGAAAGGCTCTAAAAAAGGGGGCATGAATAATACTTACTCACTAAATTCCGCGTGATTCAGTGATCCATTCCCATCAGCGTCCGCGTTAACAAACTGTTCCCTCCACCACCCAGGCTTACCATGTGCTGTGTTGTTGCTCTCTGCAACACGCAGCAACCAAAGTACAATTTATAACATATCTTTGATATTAGAAAGCCTCCTATGATGATTTATAATCTAACCATAGAAAAAAAAATTGAAGGTCAGTTAACAAAGTACTACAATTATATGACATTAACAAAGAAGTTTTTCCAAACTAATTGAACCGATTGGTTGGAATGTATAAACCATTCAGATGCCAAGCAGAAACACTTTGGAGACTGGAAGTCTGGAATTTGAAAAAAGAACCATTTGAACCTCTTCATATGAAGGCTTAAGATACATAGAATTAAGATTCTGTTTTTAACTGCTATAAGAAAGAATTTTAGTGGATCTGAATTTTTCCGGTATCGTTCACCTTGATCACACAACACCCAACTTTGGGCTCACAGTAAAGCTTAAAACAGAAGCCTGAAAACACAAGTGTGCGAAGTGCAGAACGACATCAATATGCACAATTTATTCCTATCCAACAAAATTTGCACATTTTGGCCCTATTTGGCAGTCATATAGTGACTGGTATAATAATCAAATAAAGCTGAAATATTATTTTACTATCATTTGACTACGAAGATGCTTGTAGTATCTCTGTTATCAGAATACCATTTTTCTCAAACAACGATTTAACTAATCCATTTGAGTTTGTACTATTTTTTCCACCCAATGGCATAAATAAAGTATTAATTGCTCTTACATAAAGTATTAATAAAGAATAAAAAATAGTTTGGAAACACGTATTGGTTTGATTTTGCTTATGCAGGAATCTAAATTCCCAAACATGTTTCCAAAAAAAATAATGCAAAATGGGTTTGATTAACTAAAAAACGTGCCTCAGCTTTTAATTAAAAAAACTATGCTTTTGAAAAATTTAGGCTATGTCTAGATGTGTGGTTGAAACACAGATTCTTAAATCTAGCTTTTTAAATCTAGCTTTTGAAAAATTTGTTTTGGTAGCTTTTCAATTGCTGGGGTTTTCGATCTAGAAAATCTAGAGGGACGATTTGAAAAGCCAAATGCTAAAATGTATTTGGATCCAAACACAATCTATGAAATTATGCATCTATAATCAAGGTTTATAAAGCTTCTTTTTTCATTAAAACACTTTTCAATGAGTGTTACCAAACGGGGCCCCTATTGCAAAAAAATGATGCCAGCCAAAGATAAAATATGTTTTCGAATTCATCAAAACACAAACAATGGTACATGATCCACCTAGCTCTTGATCGGATAAATTCGACAAGAACTCCCTCAACGTAACAGCCTCATCACCATCCGCGTCATGCGCCCTCATCCGCGCCTCGGTTCTGTGAATCAACCGATCGAACGCCTGTCGGACGTTCCACATCTCAAGCTCGCGGTAGCTCAACCCACCATCAATGGGCGCCCTGTCAAGAATCCTAAACAGGTACGCCAACCTCTCCGTCACATTGAGCCTCCCCCCCTCGCCGAAGAACTCCTCCACCGGCTTCCACTCACCGGGGAACGCCTCTTTCAAGGCCTCCACATCGACTTGGAATCCCCCGTCGCCACCGATCCCCGCCGCCGACAACGGGTCAAAGAGGGAGGCGTGGGTGGGCGCCATCCGCCGGCCGGGGGCCCGGCGAGGGGCGGTGTGGGTTTGGGAGAGAGCGAGGAAGAGGAGGAGGGCGACGGCGAGGAGGAGGTAGATCGCCGACGGAGACATCTTTGTTGGGTTTTTTTTTTGTTTTGTTTTGGTTGATGTGGTGGTGGAGAGAGAAATGGAGGAGAATTGATTGATTGTTGTTGTTGGGGGAAATTTTGTTTGTGAACAAATACCCGCCAAATTAGACCGTTGGGAGGAGGAGAGGTTGGTTTTTACAGGTAAGTACAGTTGTTTCGGTTAAAGAAAGCTGGCGCCTTTTTTTTTAAAAGTATCTAAAGAGTGCCAAAAAAGCAATCAAAGTAATTCGTTCTGGGGTTTCAGAAAATGAGGCATGTCTATTATTTTTAGGTGATCCCTCTTAAACAATAGCACAAGGACATAAAGAAACATTCATTATTTATGCCACGTACCGGCGGTTTCCAATACCCAATTATCAAAGGCCTACGACCCAAAAAGCCCACCGAACGTAGATCCGACCCATTGAATCCTCCGTATCCGATGACTAGCACAAATCTAAGTTAGTACTTTACATTCAAGTTTTTGATTAAGGGATCATCAATGACTAATTCTTTAAATTTTAAATCGATTCACAAGATCTCAATAAATTATGTGTATTCATCCAGGGATAATGACAGTTGATTCTACAAATTCCTCAAAAAAAACATATAATTAATCCTCTAAATCTGGGATTCTCTCCTGATCCGTATAATGAGAGAAATATTCACCATTGATTTTAGAACACCCACAAAAGTACTATGAATAGAGAATCAATTCTCTCTATTGAGGTAGGTGAAAAACTCTTTTTACAAAATCTTATATTGTGCATTAGCTGACTTAGCATTGGATGGTTTTCTGCAAGTCACCCCAATCCTGTTTCCAACAACGCTCGAGGAGGGGGATCGCTGGCAACCCAGTGAAAGCCGTCGGAATAATGCCCGAGGCCCGAAAGCCCGGCCCGGGCTCGTTCGCGGGCCGGGCAAGCCCGGCCCGTTTTCAGGGCAGGCCGGGCTTGGGCCTGGTTTTGGGGCCCGGGCCCGGCCCGTAGGCCCGTGGAGGGTAATTCAATAAACTAGTAACATGTAATTTTTATTTGAATTGTGGTTGAATTATACAAATTATTAACATTTATTTAGGTGTCAACTTGGTTAGGTACATGTAGTAATGCATTTTTGTAAGTAATTAATTCATTTAATATTTTTATTTTGAAATTTCAATAGATATAAATATTTTTTCAACATTATACTTTAAATTTTGTGTTATCTTAACATTATATACAAATAAACAACGTAAAATAAAAAAAAATGTTTTGAATTTTGGCCCGTAGACCCGCCCGTGGGCCCGAACCCATGCCCGGCCCGTGAGGCCCGTTCAGGCCCGTTGCCGACCCCTACGTCGGAAGGAGCGAAGCAGAAGAATCGTCTCTACCCGACCCCGGTTTGTTCTTTTTTGTTCCTTCAATTTTTTTTTTTAAAGAAAATTTGATCAATTCTATTTTAAGTTAAATAGATAATGTTTGAATGGGAGAACATTCAAATTTTAACTACGTAACATACATGCGTGTCTAATGTAAAAGAACTTAAACCAAATGGCCGCATCAAATCCCACCAAGCAATTGACTAAGCCCACCATCTGTGTATACCCACCAATTGTCACTGTGTTAGTTAATTGCATGTTTGACTGTAAAAGACAAAAACAACTTTTAGTTTTTTAGGTCACATCAATTCAATTACATCATCATTTAAAAGTTAAAGACTAAAAGCTATTATCAAAAATGTAAATTTAAATACATCATCATTACTAGATTTTATCTCTAAAACTGTGCCTTAAAATTTGTGTTTCATAAAACAGCTATCATCATTACACTCTTAAATTATCATCATTACACCCTCAAAACATCATCATTCACCTTCAAAAGGTGTGCATAAAGCTGTAAAATCTAAAAACTGATTTTCAAACCATGTTTCCAATCATGCACTAAATTCATCATGATATAAATGCATCAACACATAATGCCTAAACCCACCTCCTACCATTTCTATTATTTTCAGTCTCTCCTCTCACCAGAGTTTGTATTCCCTCTTTCACTCCCACAGTGACTGGACTCCCCTCCGCCCCCACCACCAACGCCCATGCGTCTCCCTCCGCCTCCTCCGCCCTCGCCGATCGTCGCCTGCCGGATCGAAGGGCTGTGGAGCAATCCCGAGGTGATGGAATGGCCGTCATCGGAGGAGGTGTGGGGGGGAGGGTGAAGGAGGGGGTGGCTTTGATGTCGCTCGCGGCGCTGAGGGTGTCGACGGAGGAGGTGGAGGCGGCGATGTGCGTCGTGGTGACCAACCCTGTGGAGGTTCAGTTCGGGACAGGGCCTGGACCGGTTGGGATCGCCTATACGGGTCGGGGTTTATTTTGTTATGAAAGTTGGGCTTTTGTGGTTGTAATTGAAGGAGGGTTGGATTATTATATTTGGTTTCAGATGAGTTTGTTGTTCAAAGCTTCATTACATTTCTGGTTGGGTGAGTAATTCATTAATGCAAATTTTGAATCCAATTGGAACCTTAAAAAATTGTAAAATATGCTAATTTTTTAAATGTTTTTTAGGAATACTTGATCGATTGGGGTACTCCATTGAGGGGTCACGAAGAATCAGAGAGTTCTGGATCTTTATTCGACCTGGAGTGGTCACGCCCATCATTTACACTAGGTGAATCTGTATATGGTCAACCTGGAGAGGTTTAAATCACATTTTTCTAGGTAGAATGGGGGTCAAGATGGATCAAGAGAATCTTGGACTCCTATTCGACCTAGGAATTGGTAAGAGATTTACAGGTTTCTATCAGGAACGCGGGGGATATGACATTTGTTGTGTAGTCCAACATTCCCGGAAGAAAATATTAGGAGCAAGAGGTTGCAAACTTGCAATTGAGTATCAACATCCAAAGGAAAAAGTATCTCAAGAAAAAAAATCCTAAAGGAAAGGAAGGAAAACGGTTATACTTCGTAATTCTGGAGTCCTCTTACAAATCATATATGGATTTGAATTTTTTGAAATACATTTGTTTAGTAAAATATGTAATTTTATGTTTTTCGTAATATATTTTATACATATTCTGCTTCCACCGGGGCAGTCTTATCATCAGGCTAATTGCTAGCGCAGGCCTTCTCTTCCCCCTTCTTACAGGATTTCTGCTGTTTGAAGGCCCCCATATGTTTAGTCTTCTATTTTCTTTTCTGTAACAAGGGATGTTTGCAAAACCTTTCGTGACTTTCCTTGTCCTTTTATCCCTATTTAATAATTTAAATTAATGCATCTAATCTATTATAATATATACCTTTATTTTTTTTTATATAAAAACATCATCTCTTATGTGATGTATAATTTTCTAAAAAATTAACGCATGTGAACTATATAACCAAGGAGTGCGTTTAACAATCTATTTGTGACTGCTTTAGCTTTTGCTTTTCAGTTCTATCAAAAAACCTCCTAAACAAATTGTCAAATGAGTCAGATTAATTAGGAATCAACAAGTGGATTCGAGATTAATTCATGTCTCGAAATCTGTGTTTTTTCAAACCCAGTCTGTATATGTTTTTTCGAATTTAAAATGTGCAAAATCAGTTTGTGTTATCAACAACAAACATGATTTCTGAATTAAATAAATATCATTTTAAAGAAAGCATGATAAAAAAAAAACATGTTAAAAAATTATTTTATTATTAAAATTAATCAATGTTTCTAATCTTTACCAAAGGCTAGAAATGAAAGTAATACTTTCAATTTCGGAAAGGGTACATTAGACTCATCAGCCCACGTAGGCCTCGCTATCCGTTTCCCCGTCCATAAAAGCAAGAAACTTGTCTTTTTTTCGTCACTCTCCCGCACACTCTCTCTCGACTCTATCCCTCTCTCTCTTCCTGTCTCTCTCAAGTCTCTCTTTCAGGGTCTCCATTGATTGAGAGAGGGCTCTGTAGTTCTGCCTTTCTCACAAACCCCCATCTCTCCTTCGTCCCGCCTCTAATGGCCGCTGTCTTCGAAGCCCTTCCCGCCTCTCGCTCCCCACCCTTCAGAAGGTCTCCACTTCCCACGGCGGCGGCGTTGGCTCCGACGTCGTTCTCCGCCGCACCTGGTCGACGGAGAGGAACGGACGTTTTCCTGGAAATCAGGGGTCTCCGGATCGGAGCGCGCTCTCCGATGATCGCATCGGTGTCGATCTCGAGGCGCCCGAGGGCCGTCCGGGGCGGGATCGTCTGCGAGGCGAAGAACGCGGTGATCGAAGGTTAGGGTTTCCTCCGCCTTGTATGTTTTTTGGAATTTGAGTTTGAGATCTGAGTGGATCTTTTGAAGCTCTTTTTGTTAGATTTTTTTCTTTTTCGGATCATGTTGTAGTTCTGATTTGATTGAAATTTGCCTGCATATATTTTTTGAACGGAAACAAGGGATCTCCAAGTAAAAGAAATGAAAATAAAATAAAGACGCCAAACGTAAGAGAGATCACAAAAGGAAGCCCCCCAAAATAGAAAATGATTCTGAACCCAAATTACTTCAGAGAGGTATTACAAGAGCTGTCATAGTGGCTTCCTAGAGTACACCTTCCTATTTTGAAATATAAATTCATTCTTCGCAAGCCATATAGTCCAACAAACTATACTTGGAATGATCCCAAGGAATTTGGCCTCCCTTCTTCTATCATCCCTTTTCCCTTGACTTTTGAAGAATTTCTACATGTCTTTAACCTTTGTAAAAATAAACTTGTACCAACGAAAAATTTACTCTTTCGAGAATTTAAATTTATACATACAACTGAAGAAGGGTTTGCCACAATATTTCTCCTCATCCCCTTTGCGAAGGATATTCCCATCAATTACTTATTTAGCGTGATCGACCTTGGTGAGAAACTTATAGAGAGAAAATGACTACATTTTAAGCACGGTACTTTCAATGGTGTGTAGGAGATCCAAAGTTGACGAGCATATCTTGCAGTGAGGAGATCTCCCAGAGTGTCTATTAAGACATTTATAGGAGGACTTCACGGTAAAACAATTGGATGGGGATATCTTCCAATACACCGTATCTTAATTCTCCGATTCAACCTTCACTTCGTGAAGAGTTGCTAGAAGACTAAAGGCTCCTTCCATCTCCTCATCCTTTAGGTTTTTCTGGAAATGTCGACACCAAATAATGGTGTTTTCCCACATGTGAAGGAATCATAAACCAAATTATATTTGTTGATGACCACCAAGGCAAGGTTAGGGAATATACTATCCGATGCTCCTCCGTTCAACCAATTATCCTTCCAAAATCTAGTTTCAACACATTACCGGGGGGGGGGGGGGGGGTGTGGGGGTTGATCTCCCCTTTAAAGGCCTCCACCGTTTCAATAATGTGCTTCCACAGAGATGGGCTCTTGAAATAGGCTCCAAGGTCAATCTAATGCCACCATTGGAGTACTTCTCTCAAATCACACAACTCCAAATATAAGGGTCAATGAGCCATCTCCAAAGTCACTCTCCTATGAACACTTCGGTTCATGTTTCTATACCTCCCTTACCTCCTTGTCTGAATACATTGCTAGATACAAATATTTGGGTTTTGATTCATTCCCCTTGCATCAATGAGGTTTTCTCACCCCTTTAACTCACGATGGACTTATTTTAGTTGGGGTTCACACTTTCACTTGACCACTTTAATCATAATTTCTTTATAACAAATGGGTCTTGAGGTCCTGGAATTACTAAATATCATTGACCTGAATTACTTTCCACTGGTGATCACCCAACAAAATTGAACGATGTGGGAATTGCAACACCACTACGTATTAAGAGTGGCGCCCCAATGTGCCCCATACAATTTATAATACTTGTTGATGTGGGTCATTGGTTTCACACATCAGTCATAGGGACTGTGAAGTGCCAAGTTATGCAAGGAACCTTGCACATCCGACCTTTAAAAGTTTGAATTGTACAGGTAAAATATATGTTTACAACTTTGCACGTCATAGCAGATAATACTGTAGTTTTAAATATCATGTTATTCCAAAAAGAAAATGATTATTAGCATCTTGGTAAACCCTTCTGTGTCTCCAACAAGGCTTTCATTTCTTCAATAGAAGCGTTATTTGGCTTCTATTGAGTGAAAAATACACAACGATTAGATCACAAATAGCACCAAACCTCTTTGGTCCATGGTTAAAATGTGTTTCTAAAAATGTATTTTGATGTTTTAAATTTCATTCAGTATTGGAGTACCTTGTAGAAGTTGCATATTTTGGTCCATACAAGATGTTCGATATGACATTAGTAATACCATTTTGATGCATCTCACAGGGCATGCCCTATTTTGGTGTCTTAGTGATGGAAGAGCAAGAAGGAAAAAAATTTTGGGGGAAAATTGTAGGTGCGATCTTATTAATAGATAGCCCCTGAGGATCTTTGAACAAAGATCAAAAAAAAAAAGAAAAAGAATTTCCTCCAAAACAATACAACCTGATCACAAGGATATTCGCAACTCCGAACTACTTGAACCATGCATTACCCTTGTGGTAGGTGTTGCCTCACCAAGAAGCATGATAACTCAAATTTTAAGCATGGAGGAAATTGCTGCCCACGTATTCTCCTTGTATATTCTCTTGGTTGAAATAGACATTTGTTGTGCATCAGCCATATACTCTTAACACACCTTATGTGGAACAAGTCATTGAAATATTGCAAGATTTTTTTGGTCGCATCTTTTACCACTCTTATGGATGATCCACATGCCTTCAAGATTTTTAAATGAACACTACCCTAAGGCCAATCGAACCCTCTCTTAAATCCAAACTCTAAAAGGGCGCTTGTTTCTTCCTCCCTTCCGCAAAGATCATAAGTACCATTTTCGTCTTGCGCCCATTTCAATTGGTTGATTTTGGTGAGGGCCGTGTCAAGGTTGATAATCCACACAAAACATTGCATCTTCCACGGGGCGAGCAAACATCAAATTTGACAGTTAATTCAAATGGTGGGAATGTCATGAGAGAGATGCTTATTGAGCTTTATATAAAAGGACTTTCCACCATGAAACCGGAGCAGGGGGACAATTTCTAAACAACCGTGTTTATATATCGGAATTTATAAAAATGTGTTACCGTTTAGATGGAGTGTGTTGGGTGATGATTGAAGTTTTTGGATCCACAACATGTTGCATGCTTGGTTGGATATCTAAGTGATGTTTTCGACTACAATTTAATTGTTTCACAGTAAACGATGCGCTAAAATCTTTTGAGTTCTGAGAAAGTTTTGAGTTTGGGCATGTTAGCAATTTCTGATAATTATCATCAATGTTGTAAAATGTGAAGCGCTAATCAGGCAGTTGGTGACCGACCAATGATTAATTGGTGAGGCTAGATCAATTGGGGTAATCAATGATTTTTAAAATTAATAAATATAATACATATATACATATTGTATATATAATAGTTGACATTTTAAATATAAAATAACAACAAAGTAAATTCAAAACAAAATTGATAATATAAGATTAGGGATAATATTTAAAATTAATTAATTCGTATAATGCATAAGACAACTTAATAGCTTATAAGTCAACTAGTGATTAGTGATTAATCAGAAAGGCGGCTAGGCGCTAAGCATTGTGGGTTGAACCTGCCTAGGCCTAGGCGATGGATTAATCGGGATCTAGAAAGGATTTTTAGAACACTGATTATTATGATACCATGTGTTTGTGTGTTCACCTATGTGCAAATTCATTTAGTTTGATCTTGTATGGTGAAAGTGCCAAAATATAGAAAGAAAAAGGAGTCTTGTATGGTGAAAGTGCCAAAATAGAAAAAGGAGAGTCTTGTATGGTGAAAGTGTAGGCATAGATAAATAAAAGGGGAAGACATGGAATTTCATTTGGTTTGGTCTCTTTTTTTTTTTTTTGGAAGTTTGAAACAGTACCACCAAAATTTCATAGTAGAAAATCAGGTTCCAGAATCGAAACATAAAAATGCGGTACATAACTTTAGATGAGTCAAATTTTGAGTGGGTCATGGTGAGAAATAATTATTGTAGTTAGAAAAATATTGTTGCAATGACTTTGGATGGGGATTTATGAAGAGAAATAAAAGCATGACTGATATATTGAGAAGAAGCTATTATTGACGTTAATTTGTTGGTCTGTTTTTACTGATCTACTTCTGCTGAGTCTTCTTCGTCTTGTATCTCGTTCCTATCGACTTCGCGGATTAGTAAAATTACTGCTGCTTTCATTCTCTCATCATTTGATGCATTAAAGGATCCCACCCACCCACCAAAAGCTTTGGAAATCTGTATATTCACCCCTTAAATGGGTAGGCTTTTTTAGTTGCGCCTTATTGAATTTATATTATTTATGCCTGCGTACTCCTTTCCCTCACACTGATTCTAAAGTTTTGTCCATCCCCCCCCCCCCCCTCTTTTCACAATAATTTTATTGGCTCCATCCCTGGATGCATTAATATGTCCTTATTTTTTATGGTAGCAAGAGTTGACTTTTTCAAATAATATGTCTAGTAATAACAACTCATAAGGTAATTTATAAGGATAAGTTAGTCCTGCTTGAACACAGAACACACTATACTCGACACTGTTTTTTATGTTTGTAGCAAAAAAACTTTTAATTCTTCTAAGGCAACCAAAAGAAATTTTAGGCTGACCAATATTCCACGGTTCATGTTTATAGTCAAGCAAATTTGTCTTATACCATATCAATCCTCAACATTCGGTTTCCTCAACCTTGCAATACAGAAAGAAAGCAAGAAGCAGAATGAATGAGTGAAGATTTTGCAATGTTTATCGATGCATCTGCTTTATACCAAACAGTATTTAATTGCTGCATGACGATTTTCCCTGCTCCTCTGTTATCATGGATACTGTTTCTTGTACTACTGATTTGATTTTCTTCTTTTACGTTCTGATGGAATGTTTTTTGCTGGAATGCAGTCCCTGACGTGACACAGTCTACATGGAAGTCTCTCGTCATGGAGGGTGATCTAGTGCTCGTTGAGTTCTGGACACCTTGGTGTGGACCCTGCCGCATGATCCATCCTACTGTCGGAGAATTGTCAAAGGAATATGAGGGCAAACTGAAGTGTTTCAAACTGAACACAGACGAAAGCCCAGATATAGCAACTCAATATGGAATTCGTAGCATCCCCACTATAATGATATTTAAAAATGGCGAGAAGAAAGATGCGGTTATTGGGGCTGTGCCCAAAGCTACACTGACTGATCGAAAAGTTCTTCGAATGGTAAGCAAATGATCATCTGTTTATATCTCTCTTTTCGCGAGCACGGTTCAAGTGGTTTTAATAAGGATTGTTGCCTCTTTAAAAATCTTTTGCAATTAGTTTTTTCTCCTGCTGATTGTTATATCTTGCTTCCATGTGTAAATACTTTGTAATGTTTTTGTTGTCCTTCAAAGAAAATCAGGTGAAATGTAGTGGATGCAACAGTGATTATATTGTAAGAACCATGTAAAAGCTTTGTTGATCATATTGTTGTATTCCATTATCAGTCTTCAAGTCTAATGGTTCGATTTTTATATTTAAGTCTATGTGAACTATATTATTTAGTGATCGATTACGTTATTACGTTATTAGTCCATTCGCCAAACATCCATCCGTTTGGGCTGACTGATAGTTGAAAATTTTAAACTACCTTTGGAATTTTTATTTTTAAGTTCTTATAAACTATGTCATTTGGTGATCAATTTATTCCTTCTTCATATTTTTTATTTTTAGGTCCCTGTAAACCATTTTTAACATTTTTATAACTATGATATGGATTTTCTTATTCATTCTATCTTCAACTTCCATCTATAGTGGTTCAATGGCATCTAAATTTTTTAATGAAGAAAAATTTATCTAAATGACATCTAAATTTTTAAATTTGGTATCTAATTTAAAATCTCGGAATCTATCTTTAATGTTTAAATGACATCTAAATTTTTTAATTTAAAATTTTAAACACACTCAAAATATCTAATTTGGTATTTCATAATTTTCAACCAAGAAAAATTATTTTAATCAAACTTCAATGATGAAAAAATATTACAAACGTTTGGCACTGTTCACTATCGTATTATAAAAAATAAAATAAAGAAAGGAATTGATCATTAAATAATATAATTTATATGAACTTAAATATAAAAAATTTATATCACACACTAACGGTATTCAAACGACGTTGGGTATAGGGACTAATAATGAAATTAGCATTTAAAGTTAGGGACTTAAAAAGAAATATAAAGAGAGGAATTGATCACTAAATAATATAGTTTACATAGATTTAAAAATAAAAATCCCTTAAGCTTAAAAATAGAACTTTCTTGAGACTTTTACATGTGATATTTTAACAGCGACATGCTGTGTAATGTCATTTGGAATGGAGCGGTTACTGCCGCCCCAGTTTATGGGGTTCCCACCCCAATAAAAATGGGTGGACGCCACATTGTCTTCCCTTGACCTCCGCCACCACCCTCCTCCCAATGCCACGCCGTGTCGTTACCCACCTCCCAGGCCTACCACTCTCTCTCTTCCCCTCCTACGTCGTTGGCCATTGCCTCCTCTCTCCCTTTTATTTTCTCTATCATTCACCCTACCTAAATTTTGAGGGTGGATTATGGAGTAATCGCCCACATTAGAATAACGTTGGGAGATAGTAGATGATATCACCTGCAGTCTTTGTATGTTTTGATTTTTTTTTATTATGTATATAATAAAACATGTATCTTCATAAAACATGGTATCAATAAATTCTATATTTACCCATTTTATGAGGATGAAGATTGCATGTATCTTCATAGAACACAGTATCAATAAATTCTATATTTATCCATTTCATGAGGATGAAGATTGCATGTATCTTCATAGAACACAGTATCAATAAATTCTATATTTATCCATTTCATGAGGATGAAGATTGCATGTGACTACTAAGTGATTTGGATTTGTTTAAAAATATATCTCCTGTGAATCTGTGACCAAGTATTCAAGAGTTGTTGGTTGTATTTGTTTGGTGTTTGTTGTAATTGACTAATTGGGTTCATGGAATCTGGTAATGATAGATAGAAAAGGGACTGCTTCAGAAAATCAGCCTAATAAGAAGACAATTGGATAAATTAATGATGATGACACTTCACACTATCACACAGTCCTTGATGTTTGATGAACCTCTCCTCCAATGAAAAGCCAGCCATGTGATTCTCTGATGTCACTACTCATTATCTGTATGAATATGCAGCTTGTCTGATGAAAGGGCCCATGGTTTCTCAGCATGACAATGACTTTCCCCTGTGCTTCAGGTCATACTATCCAACCCCACCCCCCATAGAATAAAAGTTATGTCAGGTATATTGTAAGATGTACTAGTACTACCCCTAAAAAAAGGATGATGGGCTCTAATTTCTTGAAGTCGTGCATTTGTGTTGTTATCACAATGTTTATCTGTTGTCCAGACTCAATTTCAATTCATAAAAATTTCAAATGTTTTTAGAATCCGTAATCATGCAATTCACATTTGTAAACTTATTTTAGAAAGCAAAATGATTCACAAGCCCTATTACATAGGCCCCATATAAGCTCTATAAGGTGATATTAATGACACTACCGATAATACTTTTGATTTCAATTTGGTTAATCTCTTCCTATTAATGAGACAATCAGATAAATGTAAAATTCATTTTATACCCTCCTAATCCTAAGTCATCCATCACTTTAAAAAAATCATTCCGGCCTGCCTGTTCATCATTTACGACCAACTTCATCACCTCTAGATTCTTTTCATCATTCTCTATCATATGAGATGTGGTTTAATTACTTTTCAAACCTTCCTCTGGCCTCCACTTACCCATCTCCACCGTTTTTTTGAAATTCAGATACATTTCAAATGTATCTGACAAACCAATTGCATTAATTTATGTGATATTTTTTGCATGTTTTGATGATCTGATGTTTTGATGTTGAAATTTGAATGTAGAATGTTGTTTAATATTTAAAGTCAGTTACATATTCATAATTTTATTGGACTTATATGCATTAATTTCATAAGATAATTACATTCCAAACTAATCTATACATTCATACACTTTTTTTATACGTTAGTTACATTTATGAATGTAACTGATTTGTTATATAAATATATTGTACAAGTTAGTTACATTTATAAATGTAGCTAACTTTTTTTGTGCAATAGATCAATTTGGCTATCAATTTTCAATATCTTTCGATTCAGGTATGACCTTTCTTATTGTTTGTTTTTTCATATATTATAATTTGTTTCTTGAATTTAGTGTTTGATATTAAATATGACAACTTTTGATCTGGCTTTTAGTTATAATTTTTTCTTTGAATATGGTGTTTGATGTTAAACATGTTTCCCAGTTACTAAAAATGAACATACCCTTTAAATCTGGTGACTACAACCAAAATACGAAGAAGTGAATGATCGATCACTAAATCCTGTGGTTTATGGGGACTTAAAAATAAAAAAACCCAAATAATAAAAGTCAGTTAACTGAACTATTTGTGTAATATATTTTAAAACTAAATTATATGCACGAAATATAACTGATTTTTTATATGATCTTAATGTTTCGTCAAAATTCAGTTATATTCATCAAAAAGTGGATATGGAGGTTGAAAAATATGGAATCTGAAGGATGACTGAAAAGGTAGTCGAACCACCTCTCATATGATAGAGAGCGATGAAAGGAATCCAGGGGTGGTGACACCGTCAAAGATGAGTAGGTCGGTCGGAGTGATTTATTTAAGTGGTGGATATGTATTAGTAAAAACGGTTAGAAAGATGATAGTATTGTACTTTGCTTTTTGTCCTTTTGTAAAGGACAACTAAGCAGCCAATAAAAATTAGAGACCTTATGGGGCCAATGAGTGGAGCTTACATAATGGGACATGTGTAACAAGGCTCTTTTAGAAAAGGAAAATGATTCACATGCCCCAATTTATAGGACCCAAGTAAACCCCATATGCATAACACATGTTTTACCCTTTTTGTGATTTTTTTTATTCGGTAATTGTTTCCATAATCAAGGAGACAGTTATAATTACTCATTTCCACCTATACATCCATAATTCATTTCTTTTTTAAAACACCATTATTATTTTTAAAAACACATAGTAGAAGATCAAATTTTTTTTTTGAAGATCCATCAACCATTTATTTTATTTGAATGATTTTGATTATCGTTTGTATGCCGATTCAGGTGTGTCTTTTTTATTTGTTTGGTTATGCAATTGAGGTCTTATCATTTGATTTTTACATATATTTTTTTTATTGAAAATGGTGTTTGATGTTAAATTATTTTTTATTGACATATTCTTTTCTTTTTAAACAATCTAAAACAAATCATTTTCATTCGTTTAAATATTTTGCCATGGAGTGAAGTTCTTATTAATAGCTATGTGTATAACATTCGTAAGCCAGTTACATTTTAAACTATTTTGATCATATTATGCAATATCTTAAAAAGTAAATGTAACTAACTTTTACTATATAAGCCAGTTTTTGAAACTGATACTAATGTCAGTTACATTCACAAATGTAACTGATCTTTTTTATAAACAATTTGACTATCGTTTTCAATGTCTGTCGATTTAAATGTGACCTTTGTTATTGTTTATTCTTGCATTTGTTACAATTTTTTATCTTTCAGTTTGGTGTTTGATATTAAATCTGACAGTCTTTGATCTAGCTTTTGTTTATAATTTTTTCTTTGAATCTGACGTTTGATGTTAAATTTATTTTTTTGAAAGATTTATAGAGTTTTGATGTTGTATTGGCTTGTCGTTGTGTAGCATTTCAAACTAATTTGAACATTTATGCATTATATTTGTAAGTAAATTACATTTTTAAAATGTAAGTGATGTTTATATGTCTTATATAATAAGTCAGTTATATTCACAAAATGTAACTAAACTTTTTGTGCAATAAATTACAATTACAAAATGTAACTGAGTTGAAAAAGGTGGAGTCCGGAAGAGGACTGGAAATGTATTCAAACCACCTCTCATATGATAGAGGGCGACGAGAGGAATTCAAGGGTGGTGACGCCTGTCGTCGGAGATAAATAGGTCGGCCGGAATGATTTTTTTAAGGAGAGAATGTCTATAAAAATATTGATTAGATATTTTTGGGATGCGTTATAGGAGGAGAAGACAGTAACGGAAAAAAGGGATTTTGTGTGATTCAAATAGGGGTAGTTTTGTACTCTTTTTTTACACTTTTGTAAAAATCAACTAGAAAACTAATATTATATTAACACTTATTGGGACATGTGATTGGGGCCTAAAAAAATAACGGGGTATGTGTAGCAGGACTCTTTAAAAAAATAAAACATTGGTGGATTGGAATTAGGCTGAAAAATGGAGGGAGTATATATAGAGTCATGCTATATGGGCTCCAAAGTTTAGGTCCCTGTTTGATTTTTTAAAAGATAAAAATAGCAAAGACAATACTACATTTCTTTTAAATTTGAGTTTTTTTTGCTCCAATATAACACTCCCTCCTTAACCGTTTCACATTACAACACTCTCTCTTCTGGAAAATTCATTTATTACCCTCTCAAGTCATCCGCCACTTCAAAAATTTATTCCGACCGGCCTCCTCATCTCTGGTGACCGGCGTCACCACCATTGGTTTTCTTTTGTTGCCCTCTATCATATGAGAGATGGTTTAGCTATTTTTCGAGCTCTCCTTCGATGTCAACATTTTTTTTTAAATTCAGATACATTCAAAATGTATTTGACTTTAAAAAGAATTTTTTTTTGTTTAGAACCACAAAAATATAAAATATAATGTATATAAAGATCAAATACATTTGGAATGTAACTGAATTTTAAGGAAAAACAAACATTGTTTAAAAACACAAATAAACCAAGAAGTATGGAGCATATAAAGTTGAAATATTTTTGGAATGTAACTTAACTTTAATGAAAAACATAAACCACATAAATACACAAATTTTTTAAAAAATATAATGCATATAATGTTCAGATACATTTCCAAACAAATAAATCTGACAAATGTAACTGACTTTCAAAACATCAAACAAATCCTATTTAAAACCACACTAAAAACAAATAATATAATGCATATAAAATTCAAATGCATTTGAAAATCATCATTGCCTGATATAATTAATTCAATTATAACAAAAGGGCCAGCAACAAAGAAAATAAACATTAAACCAACAAAACTCATAAACAAAATCCATGTAATATTCAAATACTATTGAAATGTATCTAAATTCAAACTAAAAAAATTGTTTGCAATAATGTAACTAAATTAATTCAAATGCTTATAAAATATTATGCATGCTTAAAAACAAAAGGTAATATAGAATTCTAGACATCTTTATTTGCAAAACGGGCTACAAAGCTGACTGAGTGTATTGATGTTCTTTCTCATATCATATAAATTGATATACGTATCCATACTCCTTATATTTAAACACTAGATAATTTCTAATTTTCGGATATGGATTGGAAGCGGATTAATTGACCGGGTCTAAAAAATATCTATATTATATATAAGAGCGCTTGATACACTCAGTCTAATGGTAAAGGCCAAACAATCCAAAAAAAAAGAAGAAAATTTAGACAAATGTAACTGAATTGAACAAAAAAAAATGTAATTCATATCAATGTAAACATCTGTATAATCAGAATTGGAAAATCGAAATGATACAAATTTGAAACGATTGATATTGATGAAATCACAATCAAATAACTCAAATCTAAAAGTAAAACCTAAATTTCCTCCAAAAAAAATGAAATTGGACTGCTATTTCGTGTTATACATTCCTAAACAATTGGATTGGATGATTACACAAAAAAAAAAAAAATTGAAAGATCATTTGGGATATATTTTTGGACCGGTTTATTGAGAAGTGTGAATTGGGATAGGTTATTCAATGCATAATACACCTATCATAACCACCTCCTCAATTAAGGAGATTGGTTACCAAACAGAAAAAGGGTATAAAATGATATTACATGTGTGTCACTTCATAGGATTTGTGATGAGATCTATAATTTAGGCCATAATAATTATTATTCATATATTAAGACAATGTTTGGTTGCACGATTTGACAATTTTGCATTTGTAGGAAGTAGCTTTTGTAATCGTACAACTAAACAGAAAAACTGGAATAGCTTCTTATAGACAGATTTCATGTAAATGGTATTAAAAAACTGCGTTTTTCAAAAGCTTGCGGGGGGGGGGGGTAACTTCTTCGCTTCTTGCACAATCAATTTTAAACTCAGCGTTTGATGCTTCCACCAATTCAACCTTCATCCCCAACACCAATTCAACCTCTCTCTATCTCTCTCTTCCCCCTCCTTTTTCCCACCCTACTCTGTGTGTCAGCCACCTCCACCCCCTCCCTGACCTCTCTTTCTTCCCCTCATCGGCCTCCTCTGACATCATCCACTTCACTCCTCTTTCTCCCCCCCCCTCCCCTTGATCTATTGTTCCCACCACCCAAAAAAAAAAACAGGAATTATCATCACATTATTAATAATATGGATAATTAAAACTCATAATAAAATGATCATGAAAGTATATTATGAACAAATAAAAAACACAAAACGTCTATTTTAATAGTTTCAACAAACACGTAATTACATTTAATTCCATCCCATATTTCCACTTTTCATTTGTAATATAATATATTCCCCTCTCTTTTTTCTTTTTTTTTTGGTAGATCCCTCTTTTGAAGGATACAATACATAACTATCACTGGTCAATATATTCCCTTTTTGACCTCAATAGAGAACGAGTTCAAAGTTGGCGGGCCACCAAAACTTCATCAAGCACTTAATTTATATTATATACACTATTGAATGTTTGGTAGGTCACACAAGACATCTATGGACACAAGGTTCACATTTTCTTTCATCTACTAAATATCTCCCTTAATTATTATCCCAATCTCCACCAGCCACACTTCTTCTCCAACCCCACCCTCACATGGCTGTGTTACACCATGAAAAACAAAAAGTGTTAATGCACTCAATCTTAGCATTCCTATAAAAAAAATTTGGGCGTTGTTGTACTCAATTTTTTTTATAATTTTAAATATAATTATATATATCTCGTTAGTGGCATTCATTTATTGTAACAAGATGTATAAATCATTAAATTTTTTTCATATTTTTTATAAATGATATCATTCAATTAATCGAATTATATACCTCAATAGCCAAGGTATAATTTTTTTAAAAAAAATTAAAAAACGGGCGGACTGTGTTTGAAAATTTTCCATTCTTTTTTGCTGTCCAAACAAAGATAAATAGTATATACCAGATTAAAAATATACGAAAAGATTTGCATTTGTTTCATTTAAGTACATAATATCTTTTCTTTTTTTTGTAAAATCATATATTTTATTATACATGTATATGCATTAAAATTAAAATCTAAATGGAGTTTTAAAGAGATTATCCCTAATAGTTCTTAAACCCGTCTCAACCAGTTGAATTGGTCAAATCTTCCTCAGTATTAATTTCAATTTGATGTATCCGTAAAATCCGATAATAAAAAACCAGTAAATACCAATCAACCCATTTGTTGAACCAATTTTTTTGTTTTTGAAGTTTGGCTACGAGTTGATTAAATAAGTCGGTTCTATATTCACGAAAATTGTGATTAATTATTTATTGGAAAAATTAATTAGGAGTCCCTTGGAACGCCTCTCTATTAACGTTTAGTCCCTTGATTTTTTTTAGTTTTCTTTAAATCCCTAAAGTCTCTAAGTTATTTCTTTCGGGTCCCTGACAGTAACTGCCGTTAGATGGGCCTTTTATTCTTCCATTTTTACCCTTCGATAACAATGTACGCAGATGATATAACAGTGTACTACATTTTTTTAAATCTATGAGTAACAATACTGTACACATTGTGCATAACAGTGTATACAGACAAATCCATATAACCTGCTCAACTCGTAATCACGAGCAAACCTTTCAGACAACATTTCAGAAATTTAAATGTCATTCCCACCGATATATAAAATATTTACATTTGTTGTTTAAATCATCACCATCGATTTACAAAAAAACTACAAGTTTTATTTACATCGGTTGTTTATATTTTTCGCTCTTCTTGCGATTCTTTTATCCAAGCCTCATTCTCTTTCGCTTTTCGAATTACTTTTGCTGCATACTCCCTTCAGAACTTTAGAATAAAATGGGTCATTCTCAAATACTTTTTCAGTCAATAAACCCGCACATTGCAATGTCACACTATTAATATAGGAGATATACATCATTACAGATAAAAAATTTAATAGTCATCTAAGATTATGGTTACATAATCAGAAAAAGATTTAAGAGTGTATATTTGAAGAATACCAATGTACATACAATAGTGTTAACATAAATCCCAGATTTTTCATAGTTAGTCAAACCTCCATAACCAATAAACATATAACATATTCAAATAATTACATTGTTGCTCAAAAATCAAATAGGATAGGTGAGTAATGCTTAATAGTGGGTCAAACAAAATAATTCATGTGAAACACATATGATTAATCTCTCAGCTAATGTTGATTTAATAAAGTAATTCATAAATTAAATTTAGTCTTCATGGTGAATATAAATTAATCATCATAATGCCATCAACTCGGGGGGTTTGATTTTGATATGGGTTAGGCCCAGATTGATGATAATATTAATGTACTACAAAATCAAAAGAAAAAGTTAACGGTGTACATATGATGCATAACAATATACTAAAAACAAAAACATAAAACCAACATTTTTCATTGTTAATCAAACCTCCACAAGTAATTTAACATTTAACATAGGTTTAAAAAACATTGTATAGTCACATAAGGTTAGGGATGAAGCATAACATCTTGAAACACAATAAAAATAGGTTAAGGGTGTACATATAAAGCATAACAGTGTACTCATAATAAAGTAAACATGAAACTTATATCTCATTGTCATACCTCATAAACTTAAGTCCACATTACAATCTTCATACAAACACTGAAACTATATATAAGTTGTAACGTTTCTATTCTCCTTGATTCATGGACATTCATATATTCTTAATAATTCTATTATGGTTTATTACCATTTCATTTTGTTTCAACCTTTAGCTATTTTTCATGGATATTTCATTTCATTTTACCTACACAAGGCGTTTCAACAGATATAAAAAATATGTTACCATGTCAAAATTTAAATGATCATGCTCCTCTTTTTCATATGATTATATGGTAGTCAGCAAGATGCATAACAAAATTTCATCTATCTCTTATCAAATATTGATTCATTGTAGGAATCACATTATTATTTCATATAATAATGACATAGTACAATCAATAAAGACATCCTATAACTGTCCAAACAGATAAATAAAATTTATTCATTCAGATGATATGCACAAATACAAACAATTCATGGTTTACTACTTCTCAATAACCTGAATTTATTATATATTCAAACAGAAAATCAAACATATAGCAGTTCTAAAAAAACCTGAAATATTATTATATTCTAAAAAAAAAAATCCAGACATAAACTAATCCTAATAGGGTTTATGACATCATATTTGGAAAGAAAAGTACAGGAGGATTCATAACAGTGTATAAGAGGAGCATAACGATGTACAAGAGAAGCATAACGGGGAATTTTGTAATTCTTTTGTCATATGGACACCCCTATAACTACAAAGAGTACAAGCAAAACTAGCAAGTTAGAGTCTTGGATACTAAGATGATCAATATTAAACTAGTTTCTATACTATATTAGGATTTTACATGTTAATTATAAAATATACTAACCAATCTATACAAGAGGAGTATAACAAATAAAATATATTAACCAATCTGTATAAGAGGAGTATAACAGAGAAAATATAACAATGTACATGGAGAGCATAACAATGTACAAGAAGAGTATAACAGTAGATTTACAAATGAAAGGGGAAAAAGATGAGGAATAATCTCAAAATGTTTCACTAAACTCTCCGATTTAATCAAAAGATGTTAGGGGTGTACAAATGAATCTTAACGGTGTACTCATAAGGGTGTACATATGATGCTTAACAATGTACAGATGTAAACATGAAACATGTATTTCATTGCACTATATATTTTTAATAATAAGTAAACCTCATAAAAATATCAAAATTAGAATTTCAAAACAGATGAGTCACTCTCACCCCAACCAAGCAAGGTAATTAAGGGGAAAAAATACATATGCTTTTGTTTTTGTTCCTTTATAAATTTCAATTATAAACCAATGTATATACTAAAAAATTCATGGAACAGATATCAAAAGATGGAGAACTTCATAAAGATAAAAAGTTGCTCAGCTCTGTTTCAAAGGACTTCATGGTTTCAGAATCCATGTTGGAATATCTTGTTGAATCTCTTGGATTCAGTTCTTATGAGAAGCCTATCTGGGTGTTGAAGCAGACAAAGCAGCTTCTGATGAATTGTGTGAGAGAAGGAGTGGAGAATCAACAGGAGAGACAGGGAAGATGTTGTGATGAAGAGATAATCTATGAAGAGGTCCTTTCATAGGCAAAACATGGTGGAAATGCAACAAATGTATCTCAATTGGTAGGTTTGGATGTTGCAAGTTTCACAAAGGAATATACGTAACCAGATCCACCATAAATTTTACACAGTATACATAACCAAATCCACCATTAATGCCCAAATCAAAACAAAGGAATATACATAACAGAGGAATCAAATGCCCAAACATTTATAAAACAATATACATAACCAAATCCACCATTAATTTTACGAAGATCACTATCAAAACTACAACACCAACTCTGTAAAAGTATCATGGATTTTGGGACTAAATCAAAATTTAACACAAAAAACAAATCTCACATCCACAAAGGAGAAGCGGGGCCGATGAGGAGGAGAAGCGGCGGCCGACGAGGAGGAGAACCGGCGTTCGATTAGGAGGAGAACCAGCGGTTGACGATGAGGAGAAGAAGCAGCGGTTGACGAGGAGGAGTGGCTAGGGTCGACGACGAGAAGGAGAAGCGGCGACTGACGAGGAGGAGAAGCGGCGGCCGACGAGGAGGAGAACCAGCGGTCGACGATGAGGAGGAGAAGCGGCGGTCGACGAGGAGGAGTGGCTAGGGTCGACGAGGAGGAGAAGCGGTGGCCGACGAGGAGGAGTGGCTAGGGTTTCTTTTTGGGGGAGAGAAGGGTAGAGACGAGGACGAGAGTTTTCTCTGGGTCGATTTAATTGGGAGGGTATAATTGGTATTGTTAACGGACGTTAGTGGAGCTGTTAGTTAGAGGGACCTAAAGATAATAGGTTTTGGGACTGGGGACTTATGATTAAGATAAAACATTGCAGGGACTTATTGTTATTATGGATATAGGGTCAGGGACCCCTAATTAATTTCTCCTTATTTATTAGATATTAATTTAATATAATATTGGATTTTCTTTAATAAAATCAGTTTATGATGCCAAGTAAAAACTTAAATAGTTTTAAGATCTAAGAATTGATAATTATGTATAGATTTTTAAAAACATTTTATATTTTTGGAAATTTATTTATTTAGTATAATAACTAGTATTTAATATATCGTTATATTATCATGGGTTTAAATCCGATTAACTCAACAATTAATTTAGTGATTTTAATCCATTATTTCAGTTCAACGAACTATTCAATCTTTTGTGGGAGGAGGCCAAGACAACAGATCATTTGTTCACTTCATGCCACCATATGGTCGAGAATACTTGGGAGGTGTTTAAAGGGTTGGTTTTAGATTGGGGGAAACATTGTGTGGGTGCTAGAGGAATTAGTTTTCAAATTGAAATGTTTGTAATGGATTAGTGTATGGGGGCTAGTTTTTGGGATCCGGTAGAATTCTCTTCTACTAAGATTCTACGGGGTCCTTTTATTTTGTTTTATTTTAGGGAAAAATCCATATAACCCCTTGAAATCTTGCTTAAATCCATATAAGCCCCTGCAATCTTCATATATCCATATAACCCCCTGTAATCATACCTAAAATCCATATAACCCTCTCTCCGTCCGTCTTCTGTCATCCGAATTAATGGCGAAATTGAAAAAAATCCATATAGACCCTTGCAATATTCATATATCTATATAACCCCCTGCAATCTTCATATATCTATATAACCCCATGTAATCTAAAAAAAAAGTATTTTTAAAAATTCAAAAATAAAATTCAAAACTAAAAAATAAAATTCCTCTTGGCATTTTTGAATTTTTAAAAATATTTTTTTTCAAAAACTGTCACATCTATCATATCACACATACATCTCTCATATTTATTCCCAAACACAAATAATTTGTGTATGGTATAATTATCATTTAAAAAGTCATAAACTTTTATCTATTTCTTATCTATCATTTATCCTTATTTAATCCAAGGTGAATCAAACAACAAAAATATTAATTTTACGTTTCCTAATGAAAATAATAGAAAATACAACAAAATAAAGATTTACAATCCATTAGATGTTAATGCATGTAAATGTTAATTTACTTTTAAAAATATTTTTTTTCAGATTACATGGGGTTATATGGATTTTTTCCAAAATTACAGGGGGTTATATGGATATATGAAGATTGTAGGGGGTTCTATGGATTTAGGCCAGATTACAGGGGGTTATATGGATTTTTTTCAATTTCGCCGTTAAGTCGTTAACTCGACTGACGGAAGGCGGACGGAGGGGGTTATATGGATTTTTAGTATGATTACAGGTGGTTATATGAATATATGAAGATTGCACGGGGTTATATAGATTTAGGCAAGATTTGAGAGGGTTATATGGATTTATCCACTTTATTTTATTCGGTATTTAAAGATTGAATAAATTACTATGTGACCTTGTAGTATAGGAAGGAGGGACCAAAATTAAAATCAGAATTATGGGTTTGACTTTATAGAAACTATCCACAATAAAAGAACTTCAATAATCAGAAGCGGTTTGTCTAACTTGTCGTATCAGAAAAGTCCAATAGACATCGTACCATGGAAAAGCAAAAAAAAAAATGCCACGAAAAGATGGACTCTTAACACCCACCCATACGAAAATAAGGTCCACCAAAAGGACGGTTTACAGCAACCCCAACCCGGACCCGGACCCGGACCCGGACCCGGACCCCAACCGCACGAGCGAACTCGCACGTGAGAAGTCGATACGTGAGCCCCTCCTCGTAAATCGTGCACAGCGAGTCCATATAAAATCCCAGCCATGGCTCCTCTCCACATCACCTTCTCTTTCAGAGAGAGACTCGAAAGACTCGAATCTCTCTCTCTTTTTCACGTTATCGGTTTCGCTGTTGAATTCCCCGCTGAAGCAGAAGCCTTTCGAATCATAGTTTGAATTCAATCGGTGAGTCTCTCTCTGTATAGATGGATTGATGAACCGTTCGTATTTGTTTGAATTGTTTCTGTGTGTGTGTGTTCATCGGTTCGATTTTTTGTTCTTTTGAGTGCGTTTTGTCTCTATTGTTTCTTTTTTCACTGAAATTACAGAAAAGGGGGTCAATTGTGGCTGATTTTCGGAATCATCGCTTATTCGCTTTCAGAGATTTCTCTATTGGATAGTGTAATTTAACGTTGAGAGAGATAAAGAAGAGAAAGAAAAACACGTTCTTTTTTTGTCCGGTTTTGTCAAATTTTATTTGAATTCTTGAATTTTGGGTTTTTTATTTTTATGCCTCATCAATTAAGAAAAAGAGGATCAGATACATGTCAGAGCTTTTTTGGGTACAGTTTTATGTTTTGTCATTTTTTTTTTTGGATTCATAAAGCTTTAGCCTTTAATATACAATCAGATGGCCAAGAATATCTGATCTGTTTTTTTGAAGCTATGGATGATTACAACTGAAATCCTTCCAATTCTTATTTTATGAAGACCTGTATGTTTTGATTGATTAATTCTTCAATGGTGATTAAACAAGACCTATAAGATCCACAATCTTCCATTTAGACCCTTGTTTTGTTTTTTTGTACCACAGACGCGTTAGGTGCTGCTAGATTTGAATAACCAAAACCTCTTGTTAGAGAGTCAGAGACACGAATCATGCGCACCCAATGATCAACAATGTTTGTATTTGATTATAAAATGAACACATGAACCATTCGACTCCATAAGATTTTTTTTTTAATAAAATGATTGTATTGGACTGAATACAAGGGCCATTTCTTCATTTAGCCAATACTGCAATTGCCTATGTTTTGCTTCTTTTTTTTTGATGGGTGAATTTGAATAAGCAAAGCACGGGCAATTGTTTTGCTTATTCATAAATGCACATGCTATGATTTTTGCACAATTCAGACACAATTGTCTGGTTTAATGATAATTGTTTTTGTATACCCAAATGCATAACCGATGTTACTCATAGTGAACTTGTTTTTCTCAGTGAAACCCAAACGTGCTATCAAATGTCCTAAATGATCTCAGCTTTTAAAGAAAGAAAAAAAAACAGTTTTTAGTTATAAATATGAAAATAGGTTTTCAAGAATTTACAAATGTATGTTTTTGAGAATAATTTCAAAAGTGAAAAGCTAAATTTTAAAATAGATTTTTTTCCACTATCTAGCCTTAGCCATACACTTTGTAATTGAGTAGATGCCATTCTTCAGATAAGGTTTTCCTGTCACACCATGTGTGCTTGTGTATTTGTTGGGACGTGATAACCTCATATGTCATCCATCTCTCTTGTTTTTTATGCTCCAATGTCTGCTTCAACTCCCTTTTTAAAACAGCTTTTCTATATTCCTGCGAGGTGGGTCTTAACCTCATATTTTATAACTTTTGTTTTATAGCATTTGTGTCAGGTGTCATTGTCTCTGAATATTTGCGATATAATAATAATCTCTATATTTGTAATTGAAGCATGACTTTTGGCACTGTCTTTATCTCTTCAATGCAGAGGCAACCAATGATATGAACTGTATATGAGAGTATTCGATCCGATCCATTCAATCAAAACAAGTGTTAAAGAATTTCGAAAAGAGACTATTATAGCAGCTCTTTGTCGATTTTATTGCACTTACACATACAGTCAATATTTAAACCTATCTATACATGCCTCTGATTGGTTATCTGTTCTTTATATTTAGAACCAACCCCACACACAGAGGGCTGTTTTTAGTGGTGGTGGTCGTTTGGTGAGGGGTATTTTTTCTTTGTTTTCACTTTAGTGAGACCCACCACCAAGTAGTAGCTATAGACATTAAAGTCTTCCCTGCAATAATCAATGCCTATATTACACCCCAGAGACGTTTTATATCATCTCCACTAAGCACATACTTATCTCCTCCCTCTTTGTTTTCTTTCATCTGCAGCTACTAAGGACCCTCCAAATACTGACCCATAGAGAGAGAACCAACAAAAGGGCTCATTGAAAACAAGCAAAACCAGCATGGCCTTAGATTCAAGATTAGAGAACTACGTCCTAGGCGCCACACCATCGCCATCCATCAACGGCTGCTTCGACTGCAACATCTGCCTGGACCATGTGCAGGACCCAGTCGTCACCCTCTGCGGCCACCTCTATTGCTGGCCCTGCATCTACAAGTGGCTCCGTCTCGAGACCGCCCAACACCAATGCCCCGTGTGCAAGGCCTCCCTCTCGCAGACCACCCTCGTCCCCCTCTACGGCAGAGGCTACAGTCCCTCCCCGAGCCGTGGCTCGGGCACGAAGAGCCTCGAAATCCCACGTAGGCCCCCCTGTCCCCGAGCCAGTGCACCGGTTGAACCGAACCACCACCGCCTTCACCACCCAAATTATGACTACCCACGCGTCATCCATCCGATGGCCGGGATGATTGGGGGGATGGCGATCGCCGTGCTGCCGTGGGTGCTCGGAAGCAATAACACGAATTTCAGTTTGAATTACTACCCAGTGAGACATCATCACTTATTGGGTGGAGGGGATGACAGTCCGAGGATGCGGAGGCAGGAGAGGTCTCTGCATTTCATATCGGTTTTCCTCTTCTGCTGCTTTGTGATGTGCTTCCTTCTGTTCTGAGAAACAAATATGTCTTTCCCTGAACCATTTACATAGATGAATTAAATAGAATTCTCTACTTGTATGTATACCTGTAAATGGAGGTTCTGTTCTTTGTTGATAATATTTGCGTTTATACATAGCTAAGCAGAGATTTTCCAGACTACTTGGCTGGTTTATTTTTGTTAGTTTCTCCATCCTTCATGGAATGTGATTGTATGGATGAAAACCTGAGTCCCAAACAGTGTAAAAAGATATCCAAAGGAGTGCTATAGAGGTCTTGATCAGGATGAAATAAATTTAAGAAGCATGGATGTGCAATTGTGCGTGTATATTTATAATTTTCTCTTCATTTGAGTGACTTGAATTTTTTTTTTTAATGTCTTGTTCAGATTCTATATAGCTCTCATTGTGCTCTTACATACATTTTTTTTTGCTAATAATGTATATATTTTGTTAGATGGAAATATATGATTTTTTGTTTTATGTAAAAAGATGCTTTCAAGTATGCGATTCAATCTTTGGGTTTTCATTAGATGAAATATATGTTTTAAAAAAATCGGAACACGCATGAAATTGTAAACAAGATAGCAAAACCTCATGGAAAATGTTACATTCAACCTTGTTTGTAACCAACACGCATTTTAATTTAATTTTTATTATTATTTAATTAATGCAAAACAGACTAAGTGTATCAACACCCAGACTTGTTCGATGTAGAGCAGATTGAGGAGCAATGTTACAGGGCAAATATCAAAAGCCTGCCCCATGTTTTCTCTGTAGTTTATATATGAATGAACCTTCTCTGGGGATGAAAGCACACTTGCATTAAAAATAGCCGTGTCAATTGTGTACATGATGAGCAATGTCACAATCATAAATCTTTGGCTAATCTTCGGGTGGTTGCAAGTCATCATCAGTTGTTTACTTCAGTTTTAGAGTAAAGAAAAAAATTATATCCTAATAGTAGCTTGTTTGTATAAAATTAAATTTGTGTTTTAATGTTTCAACAATCCATAGGTCATGTTTAAATATGTACATATTCATTAAACATCTGTTAAAATAATGTTTAGGGATAAAAGATCAGTTGATAGAATAACATCACTGTCATGCCCCTCTCTCACAACCAATCCACTATGGAAAAATCCATGACTGAATGTTCAAATGCAGGTGACCCACTAAATGTATAAATTTAATTAAGCAACAATTATAGAGAATGACTTGAATCCTACTTGTGAGGACTCATTTCTCCAAAATACAATTATTTGAAGAAAAAAAATTCTATTGCACCATGAAAAGGTGTGTAGTCCTAAGGCAAGCAATGCATGATCTCATGCTAACAAACCTAATGCAAGTATGGATCAACAATTGATTTTGTGCATCTGGGTTTCTGAGTGATCTGTGCATGGAGATTAACTCTTTGACTAGATCTGTGATTTTAGGTGATTCTGCTCATCGGGTTACTCTAGCTATGAATTTTTTTCTTATAAATCTCGAGTTTGGATCCCTCAATTTATGTGATGCACAGGTTTTGTGAGTAGTTCCGTGCATCCAAAGTATTTTTTTCCCTCAAGAGATGTTGGGTCCCTGTCAGCCAAAAAAAAAAAGAAAAAAAAGAAGAAGAAGCAAAAAAAAGAAGAAAAAAAGGAGGAAATATTGGTTATGAAGCTGCCTCTGCGACTGCGTGCACCCAATGAATTGGTAGATGTGGTATTGCATTCTAGATTGCTAGATTAATAATAATAATAATAATAATAAAGAAAAACTTGGCCAGGCAACACATCACATGGAAGTTATTAAAACTATAGCTAAAAGTGTTGCCATCATTATATGGGTAGCTTTTTTAGGCATCAAATGAATACATTTATGTAGCAGACAATGTGGTTGGGTCTATATTTGTAGATTTACCCTTTTTTCTTTTAAAACTTTCAAAAGAATTTGCAAATCGGTTTGACTCGATTATTCCGGCGGGCGCTTGAGCGATATGAAGGATGAGAAACGCGGTGATTTTCAAAGAGTTGTCTTATTTCGAGAACATGTGGGAGATGACGTTGTTATGCATTAGGATTGATGCACATGTGTCTGTAGGGTTTCAAACATACAAATTAGCAAGAACATGTTCCGCATCATTGAGTAGTGGAGTTGCCACTGGAGATTTGAGTAGAAACCTTTTCTATCCATTCCTTCGATGGGTGCTTCTTTGCGGTTGCGGGCCTCGGTGATTGGCACTTTGTGTGCATGTTTTTATTGCTTTTTATGTTCTTTTTCTCTCATTCTCTCATCCACATTTAACCATGTTCCATCTTAACTTCTTTGATAATAGAAAATTACTATATTTAACTCAAAAACTTTCAAAAAAATTCATAAAGAACTTATATGAATGAGAGATGCCATTTTATCAAAGTCTAAATAATGGAAGGTATTGAGCTACATTCTGGCATGTCGGCAAAAAGTATCCTCATTTTCACCAAAGGATCATTGGTTTTTTTGAGAAATGTAGGTATTATCATTAAGTATTTAATGAGGGGATTAGAAGAGAAATATCAAAGAGAGAGAAAAAAAAAATAAAAACAAAGACCTGATGGACGAGAGGCCACCCGTTACATTACATAGCTAAGGCTACTCCTCCAGAACCAATTGATCCCCCTCAAATCGACATATCGAACCGAAGAGTCATTGGTTCGAGTGTTGTTTTAGCTAATTGAAGAATATTTAACAGAAAAAGTTAAAATTTTACCTAAGAAAAGCTGAAGTTTGAAAGCATTTGGGGGAGCCTTTCAAATTTTGATATTAGAACCATCCCAGAAAAGGAGAATTTTTCACTTGGTATAAGAAATAGGTATGCACTTTAAAAGGGTTCACATAAGATCTTTCAGTCAGTGCACCTTCTTCATATTCAAAAATTAACATTGAACATGCTCTTCAGATTTATCTGGATCAGTTTTCCAATTCATCAGTATCAGCTCCCATTTATAGGAGCGCAAAATAGCTATTATCAAATGCTTCTGATAGTTTTAGATGGTGATCCGCAATATATAGTTCAATTTTGAATCATTTGCATGTATTAATTTGCTCAATATTTTGGGTGATTTTGGATTGTTTTGAATAATTTGCATGTAGTAATCTTTGGTTTCAGTTTGCTTTCAGTGTGTATAGGTATGATCAATACAGTACAGCCAAAGCACAAGTGGGAGGGACCTTGGTTTACCCTGGCATTAACCATACAAATGATATAAATACAATCATACGAATGTATATATTTATATGAATGTACATTCATTATTTATAAGTATAATAAAATTACATGTTTTAAAATATAACAATAAAATTAAAAGCACAGTACAAACATACTTGCACCTTTAGTAGTATAGCTTTTGAAAATCTTGACAGAATTCCATCAATTCTTGTTAGTCCCATGTAATTAAAAATATCACGAACTTCATGAAACCGAAATTCATATAATCATCCATCTATAACCGATGGACGATGGTTCCTTCCAAATCTTAAATCTTCTACCAGATGAGATGTTGTATCAGGGACCTCCTCAATAATTTATAAATCAATTATCAAATATTAACAACATAAATATCATCCATTTTTAAATGATATTCTTAAATAATGAATCACATTTTTTTATCAGTCTTGTTACACGTGCCCCATTATATAAGCCTCACTCATATACTCCATGAGTTGTTAAATTTTTATTGACTGCCTAGTTGTCCTTTACAAAATAACAGAAAAACAAAGTACAATACTACCCCTATTTCTAACCAATTTTACTAATACATATCCACCACTTAAAAAAAATCACTTCGGCCGACCTACTCATCTTCGACGAACGGCGTCACCACCCCTGGATTAGGGCTGGTAAACGAACCTAAGCCACTCGGGCTCGGCTCGGTTTGAACTCGTTCAAGCTCGTTCATTTAGACAAATATGCTAGCTTGAACAAGTTTTAAAGCTCGGTTAGACTCGGGACCTAGATCGAGCTTCATTTTATGTTCAAATTCGATCCGTTTGTGCTATTAAAAATTAGTTGAAGCTTGATTAAACTCCTTTATAAAATCAGAATATTAAATTAATACAAAGTTTTGCTCGTTTAAACTCATGAACTTGACTCATTTAGGCTAAAATTTTGTTTTCAATCCCTAAAAACCCTAAAATAAAGAAGAATACTAGACTCATTGAGGCTCGTGAGCTCGGCTTGACTCGACTCGTTTATAAACGAGCCGAGCTTGAACATGTCAAAGCTCGGCTCGTCGGCTCGTTTACCACCCCTACCATGGATTCCTTTCATCGCTCTCTATCATATGAGAGGTGATTCGACTATCTTTTCAGTCCTTCTCTAGATTTCATATTTTTCAACCTCCATATCCATTTTTTTTATGAATGTAACTGAATTTTGACGAAATATTAAGATCATATAAAAAAGTCAGTTACATTTCGTGCGTATAACTTAGTTTCAAAATATATTGGTGTAATATTGTACTTTATTTTTTTGTCCTTTTGTAAAGGGCAACTAGACAGCCAATAAAAATTTAACACTTCATATGACATATGAGTAAGGCTTATATAATAAGGCATGTGTAGCAAGACTGAAAAATAAAATAGAAACTTATACAAATTGAATTTTACATTTTTTTTTATATACTGAGACTCTGAGAGTGTATCATCGCCCCATCCATTTTTGAACTTTAGTTTCATCAAATGGACCTCATGCAACGGTCCATCCATCAAATGGTGTTAAATCTCTTTCTCTAAACCCTACAAACCACTCCCCGATCCACCCGTTCGTCCCTCCGCTAAAACCCTAGAAATAGGGTGGTAAACGAGCTGAACGAGCCGAGCTTTGACATGTTCAAGCTCGGCTCGTTTATAAAAGAGTCGAGCCGAGCCGAGCGAGCCGAGCTCATGAGCCTCAACGAGCCTAGTGTTCTTCTTCATTTTAGGGTTAGGAATTGAAAACAAAATTTTAATCTAAAAGAGTCAAGTTCATGAGCTTAAACGAACATAACTTTATATTAATTTAATATTCTGATTTTATAAAGAGTTTAGTTAAGCTTTAACTAAGTTTTAATAACACAAACGAGTCAAATTTAAACATAAAATGAAGCTCGATCCAGGTCTCGAGTCTAACCGAGCTTTAAAACTTGTTCAAGCTCGCTCATTTATCTAAACGAACGAGTCTGAACAAGCTTAAACTGAGCCGAGCCAGAACCGAGCCCGAACGGCTTTGTTCCTTTACCAGCCCTAGAAACCCCAATTTTTTTTTCCCGCCATGAATCCCCTTCGCTCCTTCCTCCTGAACCGCCTGACGAGGAGGAACCTTGAAACCCATCGCCTGCTCATCGAATCCCTCTATTCGATCGCTCCTCCGGCTTCGGTGGCCTCGGCTGCGGCGGAGGAGAAGAGAAGGTACTCGTCGGGAAGGACGACTTTTCGATCATCGGAGCTCCTACAGAAGATTTACCCACTCGGAGACCCCAACGACGCGAACCTGGTCTCCGTCATCGACAGCTGGGCCAACATCGGGAACAAGGTCCGGCCTTGGGAGATCCAGCATGTCATCCGCGACCTCCGCAAGCGCCGCAGCTTCAAACAAGCTCTTGAGGTCTCTCACTCTCTCTGTGTCTGTGTGTGTGTCTCATTTAGCTTCTAATGGAACGTTGACTACACTTTGAAAACTGAAATGTTAATATATGATTGCATATCATATACTGGAAGTGGTTGAATTTTGGGGGGAATTCTGTTTGGTATAGAAACTTGAAACCATGTTCATTATTTAATATTTAAGGGTATTTAAAAGAAATTTATAGGCTAGGGTAATTTTTCATGAACATTGTTGGATATCTGAATCCTTTGTTTGGTTCATAGATAATTTATTTAGGTATATAATAGTTAAGCGAGGATAGAAGAAAATTAAATGATTCTGTTTAGTTGTTAACTTGCTATTCCTTTCTCATTTTGGATAAATATTTGACTTTTGTGTTTGTCTTAATTAGAGTTTTGGATGGATAAGTAGGAACGAACTATACTTACCCCCCACGAGTATATTTATTAGGGTTTATTATATCTTATCAGGGTATAACTATTACAATTTATACATGCTAAATTATCATTTTTTTTAAGATGAAGTGTAATACTCTTTATCCACCATCTTGTTCGTGAAACAAATAGGCTCTAGAGTTAACTGAAAATGCATTTGACTAAAGTGTGTTTTGGTTGGTAAATATTTTTTTTTTGGATAATGTTATGTATAGCCCCTTTTCCACCCCCAATTTCAGTCCGCTCACGTTTGATTTAAAAAAAATTACATGCTTTTATTTAAAAAATGAAGATGTAGTTACATTGATGCATTTATAGAAAATATAAAAATTTCTTTTAAAACGTATACCTCGTTAATGTGAGTATATGAAGCTAACCAAGCATATGAGACTGGAATTGGGGCTAGAAAAAGACTGTGTAACAACACTTTTTTTTTTTTCTTGTTAAGAGTAATACTTGAATCCAAGACTCTTTAACAAGAGTGGGTACCTCTACCAATATGCCAAGATATGGTTTGGTAGTAAGATGTAGTTACATTTTGCAGTTTTGATGCTTGGGTCTGCTAAAAGCAGTCTGCTGAAGTTTCAGAGACATTTTGTCAGACTTATCCGGTGGTTCAAATATTGAACTTCCACCTTTTCTTATTTTTATTTGTGAGTGAGTGGGGCAGGTCAATATTGGGGTCCCAGTAAGATAAAGGGGAGTCCTAAATGACTTGGACAGAGTTAGAGAATTGGAGTAGTGATGTGAAATGTAGCATGTATGCAGCAATAGAGCAAAATGCAGGAGTTCATGGTGAAATGTTATTTAAAATTCCATTCAGAGACTTTTTGGTGGAAGGCTATGTTAAATGCACAACTTTAAGAATAGTGTGTAATGAATGCTCAAATGCTGCAAAACGGAAAAAATGGAGCTGTTTAGGTGTTAGTTTCAGCAGTTTTTGGGAATCCTGAGTTTAATTTTGCAAACAGCATCTTCTGCTTTGGTAGTTGAGATATCACATATGTTGCTTTGATGTTAAGAATATGAACTGTTCACCTTCCTCGTTAATAAGATTTTGTAATCAGGTTGACCCTGATTCCTGGATTTGCTATTACACTAACCTGGACTAAGATTTTTAAGAAAGCATTCAGTATAGTACCTATCACAATCGTGTAAGCTGTAGCAGATGGCACAGCCTTATATAAAGAGATATCACCTTTTTTCCATCCAAAAACAAAATTTAGATAAAAACAGATTGATTGTAATGTAGGTGAAGAGGACACATGTTATTGCCTTTAGTCTTTTTTATCTGAATAAATAAAGGGCTTATCTCAGACAAGTGTGCATACACCATTCTCTTTTCTGACATTCTTATTGATGTAAAAGGAGGCCTGTTATGAGTTCTTCATCTTCTTTATTTGTTAATATGTATCCTTGTTTGATTGACATATGCCTGTCTGCCATCAGGTATCTGAGTGGATGAGTAACAAAAAGATCGGTTCTTTATGTCCCAGCCACCATGCCCTACAATTGGACCTCATTGGTAGGGTCCATGGGCTGGCCTCTGCCGAGGCCTACTTCAACAAATTACAGGGAAAAGACAAGAACAACAAGGCCTATGGTGCTCTTCTGAATTGTTACGTCAGGGACTGTCTTGTAGACAAGTCCATAACCCATTTACAGAAGATGAAAGAGCTGGGCTTCGCTTCCACAGCTTTGACATGTGCCTCCACACAAATACCAACCAGCATGAAAAGGTCCCGTTGATATTCTCCGAGATGAAGAAGAACAAGGTCTCGTCCGATAACTTCAGCTACAGAATCTGCATGAACTCTTATGGGGTGAGATCTGACATCGAAATGGCTGAAAGAATCTTAGAAGAAATGGAGAAACAACCCCACGTTGTCATCGATTGGAACACTTATTCAACAATGGCAGGCATCTACATCAAGGCGGGACTCTCTGACAGGGCTATATCAACACTGAAGAAAATGGAAGAAAGGATGGAATGGAACAATGGGCTTGCTTATGGCCATCTTATCTCACATTTCGCCAATCTTGGGGACAAGTCCGAGATGCAGAGGATATGGGAACTGCAAAAATCAAACTGTAAAAGAATCACCAACAAAGACTACAAAGTCATGCTCGCTGGATTGGTAAAGCTCAGGGAGATCGAAGGAGCAGAATTGTTGTTCAATGAATGGGAGTCTTTTGGAAACCATTTTGATTGTCGAGTTCCAAATATACTCCTCAATGAATATCGGAAGATGGGTTTGTTGGAGAAGGCGGAGGCAATGCTCAACAAGATGGAGGGGAATGGGAAGACACCCTTATCAAGTGGTTGGGGGATACTGGCCTGTGGTCATGCTCAAGAAGAGGAGATGAGGAAGGCATTTGAATGTATGAGGAAGGCATTGGCATTGTATGTATCAGGTGCTGGTTGGCAGCCCGATTCAGAGGTTGTTTCACGTATAGTGGGTTGGCTTGGTGAGCAAGGGAAGGCTGAAGAATTGGATATGTTTCTGGGTTTGTTGAGTAAAGCTGTGAATTTGGATAGAGAGATGTATCATGCGATGATCAAGGTGAACATCAGAGATGGGAAAGATGTGGATTGGGTTTTACGGGGAATGAAAGCTGCTAAAATAGAAATTGATGGAGAAACAGAGGAAATCTTAAGAGTAAAAGAAACTGATCAGACAAGTAGTTGCGGAATTAGAGCAGATGATTCTCAACAAATTTTGAATTAGTTGTAAAAGATTTTGACAAAGCTCAATTTGTTAAAGAAATACAATAAATTTTTACTTCAAGCTGTGCTTCGTTTAGGATTAGCCAAAATTGCTTTCTCTTGAAAAGAATGCCAAAAGAGGATGAAACTTTTAAGGGATTTTTATTTTTAAATCCCTGTAAACATGTTTATTTAGGGATCGATCCCTCCATTCTTCATATTTTTTTTCAAGACTTCATATTCAACCGTCTATTTGATTTTTAGTCCCTCCGTCAAACATCTGTCCATACACCGTTAATTTGTGAAATGTGATTTATTTTTAAGTCTTTGTAAACTATGTTATTTTGTGATTAGTCCCTCTCTTCTTCATATTTTACAGGGACTGATAACTAAATAATATAGTTTGCAGGGACTTAACACTAAGTCACTACATAACATAGTTTACATGTACTTAAAAATAAAATCGCATTTCACATATTAACGGTGTATGGACAGATGTTTGATGGAGGGACTAAAAATCAAATAGACGGTTGAATATAGAGACTTAAAAAGAAATATGAAGAAGTGAGAGACCGATTCTTAAATAGACATATTTACAGGGACTCAAAACTAAAAATCCCACTTTTAAACTATGATGGAGAGTAAATTTCGGTTTGGTTTGGTTTAATTTGGTGGTTTTTGGAAAGTGAAATTAAACACAAACTGAATTATATTGATTTATTAATTATTTAACTTGAACAATATCAAATAAATATTAATTCAAACTTGAAAGTATTTGATCTCTTATCCAAGTTGTATCCCTAGATGTTGGAGCATACATGTTAAATACATGACTAATGATATGATGTAATATTATAATGTATCTTATGGGAATCTATCCCTATTTTGAACACTATTCCAAGCGAGGCAGTAATTTTTGTACATGCACATACGGGAATAATACTGCATTTTGTTTGAAGGGCCTCTTCGTACCAATAATAATAGGAAAATATTGTAATCAGACTATTTTATAGTTTAAAACATAATTTGTTCATATTTTTATTTTTCTTAAAGTCACTATCCTATTTATTAATGTATGTACTTTTATAAAAGATAAATTATATATTTAAATAAATTGAAAGATATCAATCATAAAAAATGTGAAAAATAATATGTACTTTACGATGAGTGGAAGGAGTTAACAAGATACATAAGACTATATTTGAAACTGTAAAAAAAAAATGTAACAACGCTCGTAGTAGTAATAGTAATGATAATAAGAGAAAATGTAAAAACGCTCATCGTAGTAATAGTAATAGTAGTAATAATAATAATAAATGTTACCCAGCATATGGTCAATCCAGTGGAAGGAAAAATGTGAGCAGTCCAATCTTTGTGAATGAAAAAGTTGCCATTCTCTCCGTTGAAATTATCAGGCACAGAGACAAACTGCAGATTTTTTTATTTATTTATTGTAGATTGTATCTGTACATTATATTTGACCTCCTCTGTATCTGTACATCATATGACCCCCTCTGTCAATTCCAATTCAAAGAAGATTGTACCCCAATGTTGCCATGTAGGTATGATGCGTGCACAACTCTCTTTTTTTTATTCTTAAGATGACCACTTGATACAAATTCAATGAAACACCAATTAATTCAATCTTCTTAGAACAAAAAAAAAAAAAAAAAAAAAAAAAACTTTAGAATAGATGCAATGACTCGATCATTTGTCAGTAAAGACAACATATCATTTTTTTTACCTGAAGATTATCGTTTGAAAACATAAATGAATACAAGTTCGAACTAAGACATAATTAAGGAGTAGATTAAAATAAATTTGAAAACAAGTTTAAGCAATTTTTGAAGATTTGATTGTCACGAAAATCATAATTTAAATTCTTTGGAAACACCCCATCGGCTTATTTTTTTTTAAAAAAAAAATGAAAAACAACTTTCAAAAATTCTAACAAAAGTAAGCTTTCTAAAAAAACTAATTTTAAAATTTTCAAGTAGTGAAAAATCTTTTTAAACTGGTGATGGTGAGACACTAGGAGTGGAGTGAAGCATTTCTTAGAATCTTGCATATATTATGACCTGTAAAGCTCTCACGCAGGACACAAACTGGCATCCATAAAATTTTGAAAGGAAAATTTTAAAGAACACCAGTCACTCTATTTGACTACTCGCAACTAAAATATATTTTTTTACTCAGACTTCACTTCCTAATTAAAATATGAAGACTATATATCCCTACTAAAAGTACCATGTGTTATAGAAGACCATTTCTTTAATGTAATGGATTTAATAATAAGACTAAAAAAGACTTTATTGCAGTGTTATATCGTCTTTTAAAATAGTTACATATAAAGAAATATGTATCTTAAATCAATAAATTGAATATACTTTTTACAACAAAATCACTTATATACATGTCTTGTTAGACAAATAGAATTGTAATTAATATTGCATATAAAAACCATAAAGTTCTAACCCACTAAAAAATCATTCAATTGTTATCTTAATCACTTAGATCTATTGCGAATCAAGTTTTGATTAAGTTAACAAACAACTTCCACTTTTTTGAGAGCACCGTTTTTTTTAAAAAAAAATCACTCACAACCAAAAAAAAAAAAAAAAAATTTCTATAAATTATTTATCTATACTAAACTATCTCCCTTATCATAGAGTTACGTGTTTGAGTCTTAAATCTTTATAATATAACAAATTTCAATTAAAAAAAAATTAAAGTTTACATAAAAAAATATTATATACCATAGGTGATACGTGTGAAGGCATCTTAGCAGGTGCAGCCGTTTTGTTTTATATTCCATGGGTCCCCCCAACCCCTGACAATCATTACTTCCAAAAATGAACTAACTACTATTGCCTTCAACCCGCACATGCATATCATATATTTTATTTCCACAAGCTGTCCATTTCAGCCAGTCAAAATGGAAGAAAAATGAAACAGCCTACCATGGCTGCCTAACGTTATGTTCATTCATTTGTTCATCAATCCTTTCTTTCAAACTTCTCGTCTCCTTAGTGTCTCATCTTTCTATTTCCCTTACACATCAATGAAAGAAAAGTAAAGTTTGTGTTTGAAGTCCATCGAAGAGAAATTAATTAAGCTTTTGATACCTCTCTCTCTCTCTCTGTGTCTCTCAATCTTAATTCCTGTCTATGCATGCATGCATGGGGAGTCGACGTCCCATGGGGATCAAGTGTCCTGCGCCGTTCCTGTTGAAGACGTACGAACTGATCGAACGGCCGGAGAACGGCCACGTGGTGTCGTGGAGCGAGGACGGGACGAGCTTCATCGTGTGGTCGCCGCAGGAGTTCTCGGAGGTCTTGTTGCCAAAGTACTTCAAGCACTGCAACTTCTCCAGCTTCGTCAGGCAACTCAACACTTATGTAAGTTTTAAGTGCATGATTATTATATGCATATGATATATATGCATGGTTTATTCATGCATATTCCATACAAAATTTATAATTCCATGTAAATACATGGTAGAACTAAATTTTGAGAATGAGTTCTCCTTTTTAATGATAAAATACTCAATGTTTGAAAGAGTTTGATGATTATGTAACTCTGTACTTAACGATCAAACATATTTTGTTTGTTGAACTGTGCGTTTGGATGAAAATTATATTTATAAAATGAAACTCTATAATTTCTAGTACTAATTAAGTTATATCTAGCTAGAAAACAATTTCATCAACATATATGATACTTTGTCTTACTTATCTCTTAATACACTTGAGGCTAAGTGGGAGGAAAGCAACTTATCTTATTTGTTATTAAAAAATAATTAGAATACATATAGACAATTTCCCCTATTTTAAAATTAAATGAGCCAAATAGAAACTTTTTTGTTCTATTCAAAAGCTAAAGTATCATTTATCCTCAATTTGTATCTTAATTTTGAAAAAAAGAATTGATGAATTTTTTATATTATAAACTTAAGATATCTTATCCTCATCCTCGAACCTTAACCCATTACAAACCAACCCAAAACTAATTAGATTCATCATGTAGTTTTAATGATTTATCATTTTTTTAATTTTTTTGAAAATCCATCACATCCAAGATATAAGTTTTTGCATATAATTTTTCATACTATAACTAGACTAACATATAGAAAACAGTTTCATTTTCACCACATTATTATTACAGTGATTGCATATCTATTGTACATGAACTTTGTGACTGCGTTTATCATTTTGATGGTTGAATTCTACGAAACCATGCACATAGCAGGGTTTCAAGAAGTCGGCTTCAGGGCGCTGGGAATTCCGGCATGAGAAGTTCCGGAGGGGGAGACGGCAAGAGCTCGGGGAGATAAGCAGGAAGCGGTGCAAGCCGAGCATTTTCCCGAGCACTCTCGAGCCTTGCAAGAAGAAGGAGGAGGAGGCACCTGACATGGACAACAGTGATGATCAATTGTTGTTGGAGGAGAACAAGAGCCTTCAGAGGCAGAATTCTGAATTGCTCTCTCAGATTGCCCAGTTCAAGGACCTGCAGGAGAAGCTGTTGAATTGTTTGTCTCAGTATGTGAGCACTAGTACCTGACTAAAATTTGATCTGGGACTAATTTTTTTAAGTGTGGGTGACAGTACTACATCTGATGGAACAAAAGATTCTTTAGCATGTTGTGCATTTTCAGCTTAGACATCATGGTTTTATAAGGAGTCTTGATCTTGTGACCACTAACATAACTTATAAAAAAAACATAACCACTATCTCAGACAAATCACTAGATGACATGTTCCTATCATTTTTTTGGTAAACATGTTCAGTCCCCATTGAAGTCTACACCGGTCTTTTTTTTTAAATCGTACACTATGATAGCGCAGTATATACTATATTATAGTTATCATAGCGTATAAGATTGTAAATGGATTGAATGTATCAACGCTTTTACTTTTATGATTGATCCTTATCAGTCACATAATTGATCAATTTTTTTTTTATTGCTCAGTCATTTCCCTCATATAATGGAGAGATTCACTATATGATGTAATGAATACTATACACCAATTGTCATATAACTACTTCCCCCAATGGCTGAGATTCATTACCATTTAATACTACATACTAACATACCAACTTTCATAGACCTATTTCCCCAGTGGCTGAGATTCATTACCATCTAATGATACATACCAACTTTCATAGAACTATTTCCCCCAATGGCAATACCGGATAAGTATTCAAGTGCTCTTTTTTTTGTTTCATTTAGTTTTATTTATTTTCATCAAAAAATTTATAATCATCATTTGTTGTTTAATTTTACCTTAGGTAAATTGAAGATAACTTGCCGATGAGATTTGAATAAGAGATTTTAACTTATCGATTGATAATATTCTATCTTTATATAAGTTGTTTGTATTTGAGGACGTATGTGAAAGATGTAATAGGCGTGACATATTTTAACATGTGCACGAGAGTGTTACTTAATGACCTTTTTAAAAAATGATTGTATGACATGTACTCTTGTGATTGGTCTAGATCATCAAATTGATCGATTTTTTGTTCATTAGATGATCATCATGAAGAAGTATTTTAATCCAACAACATATATTAGTTAAACGCAATAAACAATTCCAACCCCCTAAGTAGTTATCTAGATTTCTCCTAGATTATTACAACATTGGAGGATCCACAAATAATGCAGGCCAAATTTGAGATAAACAACATATGGAAGCCATCATCAGATGGAAGACCCAATAAGCAGGTGAAAAATCCAATTTTTGGCTTACAAACCCCCAGATAAAATCACAAAAACATTCAGTTATACATATTTGACAAATGCAGACATCACCAAGCTGCACTCACATGATTGTTTCAGCTCCAGATTAAATAAGTTCCCATATGAGAGTATAACTAAACAAATGAAAGCCAACATAACAATGGAAGACCCAATAAGCAGGTGGAAAAATCCAATTCTTGGCTTACAAACCCCAGATAAAATCACATAAATATTCAGTGATACATATTTGACGATCTGTACTCACATGATTGTTTCAGCTCCAGATTAAATATGTTCCCATATGAGAGTATAACTAATTAACTCTTTGAGACATGAAAAATCCTGCCTATTCAGAGAGGGCAGATTTAAGCTCCCCTGATTTCTGCATTTCAAGCACGATATCACTACCTCCGATAAACTCGCCCTTGTAGTAAAGCTGAGGATAGGTCGGCCAGTTTGAGAATGTCTTCAAACCCTGCCTCACATCATCATCGGTCAGGATATCGAAATGCCCAAAAGTCACCCCAACCTCCCTGAGAGCATCCACAACTTTCCTGCTGAATCCACACCTCGGATTGTCTGGCGAACCTTTCATGAAAAGCATAGCCTCTGATGAAGAGATCAGACTCCTCAGACGATCTTCAAGCGGTTCCTTGGGTAGGATCCCCTCCTCAGCTAGAACCCTCTTCAGCTCTCCACTCTTCTGCATCTCTAAAACGATGTCGGATCCACCAATAAGTTTTCCTTTTATGTACAGTTGTGGATAGCTCAGCCAATTCGAGAAGACCTTTAGGCCTTGGCGGACTTCATCATCAGTGAGAATGTCGAAACTCTCGAACTCGACCTTCTCCTGCTGAAGAATCTCAACAACCTTGCCACTGAAACCACACTTGGGCTCCTCCGGCTTTCCTTTCATAAACAACATGACAAGACTCAAATTGATGAGGCTTTCGAGCCGAGAAATTAAAGCAGAGCTCAAGCCAGAAGCAGTTTTAGCTCCGTTGGAGTGGGAAAGAACCCCATGATCTTTGAAGACTTCCTTTAATTCACCGCTCTCATGCATTGCCACAGTGATGTCGCATCCCCCAATAAACTCACCCTTGCAGTAGAGCTGTGGGAAGGTTGGCCAGTTGGAGAACTTCTTCATCCCCTCACGAACTTCGTCGTCTGTGAGTATATCAAAGCTTCCAAACTCCACTCCTTCGTCCTTCAAGATCTCAACAACCTTCCGGCTAAACTTGCACTTGGGCTGCTCTGGGCTTCCTTTCATGAAGAGGAAAACTGGGTGGGAATCCACCAGTTGTTGGAGACGCTCATTTAATGACGGTTTTTCAGTCTGGGAAGAATCATTTCCCTTTGCTTGCTCCTTGACAGTTTCGAGGACGGCAGGCCCTGCAGCTGTTCTAAGGTTAGCAGGAGCAGCAGAGTCTGCGTGGTCGATGGATCCTGTGAGTTCTGCGACTTTGTTGGCCAGACTGGACGGGTTTGCACCCTCTAGTGTATCCACGGTTTTACCATCCTGAGAAAGAAAGCTGGGATCTGTAAATAAAGGTTTTAAAGCGTCATCCGAGCTATCATTTGGATATGGATTACACTTGATTATAAATCTAAACTATAAACTAGGTGATCACTCCATACATACCAGTGAGCAAAACTCAGATAATAGAACTATGTTTCAGAAATCTCCATAAAAATGCATATACAAACACGATTAGAAGAACTAAACGAAAGCTACATATTCCCACAGACATGCACCAAGTAACCATCAATATCATAGAATTGGAGAAAGCTCAGACTGTGGATTTGATAATTTTCAAAATCCAATTCACGGTATTTTAGAAGTCTCAAATTTCTAGTTTCTGAGAAGGTGCACCAAAACACACCATTAAACCAAATGACAGCAAGTGCTTAACAAGAGCAGAACTAGATGGGTAAGAGAAGCATTTTACAACATCCAATTTGCAATTTATGAAAACCGAAACATCAGAATTAAAAGAAAGCACAGCTAGCAATTTTTAAAAAATATTGATGCAAAACCAGTTGGAAACCTAAGGAACAAATGTCAAATCATTACGTGGAAACCATCCTCTATTATACAATCACGTAATTAGAGAAGCAATACTGTGTCAAACACATTCTAACGTTATAAAATAGACCATGTATGTGTGTATGTAGCGTGAATCAGCTCAACAACATGCCATTTACAAATGCATAAAAAGAAAATTACAATTACAAACAACCACAAAAGCAAGGAAGAAAGACATGAGAGATTTATAGTTTCGCACCTTCAATCCTGTAAGAGAACTGTGTATCTACACTACAGGTTCCCTCAATTTAACAACCATTAAAACAGGACAGGGAAAAGGCAGAAGTGATTGTCTCATCTAATTATCGATTGCTTTAAACACCCTACCTACACTTGACGTTGTCAATCTACTAATACAAACATAATTGCCTGAATATCACGTAGAACTGAAGGAGAAAAAACATGAAAGGTATCATGAAAACAATTAGACAAAATAAAATATAAATTATATGACGATGAAATATGACCTCATGATTACAATCACAACTAGATCAAAACATATAATCTTATCCAAATTGATGATAGTTTTTCTATTTGACCAGAATTGTTTTTCATCTCTTTCAAAAACTGTTTCTCATTTTTATATTAAGGTTTTGACACAGAATTATCAAAGAAGAAGATTGTTAGTCCAAATGTATTTTGTGTTGGCTAATGTCGTTGACCTGGTGGGTGGACGAGTGTGTGGACAAATTACAACCAGAGTCATTCAACCGTCTGACTTATAAAGGCACTCATCCTGAGTGCTAAATCAGTGAATTCGATCATACGAACATAAAAAGGATTTCTTCCTCTCTGTGGAAGAATCAACAAACCCTATCCATTGCAAGGACATGCCTCCTATTTGTATACCCCTTTTCTGATACATAATCATCATCATCATTCATCAGTAATATACTAGGATTAGTGATCATAATGATACACCCATACCTTGCAGAAAACAAAATAAGGCACAGCAGAAACAAAATATGCTTCTGATAATTCTGGTAGTTCTTCAGCGTCAACCTGAAAAACAATTGTAATCTATCAATCAATAAAACAATGAAGACACCAACAACACTTTTTTTTTAAAAGAACTCTACAAGGAAGCATAAGATATGACAGCAAAACTCTGATTTGCATAAAACCATAATCTGGAACCCAAATTCCTGAATACGAATGAAAAAAGAAGAAGAAGAAAAGCTAAATAGTGTGGGTTTAGAGCTTTTCTCAACAATCTATATTCATATCCGGCATGGCTCATGTTCATTTTTTATTACATCAATATAATTAATTTTGAGATGTTTTAGAGATATCATACCATATGATACATGTGTTCCAGACTTTATGACATAGGATACAATTGTGTTCTGAACCATAATTCAAATTCTTTTTATCAAACAAGATATAAAACAACAATTACTTAAAACCATATTGGTTTCATATACTTTTGAAAGAGAACAAGAAACTGCTAAAAGACAGTGTCAAAAATCGCTGATGTCAAATAACTAACATCTATTATTTTTATTTAAAAAGAAAAAACACTAAAACATAGTGAGAACAGATGGTTTAAACTAATTGATACAAGTAATAACATATAAATTCGATCAAAAGAACGATGATTGCGCAACATACACACGCACGCACAAAGGTTAGATTTTTCAATCTCACTAGAAGATGTCTTCTGCCCATTGAATGGTGGAAAGCAAACCACTCATTTCTAAGGTCCTTATAATTGAAAGCAAAAATCACAAGAGCATCATATTTCCCACACTCAGTTCATTAAAAAAAAAGGGGTAAAATTTACACAATGGAACACTAAATCATCAAAACCTCCAATCAAATATTCCCCAAGTACAATGAACACCAAAACCCAAATCGAAAAAGGGCCCCATCATATTGATCATTCATTAAGACCCACAGAAAAACCTCTTTATTCAATGATTTCATCTCTATCTTCGATTATGCGCAAAAACAACAAACCCCATGTGATTTTATAACCAAAGGTCGAATTGATTGATGTTTTTCTGATTTTAAAGAATTCAATTTTTTTTGAAAGAGAGAGAGAGACCCGAAAGAAGTGTGCGAGGGGGAAGTCGGTGCAGAGGAGGGCGAAGACTTGGTCCATCTGCTTCGACGCCTCGCACCAACCCGCGAAGAAGTGCAGTATAACGGACTCTCCTCCGCGGATCACCCTGTCGAGCTCCTCCTTCGACCGCAGGTCCTTCATCACTCCGCCGCCGCCGCCGCCGCCGCCGCCCATGGTCTTCGGTTCCGTCCTAGGAAGAGTTGAAAGAAAATTTCTGCGTGTGTCGCGATCCACTGCTTGAGCTGTGGACTTTATTTTGCTGGAATCAAAACGGGACCAACAGTGTTGGTGGAATATCTGTTTTTTTTTTTTAACACAATTTTTTTTTCAGTTCAAATTACAATCTTATATATTTTATTAGCATTATGTAAATGTATATTCTGATAATAAAATTATATTTTCTATAAATACATTCATATAATTTATTAAAGTATATACTTTAATTTTTTTTAAATATACTTTATTAGATAAAGTATATAATTTTTAAAAAAATATTGGTACCCTGCAGAATTTGATCTTTGATAATCTTTTATGAAATATGGTGTTAGTCGACTTTTTCAAAGCTCGATTCGTAAAAAATAAAAAAATGTATGGACTAGAATTGAGACTGAAAAAGGATGTACATAACATTATCTTTTTTTTATCCTTTTTTATAACAAACAATTCGGTATAGATAATTATTACAGTATCAACAATTATAAGTATAATAAATTATTTTATGTTATGCTATGTTTTTAATTATTTTTGTGTAGAAAATATAATAATGAAGTTTTTATTATCTTGTATAAATTGTGAATAAAAATAAATAATATGCAAATATTAATTTAAATATAAAAATATGATTTGACAAGTAAGTTTCCTTATATCAATTGAATAGAACGAGTAACACCATGTCAAGGGGCCCTAAGATACTAATAACGTTTTATTTTATCTATTTTGATGTAACTATACGCAACTATTTATTACAAACAAATAGATTTTTTTTTAGCTTATTCATCCCAATTCCACATCTATTATTCTACACAAACATGTGCTTATATAGTACTAATATTATTACAGTCACTTGTGTTTTTAAGTTGTCCATGTACATATGAACTAAATACTTTTTTTAAAAAATATTGAAAATACATATTTCAAATTTTTTTAAATAGTTTACCTATTTTTTTATTCTTTTATCACTATATCATCTTAAATTACTAATCTGTCATTCTCTATAGTAAACGTGTTCATGATATAATAATACATAATAGTTGTTTGTTACAGATTATGATACCCAGGGTGCATATTTTCAATCTCGATCCATGTTCTATTTTCACAATTCACCATCCATTTTTATTCCCTTTTTAATCTAATATCGCATAAATTAGAATTTTTTTATTGAATAATATTATATTTTTATTTATTTTTTTGGGTGAAAATAAACAAAATATTGTTGATATAGTTATTTCAATTGGGAATGTATAAAGCATAGAGAAAATTGTAATTGTTCGAGGGAACGGTAATTAGATCGGTTTACAAAATAAGATTTATGATTTAGGTATTTTAAATTTTTAGAGATTTTTTAATGTTTACCACATATATATATATATCTATGCAAAAAATTGTTTATATCCACTTGAATAAAAAATACATTATTCATCTAATTAAGCCTATACACGTTATATAAATGACATGACAAGCTGTGATGTATATAATAAAGTTTGTATAAATGTCTTTTCTTTTGTGATGTTACACGTGGTCCTCATATTCAAATCCTAAATAGTCCCTTGTATAGTTTTATTTTATTAATAAAACATCTTTCATAAATGAAACCTGTATATGCTATTCGTTTGTACATTTCTTTTAATTTTTATAAAACACATAAAATATACAATTTAGAAAAATTAATGTACTTGGGATTGACGTAACATTGTCCTTCGCATCGTCCTCATAGACTTTTGTCGTTTTATTTATTTCTCATCATTTTTTAATGTTATATATAACTAGTGTTTTAAATTCATTTATTATTTTATTTTTTAAAAACAATTAAACATATATGTGATCAAGAGTTTACTTTACTCAATGGAAAATTGATATAACTTTATGTAAAGTTAGCTAGATCGTTTTTAATCCTATAAAATTAAAAAATTATCATCCAGAAAATATGTATGGCTAATGAATTTAGTCTCCGAGTTAAATTGTTTCAATAAACACATTTAAATAAGTTCTTACAAAATATGAAAAATTTGATTTAATCATTTTGATCTAAAAAATGTCTATGCCTTTTTCTAAAGATTCTAAAATGTCTTTGCTTTTTTTTAAAGATGTTTCTCCTATCTTATACTCACCAACAATATAAAAAAATCGATATGACTCACTAAAAACTTATGAAAATAAAAAAAAAGGTACCTTAAATCTCTTTAAAATCAACCATAAATATGGTTAGTGTATTACAATAATTTATCAAGTAAATTTTAAAAAGATATTACAATAATTTATCATGTATGATTAGAGTGAACAACAAATCTGATTAGTTTCGATTACGGTATAGACTAAAATAAATTTTATCAAGTAACATAGGGACTTTAAGGGATTTAACAATTTTATAAGGATTTTTTTCGATTTTTATAAGTTTTTAGAGAACTATATCAATTTTTTGAATATAGAAGTGATGGCATTTTGGTAATTTTTATTATAAAGTTAGGGTTAACCATACACCTTGGTAGTTGAGATGACAGTAGAGATTGAAACGAGATTTTACTATTAACATATGATAGAATCAGAAATAACTACTATCCGAATTCTATTATTTTTAATAATCTTTTAATTTTCTGTAATTAATATAGAAGAAAACATAACAGTTTTATCAATAATATTTCTGAGTTTCCTGAAAGTTGAAAATTACACTGGTTGTTGGATCTTATCAATAATTACTTTGAGTTTTTAGTTAAAAACTAGGGAGCGTCTAACCCCACCAGCCATTTTGCTCTTGACTGTTCCCACAACCCACTAAATATGATTTCCCCAAACTATCTCTGCTCTCCCTCTCATCCTTTCCCTCTCCTCCTTTAGCCGATTTGCATAGTGAAAGCCCTTTGTTCGGACTGCTTCTTCCATCCTCGTATTGCCAAAATTCATGTCATCCTTACGAATCACATTGTGCAATCCATCATTCCTTCTTCTTCTTGAATCATTTGAATATTAATGTTATTGCTCTCAAAAAAGAAACTAGATTCTAGAAATGTCCATTGTTTGACTTTATTGTGAGGTTAAATGATGTTTGCTCACTCATTTCTTATGTTTTTGTACTCCCTAGGAACTCAATCGTAATATGAAAAGTCCACGCAATTGTCATATGCACTCACTAATGTAAACTTATGATTCTAAATAAAAAAATGTGAACAAGTATGCTTAGGAAAAATGAACTCTCCTTATAAATCTTCATACTTAATTGTTTAAATGAACATTAGGAACAAATCATGGTAACATAGTGTAGTAGATTTACAATAATTTATTTTTCAAGTAAATTTAAAAACAACTTAAAAATGTAATGTTGTTACAATCAATGCTCTTATCACATGTATGGATTATGAGTGTACAAAGGTGGTCAAAGCACAATCTGAGTCAATATGTTTCCCAATCAGTATTACGTACTTGTCTTTGACTGTAGACTAAACATAAATTTATATCAAGTAACATAGGGACTTTAAGGGATTTAACAATTTTACCTATAAGGATTTTTTTCGATTTTTATAAGTTTTTAGAGAACTGTATCTGTCGAGAGGATTGATAGAATAATTTTTTGAATATAAGAAGTGTATGACATTTTGGTAATTTTTATTATAAAGTTAGGGTTACACCATACACTTTGTCAGTTGAGATGACAGTAGAGATTGAAACGAGATTTTACTATCAACATATGATAGAATCAGAAATAACTACTATCCGAATTCTATTATTTTTAATAATCTTTTAATTTTCTGTAATTAATATAGAAGAAAACATAACAGCTTTATCAATAATATTTCTGAGTTTCCTGAAAGTTGAAAATTACACTTGTTGTTGGATCTTATGAATAATTACTTCGAGTTTTTAGTTAAAAACTACAGCAGTAGTAGTAGTAGTTGAAAGAAAAAGGAAGAACTGTTGTATGCTTGGAAATCCGTGCTGAGCCGACGCAGAGACAATCCCATCCGACCATACAGAATCATCTATTCAATGAAATCCGCATTTTGCAGACCCGATTGTCGAAGCCGAGCTGGAGGAGGTGACACGCACTGGATTTGGTAACCACCGAAAAGCAAGAAAAACAAACAACACAACATTTCCATTTCACACTAAACATTTCCACTGCTTCTCCCACTCACAACACACACATACAGACAACAATATGCACTCATAAAACAAGCAAAGCAGTACTCACTCTGTTCACCCTTTGTTATCCCCCCCCCCCCCCCCCCTCTCTCTCTACAATCACACTGTAACAAGGAAGCAGAAGAAGAGATACCCAAAGAGAGGGGAAGAACAATGGGGGGTCCACTGGGGGCGATCATAGGTCGGTACCCGACGATGGGCAGGCCAGAACAGGAGGGCCCACAAGACGGAACCGGCGGCGGAGGAATCATACACCACAACAGGAAGTGCAGGGACCTGGTCTTCCTCTTCATCTTCATCGCCTTCTGGGTCGCCATGATCGTCAACTCAAGCTTCGCCTTTAACCAGGGAAACCCACTCAGGTCTGGGTCACTGTAAAAATCTCACCTTTTTGAGTTCGAGTTTGTGATTTTTCGAGTTGGGTCTGTGCAGGCTCACGTATGGGTTGGACTATAAAGGGAATGTGTGTGGGGACAGACACGGAGATCCGGATCTCCGTGAATTGGAGGTCAAGTACTGGATGAACCCAAACCAGGTTTATCAGAGTGGGTTCAAGAATACCCAGTCAGGTTGGGTGATGCGAGGGGTGTGTGTTTGATGGAGTGTCCGACGGCTTCAGAGGATTCGCTGAATTGGGTTTGCGATTATCCGGAGGGGGACATCAAACTGACAATCGATGAGTGGATCATCGGAACTACGATTATTACGAGTTCCTCACACCTGACATGAGGAATAGCTCTCTTCGGCTCCAGGGGCCTTGCTACCCTGTCATTTTCCCCAGTATTAATGGTGACAAATTTTTCAGTTTTTGGTGTGTTTTTGTGAATTTGGTCGTGTTGTTGCTATTGTTTTTGTGTAGAAATTTGAGTTTTTGGTTATTGGTTTGTTTAGTTTTGTGGAGCTGCCAATTCATAGCACGCGCCTCGAATGCTTCTATGCGGCATTGGCAGCAGATGGGTGGGGTGAATATTGATGAGAACATCATTATTGATAAAACTATTCATAGGGCCATCAATTCCCCCTCGGCCGTCTTAAAGGTTGGGAATTTCTTCTATTGAAATTTTATTATGTTGTTTTAGATTGGAATTCTTGTAGTGCCCTTACTCTGAGTGAATGTGAGAGATTTTTGTACATGATGTGCTAGCAATCCAGTTTGATGTTTTTCTTGCCACACAAAGGGTTGCATTGCTTTTTAAACTAGTTTAATCGATATCTTTGCAGTGTGTTGGTTATCAAGCTCTTGTCAGGGGTTTGCTATAGCCAAATGTGCCTTACCAATCATTTGCTGAGATTGCTTAACACCCTTTCATCTTGAAGAACATAAAAAGTATGTGTTCATTCTCAATTAAATTTACAGTCGAAGAGTTCTGATTCAGGAGAAATGATGCGGAGACTAAATTAAGAAGAAAAAAAAACAAACTGAAGAACTTTGAACTGTATATAACATGAAAAATAGAAATAAATTGTAATTTGCATGCTATCAAATGACAAATGCCCTTTTCGTTTTGTGTGATGATCCACTCTTTGTTTTCACCTGTCAAATATGTTTTTCCATTCATCTATGCTAAGTAATTATGTTAATTAAACTCAAATATATTGATTTCCTGCATTAGTGTTTGCATTATATCATCATTTGACTGGTGGTGGTGTAGACAACATCTGCTTTTTGCTTACATTCTCCTCTTTTGCTTGACTTGCAGAGGTATGTAGCAGATATTGGAAAGACGTGGCCAGTGTTAATAGTGTGTGGTGCAATACTCCCTTTATTTTTGTCAGTGGTCTGGCTACTAATGATTCAGCATTTTGTTGCTGGAATGACATGGATAACAGTTTCTGTCTTCAACATTCTCATAATAGGAGTTACAATGTTCTTCTACACTAAAGGTCAGTCACATATTCTTTTTTTTTGGTTGGTAAGTCCAAAATTGTATTCCTAAAAACTATATGGCAAATGTACAAAAGGTGCCAGTGGTTACAATGAGATGCCATTTTAACCAGGTTGGAGGGAAAGAAGGGTGTGGCGAGGGAACAAACTCAATAAACTGAATCTGTGCATCCACCTCACCCCTTTCAAACCACCCGATTATACAAAAAGAAAGAAACGTCAATTACAATACAACAACAGTAATATAAAGTAAGGCTACATAAGTTTTTCCCTGAGATATGGAATTCCACTTCTATCTCTGTCAATGAGATCTTTCAGTTCAAACATGAGATGGGTTGAACCGAGTTACCCTCAGATGACCTTGCGTGCAGCCAGGCAGTTGCCCTCCCTATGGATGTGTGAGAACTTAATGTTGGAGAAGGAGGTGCTATCATTTCGAATTGAATTTACCAGACATCACACTGTCCATGGCACCTTGCAGCATGTAGTGACCCACAATAGTGCAACTTTTGAATCGCTTTCCACCCAAAGACTTTGAATGCCAAGCTCCAATGCCAATTTCATGCATTGCCCGATCGCCATTAGCTCTAAATGGTTGATCGTCCGCCCGGAAAGTCTTTGCTGCCTCTGACATGATCTAAAGACCCAAATGATCTCGAAGGAGGAACCCATATCCTGCTCTGTCCTCCAAAAGGGAACCATCCGTGTTTGCTTTGATCCAACAAACAGCAATTCAAAATAAAAATCAAGAGAAAAATTAAAGAACATAAATGCGCATCCAGGGAATCGAACCCTGGTCAGTACCGTGGGAGGGTACTATGATACCACTACACCAGATGCGCTTTCATTTAATCATTTGTATATTCTTACCGTGCTATTATTCATTTGTATAGAAATTTTGTCCTCCTGCCATATGGTGGATTTGTGATAGAACTAGAGAATAATTTTTTTCATCATTTTGTTCATGAACACAGGCATGCATCTGTTTGTTTGAGAAGAAAAAAAAAACAATTTTAAACCAAATATAGCTCTCTAGATCCCAATGGCTATTTTGGTAATTTTTGAATAAAGCTCCTCATTGGCACTCAATTTCAAATTTAAACTGTTTTTACGGAATTAAATTTAAAAACAATTTAAACTGTTAATTATAATATCTACCTATCTTTGCTGATATTGCCCAACTCTTATTGAACTATGATCACATGCATTGCCATGATTTTTTCACAACAAAATGAATCATACTTTTAATATAATTTTAGTTGCGAACACACTGTTTTAAGGTTTTAGTTTAATGTATGGGGCCAGAGGTAACTTGGAACATAATTCGTTTTTTTTTCTTGCAAGAAACTAATATTTACTTGATTTATTCTGACAGAGCATGTGATTTCCTTTACTCATGAATTTATCTATTTCAGCTGGGTGGATTGGAAATGATGCCATATCCTCAATTATTGGTGTGGGAGATCCCTACTATAGCACAACTGGAAGGGTGTGTCTCTATTATCTGATGTCATTTTAATTCCATCTGATTATTAGCTGATTTTTCATAATTGTTTGTTTCAGGAACTTAATCATTTACGTGTTGCCACTGTTCTCATGACAATTGTGATGGTTGTTTGCATTTTGTCCACAATAGCAATTGTCCGTCGTATTCTTATGGCAACATCTGTTTTGAAGGTAAGCTAGCTCAAATATTCCCCATGTTTCAATACATGCAGTGAGAAATGACTAAGAAAATATATACTAATATGCCTGTATAAAGTATCTCTTGCTCCTAAGCTCATCAATTAATGTGAGATTCAAATTGGACATCTTTTTTTTGTGTTCAAAATTTCTGTAAAATCTAGCAGGATTTTTGTGGGGACCCCTATATTAGCTGCTCCTAGCAATGAAAATTTGACATTGGTTAACATATGCATTTCTTTGTTTCATTCTTCTATTTGGAAGTAAAACCTGAGCATTATAGCCGCTCTAACTTGGTCGCAGGTTGCTGCAAAGGTCATAGGCGAAGTTCAGGCACTCATCGTATATCCAGTTATACCATATATTATTCTTGTGATATTTTACATGTTCTGGATTTCTGCGGCACTTCATCTGTTCAGCTCTGGTCAGATTCTGCAAAATGATTGTCAAGATTGCTGTGCATATGACCTCAAGATCAACAGAGTAAACTGTGATAGTTGCTGTGGCTACAGGATCCACTACACTCCTCATATTGCTGTTGCTATCATATTCCACTTGTTTGGATGTTACTGGGTAACCCAATTCATTGTTGCATGTTCTTCAACTGTCATTGCTGGATCTGTTGCTTCTTATTATTGGGGTCGTGGTGAGATATCGGTGAGTTCCAAACCACATCATGACTCAGAATGCCAAGTTGTTAATTAAGTTCATATTTAGTTAACTGAATATGTTGTTGACCATAGATGATCACTGCCCTATGCAATCCTTATAAAATATTTGATACAAAGACTTTCTAAGCTCCAAAGTACATCTTTTCAGGTGAAATAAAAAATTTGAGAAAAAAAGGATATTTCTTTTTAAACCATAATATGATTGTTAACCTTAAAATTGAGAAGAAATATTTCTTTCCAAAAAATAAGTTAACAATCATATTATGGTTTACAGAACAGATAAATATGTCTGTTATTTTATAACAACATAAAAATAAATATTAAAATGGAATTCCATTATTTTTAATCTTCAATGTTTATATCTATAAAGCTTCTGATCCTTCAATATAAAAATGATTGTGGTGTGAGAATTGTTTTTACTAGTCCTCTAATTTATATTATCTTCACTACTTCGTGTTTCTTCTTGTTAATCAGTGAAGAAGTTGTTTAATGCAGCAGGAAATTCCATTTCTCCCTGTATTTTCCTCGATGAAGAGGCTCATGCGTTATAGCCTTGGTTCCGTTGCGTTGGGTTCTCTTGTTGTATCTATCGTTGAGTCCGTTCGCTCTATGCTCGAATCAATACGTCGTAGACTGAAATATACTGATTCTGCACCCCTCAGCCGGATAGGGAAAGTGACATCATATTCTTCTAAGTGCTGTCTTGGAGGCATAGAGTGGACCATCAAATCGGTGAATCGCAATGCATACATAATGGTAAACTTTTAAATTACATCTATTGCATATATACTGAAGCAAAAAAAGAATTTTCCAGTGCAACATAAGCATGTGACAACATGGGGTTATTGTATATCATCTACTACATTCTGCAAAATGATTTTTTGTTCTGAATTATGAATGCTAAATTTGCTTAATCTCTATGATTACTTGTTCTTATGCAGATCGCGATAACCGGTAAAAGTTTCTGCAAGGCTTCTGTGATAGCGACAGGCTTGATAATGAACAACATTCTGCGTATAGGAAAAGTAAATGTTATTGGTGATGTTATTCTCTTCCTTGGCAAGTTATGCGTCAGCCTCTTCAGTGCTGTTTTCGCATTCCTTATGTTGGACACCCACAAGTACAGTTCTGCGCATAACAAGATCTCTTCTCCACTTTTTCCAGTTTTGGTGAGCTTTCACAACTTCTGTCTGGTTTTCTAATCTTGATTGATCTTTGAACAGAGGGCTAAATTTCTATCCCAGATTCTTCCTGGAAGTTTTATTTTGAATTGTTGGTCTTGAGGGGAAAATATAACTTGCTGTGGAATATTTTATATTTGATATTTCCACTTCCATAATTCCACAATCATGTGAAACAGAAATCATACTTCATCCAGGCATGTTCCAACTGCCTCCAAGTGGTCTGAACTTTTGAAAAAGGCAAAAAAACAGCTTTTAATTATAAACAATGAAAAAATGAGCTTTTCAAAAATCTTATAAAAGTATGCTTCCTCGGAATCTAATTTCAAAAAGCAGCTTTAAGTGAAAATTTCATTATCAAACCTGTTTCCAAGTGCTACCACAGTGTTTGTATATATGTTGATTATACTTGGTTTTAGTTTCTGACAAATCCAACTATTGTACATGCAGGTTTGCTGGGGACTTGGTTACGTGGTCTCTACTCTTTTCTTCGCGGTGGTGGAGATGGCAATCGATACGATCATCCTGTCGTTCTGTCAGGATGCAGAAGAGCATCAAGGGACTGCGCAATACGCTCCACCCCTCCTTATGGAGACACTTGACGTCAAGAAGAGACGCAGAGACTCACCCAAGGATCATGAGCACATCTCTACATTTCGTTGATTTCTATTAATCTGCAATCCAAAAGGCTCAAGGTGTCGTGTTTGGCCTTTTGAGGTGTGTGGTCCTTCTCAAATAGCTCTTTGTTTTACTGAAAAGCCAACTTTCTTCCATGTTCTGAACCTCTAGAGTTCTTTTTTTTGAGAGTTTCTTCATAGGAAATCAGGCATGATGGATCAAAAAAATGTATACATCGAACATGGACTAAAATAAACATGTAAATAGATCAGATATTTTAAAGTTCGTATATACTTTTACATCTTTTATTAGATTCAAATATTAATATCTGAGAGCGGATATGAATATGTTTTATGATGATTCAAGCGTATAAATATGGGTTCTAGTTGGAGCGATCAACTAAGCAGTAGGATTGAAAGATGATACAATTGAAAAATTACAAGTTAGAATTGATAAAAAAAAAAAAATTTATAATAACAAATTAATATGTAATCAAAAATCCTATCAAGACCTCCAACAATTGAGAATCACTAAAATACCCCTAATAAATATTTAACACATCTCCCAAAACTCTTAAGGGTATTTTTTAGTCGATGTCTGTCTTTTGGAATTCATCACTTTGCTCCTTCTCTTCATCGGTATGTCGGACTATCTTGAGTCTGTCAGAGTTGCTCTACTTTTTTTGAGTTTGTCAGAATTGGTGGTCCACTAAATCAAATATGTCACGATGCATTTCTGCGATACTACAAACGCTAATGGTAAAGCGTAACGATGTCTTCATGCAACACTGCAAAGACTGATGACGAAGTGTAACGAGACCTTTCTATAACTGCAAACATTGATGACGAAGTGTAATAAAGATGGAGAAAAAAAAGAAGATTAAACGCGACATGAATTGCAACGCATGGACACAATGACGACGACGATGACAAATCTCAAGGAAGAAGGAGATCCAAAGAAGAGAAAAATAATGAGCGGTGCGTAACATACAGGCTACAAGCAACAAGCGCAACGGAGACGACAGCGACGAAAGAGACTACAGTGTGCGCAAATATGATGGTGCGCTGGGATGATGGCACACGGAGACGACAATGGTGGATCTCAAAAGAAGAAAAAGATCCAAGAAAGAGAAGAATGTTGACAGCGCAACGGCGCGTGACGAGAGGCAGCACGAGGCGGCGGCCGGCAATGGCTGGCAGCAGACGGCGGATCTGACAGATCCGGGATCGGGTCGGGGTCCTCAGACGTTCCTCACTTGATATTAATTCAAGATCAAGGCTTTACGTGAAATCAACCATTAATCCTCAACTAATCAAGATTAATATCAATTATTGTTTTGTGAAAGGGCCCGTCTCCAATCCCACCGATCAAAAAAAAAAAAAATTGGTGGTTGGTTGTTTCCACCGATTCAGTTCGACCGAATTCGGTCGCCATTTCAGGTTTTGGGTGACCGGACTTGGTCGCCGTTTCAGGTTTTGGGCGACCATAATTGGTCGTCATTTCGGGTTTTGGGCGACCATAATTGGTCGAACATGGTTCAAAACTATATCTACTTATTTTTTTGTAAACAAATAAATTTTTGGATTTATCGATCATATTCTACATTTATTCTTTCATCCAAACAATAACTAAAAGATTAAAAAAAAATGTAAGTAGATATACTTTCAATTAATTCAAATTTTTATAGAAAAATATCTTATTAGACAAATATATATCATTTTTAAGTTTCGTTTGAATTCGTAGTTAAGATGAATTTTTGTTTGAAAACAAAAAAACGTACCAGTTGATCCAAACACATTTTATATTTAACTTTTGAAATTTGTCTGTAACTTATGTAAAAAAAATTGTTCTTATATTCTACATTTAAGAATAATTATTTTTTCTCCCTATATTACAATTGAGATTTGGAGTGATATGAAAGATTCAAGGAGGATACACGTCGTGAGATTATGTTTTCAAGAAAAAAAATTATAAACTTTATTACAGATCCTGTTCGACCAGATTCGATCGCGCGAAACCTGAAATGACGACCAAATCCGGTCGCGCGAAACCTGAAATGGCGACCAAATCCGGTCGAACTGATCGGATCGATGGGGATAGCAAAACACCAGTTTTTTTTTATTTATTGATTGGTGGGGTAAGAAAATCGGTGGGTGGGACTAGACGGACCCTTTGTGAAATCCGCGTATGAGATCTCGCCAAATCAGCACAGCATGTGTATGATCACCAAATGTTACGTGAAATCAGATCTGATATGTTGCGTAGAATCATGTATGACACCGACGAGATCCGGCGTGTGGCGTACTGTGGCGTAGAATCACGGGACGGGCTGCGCACGGGAACGACAGCGTGACGGTGATGACGATGATGCTGCAACGATTATGACGACAGTGCGATCGACATGCCTGACAGAGACTAGCGCAAAGACAACAGATAAAAGTTCTCCCCCGTTCTGATTGAGGACTTCTTAATCAGAGCGGATAAAAGTTCTCCCCCATTCTGATTGAGGACTTCTCAATTAGAGCGGGAAAAGAATGATGAAATTTTTTTTGTAGATCTAGTATTTTTTTAGATGATTCTGATATCATGTTAGAATAAGAGAGAAAATAATTATAAAACTCTTAAACTCTTATCCTATCAGAGAGAGAGAGACTTACATGATATAATCTAACACAAGACGTATATTTGATGGATAATTTATGGTTTTTTTGGCATTTGAGTACCTAAAATACAAATCAATCATGACATCAAAGGAAACCAGACAACTACAATCAAACCCAACCATGATAAAGCATCTAATAATAAAACTTAAATAAAACAGAACCAGTTAGAATCAAAAGAGAAACATAGAATCACTGGGAACCCAAACATTGATGATGAACACTAGCCCCTCCTCATGTTCCTGACCTTGTACCACCCTCTCTTGCAGGATTGGCCCACCACTTTTATTCCCTTCTGGAACAGGTTCTTCAGCTCCTTCGCCCTCTCCTTCACCTGCTTCTCGAAATCTCCCATTCTCTCTCTCTCTCTCTCTCTCTCTCTCTCTCTCTCTCTTCCAGAATAAACAGAGGTAATTATTGTTGGGAAGATATGGATGGGTCAGCCTGTAAAGAAGGGGGGGAATAGAAGAAGAATAAAAAAAACTGGCTTTTCTTAGGATGGGCAGTTGCTTTGCCAGCGCCAAAGCGTGTCATGGATATATTGGAAAGTGATTCATGGAGAATCTATAGGGAAGATCTGTTGACTTGTTATTATCAGAAGGTTATACTAATTTTGAAAATAAAATGTGGTCCCTTATCCGAGAATGAATAGAAATCGATGGGATCCTGTCCCATCTTGGAATATAACGTGTATTAGAGAGAGAGAGAGAGAGAAAGAGAGAGAGAGAGAACGGATATGAATAAAGGACTTGGAAAATCACCGACCATAGAAAGAAAACTTGGAAAATTGGTCAAGTAGCATTGATGAAAGTTTTTATAAACATGCATGATTTCAAGACTGGGGTCCAATATACATGTTCTTCAATACTTAAACTATGAATAATTAGTCATTTTCTCCGTTTGGATATGAGTTTAGGTAGATTCTGCATTTCAAAAGTTAAAAATTTTAAAACTCATATCTAAACACATAACATTTAGTTTTTCAAACCACAATCTTCCTTTTTAAGATAAAAAAATCTTGAGATTGAAAATCTAATAAAACATAGTTTTTCAAAAGTTGGGTTTGAAACATAAAATTTTAAGAATCTTAGATTTTGAACCTCACATTCAAACGCACCTTAAACTATGAATAATTAGTCATTTATTAGATCATTTTTCCCTTGAATCCCATCATGGAGCATTGAAAGGAGAGAGAGCTATAAATATGTATATATATATATTCTAAAAATTTAAGATTTATGTTTAATTAAAGGCATTTGAATTTCTGTGAACACATGTATAATTACATGGAGCATATCGTGCAGTACAAGATGGCAAAACAAATAAGGTCCCATGGTCCCGGCGGGGCTCGAACCCGCGACCTTCGGCTCATAAGACCAACGCTCTAACCAACTGAGCTACGGGACCTAGACATTTAGTAGGTTCAATTTTATTTTTTTATACATTATACATTACCAAATTTCATTTTCCCCTTTATTTGAGCACTTGATTTATAGCCCAATATGTATACTTGGGACAGACCCTAGGGCCATCGATAAAAACATATTTCGTTTTTATTAATATTTTTGTGTGTTGGTATTAATTAAAAAAAATATATCCATGTCTGAACTCTGAATGCATACTCCCCTCATAAATTCACCTACCAATAGTTAAGCCCACTTACAGTCAGGACTGACCCTAAGCATAACAATCTCAAGTTTGTTTTTTTTTTTTTTTTTGATAGTTAGACCTGGGAAGGCTATCTTTTATATAACTAGTTGTTGTGTATGTGCAAAAGCACATACATAAAGTCTAACATATGTTTTGATTAATAATCATGTCAAATATTTTAGTTACAACAACATTTTTACAATAATAACTTCAAATATAAGAAATTTGGTGTCTATAGTTTACCCATTAAAATAATAGTGTCAAACATGAAAAAAAAATCATATATTCATAGTAGACAATGTCTCATACGCGTTTTTTCAAAATAAAAAATATAAAAAAATTAAGAAGAAAAGCTACCAAGAAAGCACACCCTTAATTGTTAAATACATTAATCCCCAAAAAAATGATCTAAGCAAATAAAGTCAATGCTTATACATAATTATAATCGATTCAAAAGAACTAAATAATCCAAAAATTTTAATGAGAAATATTCAAACTAAAATAAAACAATTGTCTCATGTAAAATATGAATCAATTTGGAGTATTGCAACTTCAGATAACAAGAGAATTGAAAGAACCGAATAGAAAAATAAAAACAATATGATAAAGAAATTTAAATAAATTATATGAAGGAAAACTTTCCAAAAAAATATTGTAAATATATATTTTTTACACTCTCATTTAATTGAAAAATAATATTAATATGAAATAATTTTATTTGAGACTGGTTTACTTGTTTTAAATATGCATTTTGAAACAATATAAATTTTATATTTGAAACACATATAAATTTATTTTTTAACACACACAAGAAAAAAGATAATACCAAATGGTAATGAGAATCTAACTAACACAAGTAAAAAAAAGTATTTGAAAATGTAATTTTTTTGTTTGAGATAATTTTGGGACAATAGATTAGATATCGTTTGATAAAAACAGAACACAAAAAAAAATTACATATTGTTAGAACAAAGTGAAATACACGTCTAATATTATCCTTTATATTTTTTTTAATCTATATATAACAACATATATAGAGAATCGATCAATTGATAAGCACATTAAAATGACACATCAGAAGTTGTATATATTAATATTTCATAATTATAATTTATTTTTATAGCTTTCACATATATATTAATTTTTTAATATTATTTAAGTTTTATTATTTAATTTTTTCTACTTATGTTTTCACACTTACGGAACACTTGGTTTGATTATATTTATTTATTTATTTATGGATTTACTGGTCTGACATAAATAATAGTTACATTGAAAAATTAATTTTTTAAATGATTTTGTTGTAAGTATTAACATATAATTTTTAAACCAAATTTTCTACTAAATTACATGTAAAGGAAAAAAAAATTAAAAAACACAATCTGTTTGAAATAAACCTTACTTAAATATAATCAAAACAATGAACCATACAAATAGAAAGAGATGGAAAATGAGTGAAGTCAATTCTAACCATTTTTTGATTTGTTGTTCATTGGATTGAACCACTGCCTTGCCTTAGAAGTTGTGATAGAAGGAAAAGTTCTGATGAATAAGTAGATTATCGATGTCTTATTAAAAAACCTATATGAAAATAATTTAATAGAAAAAATCATATATCATATAAATGAATCATATAATCATATAAATCAGATGATGATTCATGTACTCTGCAAGAACTGTTAAATCATATAAATCAATTGAAGAGAACAAACAAGAAAAATAGAGAGATTGTAAAAAAACGGATTGAAAAGATAAAACAATCAATATTATGTAATTAACAAAACGGAAAGAATAAATTTAATGCATTACAATTAATACATTTACATATTTTGTGATGACTAAGAAAAAGAAATGAATGGCAGAAGATGAAAAACAAATGTTTAATAAGAAGGTGGGGAGGTGATCCAAGTCCATTTGATGCGTAGATGAATGTGATCACAAGGGAAAACGAATCAATTGAATGCATTGCAATTAAATACATTCATAATTTTTGTGATGAATGGTAGAAGAGGAAAATATGCAAACATTTAATAAGAAGTTGAGAGGTTATCCAAGGCCATTGCACGTGTAAATTTTAACAAATGAAGGGGATTGAAGATTAGTGAATGGATTGTTATTGTTAAAATATTAATAATTTTAAAATTTAAATTTTTGGCCATTTGAAGACGTGATTTGGATTATATTAAAAAGAAATTCAAACTAATATGCAATTAAAAATAAAATTTAAACAGATTTCATTATATCTTTTATATATATCCTAAAATCTTCTGAATAAAATCATATTATAAATTTATAATCCTAATTTAAAATTGTCATATTAACATTAAAAAATAGTGAAGAGGGAAATAAAATGCATTTTTCTTAATATAAAGCTTACTATAAATACTAACATTAAAAAAACATATTAAATTTCCTAATTTAAAGGAAAAAATGAAATAAATAGCAGAATTTACAATATTAATTACGTCTATTTATTGTTCAAGTCATATTTTAATTATAAGTTAATAAATATATTAATCTAATTTTAATTGGTCACAATGAATTATATTTTGAATATCCTTTCATTTTATAAGCATCAGGATAATATTATAATATCTAAATTTAATTATAAGTTAATAAATATACTAATATAATTTAAGTTGGTAACAGTGAATTATATTTTGAATAATATAGATAAGTATTAAAAATGGTAAAATGGTCAAATGACATATTTTTAGTTTAAGATATTTTTATATAGTAATATAAATAAATATCTCTTTATCCTGATGATATTATGATATTCAATTTTAATGATAAGCTAATAAATATGTTATATGATGAATTGTATGTATTAGAATAAACTATTAATGTGATTAAAATGATGTAAATAGATTTTGATTGTGACTAAAATGGTAAAATGATTGTGATTAAAATAGTGTGAATGGATTGTAATGGGATTGAATGGATTGATAAGGGTAAAATGGTCAAATGACAGATTTTTTTGATGTTAAGACCTGGGATAGGCTATCTTTTATATAATTAGTTACAGTTACAAAATATTGGAAGATGTATCGCTCTTTACAAACTTTATACATTCATGCAAATTATCTATCATTTTGTAAATGCATGATCATCCGCTAGTTGTTTCCTTATCTTGGAATTCTGCGTTCGTATGGCATATTTTGCCAAAACCTCCGGGGCTTTAATATGTTCCCTACCAACCTTTAATGCACATACTGCGTCCCCTGATTCCCGAGACATTTTTGATATCTCGAACCAAGTCCTGAAATTGAGGAGACCCGATCCATCTTGATGGAGAGGCGAACCCAAACTTCCACGTCTGAACATATGCAAATTGAACAAACTTTACCATTATAATCATCTCCATACTTCTACCATATTTGTCCTGTATCATTTACGAATATATACAATGAAACACTTGTCAAATACATCCCATCCACAAACTTTACCACTATGGGCAAGACAGGGACTAACAATTATAATACCAATTCAGGCTCACATAAAGATTATCTAAGAAACAAAAATAACACTGTATCCATGTGAAATATTTTCCCAAGTAACACATTTTAACTAGTTCAGAAGTTAAAAGGACAGTGGAAACAGCCAAGTATTTGCACACAAACCGCACACAAGGACAGCTTTCAATATGGCTGCTCTGATGAGTGAAACTTCTGATAAAGCTACTGCTTCTTTCAGTTAATAAATCTATCTATACATATTTTCATCAGCAATAAAGAAAACTACAGTAACTGTTCATGCATGTATTCATCTTTGCCTCTCTTTACCATAACCACCATATATATATTATGTATATATATGCTCAAAATTTCCATTCCACAAAAACAGGAACAGAAAATACACTAACTTGTCATCCTTCATTCTCTCCATGCAGTTGAAGGCATTGAAGCCGACCTCATGACCATGTTTTGCGGAGCTGTGAAGGCGAGGAAGGCACTGAAGCTGAGATTTGAAGAAGAGGTGAACATACATTGCTCGAGTTCTCATAAGCAATAGCTGTGTGATCTTCAGTGCTGTTCACATTGTCTGATATAATGGTAGGATCATCGGTTGGCTGAAGCTCGATTTCTATGTAATGGTCATGGATTGTGTCTTCGAGTAACTGATCGTCTTCTTCCAGAGAGCACACTGTGCTCGTCTCCGTGCGTATTGTCGAGTCATCGGTGCTCCTTCGGTGTCTCCTCCTCTTCCTTGCGTCCTTCCCCCACCCGTGGATCGTCTCCCGGATCCTACGTGGGATTAGCGCAGCTTTGTAGTTCGTACCCATCTGGATGTTTCGATGCACGGAGAACAGATTAATAATAGTTGATGATTTTCACATATAATTTTGTCTTTCTGATGAATTTAGACAAACAGATAAGACTTCGAATTAAAATGAGTCAGGTTCTTTAGTGGTGGTTCTAAGATACAACTGTAAACCCTGTTTGTGATGCAACATAATCTTATAGGGACAGCTTGGTAATCTGGATGGATAGATATTGGAGCAGTTTTTGTTTGCTTACATTTATCTTATTCTATCAGTATCATTTTGCCTTGTAATGCTTTTTTGGGTAGTATAAGGTATGGAAAGGCTATTCCAGCCCCCTTCCCTTTAAATTACTATCAGGATTTATATAAGCTTATCCAAGCATTGCTATCGAGCTTAATTCGTCCTAAACAAACAGGTTTTTTTTAGCTATTCCTGTCCTATTGGCCCTTATTCTGCACCTGAAATGGGAGCTAAAGGAATACCTGTGTGACCAGAGCATATAAAGGCAAAGTGCTGTAGCTGCAGAGGAATTGCCCCACAAAGCTGAAAAAATAATGAGCACAATCAGATGACCAATAAATCTCACAAAATATCGTATATGAAAAGTGAATGAGTTAAGTAACTAGCATACCCCAAAGTCAGCCGTGTGTATACCAGCCAATGTTTTCTAATGAAGCATGAATCGTACCCAAATTGCCACTGTAGGTACATAAAAAAAAAATCATTTCTTTTAGTGATTATGAATCTACGTACTGCACAGGACAGATTTCTTGAAGAGTATGAGTGAGTCGCCTGATCTGATTAAGAGCTAAATTGTGCTTGAGAAAGTACCCAGAACCAGAAGAAGGAAGCCAGTTCAAATGCATTCTGCAAAAGTGTTAAAAAGTTACTACATTGAGACACCGGGTAGAGTAATTTTTTTTTCAAAATTTGACACCACATGAAATATTTTTTTCAACCTGGAAAAGAATAAAGTGGATCAAAGATAATAAAAGTTCTGGTTTGTTAAACCAGAATAAATCATCTCGAGGCTTTATCTTTGCGCCAGTACCGAGGTCAGTGATGCCCGCATTCTCCAATGCTAGTGTTGCGATGATGTGCTGGAGCTTTGCACCCACCAGAATAACAAGCTGCAAGGGCAAATTTGGACTTTGAATTATATGGTTTTCGAAATTGAAGAACTCTTTAATAAATAAAATTTCTTTAATGATGTCACTACAACAAGACAAACTTACAGTTATAGGAATGACCGCTATCCAAAAGTAAAGATTGGATCCTGCAAGATGAACGAACCATTGTCATTAGATGTCATGGACGATGGTGTGGGAGTAGAAGTTCCACAACTGTAACATTGTATGAGAACCTCAAGATACTAAATCTGGAACTCTGGAACCAGAGAGAATTCCAATAGTGTTGAAAGAACTGTGAGTGAAAAAAAGTGGCTATGCAGTGCTACTGATGCATCACCTTTTATGTTAAACATCATGAAAGCAACAACGAATCCCCACAGTTGTGCACTGCCATACATCAAAGAAAATATCAGATATTCAGCCTCATTGAAAAATCTTACAATTCGGAAAATGGGTACTTATATACAAGTTATATCTACAAGAAATAATTGGGAAACGCAATAAATGTCCAATGAAGGTTCAACAATTGGAAAGGGTTGTAACTCAAGTGCTTTTGAAGTTTTTGTGTGAAGGCCTTCCTCCTTTCCCTAGGCCCTCTCTTCTTTCTTGATGATTTTATGTTCTTGGTTATTTATATGATTTATTTATTAGAGATCCCATGTCTTCATTTTGTTTAAGGTGCAACTTATTCTAATAATATTGCTCCTATCTTTATTCAAAAATATAAATAAATAAATCAATGTACAAGAAATGATGTGGATAAATTTTTAATCTTGAAAATATTGCTGATGTCATAAATCCAACCAATATAAAACTACCTAATTTTGCTTTCAACAGTCAGTCCTAGAATCTATACATCAAACTATCTGAATGAGTTGAGGCAAACCATGTTAATAGAAATAGAGCATAGATAAACTTTACCTGACACCAACAATCATTTTGAATTCCTCTTCCATCGAGCGAATCATATAGCTGTGAAAATCATACTTTGACGTGAGATTGTGGTTCTGCCAATTAAAATAGAGAAAACATCTGTCATTAACAGGATAAATCAAAACAACCAATCATACATATAACAAGATATTAGAAGATAACATTGTGTGTGTGTAACTTCCTCAATCTATCAGAGAGCATGGGCAAGGAAGCAACACAACATTATTTGGAAATGCTTTAAATATATTGCATACCGTGATGAAACCCATGCGAAGTGTGAGGTAATCTGCACGTGCAACAGAGCGTCCAAATTGACGGAAAAAACAGGTCTGCAGAGTAAGAAAACCATGGATGTGAAGTGTGAGGTAATCTGCACGTGCAACAGTGTGTGCATGACATTGTTCAATGAACATTAAATACTTTAATCAATCCTGGAAGATAATGAGCGAACCAGAATCTTAAGAAAGTAAAAAAAAAAATTATAAATGTTTACGTGGAGACAATAATATGTGAATCAATCAATCACTTTTATACTAATATATAGTATAAAATATATATTTTTTACTAATATATCAAAACTACCTAAATCAACTCGGTAAAACTACCTAAATCAATCACATAAAATATATACTAATATATAGTTAATTTTCTGACTTTTGTTCTAACACCACAGAACAAAGACTTGTATAAGGTCTGAAAGGCATCTTCATAATATACGGCAAGGATGAAATTAAATAACTATCGTTATTTCGAAGCAGTTTGCACAGACAACTATTACGATAAAGTTCAACTTCCAAAAATAACATATGGCAATAATAAAAGCCTAATAGAATATGATGAAAGAATTAAAGAAATCATAACTAATGAAAACATACCACCCAAACAAGAAACTGGTTTCTAGTCCAAGGATTTGAAGTGTGAACCTTCACGAAACTAGATTGCCTTCGCATTGTCAACACCCTTGTGATCTCTGTCAAAGATTGGTTTACAAAATCTGAGTACAAGTATGTTGACGTGCATGGCCAAAATACCTTTAAACAATAAAACATATCAACCGATGGTGGCAAACAAGTCATTTTTGTACTTCAATTATTTTATACCTACATAACTAAAATATTAAACTTACAGAGGGCAAGCCAATGTTCTACAGATACACATGACCTCTCATTATAGATTATTTCAAGATTGTCAATTTAAATAATCCTTTTAAAAACTTATTCGATAAATTGTAGGTCCTTGGAATTGGTTACTCTCGAAGAATCTAAAAGGGGCAAAAAACTGAAAAGAGATTACAATCACAAATCATACTATGCTCAAACTTTTTGACAAAACCCTACATGAATGGCTAAAGAAGTTGAATTCCAGCCCCTTCAGATGTATCAACTGATCATGCATGGCTTTTTAATCTTTTGCAAGTCAATGAAATTGGCTCAGGCAATATTGATTATTTTATTCAGCTGACTGCCTAATTTCATTCTCTTTCCCTCTCCTTTTCCCTCTTTGTGTTATTACTAATTTTTATATCCTTTTAAAGACCTCATATCCCTCTTTCTCCTTGTGTCCATCTGATCATATATTAGATTATAATATTTTTATCCATATCATAGAGTTTAATTTCTATCCATTTCTTTTTCAAAGTGTTATATACTTTCATCACAGTTTCCACCCATAATTCTACATATGTCAATTAGCTTATAGATTAAAAAATTTAAATTCATACATCAATTAAGCATCTCCTAGGCTCGCTTAGGCACGCCTAGACAGCTAGGTGCTTGGACACTGCCTGAACTTCTAGACAACTATGCATCAAATTAATTTGATCCATCCTCAGTTCTTCTCTAGCATTTAGTTGCCCAAATCAGAATGAAATTAATTTGATATTCATGTTATGAGAGGATTGATAGTTTTCATTGCATTAGCAAAAGGAGTTACTGAAGCTCATTGCTCGCCTTTTAACGCATTGTGTCGTTCCATGTGAGCCTCGTCCTCCCATTTTCTCCAAGTATGTATCTGCCAAAAATGTATGGATAATGCTATTTAAAAACCAATTATGCTACCATAAGTCTGTTATAAAGAATAAATGAAATTGTATGCTTACATGCTATAGATCAAACAAAACAGTATGACACCTTGATTAAAAAGGGACAAAAATTATTTCACAGGAGAGAAACGATCAATTCTGCTTAATGCCCCTGCTATGCAGCCTCCTCACCCAGAAAAAAATCATTTGTTCAAATGGAGTTTTGTTAAAAAAGGGAAAGTAGGACAGCAATGCGAGAAAATCAAATGCAATTTTTAATGAGATGTCAAAATTCATGGTAGTGTACTGAATTTGATTATGCAAAAGGAATCATCAAAATGAAAGAAATCCATGGGGAAAGGCATATGCTGACATTATGGGGCTGCGACTAATACATGATGGTAATAATTGAAGCGATGAAGCTGTTCTTCTTTATGATGCAGATAACCATTGTTGGACTCTTCGAACCTTTATGATAGCCAGTAGCATTGTTAAGCAGCTATAAGAAATATGTGTTATTGCCATGACAAATATGAAGCGATGAAGCTGTTCCAGACCCTCATATGATACAAAAGGCTCGTGACCCTGCACATCAGACCAAATATATATATGGTGAGCTTAAAATAGCCCTTGAAAAAGAACATCCAATTATGTGCTACTAGCAATATCCTAATGAGTTTTTTGGACATGGAATCTGAGATGCCAAATCACCAACTCCTTGTAACCAATACAAAGAGTGGTTTAATGTTTGTTTAAGGTTAAAACTTTATTCAGAGAGAGATGTATCAAACCAAAGATGATATGGTAATTCCATAGCTTGTGAATGGCACGGGATGTCATATTTCAGAAAAAGCAAAAAAGACTAACTAAACTTCAACCTTTTATGATAACAATAACCAGCATCAACTTGAAAAAACCTCGCCAAGATAAAAACAAGAACTTTTACATGCCTCCTTACAGGTATTCTGATTTAGTTCACCCATTGCCCTCCTGATTGAGTGGTGAATAATAAGCAACCTCTTTGGATCCTTCGGTGCAACGTTTTCTGCATCTGTAGTGTCTTCAACCTCAGACCGGCTACATGGAGAGAAGCTACTGTCATAGAACTTCGAGTCTATACAAATGTTTGAAATTGATCTTGAGGTGGCTGTAAGGAGGAGTGATATGAAGCCTAGCAACATCAATTCTGCATCACAGCAAATCAGACAGACAGGCAATGAAAAGAACATGAGTGGACTAATATTAAAAGGCTTCCAATCTCCACAAAAACCACATATAGTGGGTTATCAACCGAGCATACCCTCTTTCATTTTCTCCAGGGCTTCATATAGCGGGTTCCGATGGGTTTTCTTTAACCACTATCAAGTGATGAAATTTAGTTAGCCTCACAAGAAGAAATTAATGTAGCCGCATCAAGTAATTAAGCATGCAATCTATTCAAACAAGAAACTAATGTGGCTCAAACGAAGGTGTCGATTATTATGAATCAGAAGGAGATATAATTCCTGCAAAAACTGTTCCTTAATACAACGTCCTCCAATCCATGAAGCCAAGGAACAAAATATGATATGGATTTGAGTATTCAGAACCATATTTTACACAAGAGGGAAAGCGTTTTAAGATTTTCACTGTTGCAGCAGTTAAACTTAGTTTCAGTAGGTACATAATATGATATGAACACCTCAAACTTCACTTATGCCCCCTATGGAACAACTTGTCAACAATGGGACAGAAATGTATAAAAGCCCATAGTTTTAAAACAATGCATGCATAAAAGCCACATAAATTCAAATCACAGTACATTTTCTCAAGGGTCTAGAGAAAGTGTAGAAACTACATACAGAGCTTAAACGGTGAATGGAACGTTCGACAAGCAAAGAAACCGCGACGAATACAGTCAGAACCGTCGCGACTGACCACGTCGGCGTCAATGCAAGCGACCGCAACTCTTGTGAACTCTCCTCCATTTCCAATCTCTCCCCTTCTCTCCTATTGCAACAGATGACTTTAACAACCTTCCCCTGCAAACCCAATCCCCCCTTTTATCAATAGAACTTCGGCACTTCTCCCTTTAGAGAATCAAAAGCAAAACTATAAATGCCCTTCAAAACCAATGTAAATACATCCTTCTGGCATGCATTAAATAGACTCAAAAGGATAACAAAAAAATCCATCCATGGTAACCTATCTTACCTGGCTTTCGCAGCAATGAATGCAGTAATGGCCCCGACAAAGATGCCTTCTCTTCAAAACGCGGTTTCATAAGCCGAACTAGTGAAAGATCCCACTTTTATGAACCCACACGTAAATGTCATCACTTTTTAGGACCCATTTGACCAAGACACCACACAGTCCAAGGATTCACTTCAAAAGACAAGATTTTTTGAAGATCCTCTGATTTGTACAGGAGAAAATATGGGTGGGTCGAGAATGAAAGACAAAATGAGCTTCTAGAAAAACCACTTCGACAATGCGAGAGATTCCAATACAGAAAGAAAGAAAGAATCTTTTTCTATGCTTCGTGTGGGTCTCTGGAGCTTCCTTGAAACCGCTGTTCGTTTCAGGAGAGACATACATTATGTATTTTTCTTTTTGGGTTTTTTAAAGCCGATCGAGATCTACAGAGATTTTTATTTTTATTTTTTTTTTTTTTTTTTTGTGTATATAAAGCTCTTCTTACGAAGTAATAAAAAGAGAGAGTGAGAGAGTCTGTGCTTTCTCTCCGTATTCTATGGAGAGACTTGTTCGGACAACACACGTAAGTCCTTTCTCTGTTTTTTTTCCCTCCAGACATTGAGAAAACAGAGGGGTTGATATTACCAATTTACCCTTCCTTAATTAAAGTGCTGTAATGAGAGTTGGATTTCATGTGAAAGCTAATAAGAGAATATCACATTAACAGTGAAAAAAAATTATATAAACTTTTTTTTTAATAGACTCTTATCAACTATGTAACAGTTTTTATTGACCGTTACATATATTTCTCGTGTTTTTAATAATATGAAATACTGATATCACTTTATTCCAACCTATTATGATATAATTATATTATTATATTCCTTTCATCTAAATAGATTTTTTTAAACATATACAAGATTAATCTTTTGTGTTATTTATACTTATACACGTGATCATGCACATGTAATCGTGGGAGGAATGGAAATGATTAAAGAAAAAAATGAATTTTAATTGGTATACAAAATTTGGGAAAATTTTGTTTTCCAATGCTAGCCATGTGGCTTGTCTTTGGAAATTTGCTTTTAGGAGGATGGTCCCCAAACCCATGGTTGGTTCATCAGATATAATAATCTGATTAAAAAGATAATAATAAGTCATAACCCAATCTTCAAATTATGATGTTTTATGTGCGCATTCAGGCATGCATGTGCAGTGGGATATACATGCTGCTAAATAAAAACTTGTGCAGATGCGAGAAATAACTTTAGGTACATTCATGACAGTGAACAGGATTGCTGCAATGTATAATGCAAAGTATGGTGGTCCAAAAACATAACTATCAATCCATGCTTACAAATAATCCATGCATAATGAGATGTCAGATAAAGTTGTGTAACCCTAGGATCACAGAGTAAAAGAAATAATACCATGACCGTTGCCGAAAATTGCAAAGCAATGCCATTCTTGTGCTATTCACGTGAATTGAAAAAATAAAACAGGGTTTGGTTTGATGAAAAATAAACACTTATTTAATTTATCACTTAAATAAAAACTTGTTTCTTATTTGGTGTTTATTTTAAGTGTTTATTATAAATACTTGACGAATAACTGTTTTTTTAATAAACAAACAATAAAACGCTTATTTAAAAAGTAATTTACTTATTAATTGTTGAAAGACCATTTTGCTCCCAATCTTTTCATTTTATAAAAAAGTGATAAACCAAATATCAATAAAAAAAATATTTAATAAAATGAACATAATAAAAAATTATTTTTCTTGTCGAACCAATCAACACTTATATTATTTGCACATCCGCTGAATCAAACACCCCTTAGTTATTCTCAGATTTGCAAGAGAATTAATTTGGGTGTGGGCATGTAATTGGGTCCTCAGAAAACAAACATTATTAAAGATTCATAATCTAAGTTATAACAATCCACTTGGACCTTCTTTAGTCCTCCAGATGAGACAAATCAAATTGAATCTCTTCCGGAGCTGTAATGCATGTCAGCCAGCTAGAGTATTATCATATCATCACAATCACGTTCTAACATTAATAGAAAAACTGATCAAATACAGTCATTTATATTTTATAAAGACTTCTTCAGTGACCAATACAGAAGGGATTTCTCCAGCTGACTATCAAGGGACAAGGGTAGGTAGGTAGGTGGGCCTGATAGTCTCTTTCAAATACTGGAGCCAGCACCAAAACACAATCCCCAAATGTCAGTAATCATCCTAAAAATTTAGGTCAAAAAAAAAATCTCATCCAATTTGACAAAAATATTTTGTATCACAATATATTTAATCAATTTGGTAACCCAAATCAATTTCAAGAGGACAAATATATAAAATCATGATACGTATCAATCACAAGATAACATGTCATCATATCACTTCTTGACATGAGTGTTATCACTTCTATGATTCTAATCATTTTGGGTCACTAAATTGGTAAGATTTTGGTTATTAGATCATATTAGAGTGTTATTAGTTTTGTGATTAGTGCATGTCAGTTTGGGTCACCGGGTTGGTTTAGTTTTTGGTTCACACATAATTCTCCAAGGAAGAAAAAAAAGTCCAGTTGGGGGGGCCACCTGTGATTCCTCAGTTGCAGAATATCTTGGCAGATCTCCTCACTTCATATCTGGAAAATTCATTACTTTATACACCCACTTGAGGGAGAACTCCTGAGCTTGATATCAGCAAAAACAGATCTGTAGACTGAGAAGTGAAAAAGGAAACTAGTCATTTGATGTAAGCAACGGTGCATCCATAATTCATGGGGCTTCCCTGTTCGAACTTGGCGACGCGGGGGTGCTTGGCGAGTATCTTCAGCGTGGACTCCTTGACAGCGCCGGTGCCCATCCCGTGAATAATGAAGAGGACCCCATAAGGCCTGCACGCAGAGAGGGCCACGTTGAGTCGGTGGGATGCTTCCTCGACTCGCATGCCACGCAAGTCGACGGTGTTCTTTGACGTCTGGACCACGGGCCCGAAGATGGCATCCTCTTGTTTGTTCGCTTCTGGAGGAGGTCTATTGCGTTTCTGGTCTTGCTTCTGTGTCACATCAGATGGATACACACCTAGGAATTAATGTTCGAATAATTGGAAGACATGATGAGACAGAACACAAAATATGTTCTGGTTTTTTTAAGAATATAAATGCATAACAGATTTACACACAAAAAGCAGTCATAATGAAACAGGATTGAAACATAGAATGACTGAACAAGTACATTGTTTAAGTTTGTGCTATATTATAATTATATTTGAAATTTTTTTATTGACCATTCAAAAACAATGAAATGATCATGTAACTACAGTCGTTTCTCAACCACCTACTCCATTAATATTTTAACATCATACAACTTCATGTGAATCAGTGAATATAAAGCTTAGGATAGTGATTAAGTAAAAATTCACTGTTATACCATATGTGTTGTGTATTTGCACAGTATCTATCTTGTGTCCAACACATGTCTATTTTAAAAATTGTATTTGATTTTTTGAAACGTCTGAGATGTCTGACACGTGTTTGAGGCATGTCATGTCATGTCCCATATCTGATACACATGTCCATTGCGTCTGTGTTTCCTAGGTTATAGTAGAACAATGACATATACAATGTACATACATTCTTATTTCAACATCCTGTTAAACGAGGGGAAACAGGTGCATCACAACAATTTGATTACCCGTTGAACAATGATGTCAACTGTGTATGCAGCAAGGTGTTCACTCGCATTGTGGGAATTTGTACATACGAGCATGCATCCTTGCATGAACATCTATAAGAAAAGCTCAACAACAAAACACCTACAGTGGTTGCATGCAGACACTAATATGTCACGGTGATTGTAACAGTAACAAATCAGGCATTATGATGCAGAATGTTTTTGAGGGAAAAGATGATGCAGAATGTTAGTGGACTGAGTGACAACACTGAAAGTAAATCTTAAAAAGGAGAGATTGATTAGTTTAGTGGCATTAGCATGAGAGTGAGAGTCTGCAACACAATATAGGAGGTTATTGCATGACCACTTGTTTAATAATGTTAGTGAGCACAGCCCAAACACAAGAATTTTTTAGTTACAGTATCACATGTAATGACATTTTAGTGCTTCATTCATGTCAAACAATTGATGATTGTGCAATGATCCCACATATGAATTGTAAGGGTAAATACGTATCTCTAGATTTGTGAGTGGATATATGGTGTACATAAGAACTATAACATACATTGTCATGCTCACTTGCCTTCATGCAAAAAAAAAATGTCATGATAGTAGAGACGGGAGTAATGATTTATAGTAAAAATATTTTAGTCAATCAAGATTCAAGTGAATTTGATCTGATGAAATAGTTTTTTGCCCCTCTACTTTCAAAAACAAATTGCATTAGCAATAAGTATGAGACAAAATTTATAGTGAACTTCAAATTCTTTGCAACAGCTGTATTGCATTCTAGTTGCATTACCTGTTGAGCAGCACCGATATGAGAAGCATCCATGCTACTTTGAATTGCTTTCATGTCCTTTATCTTGACACGAACCCTTATTTTACCATATTGGACTAGAACAGTCCCATTATCCAACGGTGCTTCAACAATAGTAGCCAACTTATCCCCTAATCCTTGAACACGTACTAGATCTCCAATTTTTGGTGTATACAAATTGGAACCATCTGCATCGTTGGTCAATGATTCATCTTCAGAAGTGTGAGCTGCAACAATTGATGCAATGGCAGCTTCTGATTCTCTAAGTAGCGAAGTTAACTGATCATCATTTGACCTGTTAAGCTGGTTTTGAAATCTTTTTACGACGGCATCCATCTGAGACTTTACATCTCTTAATTCTCTTTGGACCAGCAGTGATGCCTTCGCCTTCAGAGCCGCCTCACGCTTCTCAAGACCCTCAGCCTCAGAGTGGATCTTCAATAACAAGAGGAGAATAAGTGACAGGTCTCAAGAAGCAAAATTGTGGGAAGAAAGCATGGTACACAATATAAAACATACCTCCTGATAAATCTTCATAATTTCTGAAGAAACAGAAGCGGCTTTCTCAGCCTGAGCTTCCAATATGTTTTTCTCTTTCATCAAGGACTGGTAGAGTTGACCTTGTCGCTCTTTTAGTTTGTCAGGAATCAATCTCTCTACCCATTCTTGAGCACGATTCAGCACCTTGTGGTCAAAGCCAATGCTTCTTGCAATACTTAAGGCATTTGAATTCCCAGTGCTCCCCCATAGTATGCGATATGTAGGCTGCAATGTTTCAATGCAGAAATCCATTGCAGCATTTTCAAACCGAGAATCAGTAGTCTTCAAACAGCTTAAATCCGAGTAATGAGTTGTCACCACAGCTAAGTTCACTCGACTGGCAATATATCGCAAAATACTGATAGAAAGAGCAATACCTTCTGAAGGATCTGTCCCGTTTCCAATTTCATCAATGAGAACAAGTGATTCGTCTGTAACAACTTCTAGTATTTTACAAAGACGCATGATATGCCCACTGAAGGTGGAGAGATTGTGTTCCAATGACTTCAATCCAAAAATAAGAGTTTCAGAAAGAAAAAAAAATACACAGAAACAGAGACACATTATATGTCCTCTCCCTTTAAAAATGAGAAAGTACCTGGTGGTCTCCAATATCAGCTAAGATCTGATCGAACCACGGAAGCCTCGGACAATTTTTGGCAGGCAAATACAGACCCGCCTTCGACATAAGAGAGGCCAAGCCCAGAGTTTTCATAGTTGCTGTTTTTCCTCCGGTGTTAGGACCTGATATTACAACAACTCTAGTGCTATGTTCTATCCTGATATCTAATGGAACCGGAAAATCATCACTATTTCTGCTGTTCGACAAAGTTGGGCTTTCTGTTTCTGATAATGAAATGGAAGACAAATTTCTTCGAGAGGATTCAAGAAGCAAAGGGTGTTGAATGCCTTCTATATCTACTGCTAATTGGTGCCCCTTGGCTTTCTCACCATTTTCACTGAAAAGGGGGCAAACACCATTTAAAGACGTGGCATAAGCACCTCTAGTAACCGCAAGATCCAATTCTAAAATTTTATCCATCAAATGTCTGATTTCTGATTGTGACTCTGCTATTTCAGATGTGAGCATGCTCAAAATGACAAACTCCTCAGCCCTCTCAGCCTTGGAGAGCCTTACGTCCATGTTGTTCAGCTCCATTGCATCACTGGGTTCCATAAAATAAGTTGCCCCAGAGCTACTAACATCCAGAATTACGCCATCGGGAAGGAGGGATTTATGCGAAGCCCTTAAACCAACACACATTCTGGACCTGCGCTTTGTGATCAATGGTCTGTCAATGCCTCCAGCCTCGACAATCATGGCAGATACTCCCTTTAAAAGGGATTCTAGGTTATCTACATTCTTCCTCCTCTCTTTCCTAATAGTTTCCAGGTTTTTGCTAGCTTGATCAACAATTACTGAAAGTCTACAATTTATACAAAATCCTATTTTCTGAGCCAAACTCATTAGAAAGTTGCAGTCTTGAAGAATGTCAAGCAAGGGAGAGTACCTATTGAATACCAGTCAGCAAATAAGTTACAAATAATGGCCCTAAAAAAAAAGAATTCAAATATATGTCAATGGAAAAAAAAAAGGAAATGAGGATATGTCCAAACAAATCAAATTAGTTGAAATTCAATCTATGATGATGCTTCCATTACTTACTCAATTATAGAAAGTTGAGAAAGTTCTGAAAGCGATCAAATTATGTAAAATTACATTAATACAGCACACCACTTAATTTCAAACCAGATATTTGTTCTCATCAACATCAATATATAAAAGAAAAAACGCATTTCTCATTTAAAAAACGGTATTCAGAGGACCAAAAATAGCAAGAGAGACCAAGAATGTTGTGGGAGGGGAAGGCGAGGAGACATCAGAACAAGTACAAAAGAGATTTTGGACAACAAGGCTCGATGTGACAATATCTTATAAAGATATTTTGCCCCCTTCAATTGCACAATGGGCTGTTGGTGAACACACTCATTTATATTTGAATTTGCTTTAATCATTTCCATTTAATTGCCATGCCTAAAATCCTCATTCACTCATGTGCATGTCAGATGCCATAAGCCCACAACTACAAAAAAAAAAGAATTTATTAATTCTAACAAAGGTCTTTTGTAAATATCAATATTTGAAAACTAATTTTCACAGAACTAACAAACTTGTATGAAAACTTCCAAACAAGGAACATATGATAAAATTAAATCTTAAGACAATATATATCATTATTCTAAGACAGATTTTGAACTGACAAAAACCCAAAAATTACCTATCCGAAACTCCTCCACTCGACGATGAAACCTCCTCCAACTGCTCATAAACACCTCTAGCGGCCCTGAGAGTCCGCTCAATCACACACAGCTCCCGCACCGTCAACAGCTCCCCGGAGACCGAGGCGCTCAGTATCCCAGAGACGTCCTCAATCCCCGTGAAATCCAACGGCCAGGGAATCTCCATGGCCGCCGTCGTCTGGTCCAGAAGCCTCTGGCTCTCCTTCCGGTCCCGTCCGAACGGAAGACCTCCGTTCACGCAGACGGCGCGGCCGATGCCCGTGGAAGCGAACGCGGAGATCCTGACGCAGATCTCCTGCCATTCAAGGGTCCTCTCCGTCTCCTTTCGGAGCTCCTCCGAAACCCTAATCTTTCTCTGAAAATCGGATTTTCCGGGTTGGGATTGGCTTTGGACCCTGACCTTCCAATTTCTTGTGTGTTTGGTTTTGGGAGCTTGTGAAACCCTAATTCCCGGTGCGAAGAGAAGGATTGACGGGGTTCTAACGGAAAGCGAGCAATTGAAGACCTCCATTGAATGAATTGAAGAATTTCATAGAAGAGACGAACACATCTCCGAGAGCGATTTATTTTATGGTGGGACGTTATCTTATTTGGAGGGAAGAAATAGAGGTGAACTCTTGAAATGACTAAAATACCAATCAATATTTGAATAAGAGTGCTCCAAAACAGAGTATGAAATTTAGAGTGCTCCAATATATCATATTAAATATTTACTTATATTTATTAAAAATAAATTCATTTAATTTAAAATGGAGCAACATGCACTTTTTATCAAAAACATATATTTGTTAGATGATGTTTATTATTTTTTTTAAATGAAAACATGTGAGTTCTAAGTTTTGGTTGGTAAATGTGATTGAGTCTAACATTTTCTTTAAATAATAGCAGGTTGAAAAACACATCCCCTTTGAATGACTAAATATTGACAGTAATAAATATATGTTACAGTCTAAGGCTGCCATTGCAAAATTGATTTGATGTAAAAGTTAGGTTTAAAAGTGATTTTACAAGAAGTTACCTCTCTATAGCTTTTGAAAAACTCATGTTTTTTATACTTTTTCACATAAATCTACCCATAGCTTTTGACCTTAGTTTTTCGGTTTAGAAACGGATTTGAAAAAATAGCTTCTTTTAAACCCAAATGTTATTCAAACTCGTTTTTAAACGGGCCCTAAAATGCAGATAATATATATTTTAAATTTGTTTAAAATCACATTATTTATTAATGAGATGTATTTTTATAAAATGTGAATTGTATACTCTTGAATGATCAAGAATGAATGCAAGAATAAAATATTTCAAACACAATTTTTCTAGGTATTCAACAGAAAGGGAATCAGAATAAACGCAAATTAACTGATCCTTGTAACCACAAGTTTCTTTAAAACTTGAGCTGATTGAGCTTTCTCTAACTACTATGAATTCGGTTTGTATAAAGTTAAGAACAATTTTATATGCAATTCATTTTACATTCATTTTTAAGAGATTGAATGCTTAAACGAATGAAATTTTGCTTTTATTAAAACAGATATAACTCCAACAAATTACACACAGCCTTACATAAAGAGAAAAAAATATAAACAGAAACTCACATGATGAAGCATATACTTCATTAGGCAAAATAGAATTACAGGTGGAATTGTGTGTACACCCTTCAATTTATGCTACATATAGCAGCATCATCTGCTATCATATAATAAACCCTTCCTGAGCATTAGGAGAAAAAGATCCTGAATTATGCATGAATTCTGCATTGTTTTTTCGATTCCCCACCTGAGAACACTGATACAGGGCATTAAATGTATAAAAAGTGCGTGTAAGCATAGCAAATTTGTGTATCTGGTCAATAATTATGAGCAATCATACCATCTTCCAAGATTTACATTAAAAAAAATCCAATTTACAAGCTTTAGTGCAAGCATAGCTGCACATTTTATTCTAAAAGCAGTCATTCAATAGCATGCTGGATGATACAAGGGTGCTTCTGCGACTCAGGTTTGAGTCCAAAGCATGGTTATGTTATGCATATGGTGCACATACATAACCTCCTGAAGAAGCAAAGTGGACCTGAAAACATGAAGAGAAGAAAAACCATTGATACAGGAACATGGAATCATAGCTTCCAAGAAAATTGAAAAGAATGACAGGAGAAAGAAACGGCATGATTGAACTCCATGTTCATTTGAAAAATGCTCATCATACAATCAAATTCAATGCAACGAACTGCAACTTCACAAATCAAACATATCAATGCATAAAAACAACATAATAGTCCACATCTCGTAGTCAAACTCAAAAGGCCAAATTCTAGGGGGTCCTAGCTTGTTGTCCATGAAATTACCTAACCAGATATCAGGATTTTGCAAGGATTGGAACACCACAGGCTGTTGGAGCATGTTCACCCTCGCTATAGACGAGGTTCCCTCTGACGAAAGTTGCTGATACTTTTCCTGATAATCTCTTTCCCACATAAGCTGAGATGTTCTGTAACGATTATAAAGGAAAAATAGAGTAAATATTATGCTAAGCCTTTCCTCTTTAGTGAGTCTGTATAATCTAAAAAAGTGACTAAACAGTTTCGAGGAATGTGTGTGACAGTCATAAATATCTCAAAAAAGATCAATCACAATATGCTGAGTGTTACAGTCTTGGGATCAGTGAAGAATTACATACTTGATGTTTATGGAAAATAGTGTGGCTTTCGTTAATTTCAAACTCTGCATCAGGATCCCAAACAACTAAATCTGCATGGTTGCCTATCCTGATGGCCCCCTGTATCAGACCATTTGAAAGAGAGAACAAAACATTGATCATCTATGATACGTTCTGCTTCTCTGAGATAAGGTTAGACAAGTTATAATAATGTTAATAATATACCCAACACCACTAATGAGAGTATTATATATATAATACATGTGACATTTCAGAATTTATGCACAATACAAGTAAAAAAAATTCGTTTTCCCTATTTTGATTGGCAATTGAGCCACATCAGTCCTTAAATCAATAATGGAAGCGCTGCATGTCTGGCATTATATTAGTGTATAGAGCAATGGAGGGCATCCCTGATTTTCCCAGGGCATCATTTGTGATGTTAAACTTCTTGTTTTTCTTGTACTATATTTTGAAAAAATGATAACATCAAATAACAGTGTGATAGAGCACATTACCTTAAGTTCTTGTCCTGCAAGTTTTGCAGGTTTCTCACTCCACCAAGAAGCCAATTGGTTTAAGGTGACCCCATATTGTTTACCATAAGTCCAAGTCACGGGAAGAACAAACTGCAATGCACAAGCAGATCAGTCTTCTCAGCTCTTTCAATCCAATAAATTAATCTACATCTTACTTTGATGGTCAATAATGACCATAAATAAATTAATGCAAACCCAACATTGCACTCATGTAAAGACTGGCTTCATGCAGTGGGAAGTTCAGAACCCCATAATCGACTGTGATAAAATTTGTTAATCCCAAGAGGTCATATTAATATCTTTTTCCCATCCTTATTCGAAATGCACAATATACAATTTCATTGTTGCAAACAGGGACAACTAGCTAGTATTATCAGATCAATATTTGATACAACCGCCAGGACAAACCCAAATAAAACATTAAAAAAGACACAATTACCATGTCTCTGTGATAAACGAACAATGCATAATTGGTAACTGCCAATATATATTTCTGAAAACATTTAAGCTGTTCTGAAGGCTGGGTGAAAGTAAAAGATGATTGACCTGTAAAGATGATATCCCGCCCCATGCCCTTAAAAAGTCTCCTTCATTGAAAAGTTTAAGATCTGGTGTTGATGGAGAATGATCAGAACTTAACATGTCAATATGTCCTTCCTGTAATGAATCCGCCATCAGCTTATGAATAATAGATTACAGCTTGTAATAAAATATCAAGTGGTTTAATTGCATACCATCAAAGCTTCCCATAGCTTCTCTTTATTAGCCCCATCACGGATAGGTGGAGCACATTTAAAACGAGTATCTCCGTTCGGAATGTCTTCTGCTGTGAATGCCAAGTAATGTGGGCATGTTTCAACACTTAAGCTCACTCCAGTACCCTTTGCCTCCTGAATAAAACATTAGATAAAAAATTCATAAGTGGCATGGCTAAAAAAAAAGGAATTCAAACTTTTTTTGAAAAAAACTTGGATAAATAGATGCAATACAACAATCTAAAAAGGGTAAGTTAGAACAAAAGAGAATTAAAAAAAAAGAGAGAGAAAAGAAATGGCCCGGGTAATAGGCAAATAAACATTCCAACAATTGAGAACAGACAATATCAGATCATATTTAAAACATATACAACAAGTCACATAACTTGCTGTTTGTATGGTTATGTTGAGTGATGGTTTTTTTATGAAATAAAAACGACACCTCTTTACAATTTCCTGAGCAGAGTCCTCAGTCATGTGCTTGCAAAGGGAACATGAATCAATGACTAGGATTTTCTTTGGCAAACACAACAACATAGTTTTAGAACTAAAACCAAACAATTTTGACAATGTCAATAATTTGTCATCAAACTATCCAGAACACATATTGCATAATGAGGGAATAAAATGGAACCCTGTTGTTGCCCCCCTCCACCTAACTGTCACAACTGTAAGATGAGAATCGTTATGCAGTCATGCCATTAATACTCACCTAACAAAATTTACAATAAACGCATCCATATGTTTTTATATTTGATTCAAAGCTACTATATTGATCAGCAGTTCAATAAGTATATAAATAAATGAAAGAAGAGAAATAAAAATACCTTGATAAGATCTAGGGAAGCTCTTGCATCTGACAAATGAACAACATGAATGTGGGCTCCTTTGGCATCATTCCTAGTGTTCTGCAGTGCCTCTGTTAATTGTCGAATAGCTGCCACCTCCCTTTAAAAATAGTAAGATAGTATGTTGAAACTTGGAAATAACAAATCAACATTTTTCTAAAGCCTATATAGAAGGGAAACAAATGCATTTTTTTATATTAAATCCTTGACAAATAATTTGCAGTAAATAAGCATGAAGCCTAAGATGACTGTGGATGTCATTGTTAAGCTTTAGTGTTTTTTCTAATGGGTGTTAAGCTTTAGTGTTAAGAATCTACTCATTGATTACCTATATAATATTGAGCCAATCACCTAAGGAGGTCAGTAGCTACATGCACCTCTTTTTGAGATTAGGAAACTCTAAACATATTGACTTATGAAAATGATAAATTCTTCTACAGAGTTGGAGGTCAAACGATTACCACGCTTTCGTTAATTACTTTGGTCAAAAGAAAATTGATTTAAAATAAAATAAAATAAAAACTCTTTGGTTCATAAGTACAAAATAACTTTTCTATCAAGCTGTTTTGGAGCTATTATCAAGACATCTCTTCATGTAGAAAGTTTTTGGAACAAAAGGGAGAGGGGGGAGAAGCTGAAGGGTGTATTCCCATAGCCTGGTTATATACTTATATTATATATAATGCATGGTAACCAATTATCATGAATAGGAAAAATAAGAAAAAGAGTACAAAACTGATCAATCCTTGACATCTAAATAAATTAGCAAAACTAATAGTTATCCAACTATGAATAATTTCTTGAAAATCAAGAAATCATATTTTTAACCTTATCTCACATATTCCTGGAAATGAATTTGGAAAATACTTGAGCTATACACACACAGATCATCTAAAAGAAAGCATCTTGGCATACTGACTGCAACATGAGGAATAAAACAGAAGCTTACCATGATGGGGGCCTAGTTTTGAGATAAGTAGAATACAACCGACTGTCACCAAGGTCATCAGTTGATTCCGCTGGGTTATAATCCAACTGGATCTCTGAATGAACAAGTAAAGGCCTCTTGTACTTTGCTAATGTATACAGTGACTCCTACGAAGTGTGAAAAGAAGTACAAGGAGGTAAAAGAGGATAATTGAAGAGGTCATCTTTCTTTAAATATATATATAAGGAACAGACTGAAAGGGCAAACTGGAAAAGAGGTTGACCATAATTCATGACAGACAGAGAAATTTCCCAGATAAAGGATGTAAATATCATACCTTAATATGGGTTGCATTTGTCATGGGAAAGTCATTGATTCCTGAAGGACACATAAAGGACTGCACATACATGGAAGAAGTGCTCTCAGATATACAGAAAATCACAAACCAACAGTGCGACATCAAGCTAAAATGAGATTCCTGGAAGATTAAGCATCACTGGGAAAGGAATTTATGGCAAACCTCAAAATCCTGGACACCTAATTCTAAATTCGTCGATAAGACATAAGGTTTGATGAACTACTAAATCTCAATAAGTATGTGAAGCACCTTCAAGGGGTGGCAACAATTTTAATGTCTAAAAACAATACCTTGAGACCGAGAGCACCTGCTTTCAGAAGACTCTCAAGTGCATTCTTATTAAAAGCATTATCGGGCACTAGACCTCCCCAAAAACCTGACCATACACAATAAACACGTGGAAGAAACAGTTAAAACACATGCTTTTAGCATCTGAAGGTTGAAGCAGTATGACATGGATGAAAAAATTAATATAAATTTGAATCAGACGATTATTATAATCCTTGTCATTGGTATTATTCCCAATAGGTGCAGCACAAGAGCATACCAACATCAACATAAATCTTCTTCCGTGCTGCCTCAACCTGTTACCAAAAAAAATAAATCAAGAGAGATAAATAATAAAAATTGAAAATATAAATGACAGTGTTTGTTAACTGAAATCCCTCCAGAAAAATGTTTTTGAGGGTGAATATGAAACTATAAAATTAAACAACTAGATGAATAACCTAAATGGGACTGCATTAAACAAATCAAGAGAAGCAATAAAGAAAGGAATTAATCTATATAATTTTAGAGCAACTGAAATATGGCCAATCTCATGAGATTTTCATTTAGTTCAGAAAAAAATAAAAAGGAAATCTTAACACGCAGTCACGTAAACCTTGAGTTTTAGTGTTTCTTCTGATACTGTAGAGGGAAAACTATTTAGAGGCATGTCAATCAATGTTGTTACACCACCTGCGAGAAAACCAAATGAAATGAATGACACAATTAAATATTGCAATTCCACTAGGAGGACAATTGATTAATATTACATAAATGCTGAGAAAAAGAACCAATGAAGATCAGAATTGCAGAAAGACTATGATGTAATTATTTGATGTACCAGCAGCAGCTGCTCTAGTTCCTGAATAAAAACCTTCCCATTCAGTCCTTCCTGGTTCATCAAGATGAGCATGCCTGCATCAAACGTTATTTTCAAAAGTAATCAACATATCATCTAAAGTTGCTATCTGTTATGGAGACTGCATTTTTGAGCAACATAAATACCTCACACGCTCAAGAAAAAGAACAGAAAGAAGAAAAAAAACCCTCATCAACATGAGAAGTCAAAAGTGCATGCAAGCATGTTTCAGGAGAAAAAACATAAGAAAACCTTTTATCAGAATAACTTATATCAGAGAGAAAAAAAACACAGAAAAACTTACACATCCACCAAACCAGGCATGACAATGGCTTCCCCATAATCAACCACGCGTCCTCCAACGGATCCCCCAGGCTGATAATCTCCCCTGACAACAGATGCTATGAACCCTTCTCTCACTTCAACTGATCATTTCAAGTATAAAAAGATAGTTGGAATGCATTTTCATTTCAGCTAAGAAAAGATGAGATGCAAGGTTTCAAGTTTCCAAGGATGATTTATTTCAAAATTGAGGGATCACAATCATCACATAAAAAAAACTTAAAAGAATAACAAAGGTACATCATTCAATTACAAAAACACCACAAGTATGACATATTAACATGTGGAAATTCCAACATCACATTATATCCATTTAAAATAAATATTCAAATTATCATGGACAAACCTGCACCAGCAATGACTCCTTCTGGTGTCACAATTCTCTTGCTATATATCCAATAATGATCGTGTGGGAGAAGGCTACACTCACTATTTGACGGCTGTACATAAAAAGTAAAACACATGATTAGGGAATCCATATATAATGCTAAGCAACCCCAATTTGCTATTATCTCACAACATGATATACTTGAATAATTGAAGGTAGAACATGCATTCAGTCACCACAAAAGCCACAATTTCTCATCCTAAATATACACATAACGACACCAACCTGCATCGATGTGTTGCACATGGACATGCTTGAGGCACGCATCAGACTTTTGAATTGCTCCCAAATACAAACAAGATTGGGATACAACAGGGAAGCATTGATAACCAATATAGATTTATAAAGCAAATAGTTTTCACTACACAATTATGAGCATATAGTCAAAAGTAAACAATTGTATACAATTGAGTGAAATTATTTGCATTCATGGGACACTTTCACAAAATAAAAAAGGTCGTCTTTCATGCAACAATAAAAAAAAGAAAAATCTCAACCAAATAAAGTGTATGCCCTTGTTTGGGTAGAGGAATAGAGGGGAAATAGGAAGGAATAGGGGTGATTAAGCCCCAAAACCTTTTTATTTGCAATAAATAGGTGGTATAATTATGTCATAATAGGTGGAAATAAACTGGTATTAGTATTCCAGGTCGCCTTCGGAATTGTGTTATTCCACCCAATCTATTCCACTAGTATAAGGGGGTCCACATATAAATCATTTATCATCACCACTTATAAATCAGGAACCCATATATCTAATCATCTTTTTTTATTTTTTATAAATCATTATCTACATCTTATTCATTTTTATCCATAAACTTATCCATGATCAATCAAACAACAAAAACTTCATTAATACATTTCCCAATAACTAATAACACAACCAAACAAAAAGTGTCTTATTTCTAATCTTTACTGAAATAGTTATATAGTTATCAATCGCATAATAGCTTATGTCTATAGGTCAGCAACACAATAAGCTTCAGATAAATTAACAGAATGCAGAAACAGATACAACCATCGAAATATAAAAATCGAACAACACAATCAATATCAAGAAACAGAGGAACTCATCAAAGCAAATATATATATAAGAGGGCAATCAATATATAACGCAGAAGCAAATCTTTATGGATTTTGCAACATTAAGAACCCAAAAAGAACCAGATCCGTAAAAAAAAAAACACCCATCAAAGAAAGAAGATATGGAAACCAAACCTTAGAAGAGGTTCTGATGTAGAGAAACAAAACAGAGGCCACCAGAGACAGCAGGGGAAGAACTCTCCATCGCCACATCTCTCTCACTCTCTCTCTCTAATCCAATCGTGGCGTATTTTTGTTTTCTTTTTTCCATGTGGGGTGGTCGGAATGGAATCCCAAATGGCCAACTATCGTGCAGTTTTATTTAATACTACCAAAAATATAATTATTTTAAATAAATCAATATATAACTCTGAAAAATGAAATCAGAAAAGTTTGGCATCTCCAGTGCTATCAGAATTGGAATTTCCTAAGTTATATTTGAGAAGAAAATGAAAAAAGGGCTCCAATAGCTGTATTAAGTTATATCATCTCAGTTTTCTATCTTATTAAGAGTATCTATTCAAATATTTACTCAAATTTAAATTTGAGTAAAAGTCACACAAAATTCTCTCCAACAATTTATCAATACTCATACCAAATCAAGTTTTTATTCAAACATTTACTCAAATCAGGAAGACTTAAATCTTTACTCAAATTTTTAACATCTTTTTTTTCCTCCACATTTTTTTCAAATGTGACATTTTTTTCCCTTCAACTCTCCACTTTTAGTTGAATTATATTAGATGTCTTCTCCACCCTCCAAAATTTTCACATCTCTTGAAATCCCCCCCCCCAAAAAGGGTTTTTTTCTTAAGTCTTCATCTTTATTTTTTAACTTCTTGTTTTTACTCCAACAAAAAAATATTATTTTTACTTTTTAAAAAAAAAATTGATGATAATAATTTTTAAATTTAAATATCTTGAATGGAAGAAAAATTTGGTAGTAAAAATGTTTGAGGAAATGACTTTGAAAATGTTTATAAAAAATAATTAGAAGAATATGTGAATTTTTAAAAAGATTTGAGTAAAATACAAAGTGAGGGTTAGAGACATATCATATCAAATCAAGCTGCTTTTACTCAAATTTTAAGTGAAATTTGGATATAGGTTTGAATAAAGGCTGGAGATGATCTTAAACAATATTTATATTTAGTTTAATTTATTGTAGTGTCTTTTCACAAGGCTGGGTTGTTCCATGTCCAAGTACAATTCATTAGATATATATTTTACTTTTAATAAAAATACATGTATTTTATTAAATGATGTATATTATTTTTTAAAAATTTAAAATAGATGAGTGTTGTAAATTGAATTGAAAAATATTGCATGCAATATTTTCCATAAACAATGTGTTTAGATCACTGGAGCGTCCTTTTCATAGGTTCTGGTTGTTCCCATCCAAGTGCTGTCACATTTTCTTGCGGAAGGCATAATAAAAAAACCTCCAGAAATTTGAAAGGAGAATCCATGTAAAAGAGGAAGAAATAAATTATTTTTATTTTTATAATACATTAGCAATATGATTCAATTTTTTTTAGGGGACCAACTATATATTAGAAAACTCCCAACTTTAAATTCTCTCTCTATTTATATTTTGTTTTTATAAAACAATATTTATCTATCAAAAGTTGCATAAAGAAATTTCACTTAATAAATATGATTAAACATTAATTAAATTAAACCAATATTTGAATTGGAGCGTAGAAGATGGCAAACAAGAGGAGGAAGTGACAAAGAAGAAGCGAGAGGCGGTGGTGGCAGACGACAAGGGGAAGGTGAGAGAGAGAGAGAGAGGGAGGCAACCGGCCACCATCTCCGTCCACCCCTCCCCATTGTCACCCGCTACCACCATCCTCCCCCTCGAGACTTCTCTCTCTTTCTCCATCCTACTTGTCGCATCTTCCCATCGTTTCTGTCACCTCCATCCCTTTCGTCTCTATCTTTTTACCTCTTTCTTTTTTTTTTCTTAAAAATTGAAATTCCATCATTTTTTTTGAGAAAATTAATTAGGGATCCTTATAGTCGCCCTCTATTATTTTTATATCACTGATTTGTTTCTAGTTATTTATGGGTCTCCATCTCTCAAATCTATTATTTCTTGGTCCAAAGTAATCATTTTTGTCTGAACCCACCTTTTGACTCCCACAAATACCTAATCAACCTTTTTCATTAACAATGTATCAAGACAGATTAACAATGTATTCATATTAATTAATAGTGTACCCAAATTATATAACAACATGCATAACATATGGGTGGGGGAACAAATGATTTAGGGTGTTTCAATCAAATGGTCTCTCTGTGATTTGGTGGGAAAATGATTTAGGGTTTGTTAGCAAACGAGGATGGTTGGGGAAGAAGAAAACCTCACATCGATTTCAATGTCAAAAGGTGGGAGAGAGAATGGTTTGGGTAAATGAAAAGGCTGAAAGGGCATTTTTCTATACTATAACATTAGTGATGAATCCAATCAAACTTTTTATTATTATTAAAAAAATATAGATATTTACTATCTGATTTCATTTCTAAAAAATCGAATTACAAGCTCTGAAATGAGAAAGAAAAAAATGGATAAAATCAAATCGCCCCAAGCAATTTTCAAGAAAAAAAGAGTAACATAACCTAATTTGCATGTTTGGATTGTCTAAAGCATCTCCAACTCCATATTGGAGTTTACCACGTTTTTATTTTTGTTAAATGTATACTTCACATACTTTCAAAAAATAAAATGTGTACTTTTATAAAGTATGTATATTCACTTATTCGAAAAACAAAAAAATTCTTGTCAACGAATGACTGTGACATGAGTTTGTATATAAAAGACTCCATGTATCAACTAGAACAGTAAATATCGAAATAAAATGATATGTCCAACCCCTTGGGCAGCCCCATTTACAATTCACACAATTTTTCTTTTTATAAAAAAATTATACTCTCCCATTTAAATATATATCATTATATAAAGTAAAGTATATATTAAAATATACTAATGTATTTTTTTCTTTTTGAAAAATACTCTATATACTATGGTAGAACCCATACACTATGGTTGCGTAGTATACACTATGCTATTATAGTGTATGAGATTACAAAATGGGATGCAAAACATGCTGAGTGTATCAACACTCAATATTTATACACATCTAAATGGTATAGGGGGACACCTACAACAAAGTAACAGTCAAAACTTTTTGAAGTATATAGCATATGCTCAAAATCACACATGAATTGCAGCATCAGATAGATTTGTCAGCTGGACCATCATGATTGCCAACACTACCAGGAATGATCAATTCTTTTTCCCAAAACACTCATCATCATCATTTTCAGAAGGCTAATATTTTACAAACAAGATCTACCTGGCCTCACAAAAAAAAATGGCCAGCAATGAATGCACCTGTAGAAACTCTTACGAGATTGAATCGGCTTTGCCATGTAAAAACGCGGGTACCTATGCTGATGTAGAAGGTATATCATCAGAATCTGTGGTGTGTTCAACAGGCATTGCGGATGGCTTGGGCACAACGGCAGGCTTTGGCTTGGGTAGCCTTTTCGGTTGAACCTGGTCGACCTTCTCTGAGGGGATGTCAAACTGCATCACCAGAATCAATAGCAGAGAAAACTTAAAACATTTGACATGATTTTAAACATTATGGTTTTTCATTAAATATGGGGCCTATGAATGCACTTTCAAAATTACGCCTGTGAATGAAAATTTCATCCAGTTATTCAGAGGCCAGGAAGACTTTCTCAAGTTCATTGATGCATTAGTAAGTCAAAGATAAGGATCAAAGCAGGGGATTTCCAGAATAATTCATTATACACTCTCCTCTCTTGCAAAACCACATCACGGCCAAGAATGCCCGTATATACTTGAATGTATGTTAAATCGAATCCATTTTCACCCTCCCTTATTAAATGGTATTGGGTTTATGTCTTACATTTTGGTTTCTCGATATTAAATAAGAACTGCATCAGAGGAGTTCCCCCAATGTTGAAATATTGTTGTATATATACTCCATTGTGATTAGAGGTATCTTATATCATTGAGAGGCAACCCAAGGGTTTGAGAAGGAGAATCCGGTATGTAACCCTGTACATCGAGTCTGACTATGTAATGCAGAAAAATAGTGGAAAAAAAAAATTCTCCTCTCTCTCCGTGGACGTAAATAATTTTTAGCCAAATCACATAAATCTTCTCTTGAATGGTGGCATTTATTTTTCATCATCTCCAATTTGATTCGTGACTCCATTTTTCAACAAATGGGTTTTACTCTGTTATTAATTTATTATCCAACAAACTCAATTGGACAGACACAGACATGATCCAGCCAGTTATTGTACAGTGATGATCATAGATGATGATGGTTCAAGGTTTCCGCAAAATACATCTATAAGCAGAGGTTCACTTTACCTTCTGAATATTGTTAATGATATATTTTAATGACATATAATGTACTGGAAAAACGTTTAAGGTGATATGATTTCTTCACAATGACCGGAATTACTTTCAAAAGACAAACTACAAAGTTTGAGTTTCTTATTAATATCAGGTAATAAAAAATGACCAGACTGGATCATATGATTGTATGCCATATGATTCCCATATCTTTGTTAGATCAATTTTCTAAAGGTCTTCTAGGAGTATCATCATGCCCAACCAAAGCTAACGACACAAGAACAAAACAGTTTTATCTCACGAGAATTAAATAAACCTCCAACACAGTCGAGAAAGACTTGAAAGATATCTTGCATCAATATTTTAAAATAATAAGTTATCAACTTATCATGAACTTTTAAACAGACGTGCATGACTTCCAAGATTCAAATCAATGAGGTGGCACAATGCCTCTTCGCAGTTTTTCTCACTAGTGATAAAACCATATTAAAATGAGGCATCAGATGACGACACATGCAAATGCGTTTTTAATATCATTAATTACGGTAAAAGGAAACATAATGATGCATTAATAATTAAAATTGAGGTAAACCTAACCTTGAAACCACAGCCCGAAACGCAAGCGTGGAAGCATTGCTGCATACAGAACAACCCACATAACACAAAAACACATAAAAAAGATGGTAATCTGAAATGCTATGTTCATTTATTGCGAAACTCAATCTGAAAGCGAATATTCCCAAAAAAATCTTTATTCCAGAAACAACTCAATATCCCCAAATTTGGAAAACCCTCCACAGGTATGCTTTTATAATAGTTTACTCTTGTATTATTTTCTGGCACTAGGAATACAAATATATAAACATTCTTGTGATTATACATCCTGAGTGATGCTCATTGATGACAGGTAGACACACGTCTTCTATGAGCTATCATTGTTCACGCAGAAAATGCATTTGAACATAACAAGCAAGCATGCTCGTTAGATTTAGATAAGTCACAGAGCTGATAATACATATATTATATGCATGTTAAAGACATGGAAAAACCATAATAATACCATGTGACGTGGGAAAAGGGACAACTGCATGCATTGAATTGTGCATCCTTACAATCTCGTGTGAGTTCACACTTTGCACAGTTGTCACATGAATTGGTAGGTGCATATATTGTGCTTGACTACAAGCATGCAAGACCAAATTAATGGGTACATATATTGCACACGCAAGTTTCATATGGTAAACATCACACTTTCTTAAAAATCATGATCTAACAAAAAACTCTTGTAGTTAATGTGTTAATATTTCAATCGGTTGTTAAAAATGGGATCAGAAATCACAGATGTCAGAGCCTGTAAATCATCCATATGCAAATAGTATAGAAGACAAAAAACATAAGCATTATTCTTAGACCAAATTAGCCATGTCTATGTAGAATATCAGTGTCTCACACAAACTGCTCATGAATGTAGATAGATGATTAAAAGGGACGAACTAGAGAATAAGTATCAGCTCCTGGAGATCGGTCAATGTAAGCGCTCCACTCACGATCCTTCAAAACTGGATCCTTGTAGCAAATCTCGTTGCACTCTTCCACACCTAACAATGTAAAAATAATACAAATGATAAAATAAGAGTGGGGTGTCTGAACTACAGCACTTAATGCTAGATATTTTCTTCATAAAGGTCTTATATCTTAACATACTGGTTTTGTTTCTTCGGACCTTCAAACATAGTGGTATTTAGAAGCTAAAGAAAGTTTTATGCTTGTTAGAAATTGATGTCAAATGGAGAGGAATTATTAGAGGAGATTTGTTTTAAACATTCTGATTCGGTCATCAAAATAGAGCATTTTATGAGAATTTGCCATTCATGTTGAATTATTATTTTTGGCAAATCTCTCTATTGAGAGTCATAATAATCACCTTTTATTAGTGAAAGATGAATTTCGGATTTTTACAATCTTATTTTTAAGATTTTAATTAGGTTGTTTTTTTTATTTTTAGTAAACTTCAATAAGTGTGTCATTAAGAAGATTTTTGCTAATTGTGGCCTACAAAAGGGAGTGCCACAAGCATTTTTTTTTAATGTAAATGGTAGGCCTTCACCTTCCTATTAGATAAGAAGAAGAGTGCCCAAACGGGAAAAAGAGTTCATAAAGCACAAAAGAAATAAATAGGAATCCCTGGTAGAGAAGATCTCTACAAAGAAGGATCCCTCATAAAGCAAAAACTACTCATGAATTACTAAATGACTCCCCACCAAAGCGATGAATGTCGCCCCCACGCAAAAACTCCCCCAATCCTTTATGTTGCTCATCGCCGTCTCCCAAACATTTTCAGCATAAGGGATGTCGCCCTTAAATATAACATTGTTCCTCGTGCGAAATTGACCACACCACTGCCGGAATAATGATTTGTGAGATCTTTGCTCTAACGCTCCTATCTCCTGAACATCACAGTGCCTTACCGGTTGCCACTAACATTGTAGAGTCAACCTTTTGAATGAATACAAATTATTCTTTTTTGTTTTCTTCCTTGTGGATTCAAGGTGTACCGTGTATATTCAAAGAGTTTTTCAAGAAGAAACGAAATCTTCTTCCAAAAAATGAAAGAAAGAACACCATGACTGAGCAATAGAGTTAGGAGCTGGCTGGCCCAAATATTCTCTTCTTGGAATTTTTGTAACCCTTTAGTGCCAAAGTTATTTATTATCCTTATCCATCAGCATGAACATGCATGATCTAAGTAAGCAAACTTAGATATGTATTTGCTTTTCTGAGTTTGGACCGGCAGCTAAGGTGTCACCAAATTGCTTGATGTTCGATTTAAACCAACAAGACATAAGTTTTCCAATTAAACCAACTAGTACAAATGGATGTTCAATTTGAACAACCAAGTGAATAAGTCTTTCCTATTACCATTTATTAATGATTGCTCGATATAAATGAACAAGTCAATTAACACAGATGAATTTAGCTTCCTTGAGAATTTTTTACATGGACTGCCAACCCTGCAGCTAAAGGTTTTTCTTTACTAATTCACAATGTCATATAATGTTGCTAATTTTTTTCACCTAGATTCACATCAATCAGTTCTTGCCTGGTAACATTTTCAGTAATGGTGAAAGATGCTCGCTTGTTCCTCTTTTCTTGCTATTAATTTTCTTTCCATAGATTTCAAAGCTCCCGTGAACCTGAGAGGCCATGCCGATTGCAGTTTCAAAGGGGAAAAAAAAGGGAAAGTTATCATACATGGAATTCTATTTCACTGCCCATACTATTGTATAAGAACTCAAGCACTGAAATTTAAACAAAAAATGAAATAAACATGTGTGCGGAAGAGCAACGACTTACATTCCTCCCAGGTCTCTCCATCGCAGTCACAACCTTTCTTGCAGAAAACCCTCCCTGAAAAAACAACCCGTGAAAGATTAATTACCACTCCAAGAGGGCAATCAACACCCATCAAAGATCCAATTATCAATCAATCAAACCCTAACAAAAAACAAGACAAAACCCATCACCAAATATATTAATCAAAGAACTAAGGTACTTCAACAGGCAATATTGACACGAAACTAAAAAGAGCGAACCCAATCACTTTCTAACAAGATATATGAGTCCACATAAAGAACAATGTAACCCACAATGGGAATCAATTTATTCACTCATTCTACATGAAGAACGCATGAAAGACCCGTTGGAACCCCTAACATAGACAAACCTGTATCAAACAAATGAAACCAAGAAATCAAGGTCCCCTGACAAGCAAGATTGGAGGAACAACAATGACATGGAATAAATAAGAGTGGACCCAAATGAATCCCACAAAAAAAACCCAATGAATATCCAAACCCATATCTTTAAATATGACGAAGAACAGAGTGAACCCAAAATCAAACACCATGTGATCGTATTTGTTGGTTCAACAGAAGCCAATCAAAAGTGTGAGCAGCGCTTACAGGGGATCTGCATAAGAGCCGAGTATTTGCTCGTGCATTGATTCCCGCATGGAGAAGTCCATTGTTGTGGGAGAAACTCTCCTACTTTCATTGTTTTGTTGATGCTCTCTCGGAAGAGTAAAGGAGAGCGAGAAGGAAAACCAAAAAAAGAGAGGGAGAGCTACAGAGTCGGAAGGAAGAGAGGCTGAGCACACAATAATAAGAGCATCTCTAACAGCCTTACTACACATTTTTTTCTTTTTACAAGGAGTCAAAAACTCTGTCTGAATACAAAATATGATTTATATTTTGGTAATCAGTTATTTTCAGCATAAATGAGTATAAATAAAAATAAAATGATTTTATATTTGGTTGTGTTTTGAATTATTTTGATTAGGAAATATAATAATAATTTTATTATTATTTGGGTAAAATGTGAATAAAGTGTAGATAAAGATTTATAAAATGTAAAAAAATAATGATAGTTGATTTGACAGATGATTTGTTAGAGGTGATGATAATTAATTTGACAGTGAGCCCACATATTCTTTGATGGAATAACCTGGAATAACTTTAATTATAGTCTCTGTTAGATATAGAATATGACTTATTATTGGGTATACAGTTATTCCAATATAAATTGGTATAAATAGAGATAAAATGATTTGTGTTTGATCGTGTTTTGAATTATTCTCGTTGAGAAACATAATAATAAATTTTTTGTTATTTGGGTAAAATGTGAATAAATCGTAGATAAGGATTTATAAAATGTGAAAAAATGATGATAGTTGATTTGACAAATGATTTACAAGAGGTGATGACAATTGATTTGACAGTGGGCTCACATATACCGTTAACAATTGATTTGACAGTGGGAATAACAATAACCTGGAATAACTTTAATTCCAATGATTGGTTAATATACATATACCGTTTTATACTAGTTTATTCTAGCATAAGTTATATAAGAGTATTCTATGCATCCAAGCAACCAAACACATATTTTACTTTATTCTCATTTATTCCTTGCTATTCCATATCCAAACGGGAGCTTAAAAGCAAGAGCCTCTCTACACCCCTCCGCCGCTACATTTTTCTCTAAGCCACTCCCTAGCCCCCGTTTGGATACCGGATAAACTCCGGATAACCCCGGATAACTCCGGATAAATTTTTTTTTAATTTTGGAAAGCCCCGATAACCCCGGATAAAATGTGCTAGAATAAACTGGTATAAAGTGGTATATGGATTCCAATCAACCCCTATAATAAAAGTTATGCTAGATTATTTCACCCAAAGAATAAGTGGGTCCACTGTCAAATCAATTGTCATCACCTCTTATAAATCACCTGTCAAATCAACTATCATTACTTTTTACCTTTTATAAATTCTTATCTACATTCCCTACATAAAAAAAAACCTATATTATCCTCTTCCCCTTCTTTTATTTTTTATTTTTTTATGTGGGCATATTGGGTATTTCCCTACATAAAATTTTTTCTATTCATCATTAATAATTAATTTTTATTCATTATAAATTATTTTTATTTATTTTTCATGTTTTTGAAATTGTTAATTTACTTTTTTTTTTTTTTTTATTCATTATTAATAATTTTTATTTAAACAATTTTGATTACAAATCAATATTTGATAAATTTTAGAATATGTTTTTATTCATTTGATATTTGGACATCCTGTTATTTATAAATATGAACTAGAGTCAATTGGTCATTTAGAATAAAAATAAGGTAAAAATGAAGAGGTTTTTGGAGTGATAAAAGGATAATGGCTTCCTACACGTTATAGAAAGTTTTTTTTCCCCTTAATGTAAAGAAATAATGAGGAGGCTTTTGAAAATGCTCAATAATAATTAGGGCTGCAACTCGGGCAGGTTGGGTTCGGGTTGACCCCAACCCGAACCCAACCTGAATTTCAAACTACTCAATCCTAACCCGACCCAACCCGATTTGCAACCCGAATTGTACCAACCCGAAATTAAATAAACCAACCCGACCCAACCCGACCTAACCCGAATTGGACTAACCCGACCCCAACCCGATTTTCAACCCGAATTGAACCAACTCGACCCAACCCGAATTTCTAATATGATGTGTAAATTAAATAAATCAACTCGACTCAACCCGTAAGATTAGCTACGTTTACCTAAAATTTGGACTACCCACATTAGAAGCTACAAAATGAACAGCCATGATATTTTTTTAACTATTAGTTTACAGGTTCGGGTTGGGTCGGGTTGTGAGTGAGGCCAACCCGAACCCAACCTGATTTGTGAATCAACCCGAACCTGATTTGGTCAATCCGACCCATGTAAAAATCGAGTTCAACCCGTCGGGTTCGGGTTCAACCCGACCTAAGTTGTAGCCCTAATAATAATATAATATATTGTGTGAAATGCATTTTTGTTATTTTGAATAAAATTATATAATAGTCAATTTTAGTCCCTGTAAAATCCTTAAATCACCGAAGGTTTATATATTTTGTTGTAGTTAATGCTTTTAGTCCTTGAATCAAAAGTCTATAAAAAAGAAAAACATATTCTAATAATATTTCATCGAACTAACAGAATCTTTAAAAATCATATTTGAATGAGTTGAAATAGATTACTTATATGATAAAAATGCCCTTAAGATTGAAAATTTGAAAATAAGCTTATAACTTGCAGGCTTGGGGGAGGCACCAGTCTTTGTATCATGTGCGTTTTGGACATGAGAGGCTTGTGAGAGAAACAAAGAGAAATGTTAGGTGAAAGGAAAAGTATTATGATCATCTCATATGTTTAATTAGAGTTAACTATAAATCTAATTAGTTAGGTTGACTGCTGACTGCAAGATTAAAACAATAATTTCTTAATAAAATAGAGGTACACAATGATTAAAAATTTAACGAGGACTAAAACTGATTTATCCGAGAGTTACATCGATTTTACCCAAAAATCAAAGCATTAGATATATAACATTTTTCATATTTAATGATACAAATATCTAAAAATAAATAAATTATTATGACATCTCTCGGTCACAATGGTATAAATTCTGTTAAATTTTACGTTCCTACCCAACCAAGGAAAGAAAAAAAAACGAAGAGAGAGAGAGAGAGAGAGAGAGAGAGGATCATCTTGTTTGTCACGTTTGGGAAAGCGTCGACCAAGGACAATCTCTACCCAGTGAAGCAGGAACACTTTAGGCTTAAACGGTTCCACCTCCCAAGCCGAAATCTTTCGCCGGAGGAGCGAAAGGGAGTCCATTTTTTTTTGTCCTCTGAAGGTCTCTGAAAAAAGAATTCGAAAAGATGCCGCAGGTGAGGATACTCGCGAAGAACTTCATGGACATGGTGGCGGCCTTGCCGGCTACGAAGCTCGACAAGCTTTACGAGAACCCCTTCATATGCGAAGCCGTTTTAAGGTCCTCCTCTCAACACCCCCTCCCCCCCCCCCCCCTCCCTTCCTTTTGAAGTTTTGAATCGAATATGAGTTCAAGTTCTGATTTTTCAGTAGATACGTGTGTTGGTGTGATTTCGTGTTCTGGGTTTTTATGGGTATTGTGATTTGGTTGTCAGTGCAGTAGTTTTATGTCATTGTTGGATTAAAAAAAAAAGTTCTTTTTTTTCTTTTCATATTGGTCTTTTTGGGACAAAGATTTCATTTTTTTTTATAGACAGTGAAATTGGAGAAATTTGTTTCAATTGGGTTGTTGTCATGTTAGGCAATATATATATGTTTGTATTTCATTAAAAGACAGCAAGAACATACTTTAGTTTGATGAAATATGGCATTGGGTGGCTCATTGAATTCGAATCTGATTAGTCATTCCTTAAAAGTGATTATGTTTTGAGGAAGGGAAACTGCCCACATGAGCATTGTTTATTCTGGAATGCATTTTCTTTGTACTATCAGGTCATTACCACCTTTGGCAAAGAAGTATGCCTTGCAACTGCTGTTCATTGATTCACCAATCTCTGCCAAGACTATGGAGGGGTGGGTTCTTGCTGATGGAATCTCCAAACACAGAGTGGCAATCGACAGGCTACTGCAGTTGAGAGTTTTTCTAGAAGAGATTGACAGGTATCTTTTTGCCTTTTTGTTTTCCAAATCTCGAGGCGGAAATCTGATTTGGAGTTTATGGTTTTGTGTTTGGGTATTTGGGTGTTTGATTATTGTAGAAGTATGATGGTAAGATTTGGGTCTATGGTTTTATAAAAACTGCATTTGCATACCATTGGATCTCTAAATGTGAACTTTTAGTGTTGAAGACTGATGCTAAAGTTTTGCAAAATATATAAAATCATGAATCCATAGGTTCCTTTTTTTTATTTTTCCAAGTGACACTTAAGGACCTTGTAGCAGATGTTTGATTTTTTTTTTAAATAGATTTATCACCTCCTTTGTTCATATGTTTCTTACCTTCAGTGATAATTCTTTTGATATTGACAATATGTTGGAATAACTGTATAAGCTAATTACAACTATTTCATTGGCAGTAAAGAATATTATTGCTTTTGCAACATTTGTTTATGTGATCCTTCACATTCCATGGTACTGATAGGAAAAAGGAATCAACCTACAAGCTGAATCCCAAGTTTCAGGGAAATATTCAGAAATATTTGGTATACGGGTATGTTCTAAGTTCCCATTTGTCTCTAAATTTCGTGATTGCCAAATACATTTCTTATTGCTTTTTATACTATTCAAATGAATGCATCAATTAAACTTCCAAGACAAACTTATGTGTTGAATAATTAGTAACACAATAATGTCAAAATTTCTAATGTGCATTTAAATTTGTGTGTGTTGCAAATTTCCTTTATCTTTATTAATTTGCTCAAGGTCATTTATTGTCTCATGTAATGCTCCAGCCATGGTATTTTGTCCTCTAAAATTCTACATTTTAAATTGCAGTGGAAGTTTACCAAGGCAACCAATGCCTTCTAATGTAACTGTGAGATTGCCAACCTCGGTGGATCTAGAAACCTATGCACTTGAGCAATGGGAGGTTGCTACTGCAGCTTTTTGTTTCTATAATCTGTTTTATTACATGTATGTAGACATGCTTTTGCATTTTAGTTCTGTTTTTTCTATACAAACGAGGAAAAAAAGTAGTTTCAGATTCCCTTCAACATGCAACTATATCTACTGACTTCATTATATTGGGGGGTCAACCAGGGCTTTTTGTTGCAACTTATAAGTTCGAGCCAAGTGGAGAAGTTGACAAGCTTTAGCGCTTCTATGATGAAATTTTTTCAGCGAGGTCTTCTAAGTCCAAGGTCTCATCTTTTTTTGCTTGTTTTTAGTAGTAGTTATGATAATAGTGGACTAGATACTATAAATTAAATAAGGTATTTGGCGAGTGACAAATGCTGATTTGCTACATCTGCAGAGAAAATGAAGCTCCAAAGTTGACGGAGAATGGCTTCCAGTTTTTAGTATGTACTACATACATTTAAGATAGCTAAGTGTTGCATCACCTACTGTAATGCATTGATTTAACTTCTATTTTATATGCAGTTGATGGATACGAATGCACAACTCTGGTACATAATTAGAGAATACATATCTACTGCCGAGGTACGATCTTGTTGATATTCTTATATTCTACTGTTTCCCCCCGATTTAAAGTCACTTTGTGTATCGTAGGAAACAAAGCTATTTGATGCATGTCAAAATTAGGATTGTGACACACTTCGGTGCATGTTATTTATTTTTGAACAATGACATGCAGTCCGTAGTTTATAATCTTATGCCTCCTACATTTCTTTATGGTTTAGGGTCGCGGTGTAGAACAAATGGACTTGATCTCGTTTCTTCTGGAGCTTAGTTTTCATACCATGGGGGAGGTAACAAGAGAGTCTCTGTTATATATCATTCTTCATAGGCATGATTGCATTGTTTTTTGTTATTCTTTTGTTTATAACATGCAGTAACTTGTTCACTTATCTCATATTATGATGGTTAGAAACCTTAGACCCTCATTTTTTGTTAATATTCTCATTTACTGACCTCCACGACTACTATTGGAAATTCCCGAGCCATCTTTGATAGTAAGACTAAAGTTTCTTCCTTTGTATCTTTTACTTCTTGTGGTGTATGGGTTGCCTCTGTATTACATTTGCTGATTAATATAACAAACTAACTAAAAGATTAGTGGAGCATATCTAGAAAGACCATGTTAATCTACTTTCCTTGTGGAAAACACCATGTGCTAACTCATAATGACATGTTACAACTGCCACGAAAAACAAAGAATGAAATTTCTTCAATAATTTCAAAGTCAACTTGCTTGATCTGAAATGTTTTAATTGACTTCGGCTCCGTTTGGAAACACAGATTGAAAAGTAGATTTTGGAATAAAGCTGTTTTTTAAGATGATTTTAGACTTTGACTTTTTTGGGATGCTTTTTTTAAATTCAGGAATCAATATTTGGAAGGAATTTAATGTTTGGTAGAAAAAGTTGCTTTTCAATTCAAAAAATCGATTCCGACAAAAAATCGTTGTTTTTGAGATTTTAAAAACACGGATTTCGAGAGAGAAATTAAAAGGAATCCAGCTTTTGATTCCGCCGGAATCAAACCCGTTTGGCTGCACGATTTTGGGATTTTAGCTTTTCAAAAAGCGGAATCATACCCAATCGTGCAACCAAACGGGGCCTTCATCAATAAAAATATGAAATCACAAATTTGAATCTCTTTGGAATCAAAGATTTACAAAACACACAGCCTAAAGATTCTAGGACTTGATTCCAGTTTATTTTGTGTATGAGAATCTGTAAAGAAGTCATCTCTACTTTTCTTTTCTTTTCTTTTTTGGTTTTATTCCCTAAACAAAATAACTTATACCTTTCTCAGGATTATATACTGTTTGATTCTTCATGCTATTCTTATTTTTTTTCTTTAATAATTCTAAAAGTATGTTGGACATGAGACTATGAGAGACATTTTTTGAATCTCTATCTTGACTGATGGAAAAATATATAATTTAATTTACTCATAATGCTCCTTCTCCTTGATCAAGTGTTGGCTTGTGTGTATGTAACTCTATATTTTTCTGATAGAAAATTTTTTCCATGGAGCATTGTAGGATGATCAATTTCCCCTGTCATTTTGTGACCTATCTGCAAGGGTGATGACAAATCTTCCTTAAAATGCTGCTTCCTTTTGCAGGCGTATAACTTGAACACTCTCACTGACATCCAGAGAAGTGTTATCAAGGATCTTGCCAATCTGGGATTAGTAAAACTTCAACAGGTGTTGCAAATTCCTTTCCCTAGAATATGTTATAATACATCGTACTTGTAGTAAATGTGATAGTTTTCTGCAATGATTTAGTGAAGTTTTGTTAAATATTCTCTTTTCAGGGCAGAAAAGAAAGTTGGTTTATACCGACTAAATTGGCAACCAATCTTTCAGTGAGCTTGTCAGATTCTTCAGCGCGCAAGCAGGTTGCAAATTGTGTGCTTCAATATAATATAATTTCCTCATGTCATGCCTCATGAATTAAAGTTATCTATAATCTATACTTGTTTGCCAGTTGGCCTTAAAATGAAGAAATAAGTTGTCCACCTTTTGTTGAATTTCATAAATTATCAGCTCTTGATAAATGAAATTTGTCTTGTTATCATAGGAGATCTTCAGTTAGAAGGAACTTCTCTGTATGATTTGGCTTATGATCTATTAAACAGGCCCCAGTCATTTTTAATGGGCCGTAGATATTAAAATAACTCAACTCAACATGTCTCCCTGGGTGCACCAACAAATAAGAAAATGGAGTTTTGGCAAACAATTGAATTAGCAAATTAATCTTTTATTGGAGGTAGAATAATAGGAAAACTATATGATGGTCAGCATTTATGTGCATGCTGTCTTTTATGTTCTCTTTTGTATTTGTTATTCATCAAAATCATTAATTTTGAACTCTATCAAGCTGAAGCATGGAGATCTGATTTAGTCAGATGCTCAAATAGGAGAATGATGTCTCATGTTTTTTTCCTCATCTCATAGGGTCTTGTGGGTTGACCGATTTTTAGATACTTTTTCAAATTGGCCTATTTTGGGCTCTTTTTTAGAGACAGCATTGATATTTCCATATATGTGTTCTTTGTATGATAGAACTTGGTCCACTTTGTAATGTTTACGTTAGTAAAGTATTAATGATAGCATTGTAGAATAAATACAAATTGATGTTTTACCTTTTGCTTTCCACAAGTTAAAGGATTCTTATAAAGTATTAATGATTGTCGACAGTCACATCGTGTTTTTAACTATTTTGTGCCTTAACGTTGAATTTTGTGTGTATTATTTCCTCCAGGGATTTGTAGTTGTGGAAACAAATTTTAGGATGTATTCTTACTCTACATCCAAGTTACACTGTGAAATTTTACGCCTATTCTCTAGGTATGAAAGATTGATCTAAGTTTGAGCATACTGTTGTGTTTCAAAGAAAATACATCTTCATGGCATGATGAAATGTATGTCTATAGCCTGTATTAGATTTGAAGAATATCATGTCTGTTTTTCTGTCTCCTTTCTATCTTTCTTAAATTCCTAATGATAACCGTCAAGAAATTATTTTTTTCTTGATTTGGACTTTTGGTTGTTAATATATGAAAATAGCATCCTGATGAAGACTTCTTTGTTCAGGCACTCAAACTCTTACAGTTTATCCTATTTATTTTTACCATTCTCATTCTCACTTTATGTTTTTTAACTACAAAAATTCCTTGCACCACTAAATCATGACTTTTTAGGTTTTTCATACGTGAGTCACAGCAATAATTTTAAGCATACTTTTCTACTAATTGTCATTGCCATTCTACTTATAGTGAGTTCTTGAAAATGGATGTTTCCTCATTTCAACTCTGATTCTATCCCCTGCTTGTCCATATATTATGTGCAACTTTAAGTCGAAACCTTAAATCAATAGAAATTTGAAGTTCTCTGTCAAGTCTATGGGCAGAGTGGCGAAGATCGGGTACAAAGGGGTATGGCTTGATTGGTGGATAAAGAAATAACAAGAAGAATTTTAGGCCCATCTTTTGTTTTTTTAAGTAGAAGGCATGTAAGGGATAGGTTACATGATTCTTAAGATTTCTGTTAGAGATAGCTACTGGAGAAATTTGAATAGCTTGTGTTTTCATCAACATTAATGTTTGTTTGTACTTAGGTTCAGTTTCATATAAATTAATTTGTTCAATGCTTTATGTGCTAGGTTTTTAAGGTTTTGAATATGTCTTCTTGCTTGACTGGGTGATTAAGCATTTTTCATATGTCGACTTTATTTGCAGGATAGAGTATCAACTTCCAAATCTCATTGTTGGAGCTATAACAAAAGAAAGTTTGTACAATGCTTTTGAAAATGGCATAACGTCAGACCAGGCATGTGTTACATTACTCTATTGATTCATTTTATTTTCCTTTTCAAGGGAGTCTTAGAAATCAATCTCAAGCAAATTGGATTAAGTTTAAATACTTTAGATATTGAGGTCAATCAACCTTGGAATTTTTAAAATTTTGATTTTTGATCTGTTCCAGCTAATAAATCTGCATTTGATGAACTATACCCATGTGAACCTTATCTCGCTTCCATTGCTAAGTGTTAATGCACATTTTTTTTAGATTCCCTGGATAGAAGTACAATAACTTATCCTCTTGTCTTTCATAACGTTTTGAAAATATAACCAATAATAGGTGCAATAGATTTTTCAAAATTTGTAATTACTTCAACAAAACGAATTTCAATACATCAAAGGTGAAAGTAATAGATTATGACCATCCTAGTTTGAATTGACTGTTCCTCAATTGTGAGAAAACCCAATTGCTCTGATTTGTGCGACATTTTCTTGAATCACTGATTTTAACTAAATTGTCGATCGCAGATAATTTCCTTTCTTCAGGAGAATGCACATCCACGTGTTGCAGAGAGGATACCAGCGGTTCCTGAGAATGTCACAGATCAGGTGCTTTTTTGCTCCAACATTTATAAGAATATCACACATACTATGTACTCAACATGCTTTAGTTATATAGAAGAGTCCAATAATGTTTCTTGAAACATCAAAATATCCTTGGACTCCATCAGTTGAACACAAATAGGTTATACGGAAATGGGTTGTCAAGGATGTATTTTTAAATCCAATTTATCTATCCACGAAAAAATTATCAGATCAGCACAGAGAGGTCAGAATTGAATGTGGAACCATGACTTGGTATGAAACTTGTTTTAAGAAACCTATTCAGAAGTGGACATATTTCAAAAACTAGTATTGTTCACTTACCCAATTTAAAATTATTGGCCGCTGAACCTCTCCTTGTTCGATATTTTGATTAGTTCAACATTTCCTGATCCAGATAAGGCTTTGGGAAAACGACCGTAACAGGGTGGAGATGGCTTTGGCGCATGTTTATGAGGATTTTCCTTCTAAGGTAGTCTTTGAATCATCTTTTGTTTGTGTATTTCTTGTTTTTTAATTTTTGAGGTCTACAGCCAATGATTATTTCCTGATTCTCCAGGAGGTATTTGAAGCAACATGTGATTTTGCGAGAGACATGGGAGGGTTGTTGTGGGAGGACACTGACAAGAAACGCCTTGTCATTCGGGGAGAATATCACCAGGACATGAAAGACTTCCTAAGGAGGCAGAAATAATAACAGTGTATACAAGCAGAGATGTGTACTGTTCAGGGGATACATTATTTATGCGTCAAAATTTACTAGTCTGTTCTGATTTCATGTTCTTGGTAGTTGCAGAGCATGATACAGAAAAAGAAGGAAAAAAAAAGAGAAGGGAAATTTTTTTTTTGTCCTATTATCATCTGAAGGTACAAAATTTACAGAAATCATAATTAATGGCTGGGATGCAAATTGAATTTTTCATAATAAACATCATTATTATCAGCATAACCATACCAAAATCTATCAATAATTGTTATTTTGAGGTACTGGATATTATTTCCAAGGTGATGCATCTTGAGGATGATCTTCCCCTAACCCTTGAAGATGGACTTATTCTCCCAAGGCCTTTTTTTTATTTTCTTTTACAAAGGCCATTATATTAAAAAAAAAAAAAGTAATACATTCACTCCTTTTTAAAACTATCATTATTTTTTATGAAGTATAAACTTAGCTAACGAAGTGGATTCTTGATGTACACACAAATTGAATGCATATTTTCTTTTCTTTTTTATGTTTTTCGTTAAGTCACTAAGGATTTTTTTTATTGGCAAATGTTTTTTCCTAGTTAAATCTTTCCCCCAGGTGACAAGACTCCAAATTCAAGAGTCAGGTCCTCTTATTAATGAGGGAGTATCTCTATCATCCTACTTATGTAATGGTAAAAAATCTATTTTTTCAATGGAGCCATTAATAATGATAGCCATTTTGTCCTCTTTCACTTATTCTCACAATTATCTATTATTCTACCATTTATCAAATTAACCTTAGAGATGTAATATTGAACGGTTAACGCAGCACGACATGTGTCCGTCCCGTTTTAAGAGTCCGTGTCATGTCGGGTCGGTCATTCCCCGGGGAGCCAAGCTGTGTTGGGTTGGTTGTACGGACCTGGTGGAAAAAATACTTGGTGGGTATAGACGTGCCCAAAAAGAAAATGTTATACATATTTTAGAAAATATCATGCATACATTTTTATAAAATTTGAACTATATACTAAAATAAATTGTATGAATCTATTTACAAAAAATGTAAATTTTTTTTAACAAGATATATATCTCGTTAAAATGAGTATATAACGCTAACGAGGTACATTGGATTGAAAAAAAAAACCGTGTAATAGTGAAAAAGAAGAAGAAGACCGGTGCTGGCACGAGCATGACTCCATCGCGGTTGTTCGCGTGACATGGTATCTCGGGCCTCCCACCGTTGTCCTTCACAAACTCTCCACCTTTTCGGCCCACTTGGCCCACTTATCAGTATGAAACGAGAATTTTCTGACAACCAATAAGAAGTGTCACATAGGTGTTAAGAATATATAAAAAATGAACATAATTTGTTTATACTCTTATCAAAATCTATTAAAAAATAAATATAATTTTTTACATTATACTATCGTAACAAATGCTTTGTTTTTGACACATGAAATATGATCCTGCTTGGTCCGTCTCACAGACTGTGAAATCGGCTTGTTGGGCCGTGACAACGGTTTCTAACAAGTAATAACAAAGATAAAACTGTTACATTCATTTTCTAATGGGGAATTAGCAAAATTAACACCCAAAAAATCAAATATTAGTAGAAATAGCACTAGATGCCGAATATTTGTAAAAACTAACACTGATCAACATTAACCATTCTTTTTAACATCGGAGGCGACATATATATACGGTAACGTGACATTCTTTTTTTTTCTTTGATTAAATATTAATGGTTTTTTTTCTAACATATATTCAATAGAGAAAGAAAATCATGGAAGATTTGCTTCTCTTTATCAATTAATTTTTAATTAAATTTTAGTAGCTAAAAAATATCTTTTCATATATTTCTCCATCAAATTAAAAGTCCTATTCTTAAAAATCTTCTATGATTTTCTCTTCTCTTAATTGAATATATTTTAAATAAAAAAAATCTGAGCTATTAAAATTTAATGGAATAAAATGGTTCTCTCTCTCAACAAGATATATATTTTTTTGAAAAAACTCAATCCATAATTCTCTCCGAAGAGAAACAAGTCTTCCATGAAAAATCTCTCACCTGAATATATATTAAAAAAATAAAAAATCTCAATCGAATAAAACACAAAAGATATATATATATATAGGAATAATTAAGTACGGCGTGCGGACGGGTTGAGCGTCGACCACGGGCCGTCGATCACGGGTCCATCGCATCCGACGGTCGGGTGCGATTCACATCAACCATCGAATGCGATGGACCCGTGATCGGACGACCCACATCGCGTCCGTACCCGCCCGCACACCGCACCTTATCATTTCGGTATATATTATATATATATATATAAATATATATATATATATAATGCATCTAGTGTTAAAAAAAAATTAACATTTTTTTGAAGGAAAGATAGATATTTGCTATCCGAAATATATTACTATATAATATCGGATTACAAACTCTGAACGGGATGATGAGGGGGGGGGGGGATTGGGGATTGTAAGAGAAAATACAAGAAAAAATAACACACGAACGTGGAGTATCACTCCCTAGTTAGAAGAGACATCTAACCCGGGGCATCCCTAAACCCGTGAGCTACATTTCATCCAAACGGACCCCGCTCCTAGCAGACCTCTTACCCTCTGACCCGATGTACCAGTCTCGCACCGCCGCCTGGAATGCTTCCCACATGTTCTCATGATACGGTCGTGCTCCGCGAAAGATCACCTCGTTACAAGTCCTCCAAATTGTCTACGCGTCCACGGGGACTATTGATTGCGTTGTGCTCAGCTCACGCCCATTCGTCGCACCTCTTTTGAGTTCCTTACCTGCCCTCCATAATTCGTCCGTGGTCCGAAACGAGCAACCCAACCCGATCTTGTGCGCCACAAACCAGCATTATTTGTTCTTACAAATATTCGACCTTCGATTTCTGGGTATTATTTTTGCCGATTGCACTTTTCTAATTCAATTTTATTTACAATATATTTTATTAAAAATGATTTCATGAATAAAACATCTCATTAATAATCAGAATGTGACTTTGTTTTCTTTCAAAAAATCAAAATACATAGAAATGTAATGTAAATAAGCAAACTTCGTTATTGCATGAAAAAGTCTTACTATCCTGGCTCAAACCAATAATAAATTGCCACGTGTATCAAAATATCTTAAAAAAGGGAAATTTTCATAAATAACCCTTAAAAAATTTTAATTTCACTTTTAACTCTCTCCCAATTTTAATGACAAAAACTAACCCTCGACCCGGTCAACGCTGCCATGTCAGCGTTGACTGAATTTTTTTATTTTCGGTTTTTTAGGGAGCACACGCCATTCTTTACAAAAATGAAACTACAAAATTAAGGTTTAAAGAGGGTGTTGTAAAAGAGGCGTGTTATATATAAAACGTCTCTTTTGTATTCGATTTAAAGCACCCTCTTTGTTTATATATAACACGCCTCGAAAGTCTTAAGTTTTGATCTGTTTTTTAAATTTTGATATTATTGTAGTAAAGAGATTATGATTTCAACTGACATCATCCACAACAAATCAAAGATACATCGAATTTTTTTCCATCTACAAACAAATCACACACACTTCAAATACTATACATTTATATTTATTTAAAATTTATTTTATAAAAAATTTAGGGCTATACATAAAAAAGTAAATAAATAATATAAATAATTTTGGTTTGAACTCAAACCTACACAATGTATGAAAATGACATGGATGTGTACAATTTAAGTTTGAACTCAAACCATTTTAGTACAAAAATATATAACAAACAATTTCAAGAAAAAAAATGAAAATTGTCATAACTTCAAATGGTTTGGGAGCGTCGTAACTTCAAATGGTCATAATTTTTAAACCGTAGATCAGAATCGCTATTATAATATGTCTACGCGTTCGTATCGACGAGCCCTATAGGAGTAGTCATTTTATTATTTTTTACAGTTTTTAAGATTTTACAAGGAAGGCGTGTTATATAACACGCCTCCATGTTTACAAAGGAGGTGTGTTATTAAAAAACCCGAAAATAAAAAAACTCAGTCAGCGCTGCACGTCAGCGCTGACCGGGTCGAGGGTTAGTTTTTGCAATTAAAATTTGGAGAGGGTTAAAAGTGAAATTAAAATTTTTTAGGGGGTTATTTATGAAAATTTCCCTTCAAAAAAACAGGATTGCTTGATTTGCTTCCCACCTTTTGAAGTTTCCAACAAAAATCCAAAATCCGAAATTTCACAGTTTTTGTTTCCAAAAGAAAGTCTCATCTTTCAATCATATACTTCTCTCTCTCTCGCATCGATTTGTTTACACCGATTTTGTTAAGACAGCTTCAGATGGCGAGATTGGTGAGCGTTTGTTTGCGGTCGCTGCTGATGCTTGTGAATCTGGTGACGGGGATTGCTGGATTGGCGATGATCCTCTACTCTCTATGGATGCTTAGGGTTTGGTGCGTGCACGGGGGAGATTTCGATTCAACCCCTCCTTGGTATACCCCCATCCCCCTCTCTATCTCTTTATTTGATCTTGAGTGGTCTAGGGTTTTTTTTTTCAATATATCACTGTAAGGATTAAAAAATGTTCTCTTTTTTTTTTTGTTTAATTTGGCTATGGTTTCAAGCTTTTACACTGCTATGGTTGTGGCAATGTTCCTTCTTTTATGTTTCTTTATATCTGTTTTTATTTTATTTTATGTTTAACTAATGTTACTTGGTGAAGTAGAATGGGTAGCTTATGAAGCAATTGTGGATTTGAAAAGCTCCAATTTGGTGCCTGTTGTTCACGAATTAAGATTTTGTTTTTCTAATTTTTGTCATTTTTTTTAATGATGAGAAACCCGAACATTGATTGAAAAACCCCAGATGCACAGAATCATGTGGGGCTTTTGAACTTGAGTTCTATGTGGAGCAAATATGAAGCTCTAGCCAAAGAGCCAACCCCGTGTGGGGTAAATTTAGAAATAGTTGCTTAGACTACTGATGTTCATGTTAGAGTGCCATGTTTATCTGATTGTACTTTTATTAATGGTGAGACAAAATGGTCTTTTTGGTTGCCTGATTGTGGAAATACACAAGTTTTTTTTTCCCCAATGAATGTAATTGTTAGTTTCTGTTTCATTGGTTGGTAAGATTATCTCGTCAATGTTCTTTCATTTCAGTTGTTTGTTTGCCAAAGGGAATACTAATGCTTATGCTGATTTTGGTTTATGGGTGACGTGGGTCCTCCGAGTGAGGAATAAGGATCAGTGTCTCCCAAACTGATTTTTTTTTTCTTTCACATTCATTTGTTTCCTTGCATGCCTTGCTTTCATCTTTAATTTTGGGGCAACAAGTATAACTGTACAAGCATGATCATATGCTTCCTTCACTTTTTCTTGGAGATATAATACATCTCTGCCATGAAAAGTAATGCGGACAGAGATTGATGAAATGATGTATTGAATTTTTCATGAGCCTTGTTATGATGTGAATAATTTAATTCTGGAGTATCTTTTGTGAATCATGGCATTATAGTCTCTTTAAAAAAAAGTGGTGTTTAGATGATGCTGAAGTTGCAGTTATTTGCAAGGACAAGTTGTTAAAGGAAAAGACATGGGGGACATGAATATGTGGGTGGGTGTGAATCCTTTGGTGCACGGTGTTATTTGGGGTTTTAAACTAATAGACTCTTTAACAGCTTGACCTTTTTTTCAGTAATTGATATAGATCTCTATCTATACCTGGTCCTGAAAAATAATCAGTGCGGATTTTTCACATGGATGTTTCTAATACTTTATAGATTATTCTCGCTGATTTCCTTTTTTGGGTGTATGTGTTAGTCTTGTATGGAAACTTGACACTCTTCCTTAAATATCAAATCTATTGTACACTATATTCGGCATCATGGACTTTGTTATTTTCCACCTGAAGTTTGAAATTTTTGCAGGTTTATCTACACGTCTCTTGGTTTGGGCGTCTCATTCTGTTTGATAACCTGCTCTGGCCATATTGCTGCAGAAACTTCCAATGGCCATTGCCTCTCTTGTGTATCCTTATTTAGGCTTTTAGATGTGATTTGAGCTTTCCATTCCAATATCACTGTTGGTGAAGGTTGAGATTACTATCCCCTTGATCTTGTTGACTGTTAATTACTTAATTTATTACTTTTTTTGTTTTGTGTTTTTTTATTTGTTTTGTTTCATAAAAGGATGGATGAGTGGTTCTATTGAAAACATTTTTGAATAACTGTGCGGCATTTACCATCAATTCCTGAGCTTGTGTAATTGTTTCTTATAAATCAGGCATAAAGTGTTAAAATGTAACTGGGAAAACCATATTATATATGCATTAGTGACTGTTGGATTAGAACCGACTCTTTTAAAGTGCTTAACTTTTCAGAGTAACAAATGTGAAGGTGGAGATCATATGTAATGTGCAGCTTATGAATTGTACTTCCCCCAAGAGAACCATCATGAAGTTGTAAGGGAAACTCAAGACAGCATCATACTGATTTAATCTTGGATTCAGAAGTTTAAAGTAATAATTCTATGCATTTTTTAATGTGTTGTCATGTTCTTCACATTTATATGCTTTTCACTTTGAGGAATTTTAATAGATATGATGTTCTAAACTATATTATTAGCCATATAGGGTTTTATAGATATTGGATGCAAATATTCGCTATTGGAATTCATGGTCAGTTATTGTCAACCTTAAATGGGCATAGTACATGGGTTTTGTCATCTTACTTGTCCTACTGGAGTCTGCCATCACTGCAGATGTATTCCTGAATAGCCACTGGGAGGAGGTATGTCTTTCTCTAATGCTCCATGCGAGCAACTAGCCTGTATTGGACCACAAAATAGATATTTCACTTTCCTTTTCATTCTTCCACAGGACTTTCCCAAGGATCCAACTGGTAAATTTGATGAACTCAAGGACTTTGTTAAATCAAACTTTGAAATCTGCAAATGGATAGGTTTGCTGATTGTTGTTGCGCAGGTATGCTCGTCATCTTGACTTACATTGAACTGTGCCTTCTGACATGTAGCCTAATTTTGCACACTATTTGTATCTTTAATATTTAACCTTGTAACACCATAAACTGCAAAAAGGTGTTCATAATATAAATCAAAAGTCAAAACCATTATTGCCTGAGAAAATTTCCACCAGATGCATTGTCCAATATCAGTTTCTACCGCATGAAGCACTCGTAGTAGTATCTGAGTTCAAAAGATCTGGTTTAGTCAGAATTCAGAAATCATGGTCAGAGACCTTTATTGAAATATACCGGTATTTATCTCATATCAATATTTACAAGTGTCATGAAAATAAAATGCAACTTCTTTGCTAAACTTGCAGCGTATGATATCATACCACTCGGATTACTGTTTATATGTATATGTAATGTATTTTTTTAAAGTTATCCAGAGATATCTATTACCTACTATGTTTTCCCCTCTTTCATCCATTCAATCTTTCTTTAGGTGCTCCATCTTCATTAATTTTTCACCCTATACATGTTATGTGCCAATGAAACATGTCTGTTGCCATTGTCTGATAGATGGCTCAAGGTGGAAGAGTGTCTCAGTGTCATGCATGTTCGAAGCCTTATATTCACTCATTTGCAGGCACTTTCCATTCTCTTGGCGATGGTTCTCCGAGTTGTCGGTCTGGATAACAGGTGCTATGATAGTGACGATGAGTACTTGCCTGCAAGGCTTCCCCTGCTGAGGAATCACATTCAACAGCCCCTCCTTACATCCCAGAACCTCATCTAACTATGAAGGCTGATGCTTGGAACATAAGAGTCCCCGAGGTAATTGAAATTTGAGCTTGATTACGCCTATGTGATTCATGTAATAAAAAAAAATTCAACAAAGGATTGATTCACATTTGCTATTTTACCAGACTCGCTGATGGATTCATCGAAGTCTTATCTCAGATGAGGCACTCTTACATGCTGAATAACTATTTCGCTGGAAGGGGAGATTGCTTAAGGTTACATATGGAGATTGAAAAGAGTAGTCTTGAATCTTGATAATACACACATTGGAAATACTATACTCGAATAAGAAATGGGAGTGTCTTGAAAGCATGTAAAGTGTTTAGTATTCACGTATGTTGTACTTTCTTTGTGTATCTCCATGTACAGTTATTTCAGTGTGTTATAATTTATACCCCAACATTGTCTTTGTGATGAAGATGATGCATATTATGTTGTGCTTGGTTTATTCAGTGTTAATGTCTGTTTTTTTGTCACATGATCTCTATGTTTCACTTCAAATATCACTGTTGCAGTTATAAGAGTAGGTCTGTTTGGATATTTGTTCAGACCTATAACTTGAGCCCATTTATGAACTCTATACTACATCCTTTGGTTAATTTTTTTACTCTATTTCATGCAATGAAAGTGCGTAGGAAAATGATATGATCAGTCCTTTGTGTAACCCCATTTATAATCTTCAATCTTTTTTTTTAATATAAATTTGTCCGTTGAAATATGTTTTTTTGATAAATTAAGACAATGTAAGACACCTCATAGCATGTTTGAATTCCTAATTCATTGCAAATTTGACAGATGACACACAACCCAACATGTCGATTCCTCCCAAATAAAAACCCAATGATAATTGCAACTACTGCCCAAATCACATCCAAAGGAGGATCCCAAATGAAATAAAATTAGTATCCACCTGCAAACTAATCATATTGCATTCACCTCGGGGTATGACTTAGAATTATTCACTCTTTATTTTTTATAGGCAGATATCTCTCTCACGTAGCCATAAAGAGTGAATAATAGATATTGCATTCATCTAGGGGTGTGACTTAGAATTATTCAAACAAAAAGTCACTTATCTACGTGAGGTAGAAATCTGCCTACAAAAAACATTCAAACAAAAAGTCGTTTGTTTTTTGTTATTCTTATTAGAAACCGTAAAAAAATCACATGTTATTGTTTCATTCTCATTAGATAAAATAAAAATAAATAGTATATAAAATATGAACAAGAGTTTGATTTTTTAAATGACAACTCTACTCTTGTACAATTGTCTGTTGAGAATACGTGAAAAATGTGTGTGTGATATGATAGGTGTGACATCTACAATTGAATTGAAATACAACATCAACCCAAAAACTATTCCAATGAGGGCAGAATTAAACAGATCAATCTAGGAATGAGATGTGTGTAAGAATGTTATGTGAAATAATTTTTTTCTTTTAAATAACATAGAATGATATTTAATGATATTGTTCTCCATTGTCATAGATCAGGTCAACGAGCTATTCTAGCACTCCCTAAAATAGTTCACAGGCAATAACACCCACTCATCCTTCTTTGATGCCAAACTGTTGCAGTGCGAGCTCTCTAACACCAATATCATCTTCTTTGAAAATGAGTTGGGACACTTTCAGATTCACAAAAATGTTGAGGGAGAAAAAAAAACATCACTGCAGATAATTTAGAAGTACTAAAAAACACATCTCCCCTGTTTCATGACTTTTAGATTCACAAAAGATGCTCTCTGTTCCCCCAAATTTAATAACACCTATTGGCTTGTATTTGTACTTTTTCCCACCTCACATCACAATGAAGTCAGAATAAAAGGATAGACCCAAGGGACCATTAAATCCCTACTCAATATGATTGTTAGAACCTGAGTGTTCAACATTAACATAACAGCCTCCCAATCTGTCTCAATGGGATAACAAAAACCAGATAATGATAATCTGAGATTTTTCTGGCTTACCAGCACCCCAACGTGACATTATTTATGACAAAGTGGAATATAATGCTTTTACACGCTCCACAACTCACCATCCCCAAGCAGAAACTGAACAGCTGGAACTCGTTGAAGTAAACAGAAGTTGGTCTGGAAGCTCACCCAATGCATATATAGATAGATACATAATACGTACTGGTTCAACTGATACTGTACAAGCATATACAATCATTATATAGACACTTTACAGACACCTAACAACACGATTCCTCGCATTCTTGCACTGCTCTCTGATTATTAGCAGGCGTAGGAACAGAAATGGAGATCGCTCCTACTTAAAATCAATCAAGCTAATTTCAGATATTAGCTGATGTAAAAGGAATCAGGTGGTGCTTTAGACTTACAAAGGCTCACTTTACATGTGAATCGTAGGTGTCAAAAATGGCGTCGGGAACAACCAAGGGCAGCTTGTCTATGTACATGAACAGTCGCCTCAGGTTCTCTCTTGTAAGCGTAGCCATGTCAACTATGTCTCTGGTGTCAGTGTAGATCCATAGATCACCGGAGTTCACTCTCTTGAGACTGTCACGGCAGAAGGGGCACGATTGCGACCTTGAATGCCTGCAACAGTTCAACAACCTACAAATCAACTGCAATGCTGTAGCAGATGGAAAATGCAAGGTATACATGTCTTCCGGAGAACTTTGAAAAAATAGTAGTGTGTTTCATTATCTCTGGGTGTTCAATTAATTCATAATTCTTCATCCCCATGAATACTACCAGAAGCTTAGGCTCCAGATGAATGATAAGATTCTCTGCCTATACAATTATATAAGAAGCATATACAGTTATATAAATTGGTGAACATCCTACTACTGTGTTCCCTCATCCCCCCCCCCCCCCCCCCCACACACACACACAAAAAAACCCCAAAGGGGAAAAAAAAGGAAAAGAAAAACTTTTATTGTTTTGACCTCTTCCATCTTGCTTTGCAGAATATTCTCCAATTAATTAAAAAAATTTCCTTCTAAAAAAAAAATGAAAGCAAGAATGCAAAGAGAACACAAAAACCAGTTTCCTCCGATCTCATGACATCCATAAAAAATCCACATTACAACAGTTTTTTTGGTCCAAGGTGTCCTACAAACTTGAAATCTGCATGCCTAAACATAGAATTCCATAGTTTCCATGGTTCAGCTTATCTACTATAAATAATACATTTTTTTTTGGGTCAAGGGAGTCCTGCAATCAGGAACACATGTACTCTTCCACAAAGGAAGAAGAGAACGCAGAAACCAAGTTTCCTCTAGTACCCGTGTGTATGTACCAAAAATAAGATATATTTATGTGAGTTTATTTGGGAAGGATTCCCTATACACTTGAATCCTCAAAAACTAAAATCACAAAGTAGCCCTTGAAACATGTTACATTAACTAGATGGTGTACAATGAGTTCCAAATAATTTTGAGAAGTACTTCAAATGTATCAAGCACGTGCAATTGTGAAACAAATAGATGCAAAAGATATATTGGTTGACATATAAAATACCTAAATTCCACACGAAATTATAATACTACAATATGAGACATTGAGACTTAATTAGGCTAAAGAATCTTAGAAGTACATTGGCCCCATAGTTGTCTGGGCAACGCGCCTAGGCAACTAGGTGGTCCAGATGGACCTAGGCGACAGCTCGCCTAATAGCATGTTAATTAAGCGGGTGCTTGGGCCCACCTAACCCCCTAAATCATGCCTAGCCCGCCCAATCCCTCGCCTAACCTCAAAAATAAAAGAAAAAAAAACACCATCGAAATATTGAAACATCACCTACAGTGCAGCGAATTCTCCCGGTCTCAAGTGAGTTTCTATTGATTTTTTGTCTCTCCCTCCTATTTCTCCTTAAAATTTCTGAACTCTTACTTCATTCTCCCTCAATCTCTTCCCCCTTTTCGCCTTCTTTAATGCCACTAAGGTTAGATTATATTAATTTTTGTTGAAATGGACATGCACCAATAAATTACATCCATGTGTTATTTATTTATAAATAGCATTCTTCATTTTAAGTAGTATTCCTGGAAAAATTAAAGAATGGATAAACAGATAAATAACTTTAATAGAATTACCAATTTAAATATCTTAATTAAGTGCCGCCTACGCTCGCCTAGCCGCCCAGACAACTATGATTGGCCCCTAATAAAACTTTTATTAACCTGTGAAATTTTTTTTATAGACAAGTCCACATTATCTCTTTTGCGAATGCACTTGCTTACATCATACATGTAGTTTCCTACCACCAGTTTGGCATTCTTAACATTTTTCACTTCATCATTACTAACCATTTCCCAAAGTTTTTTTCCCATTCATCTTTATGAATTCCTCATGAGTCATGCCTCATCCCTCTAAACCATGCTTTGGAGTGAATCCATTGTTGAGCTTTAGACCCCCCCCCCCCCCACCCCAAATAAATAAATAAATCAATCAAGTTCACCAAACTCATAATCATATCAGTTTTACAGCTTGACAGCGAAGAATAGTAATTCAAATCTGACAAGTACTTCGGTCTTTCCCTCGAGTATCAAATCACATTTATAGTTTCCTACCCTGTGGAGATTTGATGTGGTCTATGAGTGCAGTTTATGCTGACCTATCAGTAACATTCATCATGAATGAGCTAGTTGACCACAAAACATCTGCATTAAGATTCTGAGATCAATCTATGCATGATCCAATTCAAACTGTCACAAGATCTCAAGCACCCTACCATAAATGACCCAAGTCCCCTAAGGCCCTAACAGATCAAACATCATACATGAAATAGACAAAATCAAGGTCTCAATAATTTGAAAAGTGATGAAGTAACGAATAATAATTGGAATTTCACCTGTCTATCAATAATTCTATTTCAAATTTTTTGTTCATCTGCAAAGCAAGCTTTGTTTATCCGATTAGCACCCTCTGTCTCTGAAAAGGAAATCAGGGGATCAAACCCCACGATGCCAAATGTGCACGGGGGGGACCAATTTTTTTTTTTTAAATTGTTCGTTGAAGATATACATGCCAATCAAGCACTAATCAAACAACCCCCCCCCCCCCCTCGGGAACAACCATTTTAGTGGACTAACAACATGGAAGGAAGCATTATGAAATTCGCATGTGAAGAAACCAACTATGTTATCTCAAGAACTTATTTATTTACCGGAACGTGTAATTATTTGAACTGACAGTATTATATATAAATTAGTGTCAAAAAATCTAAAAAGTTCTAAACAGAAGAAACATGGTCATGGAATAAAATGGACAATGACAGGGAGAAAATAGGAGGGAAAGTAGCGTTTCCTGCGCTCAGAAGCTGGACGTACTGTAACTGGAAGATTTTTGCAAAACCAAGGAGAATTGCATGGCCATGGAGTAAAACAGACAAAACAAAACCAAAGAAAAAGTGAATCTGAATACTACAATTAATACAAATCTACAAACAAAGGCAGAGGAGGGGGTGTTTGTTTGATTTGTAGAAGAAAAAGGTTATTGCAGAACAACTATAGCTTACACAAAAGACTTCATAGATTTAAAATGGAGAAGTAAATAAATATCAAGGGAGGGAGGGATTGTACCATTCCCGGTAGCATTTCATGCACATTGCATGACTGCAGTTTGGCAACACAATCTTGCTGTTCATCTCCATGCAAATCCCACATTCTTCTTCTCTTTCAAGATCCACCTCCAAGAACTGCCTCCTCTCTTCGTCATCTCTTCTCCGGTATGTCTCCATGCACACAGCCTTCTGCTTCTTATCTTCCATATCACTGATCCCATTTTGGAGTTGCAAAAGAGAAGGAAATATTACAGCTGCCCAACAAAATGGTGCAGAGTAAGAACCAGCTGAACAGCATTTTTTTATCCATTCAATATGATAAGTTTTCTATACCATAGAATTCTCTATAGCTCGCTTTCCTTTCATGGGTCATCATCGTCGTTGTGCCATCCACATAAACCTGCATTCAATTAGAGCTTAACAACCTGCGAATAGAGACAACAATGAAAGAACATGCCAAACAAATGCACATTAGCGAAAAAGCAACCTTATATATGAGGATTCTCAACAGGCCAAGTGCACCGGCGAGGCTGCAGTCAGTCCATTGCACTAGAAAAAGGAACAGGTGCGCAGCCGGGCTGTACGATATTCGCATCTGAAGGCACGCGCCATCGTATTCCCTTGGATAATCTGCAGCCCTGCACGTCCCAACAAAAATGTTATAGATTTCCAAACATGAATAGATATTCAACGGAGGAACCCCAGCTTGAAGGGTGGGAAAATCCTCAATTTACAATGCAAGAAGCAAATAAAAATACATAAAACACATAAATGGGTGGATGAAACCATAAGAGAAATATAAAATAAGCACCCCAAAAAATAAATTGAATGCTTTCAGCTTATTAGAAATATCCTTAAGTAGATTGAATCACAAATCATGAAAAGTTCAACAAACCCATCAAATCACTAGAGAGAGTCATATATAGTGATCACAAGTCAGCTTAAATTCGCATGAAATATCTGAACTTTCTATATTTAACTAATTTTAAAACAACTAAACTGATAATATCTCCCCCCCCCCCCCCCCAAAAAAATCTTTAATTTATCCAGAATGCCAAACAAGCAAAAATAACTCTTCCTCTGTAACACCGAATCTTTATGAATTTCACAAAATCCCTCCTTTTTCACTCACTCCAACAAAAAACACATACTAAAACCCCCAAATAAAAAAAAATCAACAATCAAATCACAAACCCTAACACACACCGTCAATCGAAGAACAGAAGTGAAAGCAAAAATCAAAAAAAAGGAGGAGGAAGATAAGGACAAGGTATTGGCGTGCTGGATGTCGGCTTCGAGGACTTTGAGTGAATCCTTGAACGATTTCCGCATGGGAACGTAGACCATCTCCCTCTCCCTCGATCTCATCAAACGCTTTTGCTTTCAAAATCTCACAATCTCAAAAACCCTAATTTCATCACCACCAACAACAGCAGCTCTGCTTTCACTTTTCTCTCTCTCTCTCTCTCTCTCTCTCTATCGGAGGAGGTGAAACGCATGGGACGGGAGGGACACGTGGACGGCGGAGGGGTTCAGGTGGGGCTGGTTTTTCAAACTACGGGCGATCAGATTTTAGAGAGAGAGAGAGAGAGAGAGAGAGATTTGTACTGACGGCCTCTCCCTTATCCACACTTTCCTTTATGTTCTTTTTATTTAATTATTAATTATTATATATAAATTTGTATTTGTTATTTTATTTGTGTGATATTAATAAATGATTATCGCAATGACGTTCTCTCTCATCGCCCGCTTTTTTGAAGGGGCCCACACTCCCTGTCTCCGGTGGCTTTGCCCCCACGCGCGGGGGATGTACGACATTTAATATGCCACGTACATTATTATTAATTGTTTATTATTATAAACATTCTAAATAATAACTAACTTGGTAAGGTGTTTGTTTTAATCCATAAAGTGATTTAACAAGTCTGCACACCTTCCTTTCATGTCCAGGAGCAATGAACCCTTCAGGTTGTTCCATGTATATCTCCTCATCCAATTCACCATTCAAAAATGCAGTCTTAACATCCATTTGATGTATTTCCAAATTATGTAGTGCTGCAATAGCAATCAACATTCTAATGGATGTTATTCTGGTCACTGGTGAATATGTATCAAAATAGTCCAAGCCTTCCTTTTGCTTGTACCCCTTGGCAACAAGTCTGGCTTTGTACTTGTCGATTGATCCATCTGCCTTCATCTTCTTTTTGAAGATCCACTTGCACCCTAAAGGCTTATTTCCTGGTGGAAGATCCACTAGTTCCCATGTGTGGTTCTGCATGATGGATTCAATCTCACTGTTTATAGCCTCTTTCCAAAATGGTGCCTCAGGAGTGGACATCGCTTCCTTAAAGCTTTGAGGCTCATTTTCTAACAAGTATGTTAGAAAATCAGGACCAAATGACTTTACAGTCTTTGTCCTCTTACTGCGTCTAGTGTCATCCATAGACTCATTAGACTCTTGGTCTATGGTCCCTTGATGGCTACTTGATGCAGTGTCATAAGTTCTCTTGTGAGAACTTCCTTCTTGTGCATTTTTACATGGAAATATGTTCTCAAAAAATGAAGCATTCCTAGACTCAATAATTGTATTAACATTAATATCAGGAATGTCAGATTTATGCACAAGAAAACGATATGCACTACTGTTATATGCATAGCCAATGAAAATGGAATCAACGGTCTTTGGTCCAATCCTAACTCTTTTGGGGTTAGGGACTGCCACTTTTGCAAGACACCCCCACACTTTTAAGTATTTGTAGGAAGGTTTTCTGCCTTTCCATAACTCATGTGGTGTCTTGTCCATTTTCTTATGAGGTATTTTGTTGAGGATGTGATTTGCGGACAGCAAAGCCTCCCCCCACAAGTTCTGGGGTAAACCCGAACTTATCAACATGGCATTCATCATTTCTTTTAAGGTACGGTTCTTGCGTTCAGCAACGCCATTTGATTGGGGTGAATAGGGGGCTGTTGTTTGGTGAATAATTCCATGTTCTGCACAAAATTCCCCAAAAGGGGTTTCATATTCACCACCCCTATCACTCCTTAGTACCTTTATTTTCTTGCCAAGTTGATTCTCTACCTCATTTTTATAATGTTTGAACATTAATATGGCTTCATCTTTACTTCTCATTAAGTAAACATAACAGTATTTAGTGCAATCATCAATGAAAGTAATGAAATACTTTTTACCACCTCTAGTTTGCACAAATTTCAGATCACAAACATCACTATGAATTAATTCGAGAGGTTGAGTACTTCTTTCTACAGATTTGAAAGGGGTTTTTGTTAATTTTGATTCCACACAGATTTCACACTTATGATTTGAATCAATAGTAAACTTAGGCAATAATTCCATGTTAATTAATCTACGCAAAGTATTAAAATTAACATGTCCTAGCCTATCATGCCACATATCACATGACTCAAGCATATAAGCGGAAGCATTCACTTTATTAATAGTAGGAATAACAGTTATTACATCCATCTTGAATAGTCCATCACTAAGGTACCCTTTTCCCACATACACCCCACTTTTAGTTATTACAAACTTGTCGGATTCGAAAACCAACTTGAACCCATTCTTGCTCAACAATGATCCTGAAACTAAGTTCTTTCGGATGTCTGGCACATGTAGTACATTGTTGAGTGTGAGTTCCTTTCCCGAGGTCATCTTGAGAATAACCTTTCCCATGCCTTCAACCTTCGACGAAGATGAGTTCCCCATGAATAGTTGTTCACCATTCTTCACTTCTGCATAAGAAGAGAACATCCTTCTATCCGAACAAATATGGCGAGTAGCACCAGTGTCGACCCACCATTCCTTGGTATTGACCACCAAGTTCACTTCGGAGACCACGGCTGAAAGTTTGATATCAGAAACTTCGGTTGCAAGTTTCTCCTCCTCGGTCACGTGCACTTGTCCGGCCTTCTTCTTCTCGTTCTCTTGTGCCTTGCGGATTCTGCAATCCTTAGAACGGTGACCGATTTTGTTGCACGTGTAGCACTTCCCCTTGAACTTTTTGTTGGGCCCTCCATTCTGATTTGGGCCTTTTCCGGGGTGCTTCCTCTTTTTGTTGGTTTTCTGTCCACCATCCTCCACAATGTTGGCTTTGGACTCCATGGAGTGATTTACCGTCCTCTTTTCAGAAGTGTGGTTGTCCTCCTCGATCCTCAATCGAACTATTCAAGTCCTCAAGCCCCATCTCTTGCGCTTGTGCTTCAAGTAATTCTTGAAGTCTTTCCAAGATGGTGGCAATTTTTCAATCAGAGCAGCCACTTGGAAAGATTCACTAAGCACCATACTTTCTGCACTTATTTCATGCAGAATGAGTTGAAGCTCTTGGACTTGACTTATGACAGTCTTTGAATCAACCATTTTGAAGTCAAGAAACCGGCCGACAACGAATTTCTTCGTTCCGGCATCTTCTGTCTTGTACTTCTTTTCCAAAGACTCCCAGAGTTCTTTAGCAGTTTTGATCGGGCTATACACGTTGTACAACGCGTTGTCCAATCCATTGAGGATATAATTCCTGCACAGGAAATCCGCATGTTTCCATGCATCCGCAGCACAGATCAACTCTTGTCATTGTCTTTGTCCTGCAGTTTCGGAGCCTCCTCCGTCAGAAACCTGGCCAAGTTCAGGGTGGTGAGATAGAACAACATTTTCTGTTGCCATCTCTTGAAATCCGTCCCATTGAACTTCTCCGGTTTCTCTCCATGAGAGACATGGGTTGGAACTGTGACAGGTACAGGCACAGCCACAGCCACAGAGGATGGGTTGGTCACAGGGGTTGTTGGGTTGGTAGACATCTGTTACAACCAAAGTTATAACACAAAAATCAATATCAGGATTCTAAACAGAATCGGTCGGTACAGACTTCTATGACTAGAATTGTGTATATAATACTATTTTGTAAAACAGAGTCAAAGTCTTAAGATTGTTAAAAAATAATAAAAACAGTATTAAAATTAACAAGAAGTGTACTGATTTGATGAATCTGTTCTGTCGAATGGTGAAGACCGAGGCTAGAGTTGGACTCTATGTCCTTAAGACTTTGATCGCCCCGCACTGGTGCTCACGGGTTCCGGCGATAGTCTCCCAGGATACAACGGTCAGATCGTCCTCTGGTAGCAGCACTTCAAACCAAAGAACCAGCGAACCTCCTGTGTTTTTGGAACTCTCTCTTACTTGAATGCAATGGAGACTCGAATGCAAACTCTTTTTGTCTGGAATGCCTATTGCAGTGAATGAATTGGATGCCTAAAAATGCAGAGATTGAGTGGTATTTGAATAGGGAAGAATTGGTTGAAGAGACTCTTGGAGGAGTCTCTTCCTCTGTTCAGTTTTTCCTGAAACAGAGTCTCAAGCACCCATTGATTCAAATAATCAACGGTCCGATCGTAACCGTCGATCCGACGGTCCACATTGCATCTACGGATCCATTCGATCAACGGTCCGGATTTAATCCGATCATCCCACATCATATCTACCGATCGACGGCCCGGATTTCATTTGATCAGAATGATCTCCACCGTCCGATCAGACAAAAGGTCCAAAAAGAAAAGGCTCCAGCTCCTAGCGACGATGCGTACGTGCCAAGTGCGCCCTAAAACGCCCAATACGCCCTCGCGCGCACGCGATGCGCGCCGCACGTGGTGGTGCTACGCACCACCCCGCTTGGAAAGGTCCACCATAGGGTGTCCACCAAAACCAATTCACTAGAGTACATGGAGCCCATCTTATAAATCCTCAATACTTTTTGTTTTTAATCGATGTGGGACTAAAGCTTATTTCTTCCCCAACCACCAACCACTTTCATCATGTTATTTGGAGAACTTTGAATTCAATTTTCTCATTCATCCAAACTTGGTTTTGATAATGTTAATATACTACATTCATCTACTCAACGAGAGGAACGCAATCCAATGGGTTTCCACTAAATATAATTATTGGAACCCAAACTCATTTTAACCCCAAATTGGTCAAAACCCAAGTTGTTCCAACATCTACAACATTATCAATCCTAGACATTTTTTTGTAAATGAAAACAGTATAAAACACATGTAGGTTCTGGATAGGGTTAGACACATGCGGTGTTTATGTCCCTAAGTTACCTAGACAACACTTCTGTCGATAGGAACAAAAAAATCCTCCCTTTGGTTCTGGAATGGGTTAAACACACAAGATGTCCATATATTCATATAACATAGACAATGGGTTAAAAAATCAATCCATGGGTTCTAGGATAGGTTAGACATATGCAGTGTATAGGATTTTTAATATTTTAGACAATACTTATGTCTATGGAAATAAAAAATCAATCCATAGAATCTGGAATGGGTTAGACTAGACATATGTAGTGTCTAAGTTTTTAAATATTATAGACAATATTTCTGTCTATGGAAACAGAAAAATCAATCTATAGGTTCTGGAATGGGTTATACACATGTAGTGTCTAAGTTTTAAAATTTCCTAAACAATACTCAAGTTGATGGGAACAGAAAAGTCCTCCATCTGGTTCTGGAATAGGTTAGACACATGATATGTCTATGTATTTATATATCATAGATCACCTTTCTGTCGATGGGAACAGAAGAAAAAAATAGAAAAAAATTTGGGCTTCTGTAACGAGTCTACTGTGTTTGACTCCATGAATTAAGTTTCCTCATGAAACATGATAGACATGATTAGTCTAGATAGATTACATTGATCGATCGGCTCAAAATCCTATCGAAGAGAGTTGACAACGTCAAAAGCGGACTAGAGAGATGGAGAGCATTTTCACGACGACCAATCGTTTGCGTCCTAATGAAGGCAATGCATGGGATGTGTCGAAGAGGAATTCGAGGCTAGATCGGAAAAAAAAAGAGGAAAAAGAGGGAAGAGAGAGATCGATGTGATGAAATATGGTGGGTGGTGAGAAGGGTGTTTCCCATAGGGTGTTTATATAAGGTGGTGCACTTGGTAAGTAAAAAAATTAAAGATGGTGAGCTTCAGAAGGTGGTGCCCTAAGCAAAAAAGGTGGTGGAAGTATCGCTGCCCATTTTCCATACCCATAAACTTAAACCACTTTTATCTTTTGAAATTTAAGAAATTAGTTTTATTAAATATTATATGAGCCACTTTTATCTTTGGCTTGCATTTGGTATTATTTGTACATTTAAAAAAACATCAATATTTTCTGAAAATGTGTGGCAATATACCAGTGTTCGAAAACAGTATACACATACAAATACTACTTAATTAATTTCTCATGTTGACTTGTTAAACCCTTGTTTGAGAATATATACAAATATATTATTTTAATAAAAATTAATTCTTTTTTTGACAATAAACCCTTGTTTGAGAATAACAATTAATTCTTAACATTTTAATAGTAAAAAACATTATTTCCAGGTTTATACAACAACTATACAGGCCATGGAACCTTTGAGACTCAAAATAATACCAGCATAAGTGAATGATCTATTGCATAATTATTCTATTTTAATAATTAGTTGGTCTGTTGGTTACATAACCAAATTATTATATTCTAATGGAGACAACACAATGAACCTGCTCATAAGTAATCTTCAGGACAATTGGTAGTTGGAAATCAATATATATGCACATGCATTCTTCTTTATTACAATGTTGTTGGGGGAATAAAGTTTGGAGATTATGTTTGAGTGGAAGGGAAGGGAGGAAAAGATCTTGGTGGGGTATCTAAGCTAGTATCACCTTGACCAGGGAGTCTTTAACCATGGTTAAGTGAGGGTGCTGTCCAACTCACCAAGCAATATCTTAAACAAAATAGAAATGCTATGTATTGTCTTTTTCATATTGATTGAAATCCTCAAAATAATTCATTTCACTTGGATTTTGTTTATTTTGTTGTATTGGGGAAGTATCTTCAAATAGAAAAGCAGATTCAATACATTATCCTTTATCAGTATTGGCCAGATATTAATGCATGGCAACAGTGACACCAAGTAGTGCCAATTAAAGGCATGCAATGATATTTATTTTTCTATTTTTTTCCCCTTTTTGTTCATCTTGAATTAATTGGCATACTATCAAAGTCGTAAAATACTGCAATGTCGTTTATTCTGGCCGCATTTGGATAACAAGAAACGAGATAATTTTTAAAAATTACTTATTTTGTTACGAGAACTTATGAGAGTTAACCCGATAGTGCGTGAAAGATTGATGCAAACATCTCGCCGGAGCGGCAGGGGTGCATTTTGAGGAAGAGGAGTGGTGAATACTAGAGGCATAGGTGTAATGGTGTATTTTGATTTTTTGGAACCAGGAGAAGCCATTTATATTGAGTTCTCATTTTTTTCTTTCTGTGCTTTGTTCATGCATTATGTATTCTGGTCCTCTCATTCATTTTATGCATTCTTTATTTTTTGCTATGAAATAGAAATAATAACAGTTCATTAAATACATTTTAAAGCCCCATATGTCCTTCATTAAAAGAAAAAAATACAGTAGATTGATAATAAAAAAAATCATTAATTTTTAATTGACATTTATGCCATGATAAGATAGCAAAAGATACATTATTAATTGTAATGGGGTTGAAATTATTTATTTGAGTGTCATCCACCCCGAATTTCTATCTTTTATATATATATTTATGACATAAAGTTTGTCATACAATTGAGAGAGAATCTTTTAGGGTCTAAGTTTGCAATAAAAAATAATAATAAAATATTTCTTGTGACATAGGCAACATTTGGAGAACTTTAAATCTTTTTTCACCTAGCGAACATTGATATGCACCCACTGGGCCACAGTGACCTCGCCAATAGAAAAGATAACTGAAGATCTGAATGAGCCAATCAATCCATAAATTCTTGATCAGTCAATTCTCATCTACCAAGTGCAATGAATGAGAACAATTAACTAATCCATTGCATGCATATTCACATTTGAAGATTCTATCACATTCAAGCATCTGTTGGTCTTTATTTATTTCTAACATAATGTCACTTAACGTGCACTTGTATATATCTTGAATCTGTAAAGTCCTTGAATCTGTAAGGTCCTCTTTCTTTGTTATTTTCTTTCTTTTTTGTTTTACAAAAGGAGCTTGAGAACTCACAATTGACAATTAATTGAATTTACCTCAGAAAGTATTACATCAATGGTAAAATTGAGGCCACAGTGGTCCATAAACAAAGCTCATGGACCATTGTAATAGTGAACAGTAGAAACAGTCTGCACAGGTTGCCATTCTTTGTGAGTGTGAGTGTGAGTGTGTTACACAGTCACATAGTCCACAAGGATATTGTTGATAGGCCAACACGGCACCATTTGTTGGGATGTTAAAAGAACTGCATCATTAGGAGATAATATCTCCCAATCATCAATTGTGGTCACTGGTGGACCCTCCTGAAAAATAGAAACATCATGATACATCATCAGCTTCAGTCATGTACGCAGATGAATTGTGGTGGTCTATCAAATCATTTATGATGTTACGTCATTTAACACAATATATGTGAGGTCATTTAATCTGGATAGATTTTTTACTATCATGTGTCAGTCAAATCAATTGATCATGGCACGTTGGAGGAATGTTGACCGTATATGAACACGTGCGGGCTACCTGAACATATAACGCCACCAAGATCGAAACGGTCATCATATCATAACAAGTAGATTTAATGGGATCCGGTGGTTACAGGCGGATCTCCCGAGACTGAAGCATGATAAAGAGGGGTATTCTGCTCAAGCGAATGGTATGAGTTTTTTTTTACCTCCAACTCCAACTAAAAAGACCTATTTTTTACTTAATCATCGAAGTGTCTTTGGTAGGAGCACCACGTCCTCAACCTTTCTGTGGAGATAAATCAAGGAGGCGTTCGCCTGCACATTAGTCGTGAAGGTGAACTAATCGACGACACCAATCGACACATTGGTTGGTAATCCACAAAGTAGCACTCCCAGTATATATAATTTCTGACATACTATACCATGTCAGTATATGTATATCAAACTCCTACTCATTTAGTAGCCTTACCTCGTGGTGATTCTTATTTTTTTCATAATCCATTAATCTTTCTCATGAAACTTTCCTTTTGCCATTGTCAAAAGTCTCTGTTCTCCTAAAAGCATTAATCTCAATATTGAACCAGAAATTATATTAGAGGATCCCACTATTAGGTGAGATGTGTAGTTATTATCAAATTCCAATTAAAGTTGGAAGATGTTCTGCAAAACTAAATTCTCAGGCTAATTATAGACATACCAAGTCTTTAAGCCCCATACAAAGAGTCTGTTATCCTGAATATATGTAATCTTTTGCTTAACCACCTAATACTTTCTTCTTGGAGATTGTGTTTTTTTTTCCTTCTTTACTTCAATTCACTGCTGCATATTGTCTCTCCTAAAGGTCCCCCTCCAATGAAATCCTAATGTCTCTGCCAAATGTACTCAGTATCAATACTAGTCATAACTCTCTTTCCCTGCAAGTTGCATTGCTATAGTGGTGTTATATATACAATTCAGCCTAACAAGTCAAATTGTTGTGATAAGTGGAATCTTGAGGGTCTGGCCTCTGTTTTCCCAGAATCCCCCCCCCCCCCCCCCAAATCTTGAATACTGACAAACTGTAAAACAGGTAGACCCATTTAAGGATGGATGAATTAATAACTGTTTCAGCGTTCCAGTCAGTTCTGTGTGTCCATCCCTCTCAAGGAATGTGGGGGCATTCCGGGAAGGAAGTAGGGAGACCATGTGTCAAAGTGTGAATAACTACTGTAATTAAAAACCAGGTCAGATCCAGTCAGCCTAGATACCATTAGTATTGAACTGTATAATTTATTAATCGAACTATACAACCTATGAATCAAACTACACAACTAATTGTTGGGTACAATATTACTCTCTGTGTAGTTCGATTCATAAGCTGTGCAATTCGATTTATAGGTTGTGCAGTTCAATACTGATGGTATCAAGTCTGACTGAGTCTAGATTCGTAAAAACCTACTTCTTTTAGACGTACAGACAAAAGCATCTATACCAGATTACCCAAAGACTTATTTATCTTTCTCACCCCCATGTTAGTGGGGTATGTCCTAAAAACAAAACTTCACAGTGGGGCACTATGGGGTCATTTTTCCATGTTCACTGTACAGTGAACTTGGTATAGGGACTGTCTTTCACCTTTAATCGGGTATCTGTGGCATGTGGGATGGTGTGTCATGTAGACATACAAAACTCGAACTCAAATCCATTTATTAAAGAGAAGTACCTCTATCATTCTATTAAGAGGAGGTTCAATCTATGTACATACATTATATTGTTATTCATTCAAATATGAGCGGTGTTGGAGATATAGACCTGGAAAAAAAATATAACGACAAAATTGAGGTGTTTTCTTATCCTAACAAATTTACAGTCCTAAAAAATAGCGAATTAATAAAAAAAAAGGGGATATTAATACCCCTTTTTTTTTACTTTGATGAATACACAAGAAAAATATCACACAAAATTTCCACTCAGCATTGAATAACAAGTAATACAAGGGTACCCCACAAAATTTCTCACACACAAGGAAATCTAGTCTATTCTAGAAAAATAAAAATAAAAATAAAAATAAAAAAAATAATTAGCTCTCTCTCCCTTTGGAGAGGGCTCACACACACACAGACACACCTAGTAGCAGAGTCTCTCATTTTTTAAAACAACAATAGATAGATAGCCTTTTGTAGGATGCCTTTGCAGTCCAACAAAGGCTACTTTTTATTTGTTTTTTCTTTCTTTAAAACAAACACATCCAGCATCAACGGCTACCTTTTTGTTGGTCTCCGACGACTCTCATGTTTTTTTAGTAGAAGTTGAGGCCGGAAGTGTAAGTTGCTTTAGGAGACCAGTTCCTTGGAATCACATCTCTTGCAGAGAGGGTTCTCTGTGTGGATAGTGTGGTCAGCTTCAGTGAGAAGGGTCCCTTCAGTGGCCCTCCTATGATGCACCAATTAGCACCCCATATGTGCTTCATCTCTAACCAGTCCTCTGAAGAAGTCTGCATACATTTCAATCATTTGCCCATTGTTAGTGCTTCATAGTACCAACTCTTCTCTTAGCATGGATCTCATTTTCAAAACAGATTTTTCATAGGAGTTTTCAACCAGATTTTTTCATAAGAGTGGTGTTACACTCATCAGTCTTTTTTGAGAATCCCAAATACAGTCTCATCTCATCTCATATATGTCGTTGACCCCCTTCACTTACTATAACGAAGTATATACTTCGTTGAAATTTTTTTACATTTTCTATAAAAGATATCATTTGTTAATTAAAATATTTACTTCACTTTTTTACAAAAATGCATACATATGATTTTTACAACAAATGAAAACATGGGCAAACTGTGTTTTGGACAGTAAATTGGACTGGGTATAACATTTTCTTTTTCCAAATCTACTTTCAACCAGCTTATTCATAAAAATTCTGTCTTATTGACTTTTAATGTATGAAAATCAAAATTTGAACTCAATAATTAAAGTTTCAGAAATTTTGTTTGAAATCGTTTATTGAAAATTAATTAAGAGAACAAAATTAGTTTGACAATTAATTTTAAATGGTACTGAGAAGTGATGCTAGGAATGACTAGTTTGTCAATTATCATCTACTTTTCGATTTCATGACAAGTGGATGAAAAAAAACAACCCACTCTAAATGGGTTCCACACTAAGGTCTGGCCAAGAATATGAGCGGAAAGCAAGATCTTTATTACATAATGAAGAAAAAAACAGAGAAAGAAAAGCTGAGTTTAGTGTCTTGTCCAATAAATTTAAGCATATTAAAACCAAAAAACTTCCATTTTTTATGACTTTATGAGCAATAATAGGTGACACATGAAGCATAAGAGAGAGAGAGAGAGAGAGAGAGCAAGAGAATCACAGGTTTGATGTGCATGGAGCCGATGTCACCGTCTCCCTCTTCAAATTCCACCAGAACGGATAGCCAGTAATCCGTGGACCCCTCGTTCACGTGAAACGCTATGTTCTTCCTTGCGTACTTGCATTTGGTCCTGCAATTACAAGTTCATGAAAAATCAGTCATTAATATACATATATATGTGAGCTTAATTGACACATATCATGCATGCAGTTTAAGTAAAGCTTGACCTTATCGAGGCTTAAAAATTAAACTTCAGTATAAAATGGTGCAACTTGAACAGTTAAATAAATCTGATCTAACCCAAACTAATAGGACTTTTGGGTGGATTCATGTCGAGATGTTAGTAGTTGGATTTAACCGGAATCCCAACCCAAACAAACCCACTCTAATTTGGGTGAAGTTTGAATTGAGGGCTTAGGTTATACTTGCTCAACTTGAATCCAATGGGATATTGGGATGAGTAGTAAACTTCAAAGTTCAACTCAAATTTTATACGTGAATAAAAGATAAACTATTTAATTTATTTTTAATCTTGAAATCTATCAATAGTTTCATTTCTCTAACCCCGTTTGGAAACCTGCTTGAAAGATATAACTTTTGAAAAAGTAATTTGATACAAATCGATATCTAGGAAACTCATTTTCTAAATTTTTTCAACAGCATATTATTTGAATTAAAAAGCTGAAACAAACTTTTTAATTAACCATGTTTTTTTAATCCATTATAAAACACATTTTTTAGTTTTTCCAATTTATGCAAAATCAAACTCATTTTCAAACACATTTTCAAGCGTGGTCTTAATACTATATACATCGCCCCTCTTCTTATTTTCACCTCTGTCACTCCACCACCTGAGCACCAACTATTCTTTGTTACGACTAGTGTATAAGTGAAATTATTATTAGCCCCGTCTAAAAACAGATTTGGAGAGCTTTTGAGTTTGCATGAAACTGTTTTTCTCATATTTATTTTCAAACGGAAATAAAAAGCTGCAGTTTAATCAAAACCCAAAGACATTTTTTTTATAAATAAGTATCCAAAAGCTAATTTTTTCATAATACGAAGAGAGACAATTTCCTACAAACTTATTAATGCAGTTTTAAATCCAGTTTTAAGGAAAAACTAACTCTCAAACTCATTCCAAACGAAAACCTTAAAATAGTATCATTTTAGAAAATTAAACCAGGACCAAATCTGACTCAACCTAGATCACACTCAAAGTTGAGTTGGTTGCAGTTCAATTGATCTCCAACACAAGTCACAAAATGGCATTTCAACAAATGTAGAAAAGTTGCGAACCGAGTTTTCGGAAAAGTTGACCGGTGGCATAAATCTTTATAAATTAAAACTGCTGAATGACGAAAATGCCCATCCCATGGACCCCGGAGACCAGTCTATCCAAAGACGAATGTGGGCATTTTCGTCATGCCCCCCCCCCCCCCCCCCCCCCCCCCCTTAGACTCACCTCCGGTAGACCACCTGAATCTCGCCCCGGTCACGCAGTTCGGACCCGATCCCAGCCACGGCCATGCGTCCGAACGCGGCGCCGCTCAAATCGAAGTGGGTCCTCCCATTTGAGCAGTACCCTCCTGGGCACTCATCGGTGACGATTACGGTCACGGCCCTCCTCGAACACACCCCCTCGTCGAGGCACCTCACCTTGTAACACGCCCCGCACCCCTCCCCGTCCCTGAACAGCACCGGACTCACCGCCCCCACCCGCGCCTTCAGCGGCCTCACGTCCACCAGCGACCCGTACCCACACGCGCCTCCTGCCAGACCACACGCGCGTCAGAAAAAAAAACAAAACAAAAGACCCATTCATAACGGCTACATTGGGTTTTAACGAACCGTCGCTTCCGTCGCCGTCGGGACTTCCGTACCAGGTGGCGGTGGCGGGTTCCCAGTTTGGGTCGGTGAGGGGGGCCGCCAAGGCGGCGGAGAGGAGGAGGTGGAGGAGGAGCACGGCGGGGAGACGGTGAGTCGGCATTGTTTTGACTGCTCTTCGTTCGAGGGGGCTCTGTTTTTTATGTTGGGGGGTGGGAGTGGTGGGTGTATTGACGGAAATGCCCTTGTTAACGGCGTTTGATGGGGATGGGTTTTTTTTAGGGTTGTGGAGTGTTGGGCCGGGTCTTGACCGTTATGTTCTGTTAGTTGGTGGGAACGGTTTACTGGGATCTCAAAAATATTTATTTATATTATTTATTTTGGCTTTCTACAAAGTGGACACTTTGTTTTTTTTTATGTTTTTTTAATATATTTTTGATGTGAATAAAACAAATCACATAAAATTGGAAGGAAAGTTGTTACGTCTCAAATGCAGGTCCTTACGTAACTTGTTAGTGGGCATTGAAATTTTTTATATATTTTAAAAATGATATCATTTAATAATTTATTATTAAGGCATATATATCATATTTTATAAAATAAAAACATTCATGGATTATATTTGAGTTGAAAATGAGATTGAGTGTAAAAATTTTCAATTGCAAATGCAACTAAATGAGTTGAAACACTAGAATTGGTAGATGGTCATTGGAGATGATAGCTTTGGGGTAGGGTTGGCAAAATGGCCCGTGAGACCGGATCCGACCCGGCTCACGGGCCGCCTGGCCTGGGCTCGGGCACCCTATAGGGTCGGGCCTAGGCTTTGGGGGAAAACCCCAAGTCTGGCCCGGAGCCCACCCCGGACCTAACCAATAGTTTTTTTTTTAAATATAAAGCCGTTTTGGGGGGTCTTTTATAATGTTTTAAAAGATAGCTAGGGGTAGAGTTGTACAAATGATAGATAAAATAAATGAGTGTCAACCTGATTGGGATATATACATTTTATTGTGATGCAATCATCACCCACAAGCTAAAATTCAATTCGAATAATTTTTAGTTCAAAGTTTTTCCAATTCAAGTTGTTCAACTCTCCTATTTATTTATTTATTTTTGTATGTTTTAGGTTAAACTAAATAAAAAAAACATAAAATATAGTTAAAAAAATGGTTCAGGCCACAAAGCCCAACCCACACTTGGCCTATTCGGGGCCAAGCCTACAGTGGGCCCTGACCTGGTTCTGGGCTTGAGGCCTGGTCTTGGCCCGAAGCCCCTTAGGCCCGAATGGGCCAACCCTATTGTGGGGTATATACATTTGAAAGAGAAAAAAAAACTTGAGAATAAAAAAAGGATCATTCTAATTGTACCCCTTATTTTCTGGCGCACACCCATGTATTTACTGTTGAGTTTATTTTTATTGATTTAATATAACCAGTATATCATGTATTTTAGTCCCAAAGATATGAAGGTACCAGTCCTTAAGAAGAAGGGAGCGTCTAACCCCACCAGCCATTTTGCTCTCCCCCCTACTGACTGTTCCCACAACCCACTAATTTTATTATGCCTAATCCCACCACACTTTTTATAACACTCATTGAAACATCTAATCCCACCCCCACCTCTCTTATTTCCCCATAGCCTACTACTCTCTCCTCTCCCTCTTCTTCTCTTTGCTCTCCCTCTCATCCTTTCCCTCTCCTCCTCCTCCTTAGCCAATTTGCATAGTGAAAGCTCTTTGTTCGGACCGCCTCTTCCATCCTCGTGCATCGTCGGAGATTCATCAGGAGGAAACGGAAGTCATCCTTGCGAATCACATTGTAGGCAATCCATCATTCCTTCTTCTTCTTGAATCATTTGAATATTAATATTATTGCTCAAATCTTGTTTTTAGGGTATAGAAAAACTAAAATGTGGATTGAAAGATTAGTTATTTCAAAAAAGAAATTAGGGTTTTTCATTGGACACCTAGGGTTTATGTTTAAATTGGATTGTGTGGGTTTTGGATAGAAACCTAGGGTATTTCCATTGTTGATGACATGTTGGATGCCATTATTGTGAGGTACAGTCCCAACTTATGTATCATCATCATGGTGTTGCTTTCCTTTGCATATTATCATAAGGAGTTCAGGTTGTGATGTATCTTGCTCACTGTGATGTCATGGTTGATTGATTCATTTACCAATGAAGTTTATTTACCTACCCTATTTTTGTATGCTTTCCCTAGGAACCTCTTCTCAATCGTATTTCATTTGGTTATGAAATTAGTCCACGCACTTTGTCTCTCTTGTCATCTATTGCAGCGTTCCTTTGGAATGCATGATGTTGAAGTTATTGTGGGTCTATGTAAATTTTTCTAGTTAGATTTGGAATTATGTTTATAAAATATTCTAGTAATTCTAAAGGTGAGGGTGTGAAATGTGAACCTTTTGAATTTTCTTTCCAAGTATGCTATAAATTTAGGAAAATTGATGAACTTTGTCGAGGTAGAGAAATCCTTATAGAGCTTCATCTTCAGTTTTAATAAATTTAATAGTCTTAATTGTTTAAATGAACATTAGGAACATTAGTTTGATCATGAAGATGACTTTTAACAGAGTGATCCTAGTAATTATAGATTCCCTCCCATCAATAATTAAGAAGAAAATAGGCTATTGATGCTCAAATTTTCATTTAAGACATATAAATTGCTTGCAATTTAAAAACAACTTGAAAAATTCAATTTCACTATGGAAAAGACAAACAAATCTTTAATGTTGTTGACTGTTAGACCTCTTGTCATTCTCTATGCTCTTATTTCCTCACTTAGGAATGCTATTCATTACTTGAAGGATGGCACGCCACTCCCCGATGCACAAAGTGTACAAAGGTGGTCAAAGCAAAGACAAGGTCGACACGGAAGACTGAAGAATAATTCAAAATATAGTCAATCCATGTGCCCCAATCAGTACTTGTCTTTTTTGTTGTTGGGAAAACTAAAGATCAGTACTTGTCTTTGAATGTGGATCTTGTAAACTAGCCTCAGTAAAACTTCTAAACACTGAATGTTGGATGTTATGAATCGTTGAATGCTGAAGTGTGATGAGTATTAAATATACCTGTTATTTATATCTTTGTCGTAATTGAAGTATCTATGAAGTTTGATTCTCTTTGGAATTGTTTGATAGCATTGTTTGATTCTCATTGGAATATCAACAGGGTTTCTGCTGACCTATATTTTCCAGGTCGACGAGGTGTATGTCGAAAAGATTCACACAAAATGCGACTTTAATTATGTTTGGGCAATCGACAGAGTTTCTGTCGACCGGTTTTTTCCAGGTCGACAGAAGGTCTGTCGAGAGGATTGATAGAATATTTTTTGTTTTGTTTGGCGTATCGACATGGGTCTTTTCAACCATTATTCCCCAGGTCGACAGAAGGTCTGTCGAAGAGAATTGATAACATTTTTTATTCTGTTTGGAGTATCAACAGGGGTTCTGTCGACCTCTGTTCCACAGGTCGACAGAAGGTCTATCGAGGAGAATTGACAGAACATCCTCGGTTCTGTTTGGCGTATCGACATGGGTTCTGTCGACCTCTGTTCCCCAGGTCGACAGAAGGTCTGTCGAGGAGAATTGACAGAACATCTTTAGTTCTGTTTGGAGTATCGACAGGGTTCTGTCGACCTCTGTTCCCCAGGTCGACAGAAGGTTTGTCGAGAAGAATTGACAGAACACCCTTGGATTCTGACAGTTAAATCGACAGGGTTTCTGTCGATCTATATTTCCCATGTCGATGAAAGTCCTGTCGAACGGAATAGACCTTAAAAATTTTGCCCCCAAAAATCAGATTCCATAATATAACATGAATCTAAACATACCCAGTTGCAAATAAGTGAATTACATACCACAAACCCACAACATTCATATTCATTTACACTTAAAAAAAAACATAAACACGATTGGATCGCAATATATCTATAAACATTTATGCTGTTATATACAAAATGAGTCACACTATGTGACTTTTACGCTGTCTATATAAAATGAGTCACATTATATGACATTGAATATGTATGCTTTGTTAACTATATTAGTCCCACCACATAAAAAAAAGCTATGGATGGGGTGATGGAAATTTCATGTCATGCTCACTCTTTCATTTTTGGATTTGATTTGCATGTTAGGAATTGGAAGGTGATGGGTGCATACGACCAATCACTTCAAATGTTCAGCTGAGGAAGATAAAGCAAATGAAAAAAAAATTATATTTATTTATTTCCTTAATTGGGTTTTTGATTGACTGGGGAGAATTGTTTTTTTAAACATGAGTATGTGATTGTGGAAGTTTGTTGTTGTTGTTGTGGTGGTGGTGGTGAAATGATAAAGTTTGATTAAAATCACAAGTTACGATGAGAGTAGTATCTATGTTATTTGAATATTTGGTTTGACACATTTACAGTCGAACAAATCCTGCCAGGTCGACAAATGAACTGTCGAATATTGTAAAGATTAGTTGACAGAGCTTCCGTCGAATATTGTAAATAGTGGTTGACATAGTGACCGTCGAATGTTTTAAACAATAGTTGACAGGAAAACTCTCGAATAGAATATATTGATTTAATGGATTGATGACACAGTCCCAACCAACCTGCAGCTTCCATATACTTATTGGTCCGAGCATATATCACCATCAAAATAACATTCAGGAAAAACAAAAACAAAATAATGGATTGATGATAAAACAATGCATGGTAGCTTTTATTGGGTTGTCTGAAAATGATATTTGAACTCAATGATATTTGAACTCAATTTATTGCCAGGGCAAAAAAAGAACTGACCTTGCAGTAAATAAAATCCCAAAGAATAAATAGCAAAACCTGAAAAATATTCATTTTATTTCCATTCAAGAAGTATTGTTGGTTATGAAATTTGAAATAAGATATTTTTACAATATATGATTGGTTGAAGGATATATGCAAAAAAATAATTTGTAGTTGTTTCATATCTTTTGCATAATTTCATAATAAATTTTATAAATAATTTATTTAATTATTAATAAAAAATTTATTATATAATTTATGTATTATAATATGATACATTATATCGCATATAAGCGGTAATTGTATATAGTTTTTTTAAAGGGAAAATTCATACAACCACTGAAATCTGACTAAAATTCATTTAACCCTATGACTTTTCTTAAAATTCATATAATTCTCTGAAAACACATAGTAAATCCAAATAACCTCATGAATAAATTTTTTGTTAATAGATAATGAATATTTTGCGCATATTTTGTTTAGTTAACTTTGACTGAAAGCAAGATATACTAAAAAAAACTACAATGAGTTAAAAATACAAAAAATCCTATGAAAATGATAATTTACGCTTTCTAGATATATTATAAAAATCTATCTGGAAGGGACAAAATCGTTATTTATGAAAAAAATTCGCATTTTTAACACATTGTAGGTTTTTTTGATATATTGTGTTTTCTACCATGGTTAATTAAACATAATATTCACAAAATATTCATTATATGTAAACGTAATTTTTTTTTTCACGGGGTTATTTGGATTTACTAGGTGTTTTCAGGGGTTATATGAAATTTTTTTAAAGGTCAGCGGGTTACATGAATTTCAGTCAGTTTACAGGGGTTATATGGATTTTCCCCTTTTTCAAAATATTTCTTTTGTGACTTTTATTTGACATATATATCCTTCGTAATTTCTTAAATTCCTTAGCTGTCCCCAACAAACCTCCGCGGAGTAGGAAAGAGAAGAAGGGGGTCATCGTTAGCCCCTCCATTCTTTCACCTTCATCGGCCGCGGTCCGTCGACAAATCTGCTGATCCGCGGTGGTTTGCATCGGAGATAGGACAGCTTCTGAAGCCCCGGGGGATTCGTTGCGGTACACGCCACCCCGTCTGCGGATCTCCATTGGAGGATTTTATTGGAGGTGATTTTTTTTTTTTTTTGGGGGGGGGGGGGGGTTGTGGTTTCATTAGGGTTTCTGTTTGAATTTTTGCGCAGGTTCTGCCCATTTGATCGATTGGCTGGCGTTGCTGCGATTGCGTTGTTGAAGTTGTGCTTTTTGATCGATTCGCACGCCCCTGTGAGTCTCTCTCTTCAGACCTTGTTCGATGTGTTTGATCGTCTCATTTATTTGTTCTATTTTTTTTTTTTGGTTTTTTAGATGGAATTGTGTTTCTTTCTTGAAATAAATTGGCTGTTTGTTCGATTGCTGTTTCTGAGTTCTATGCAGCTAGTTCAATCAGAAAGTAGAAATAGCAGAAAAGTATTTTATGTCATTATCCAATATTTAACACTTAATAATCTGGTTTAAAAAGTAGATCTGAATGTAATTATTTAATTTTCTACAAATTTTTTTTATCAAGGCATGATTGAGTGTTTTAGTTGATTTGGGTAATTTCTTTTTGGTGATGTTGAGTTCCGTGTTCTAATTCAATTATAGAGTAGATATAACAAAAGGAATGGACTTTTATTGCCTCTCAAACTATTATTTTTTTTATCTTCTCTATCATTGGAATTTGATTATGCTTTTTTAATCATGTTGTTGAGCTGACTATATTGTGCTCATTTATATAGAAAATCTTATTGGTTTTTCATGTTAGGGTATGGGTTTATGTGAATGTTTTTTTATCCTATGTTCATGGTTGTGTAGAAATAGCTATGAGCCTTTTTTTAGAAAATTAAATTTCTGAATATTTTATGAACACCTAACCGGGTAACTCACTATACTTACAATAAGTAGAAACTATGAAGTCTACTTTCATTTACATTTTCATTGTTATTTCTCCTAAAGTATGACAAAAGATTTTTGTTTTTGTTATATGTAAAGCAGAGATGGTGATCAAGATAATAATGCTTTATTATTGGTTACTAAGAAGCATGAAGATTTGACCTTCTATTATAGTTTGAATCTTTTCCTTCGGTGCTTGTTATAGGTATGTATATAAAGTTTCTTAAGGTTTTGTAGATAATTTCAGTTCCCTTCTAATTAAATATGTTCTTTCCCTTCTTTCTTTAGCAGCTGCTTTAGTTGTCCATTTTTTAATAATATTCTTGTATTATTTTTATATTTTCTAATTTAGCACATAATTCTATGTATATATTTTTTTACTGAAACGGTAGGCGATCCACCTTTGTATTAAATAAAAGGCAAAAGCCTAAATTGAAATTACATAAGCAAATCAAACAAAAAAAGGAATAGGCGAGGAATAAAAGCCAAAACCCCGGGGAAGGAAGATCCCAAAACTCGACTCCCACGAGGTAGAAGAGACATCTACCCGTAGTCAACAAGGGTTCCCCACCCCAAACCCCCAACCACACAGGTCCTAATAATCACCACATTACCAATCACCACGTTACCAACCAACATCCTCACCTCCGCTACCCCTCCACAAAACATCCCCCACTCCTGTATTAGGCTAACCACCATATGTCAAATATTTTTTGTATATGGTGCCTGACCCCGAAACATTGAAAGGTTTTGCATCAACCAAATCGCCCAAAACACTGCCGGAATGTAAGATTGAGTCACCTTAGTTCGCAAGGACCGATCTCCTTCTGTTCTCAATCTCCTTTTGGCTTCCCACATCCCCTCCACGTCGACGAAACCATCCTCGATGCCTGTAGCCAACCTTAGCCATCCCCACACCTGACGAACCACTGGGCATGCGATGAACAGATGGTTGCATAAACCGCAGGCCTTATCCATCCCTGGAGACCATCGCACAATGGCAATCCTTGTGAGAGTCTTTCGAAGATATACCATCCATAGGAAGGCCTTAACCTTCAAAGGGATTTTGCATCCCCATATTTCCTTGTGCTTGATTACCGTTGCTTGGACCATCGGCTTCTCTCTGCGAATCCACTCATAACAACTCTTCACCGAAAAGCCCGCCGAGGGAGAAGGATGCCACACTCGACAATCCTCCCTATCTTGTGCCACTAATTCAAGTAGAGTTAAATACCTCTCTACCTCCGAATCATTCAAATTTTGTCTCATGCTGACCTCCCAATAACCTGTCTCCCCACAACTTCGCCATAAATCACCCACCATTCCCGCTTGATCTCTCGCTATTTGGAAAATGCACGGGAACCTTACTTTTAGCGAGGACTCTCCCATCCAAACATCCTCCCATAATTCTATATTCTTGAACATTCTTATTCATGATTCTCATTTATAATTAGACTTTACATGAATGCATTGTATTTCACAAGTTTTATATTTACACATTTACTGTTATAAAATAAAATCTAATCATTGTACTTATGTTAGCACTTCTCATTATTAATCTAAAAATTTCAAATCAGTAATTCCAATTAATACTCATCCATTATAATTCAGCAAGACAATTCATGTGCAACACACGTGCATCGACTAGTCCTAGAAAAATCACAAAAGTGGGCAAACAAAAAAGAGATGGAAAACTTACCCCATGAGTGATTGCCAATATGTATTCAATTTTTCCTCATGTACATTTTCAAACATTTCAAATGATAAACACATGACCCATAACCACAGACCATTTACAGAATAAAATTGGCAGAGAATCGTATTGCTAGCATACATGAAAATCCAAACATCAAAATTAAACATACATAAGAACATGAAGGCATCAGATATGAATAAAGAGATTAAACTTCTAAACAGTACAATTCCAGTGCTGTTTAGGTGGGTTAAACAACAATACATAACAAGAGGGCAGACAACAAACACCCTCAAAATCAGAAAATCATGTCCTTCTCGCAAAAATATCGATAAATTTTCGATATTTAGCGATTTTCTCTCAGAAATCGATATATTGATTGATATTTAAAACTATGGGCCTAAGTCTAAAGAAAAGTGTCAGAGGGCAGTATGGGGAGAATGACTGGAATCCATGATAAATTACTAGTTGCCTTGGTAAGGCTTGAATTGAAGAGAAGCTCTTTTCTAAGAAAAATTGGTCAATTGGAAACTCTCAGGGCCGGTACTCTGGTTCAATAATCTGCAGCATGTTACAGGAGTTACTACTTGAGCTTTTATTCTGTCTTGTAACTATTTATTTTGTCTCCTCAGTGGTGAAAAATGTTTTCTGATTTAGAAAAGGAGGTAGATGAAGTAAAATTTGCATTCATCACTAGATGTGGATTTTGACGAGACAGAAACATGGTGTGATCAGCTCATTTAATTCATTATAACTCTGGATTAACCATAGTTTTTTCAAAATTTTATATTTGAACCTCTTCTGTTCTTTCCTATTCAAATATAATTATCATTCACTGGAATATCTTTTTAATTCGCTGCTAACGCTCTCTCCAGAATAAATCCAAATCTGACCATTATGATCATAATTAGTAGATGCTAGTGATACAAGTTATTTTGTCAATGTCGGTACCCCGCATAATAGATAATGAAGTATCCACTCATGGTATCCTTCTGGCAGGTCCTAACAAGGGGCAGAGGAGTTTAACGGCCTTGCACATACATTACCTTCACTTATGGTTGGAGGTCCATCAGCTGTCTCCAGTAACAGTCCCCTTTTGCGGCGTTCTGGTAGCAAACCGGTTCTTTCCGAACTAAGTAATGTGATGTTTCAGAGAATAATACTTTTTTTCAATCTGCACTCAAAAGTTTACCTCTTTGCAATTAAGTTTTTCCCAAGTTGTTTCTGCAGCACATTTGATCTTCTAAAGATGCTTCAACACCATGTGAATCAGGTAGTTTAACTGATGGGACTTCTTTTCCTCTAGTAGTTAATGAAATGAAGAGTGCAAGTTTACCGTTGAGTGGTGCTGCCATTATGCCATCACCAGCTCTTTTATGGAGATTCAAGGTTCGTTTATCATAGTATTTTATTTTCTCTATCTTTTGATGAGAAATCTATATTATGACATTCAATTATTAGTGAAATGTAAACTGGTTGGATCCACCCATTCAAGGTGTAAGATACCATTTATAGCCTCCATATAGAAGCAATCTTAAATTAACTCGGGAGTTATGGGGATTGGAGCTGTTTCCCAAGGTTACTCGCCTAAATGAATTGTTTTCTCTGCTTTGGTCTCACAAAATGTGTTTTTTTTGGGCGCCTGTTTGGGGGTGGGGGGGGGGGGGGGTGTTTATATAGAGGATTTCTTGAACTATGTAGGTTCATTTGATCATTAAGCAATCTTCAACAACTATGTTGACTAAGATTGTAATTAGCCCATATAAATATTCATATTTACTTATACGGTTATACCTCATCAGTTGATTTCTGGCAACCTAACTATTTAAACTCATTAAAAGAACTATTCAAACTAAAGTTTGAACTCGGTAAATATTGAACCGATGACTCCACATGAGAATCATTTTTTTTTCTCCTAACGCTAAAATAAAACTCAAACAAGTCATCTTCATGAAATTCAAAAAAAGAAAAGAAAGAAAAGATCATGGAGTTCAAATAAATCTTCAAATTAATCCTGAAATTTGCTCCAGACACAATTGGAGTGAGTTTTGGCCTTGAAAATTCTGATGAAAAGGAGCATGCTGCCTTTTACAGTTTTACTACATTGAATTGCACTGACACTCATTGTGTCATCGTGCATAAGCATAGTTTTCTTTCTTTAATTTATTGGATTATGTGATCCTCAAGGACAGGACGATACATGATTACCACAAGCAGGGATATTACTTAATTACCCTTTCATATTGACCTTCATACACTGATATGTACCCTTAACATCAATGCTTAGTTTAGCAGAATATTGGAAGGATGGTTTAGTTAGCATTTTTTTCATGTTCTTTTGAGTTCTCTGTATTTACATGCACTAATTAATGAATATTTTCCAGGTTTTGCTATTTATTCTTTGGGGTTTTATTTGCTGCAAGGTCAGTTTTTTTTTCCCTGTGCAATGGATTGAGTTCAGAAATATCATTTTCAGACACACCAATAAAAGCTACCATGCACTGTTTTATCAATCCATTATTTTGTATTTGTTTTTCCTGAATGTTATTTTGATGGTGATATATACTCGGGCCAATAAGTATATGGAAGCTGCAGGTTGGTTGGGACTCTGTCATGAGAATGAGTGCAGACCTTCGAGATTTATTTATATATGAGGCATTCTTGTATTATAACCCTCTTTTGCTTGTGGTGAGTTGTTTTTCATTCCAATTCCTTTGTTTATTGTTAACAACCCCCATCTAAGTTTTTTTACTTCATTTTTATTTTCCTAACTTTTGTTGCAGAGTTTGACTGTTTGGCTCTGGGGAGTGAATCTCTGGGTCTTTTCACAATCCTCAGTTAGCTATCCAAAAATTTTTGATCTTGATCATACTCATCTCACGCACAGAGAAATATGGAAGGTAATAATGTTTAAATCAATGGTGCACTTAATGTAAGGTCCACATCATCTGTATATCTAACCTTAATTAATAAGCCAATATATTTTGTCAAAGAATTACAAATAAAATACTGTATTATTTTGTCTATTAGCCCCTTTCCTTATTAATGGATTGATCAATAACATCATCCGTTGAATTGCTATTCCCTAATTTCTTTGACTGTTTGGTGTTCATTTCCAGTGAAGTTTGAGAACAACTTGTTTGTGTTTTATGTATATTTTTTTTTTCGAAAAAGTTTCTCAGTATTGTGTTATATATATAGAGAGAGAGAGAGACAGAAAAGTTCCTTGGATTTGTTTACCAAATGAAATTGGGGAAATGCATGGGAATAACGATAAACAACTCTTGGTTTTGGAATATAATGTATTGTTTTTATGCTAAGAAGGCCTACTTGAATATTACTGACTACTTTTTTGTGTGTTCTGGGAACAGTGTGCTACTTGGATGACAATCATAGTGCCAACTAGCATGACCGCTTACCTATACCTGTACTCTCATGGGGAAGTGTCATTGGCTGCATCACAACCAGTGTAGTATCTTCCTTTTTCCTCCATAATACCGTTGTACACTTACTTTTACATGTCTAAGATTTGATTTATTTTCTTTTGTATTTCATTTTGCTTGTTCTACCATGGTGTGATGCAATTAGATATTTTTAAATGATTTTTTAAACTATGTTTTCATACTATAATGGCAAATGTCATTACTTCTCTCAGCTTTGAGCCCAAAAAATTCCAGGTTCTAAATTAAGGGGCCGTTTGGAAACCCATTTGAACATGTTTTTGGTTTTGCAGTAATTAAAAAGCGTAAACTTGTTTCCAAACGGTTCCAAAAAAATTATTTAATCAAATGCTTTTAGAAAAGCAAAGAAAGTGGGATCTCTAGGAAGCGAGTTTTGTTAAACTACTCTATACAAAATCATACTTTTCAAACGGTTTTCCAAATGGCCCCTAAATCAAATTTTATACGGTTTTCCAAACGGGCCCCTAAATCAAATTTTATGTTATTTGTTAAATCATATGATTCAATTCAAATTTGTTATTTTGAAGTAATAACTGTTTTTCCTAACCTGTCTTGGTTTTATTTTTTTGATGATTATACATTTTTCTGGAGATAAAAGGTGGATTGTCCACCAGATTATATGAAGTGGTAAATACCCAAAGACCTAGAAGATGAGGAACTTTCTCAGGAAAAATAGGAACCTAGAAAACAAAAATATTATCCCAACCCAGGATCAAGGAGAAGCTCCTACATTATGCTTTGTTTTGTCTGATAGTAGGTGGTCCTTCAGGAATTTACTTGAATTTAATGCAAAAATCATGCTAATATGTTCATATAGCATTAGTTGTTTCTTAATATCACTCCAATGAGATCTGCCTTGAAATATGAATCAATAGAATGACAAAGGTAAGAAATAATATACAAATGTATGATGTATTGGATACTTATTGTTGAATTTCATTCAATACTATGGTCTTTTAGCCTAGAATTTGATAGATCTGAAGCTTATTATGAGTTTTAACATTTTTATCAACATTGAATATTCATTGTCTGGGACACATGCATAATTGTCTCGATTCCTTGTACAATGCTCGTGGTTCATTTGGACAAGTGGAAATAGTTTACCACAAATTACGCATCAAATAATCCAACATGCCTTTCTGCTTGAAATTATTAAAATTTTCACATGTAGAGGTATCTAACTCTATCTAAAGTGGATGTCAACATGCATGTCTTCCACATGTGTCTTATCTCTTCTGCATCCTGAATGTTACACACACACGTGCATGTGTATACACAAACATATGCATACACACAATATTATATATGTATGCATATATATGTATACATATATATGTATATGCATGTGTGTATCGCATGTCCGTGTAAGGTTATCCTTTTCATTCTTATCTTCTCAAGCCCTTTGATGTTTGTTTCCACATTTATTACTATTAATGGCTGGTATAAGAAGTGCCAATTGAGAGTTGATGATTTTTTGTCATATTTAATTTGCAGATAGTTTTAGATGTTTTATGGACGTCTCTTTTGTCTTTTGTGTGCATACATAAAAAAATGTAGTTTTGGGATCTCCTAATGTAATTTTTTTCCGATAACCCTGAAGTGGAATTGTTGATTTTTTATATTTTTTGCAGGTTATCCTATATGCTGCTGTTTTGATGGTTATAATATTCCCATTTGATATCTTTTATCTATCATCTCGTTACTATTTGCTGAAGACACTTTGGAGAATAATGTTTCCATTACAAGTGAGTCTCATCATTATTCCTCTTTATGCTTATCCTTCATTCCTTCTCCTCCAAAGAAAGGTCAAGGCATATTAAGTTGACTGTTGACTTTTGATTGTCATTTTGGAGATGCGATGCATCTAAGAGGCAAATGATAATCTGTAATAAATTGTTTCTGGGTATCAGATGTATCTGCCCGTCCAGAATGTGTTTTGGCATTGTACTTTCTTATCCCTTATAAAAATGATAAATATTTGTGTAACTGCTGGAAACACAGATTTTCCATGTTGTTGCTGAACCAACTGTCCAACTCTATTTGTGCAGGCAATTACATTTGCTGACTTTTTCGTGGCTGATATATTAACCTCAATGTCAAAGGTAAGTGATGTTGGGAGATTGCTCCTAATTGGATTGTAATTTCTTTTAAATTTCGCTTTGTAATTTGTATGGAGATCCCTCGTCAACTTTGATCGGGGGCTTTTATTGATAAAAGTTCCAACCTTTTTTCAAAAAAAACAAGAAAAAAAAGAAGGTAAGCAACGTGGAGTTAAAACATTTAGGTCCCCCCGTTTGGATTGAGGAATTGAGTTATTCTGGATAGATAACTATGTCAGTATGGATAACAAATCTACAGGAATAAGAGGTTTTCTATTTGATTGTATTTTTTTTTATTCACATTGGAAAACGTAAGAATAAATGTTGAGTTGTTTGGTTGATGAAGAATAAAATATAAATAAGGTGTAAAAAGTTGATTTGACATGTGAGCCCTATTGATGTATAAGAGGTGTTGATAGGTGATTTGATGTGATGAGATGTGTTTTTTTTAAATTTATAGGTGGACCCCACTTATCCATGAGAATAGATAAACTGAGTATAACTTATCCTAGGGGTTATTTAGAATTGTTACTCTCTTATACTCGTTTAAACTGACTTAGTAATACCAAATTATACTCTGCAAACAAACAACCATTTTCCCTATCCATTCTTATACCACCCTTATTCTCGCTTAACCCGTTACCCAAACAGGGGCTTAATGATTATCTACAAGAACTAAACAAAAATTTAGAGTTTACAATTTAGAAAGATGGGTGACACAGGAACACCTTAGTCACTGCTAGTAAGACAAGGATGCCTTTAGGATGGATGTTTTGGTGAACATACACATTCCACTCTAACAGGATGGCATAAACACTTATTGGACTGAAGGATCCTTCACATACAAAATTATAATGACAGAGAGGTATTGAAAACTAATAGACTGAGTAAATAACTATTGAAATGTCAAATATCTCTTTTATTGGCCATTAGCTGCTGTAAGCCCCTTTACAGGAACACTATTAGGGGTTGTCTGTGTTAATTTAGATGTCATTAACAATGGAATGCCTATGTTTAGAATTAGAAGTTTGAAAAAACTCAAGCTCTGAATTGCTGCAGTACTTGAGTTGTCACTTGTAATCTTTTTGATATTTTCTTGTATTATTAATTGTTAACAGGTGTTTTCAGATTTGGAGCGTTCAGTATGTCGAATGGTTAATCAACAGGTCAGTTTGAAAATACTTTATAGGCCTTGATGTTAGTTTATTTAATAAATATTTTACACCAAGTTTTGGTGTTGTTTTTCTTTCATTTCCTGTTGATTTACCTTGTTGTGTTATCTTCTTGATGGACCTAGAGGTGGTGTCCAACTTTCCTTTATAAATTGATCAGTGATGTCATCTTATTTACCACATGCTGGGATCCATGCATGCCTGATTTTGATGGAATTTTGAAATTAATATCCTGTTGAGATTCCTTGTGATTTTTTTTTCAAATGAGGTTTCACCTGGTGTTTTCTCAGTTCTCTGCTTTCCATTTATTAAATTTTTCTGTTGGACTCATGGACAGTGGCCATATTCATGAATTTGTTAATCCATGGTCGTCAATCTGGTCATCTGGATATTCTTCAGTTCAGAGAATGAATGGAGGTCCAAAATGATAAGTTGAACTGGCGGTGTTTAACAGGAGGAAGTTACGGACCATGAACAGCAGACAATCAGCATAGACAATTTTTGGCACAGAGGCATCATGTTGTGACCGAATTGTATGATTGAACAAATTTTGTTCTTTTTTGTTTCTGCAAAAGCAACCTGTATAGTTCTCCCATTCCTATCGATCTCCTGTACTCTATCAGTTGGTTTCATGTGATATGGGTGGATAGCTTGGGGAAAAGGCAAATTAATGGATTTAGTTCTCCTGCTCTTGCCTCAACTTTCATTTTCTTTTCTGATTTCCATGCTTTTGGAACGATAGAAGAATTTCATTTGGCTGATCTGATTCAGAAGGCATTTGAGAAAAAAAAACATGATGGTGACCTCTCCTTCAAAGTGTTTTATAGTTCAATTTTACTAACCCAAAAAATTAATATCATGGGCCATCGTTTCATCCTTTTTTCTAGCACATTCTCCCTCTGGTAGCAATATATATCTATGAGTTAGTCGAATTGTTAGTTATTTGAGTAGGATACTAGGTTTTCCTGTCAATTGATGAAAGAGAATGAGCTAGAGAATCAGTGGTGTCAATTGATGAAAGAGAATGAGCTAGAGAATCAGTGGTTTTATTTGTCCGTTTCTTTTATAGTAGTTTTTATTTTTTAGGTGTTGGTCATTTACTCTCCTAGTTGTGGATTGAATATGAGTGCTTGAGTTCTTATGTTGTGGCCATTTTACTATTGTTAGAGATGGTTAAGGATTCCTATAGATAAAAGCAACTATAGATGTGGTTTAGGTGCCAGCAGTAGTTTAGAATATAAAATGGAGCTGTGGCATGACTAAAAATATGCAATTACGCATTACAATTTTTTAATAAATTTCGTTGTACATTACCTATGCTATTGTTGGAAAATCTTTTGATGTCAAATCAGTCACACTTAGATATCCTACATCCTCTTTATCTTTTGTTTTTTTATTTTATTTTACCTGTTCTTGCATAGGAGAAAAACTGTTATCTCATGGGCAAGATTGGGATCCTTTCTGTGTCCATTACTTTATGAGCACCGTTTGTTGAAGCTCAATGCAAAATCGTCTAGGGTGTTAAAATGAGTGTTTGCTATCGCATTACTACACAGCTGCACTGCTTATAGATGGAACATGGTTGGGATTTGTTAACAACTTTGGAATTCACCCACGCCCCTTCTGGAGGTCTTTGTTTTTTCCATTGTAGTCACTCAAATTTCTGTGTCAGATTTAAATTTAGTAGAATCTATAATTTACTTGTACCCCCAAAAAAGAAATGCTTACTTTTAGATAATGTACCAAGTTCTGATTTACAATTCTTGTTGGTGACGGGGGCATGTAAGTTGTCTGTAGCTTGGAGGTCTTAGGGTAACCTATCAGATGCACATCCAAGGTAGACTGTATATATTGCTCTCATTGTGTAGATTATAGGTGACTGGTAGTAATGCAGTGATTTTATTCTTGTATTGGCTTGACCTACACTTATTCCATGAGGCTTGTTTCTACAAATTTCTTATGTCATGATATGAATATCATGTTCTTTTCTAAAATAAACTGACATATTACAAAATTCACGTGAATATTGTTTTCTTTACACATGGACTAATATGGATTTACAGGTTGCTACGATTGCATGGTTTGAAGCAGATTCTATCTGTGGTAGTCACTCAGTCGCAATCCCGGTAGTGCTTGTTTTGCCTTATCTATTTCGTTTCTTCCAATGCATTCGGCAGTATAAGGATACAAAGGAGAAAACTTGCCTTCTTAATGGTTAGATCCTCATCACCCCCATAGAACAATTTCTTTTTGGTGCATTAAATATTTGGAGGAAGATTTATTTTCAAAGGAGAAAACTTGATTTCTTGACTTGACCACTTATTTGGTTTTGATCATATTTATAATTATCTCAGTTATTCCAGCTGATCATGCTCATTGATTAGTTGCTAGGTCTCTGTATGTGTGTGTGGAGGAACATGATCCAGATAATCAATTTTGTAGTTGAACGAGTAAACTCTTGAACGATGCATACTTGTACTATTGTTTTCTCTGTGATTTGCTAGGAATGACTAATATGGGTTTGGTGCATGTAATTCGCTTTTGGACTTCAGATCATTGCTTTTGGCTTGATGGTGCTTAAGATATATTTGTGTCACAATTGAATTAAATAGCTGAAGAAGTAGGCTGATGAGGATATACTAGCTCATTTACAAGAATTGCAGCACTTTGTGTGAATTGGATAGCAATTTAAAATTACAATGCATTTTGCTAATAGTCGAATATATGAATAGTCATTATAGATGTCCCAATTTTTCTGTTGAAGCATGCAGTTATTTAAGCACATCATTGAATTGATAGGACCAATGTTGCTTCCAGCGACTTTATCTTGAAGTTGATCCCAATATCCAGACACATTGGCTGCTTTTGAATATAACCAAAGTTTAAGTACAGTTTTACTTATTGTTCTTTTAACTCTTTAAGAAATGATCTGCTATGTGGTTGCTATTCAAGGCTGGGGTATAGTCATATTTATGTATTCAATTGTTTGAAAAAACTTTTTGTGTCAAATGCAGTCATATCAGGGTTTAGTTGATGCTGCAAACACTCTTTTCTATATCTGAATATAGATGTATCATGCCATATGAAACGTAATTTCATCTGCAGCTAGTTCTGTGCCTTAATCTGTTGATGTTTTACACAGTAATATACAAATCAATCTGTTTGCTCTTCACTGGTTATTGATTCTACTCTGCCTGTATTTACAGCCTTAAAATATTCAACAGCAGTCCCCGTTATATTTCTTTCTGCCACTAAATACCACGTCCTCCCTGATAGCTGGACCAATTTCTACCGTCCTCTCTGGTTACTCTCTAGCATGATAAACTCTTTGTATTCATTCTACTGGGATGTGACCCGAGACTGGGACTTGAGGTGCATTAATTTATTCTTTCTTCCTTTTTTTTCATTCAAAAACCTTCCTCAAAAGGCAGGTTATTTCACCATCCTTGCATGTTTAAGTACTGTATTATTCTCTGGCAGTGTCTTTTCCCGGATATTCAAGTTCAAAAATCCACATCTTTGTTCAACCATATTGTATGGAAGACAATGGGTAAGTGTTTGTAAATTGGTTGATTGCATTCTTCAACAGTTGATCAAGACCAAGTTTTGTTTCTTGTTTAACATGTAAACACCTTGCAGATTTATTATTGGGCTATTTTAAGCAACTTAATTCTTCGGTGCACATGGACATACAAGCTTTCGGCTCATCTCCGACATAACTACATCACAGTTTTCACAATAATGGCATTAGAGATCTTCCGTCGCTTCCAGTGGATCTTCTTTCGAGTGGAGAATGAGTGGAATAAGATCGCGCTTAAGCCGAGCTTACAAGTTTCTATGAGCGAGATGCCAAAGGAGGAAGAAAGACTGCTTGGATCTGACAGCCACAATGTATAAACCTGGTACCATGTTGTCAGCATACCATATTACTTGCCTATTCTTTTTCACCCCTGAAAAATCCACATATTTTTTTGGAAGCATATTACATGTCAGGGTCTGAAATTTCCAGGATCATAAAAGTTATATAGTTTACCAATGAATTATGGTCAGTGAGTGAACAGTGCGGTTCATATTGTATCATTCTAACACCATTAACATATAACTTGTTGCCAAATGAAACATATCATTCTAACTCCATTAACATGTAACTTGTTGCCAAATGAAACAGTGGTTTTCATTAACCCTAAGACCATTCTAACGTCGTCGTCGTCCACCACGTCTAGAGTAAACGTGTTTCCAAATGATGTTGGTATTATGCAAGGGCTTTGAGCACTGATCGTATCGCAGGCTGCAATGAGAAATTCTCATGGTTTCCCCTTCCTGATGGCAATAAGATTCCAGTTCTCTTTTGCAAAGCATTGATTTCATTCTGCACAATTCATTGCCCAGGCATGTTTTCCATGTTTCTCATTTAAGCATTCAAATGGGAGTTACATGTTTTGCTGTAAGTTTCTAGATGTGGAAACTATCATTGGAAGGCCTTGTTCCAAGATTGTTGGGTTTTATCATCAAATGGCAGCTTGTATGGAATCTCTGTATTGTCACACCTAACACTGCTTTTAGCCTTACTTTTAGTTCCATGAAGAGTATATACATTCATGCACTGAACAGTGCGGTCTATATTGTATCATTCCAATGCCATCCTCATTTAATTTGTTGCCAAATGAAACAGTGGTTTTTATTAACTTTAAGATCATTCTAACGTTGTCGTCGTCCACTGTGTCTAGGGTAAACATGTTGCCAAATGATGTTAGGGTATTACGCAAGACCTTTGAGCACTGATAGTATCACAGGTTGCAATGAGAAATTTTCATAGTTTCCCCTTCCTGATTTCTATAGGATTCCAGTCCTCTTTCGCAAGGAATTGATTTCATTCTGTACAGTTCTTTGCCCATGCATGTTCCCTGGGTTGATCATTTAAGCTTCAGAAGGGAGTTACATGTTTTGCTGTTTAAGTTTATAGATGTAGAAACCATCATGTAAGGTCTTGTTCTAAGATTGTTGGGTTTTATTGTCAAATGGCAGCTTGTAATGAATCTGAGTCTTGTCACACTTGACACTGCTTTTAGCCTTACTTCATTTATGTAATTGTAAAAGTTAAGACAGATGCACAAATCTTTAAAACTCACAAAAATCCATATAACATCCCTGTCGTTAACATGGTTAAACCCTGATCCAACCTATCCTAGTTAATTTATCTTTATTTTTTGTTTCAATTTTGATAAATGTAAATAAAAACTAAAATAATAAAAAATTTATATTTTAAAATCTTACCAAACGAAAGTGTGTGCCTGAATCATAAACAACTAATGTTACAAATGAAACCATACCCCTCTTGCCTTCTGGGTTCCATTAATTATCGATACCTTTCATTGGACGTGGTTCCATTAATTATCGATACCTTTCATTGGACACTTACATTAACAACTAAGTGGTTTCATTAACAACTAAGTACATTATAAAAGATTAATCTAATCAACACTTACATTGCTACACATCTACGCCAAATCAACCCAATATTCTTCTTATTAATCTTCTCTATTTTTATCTAGAAAGATGCTATGTATAACCTCTTTTTTTTTTATCTTAATTCCAGTTTACATGTATTTTTAATTTTTTAAAAATGAGTAAAACATATGTTTTAATAAATGGTAAGGATGCATTTATAAATAGAAAAAAATCCATATAATTCCCTATAATCTGCCATATATCCATATAACCCCTTTATTTCTAAAAAAATCCATATAACCCCCTGCAACACAGTGAAAATCCAAATACCCTTAAGTTAACCATAAGCTAACCAATCTTTAATCCCACATTAGAAGTTACTGTTTTACCCCCATGTGATTCATTTAACTTTCCCTTTCTCTCCTCATTTTCATCTAGGGATTTCTATAATTTTTTGGGAGTCCCTCTTATTGCCGTCCGATCCCATGTTCAAAGAAGAAACCTTTTGTGTCATCTTGGATCTCGCCGACCCTCATCCCTTGCAAGCGGCGGAAACTACTCCAACCCTAATGGGATCGAGGCCTCACTTTATTTCACGGACAACGCCGGAAGCTCATCGTCTGTGCGTACTACGACGACTCCAGGAGCACCTACGAGAGGTTCATTGCGTTGGAGGAGGCAGCGAGGGAGTTCGACGGGTCGAAGTACTCGCCGCCATATAAATACGACATCTTGTATTGTGGGTCGTCCCAATACGGCGATTTGATTGCGAACAGGGTCTAGAATGGATGGCCTACCATGACGTGTTTGTGTTCAGGCCCAAGTCACACTTTGTGTTCCACAACGCAGGCGGTGTGAGCCCCGCCGTGCGCGCTGTTGGAACTATAGGTGCGCGCGGGGAGCGCGATGGTGCAGGACATATGGGACCAAGATATGTGCGATGGGTATTACTATAATCAATTCTTGTCATGCAAGATTAATTGCCTGCATTGACACAGACACGCCACGATTGGATGTTTTTCTTCAATGTCGATGAGTACATGTGATGGATGGAAGTCTTGAGTAAGTGCTTGATGAGTTCAAAGACCACACACAATTCATGATCAAGCAGAAGACGATGTCGAGCAACATTTGCGTGGCACTGCATGCCAAATCGGGCTCGCAACCACTCAATGTTTGTTCTTCTTTTGACCATTCTAGGAGTGGAGTCGTGGTCCCGTGGAGGAACTAATTTGCATGGGTTTACACACATAGGGGTATAATAGACATCCATAAGAGGTTTTTTGAATTTTTGATGGAATGTAGGGGGTAATTAATATATAGCATTTCAAACCGAGGTTAAGATAACAAAATATTCAAAGAATATTTTAATTTTGTTGACAGAATTTTAACTTGAGGGAGTATTTGGATTTTCATTATGTTTGCAACGGGTTATATGAAAAGTCAGAGGGTTATATGGATATATGAAAGATTACAGGGGGCTATATGCTTATAAATATTGTGAAATTTTTTTTGTCGATGCATATATACTTCGGTATTTTCTATTCACGTGTATGGAATTGTAATTGGGGTCGGAAAAAAAAAGTGTTCAAGAACACTTTCATTTACCGTGGATCATCTTAATGTTTGCAAAGCCAATGGTCTGCAATATTCATTATTGAGATTATTGCAATATTCTTATAATTTTTGGGATTACCAGAAAGCCTGAGAAAATGCACTATTAGTCTAAAATTGTGTCTTAAAACATTCTTGGTTTATCCATTTTGTTTGCCAAGCTAAAATTTCAAATTGGTTTTACTCCTGGTGACAAGTAATTGGTGCTAATTGAATAAATTTATCAGGAGACATCCAAGCTCATATGAAACAGGAAGAATTAATCCCACAAAATAACATTGATTTATTGATCATCTTAATGTCGCTTATCCTTCCTAACCACCGACATATAGGTTGTCACCCAAAAATAATTATATAATCTAATAATTCGTTGATGTTATAAAATAAAAGAGAGAGATGGAAACACAAAACAAACACAAAACAATTTGGAACACAAGAGGGGTAGAGAAAGTATTATTCAAGAACATCTCATTTCATTTTCCATGCCTTTGATGTTTGACATGCCCTCTATTAATAGGGGAAATTATCATAATGACTCATTCATGTATTTCCAATATACATGAATTTACAATCAATGTGATACACTAATGCATACATGCACCAAGATGTCATCCACATTTACATGCATCTACAATTACATGCACATTCATATACATGTATTTACAACTCTTCATATGCATGTATTTACAACACTCCCCCTTGGATGACTTTTACACAAGAATATGCCTCGTTAAAACCTTGCTAAAAAAAAACCCTATGGGATAAAAATTTAGCCAAAGAAAAAGAGTACAATATTCTTGTATATATATTTTCGTACTGCCTCGTTAAAACCTTGCCAGAAAAACCCAGTGGGGAAAACCTGGTCGAAGGAAAAAGAGTACAGTACACAATTTTGAATTAAATTAATCTCCTTGTTCAATATGAAGTCTCCCCCTGTTCAAGATGAAGATCTTTGAGTCGACGCATCCCAATATTTTTCACCAGCTTCTTGAATGTCGCAGTTGGTAATGCTTTGGTGAATAGATCTGCCAGATTATCACTTGAACGAACTTGCTGAACATCAATATCGCCGTTCTTCTGGAGCTCATGTGTGAAAAAGAATTTCGGTGAGATGTGCTTGGTTCTGTCACCTTTGATAAAGCCCCCTTGAAGTTGTGCAATACATGCAGCATTGTCTTCATGTAAAATGGTTGGGCTATCTTTGATCGAAGATAATCCACATGTTTCTTGAATATGTTGGATCATAGATCTCAACCAAATGCATTCCCGGCTAGCTTCATGAATTGCGAGTATCTCTGAGTGATTTGAAGAAGTAGCAGTTAATGTTTGCTTCACAGACCTCCATGAAATTGCAGCATTGTTACGAATAAACACATATCCTGTTTGCGATCTAGCCTTGTGTGGATCAGAAAGATAGCCAGCGTCTGCATATCCAACCAGTGATTTTGATTCTTTCGAGTAAAATAAGCCCATATCAGATGTTCCACGGAGATAACGTAATATGTGTTTTACCCCATTCCAATGTCTTCGAGTTGGTGCTGAGCTGTATCTTGCCAATAAATTTACAGAAAATGCTATATCGGGGCGTGTGCAATTAGCAAGGTACATAAGAGCTCCAATTGCACTAAGATATGGTACTTCTGGACCAAGAACTTCTTCTTTATCGTCTTTTGGACGAAAAGGATCTTTCTTTATATCAAGTGATCGAACAACCATCGGGGAACTTAATGGATGAGCTTTATCCATATAAAAGCGCTTCAGGACTTTTTCTATATATGCTGATTGATGGATAAAAATTCCATTTGATAAATGTTCAATTTGTAATCCAAGACAAAATTTTGTTTTCCCAGATCTTTCATCTCAAATTCTTTCTTTAAATATAAAGAAGTTTTGGTAAGCTCTTCTGGAGTCCCTATCAGATTCAGATCATCAACATATACTGCAATAATAGCAAATCCAAATTCTGATTTCTTGATGAAAATACAAGGGCAAATCGGATTGTTCTCATACCCTTCTTTTAATAAATATTCACTTAGGCGATTGTACCACATGCGCCCAGATTGCTTTAACCCATATAAAGATCTTTGTAATTTAATAGAATACATGCTTCGGGATGAGTTATTTGCTTCAGGCATTTTAAATCCTTCAGGGATCTTCATGTATATATCACTATCAAGTGTTCCATATAAATATGCAGTAACTACATCCATTAAACGCATATCCAGTCCTTCTGAGACTGCTAAAGTAATTAAAAATCGAAATGTGATTGCGTCCATTACAGGAGAATACGTCTCTTCATAGTCAATACCAGGTCTCTGCGAGAACCTTGTGCGACAAGACGTGCTTTGTATCTCACAATTTCATTTTTGTCATTTCGCTTTCTTACAAATACCCATTTGTATCCTACAGGCTTTACATCTTCAGGTGTATGGACTACAGGTCCAAATACTTCACGTTTCGCTAGCGAATTTAATTCTGCCTGTATTGCGTTTTTCCAATTTGGCCAATCATTTCTACGTCGACATTCATCGACGCTTTGCGGTTCAGGATCCTCATTATATTTTATAATATCAAGAGCAACAGCATATGAAAATACATTGTCGACAATGATTTTGTTTCTATCCCATCTCTCTTCTTCATGATTTAATGAGATCTCATTATTTATATGTGCCTCCTCAGGGGCTACCTCTTCTGGGGTTTGTTCATTAGAGAAATGGATTGATCAATTATTTCTGTTGCTTGTTTTGAGGCCTCTCCAGGAGCGTCAATTTCATTTATCTTTTCTTGTGCCTTTCTCTTTCTGGGAATCTTGTCTTTTGCACCAATTGGTCTACCACGCTTCTGGCATGTCTTAGATTCATTTGCTGCAGCATTAATAGATTGTCCTACAGGGACATCAATCCTTGCTGGAATATTTGCTGCTGGTAAATGCGATTTTACTACCTTTTTTGTATCAGTGAATGCGTCTGGCAATTGATTTGCAATATTTTGCAAATGGATTATCCTCTGAACTTCTAGTTCACATTGACTTGTACGAGGATCAAGATGAGATAAAGTTGAAGTATTCCAAGTGATTTCATGTCGTGCTTCTGGCAGTGGCTTTCCTCCCCCTAATGATGGAAAAACTAACTCATCAAAATGACAATCAGCAAAACGTGCCTTAAAAACATCGCCTGTTAATGGTTCAAGATATCTAATGATAGATGGAGAATCAAAACCAACATAAATTCCAAGACGACGTTGGGGACCCAATTTCGAACGTTGAGGAGGTGCAATAGGAACATATACTGCACAACCAAAAACCCTTAAATGAGAGACATTTGGTTGATGACCAAGGACAAGCTGTATAGGTGTAAACTTATGATAAGCAGTAGGTCGAATACGTACTAAGGCTGCTGCATGTAATATAGCATGTCCCCAAGCAGAAATAGGTAGTTTTGATTTCATAAGAATGGACCTAGCAATTAACTGAAGACGTTTGATAAAAGATTCAGCTAAACCATTTTGAGTATGAGTGTGTGCAACAGGATGTTCAACTTCAATTCCTATTGACATGCAATATTCATTAAAGGATTGAGATGAAAATTCAGCAGCATTATCTAAACGAATTTTCTTAATTGGATAATCTGAGAAATGTGCCCTTAAACGAATTATTTGTGCAAGAAGCCTAGAAAATGCAACATTGCGTGAAGACAAAAGTGATACATGTGACCATCGTGTTGAGGCATCAATCAACACCATAAAATAGCGGAATGGTCCACATGATGGGTGAATTGGCCCACATATATCTCCTTGAATTCGTTCCAAGAACGTAGGAGATTCAGTTATAATTTTTGATGGAGATGGTTTAACAACCAATTTTCCTTGTGAGCAAGCAGTACATGGATAATCACTTGGCAAAAGAATCTTCTGGTTCTTTAATGAATGCCCATATGAATTTTCAATAATTCGACGCATCATAATTGATCCAGGATGGCCAAAACGATTATGCCAAAGCATAAAAATCTTTGGATCAGAGAACTTCTGGTTCATCACTGCATGTGATTCAATTGTTCCAATAGTTGTGTAATACAACCCAGAAGAGAGTGCAACAAGTTTCTCTAGTATTTGCTTCTGGCCTGACACTGAAGAAGTAATGTAGAGATATTCTACATTATACTCATTTGTAGTTTCAATATGATATCCATTGCGGCGAATATCTTTGAAACTAAGCAAATTTCTTCTGGATTTGCTTGAGTATAGAGCATTATCAATGTTCAATTTTGTTCCACTTGGTAATATAATATTAGCTCTTCCAGAGCCTTCAATTAATTTTGCAGTTCCTGATATTGTGTTAACATTAGCATTTCCTAATGTTAAGTCCGAAAAATATTTTTTATCACGCAGGATTGTATGCGTTGTTGCACTATCTGCTAGACATATGTCATCGTCACTCATCTTGGAATCGATCAATACATTACTAATATCCATGCCTATGCAAACAAATTAAATTTAGTCACTTATATATATAATAAATAAAACAAGAAAAACATTTATTATTATTATTATTATTTTTAATAGATGCAAGCAAAATTACAATAAGATATATTAATTGGTATGGACATACCCATCACCAATTTCATTATGGTCTACAATAAAATCAGAGACATCAAGATGAGTAAAATCCGATGGATCAGAAACATCAAGATAATTAAGACCCATTGGATTGTAATGATCAACAAAATTTGTCTCTATCTGTTTTCCTTTTTCCTTGATGGAGGCTTGATAAAGATCAACAAGATGTTTGGGCGTACGACAGGTACGCGACCAATGCCCTTTCATACCACATCTATAACAAGAATCTTCATATTTCTTTGATGGTACATTCGATGAACTCTTCCCCTTTTCTTGTTTTGCTTCAGCATTGTTCCACTTCTGGTGGTGTGGTACATCTTTCTTGGAATGATTATAACCATTACGGTACCATGATTTATTTTTGCTATGACCACGTCCATGTCCACGTCCACGACCTCGTCCACGACCACGACCACGACCGCGATCATGGAATGAAGTTGTATTCACTTCAGGGAATGAAATTCCATTCGCTTCTGGGAATGGTGTAGAGCCAGTTGGTCGTAATTGGTGATTCTTCATCAAAAGCTCATTATTTTGTTCAGCCACAAGAAGACATGATATCAATTCAGAATATTTTTTAAATTTACGCTCTCGATATTGCTGCTGCAGGAGCACGTTAGATGCATGGAATGTAGAATAAGTTTTTTCTAGCATGTCTTCTTCAGTAATATTTTCACCACATAATTTCAATTTAGAGCTAATCTTGAACAGTGCTGAATTATATTCGCTCACCGATTTAAAATCTTGCAACCTCAGGTGCATCCAATCGTAGCGAGCTTTTGGAAGGATCACCGTTTTCTGGTGGTCATACCTTTCTTTCAAATCATTCCAAAGAGTGAGTGGGTCCTTTATTGTGAGATATTCACTTTTCAAACCTTCATCAAGATGATGACGAAGGAAAATCATTGCCTTAGCGCGATCCTGCTGGGATGCTGTATTCTTTTCTTTAATTGTATTTCCAAGATTCATAGCTTCAAGATGAATCTCGGCATCAAGGATCCATGACAAATAATTTTTCCCCGAGATGTCAAGAGCAACGAAATCAAGTTTGGAGAGGTTCGACATACTATATAGCAAAATACAAAACAATTAGAAAAATAATAAACAGTAGAATGTTTAACACTAACATATAAGCATAAACAATAGGATTAGAAAATTTTCCTTTATATATATACGTCTTCACATGGGACATAACATGATAAGATGCTCCCCCCCTTTTTTTTTTTCCATAGTTTTATACATGTATGATGGCATATCACCACAAAAGTGTATTGAAGAAACTACCATTAATACATGAATCATATAAGATTATTCAAAGTTATATATCACGTGGAGAAACTACCATGATTAGAGGTTCAAGCATGTATCACATGGGAGTATGGGACACACACATATATACTACTATTTATATTGGTCCCGTCACTCACACATAATACAAACTGTTAAAATATTCTATCCGATTTTATGTATGCTTAAAATTAAGGATAGTCTCTTGGTGACTTCAGGTCTACCATTTTATATCAAGCATTTCATGACTTCAGGTCATACCATTCTATATTTCTAGTCAAGCCCTTCTGGGGATGCCAATTAAACTGCATATATCATATATATTTGACTTCATGTCATATCATTATAGACTTCTAATCCAGCCCTTTTAAGGGCAACAAATAAACTACATATAACTCTTCAGGAGTATTTAAATCTATATAAGTGTATCTCTTCAGGGATAACACTTACATGTAATAGAAAAATAAAAATAAAATAAGAAGACTAAAGAATAGTAAACAAGACTATAATCTTGTTTAAAATACATTACCTGAAACAACAGAGCAACTCGTGCTGATAACGTGTTATAAAATAAAAGAGAGAGATGGAAACACAAAACAAACACAAAACAATTTGGAACACAAGAGGGGTAGAGAAAGTATTATTCAAGATATCTCATTTCATTTTCCATGCCTTTGATGTTTGACAAACCCTCTATTTATAGGAGAAATTATCATAATGACTCATTCATGTATTTTCAATATACATGAATTTACAATCAATGTGATACACTAATGTATACATGCACCAAGATGTCATCCACATTTACATGCATCTACAATTACATGCACATTCATATACATATATTTACAACAGTTGACATATAGATTTCGTTTTTTCGCATTGGACATCGTCCACGGCGGGTCGGCGGCATCAGAACACCATTCACAGATGGCGATCTGTGGAACGAAAGAGCGAAAGCGAAGTTGAATCGACGATCGAAAATCATCGGGAGAAGAAGAACCAATGGATCGGATCCTGAGAGCTTCGAGGGCTTCCGGATCACTCAACCTCTCCAATCGCTCCCTCAGGTTCTGCTTTGTCTCATCGTCTCTCTCGATCGAGTCTTGTCTCTGTTTCTCTTCGCTTAACCGGTGGAATCTGTAGAATTTGTGTTGATGAAGATCGGAATGCCGATCCACGATTCATTATTTACGATCTTTGAAGCTCTATTTCTTTGATTCGTGTTGATTGGGACCATTTGTGTGTGTAATTTTTCATTTGATTCATGATGTGCATATATGCTGCCTATAGAGATTTCATACCTTTTCAATGCCGAGAAGAGATGAATGTTGTCGGCACCCGTTTCGGTGAACCTCAAAAAGTGTGCATTTCGCCTATGGAATGCAATGCGAGAGGTTGATCAACTTCTGGTATTCGATTCACGCTAGAAGTCGAAGTATAAGTGGCTGCTTATAACTTGCTGCAAAGAAGATATGTTGAATCGTTTTTCAACTCGGGACATATCGATGGTTTAATAAGTCCTAAGCTGTTTTGATTACATGCTTGTTTTTATAATGAACACTTCAATCTAGTAATAGAGGTGTGTTAATTCGGCATCAAGCTGAATATAACGGCTAAGTTCTAAATTTTTTAGGAGGCATTGCCTTAGAACATTGACATAGCTCTTGCTTAAGAATGTTATTTCTGTTCCTTTCATTTCAAATGATGGATTTGCGTTTGGTTGTTATATATTTTGCTTATTCTTTGTTCACAGGGAAGTACCAAATGAGATTTATGGAAATCTGGAGCCAGGCGGAGGGGATGAAAAATGGTGGGAGGTGAGCATTTTAGCTACATTCATAACCCCTCCACAGTCTTAATATGATTTGATTAAGATTTGGCTTACAATTTGCAGGCAGTGGAGCTACAGAAGCTTATACTGGCTCATAACAACATTGAAGTGCTGACAGAAGACCTGAAAAATTTATCCTTTTTGACTGTTCTCAATCTAAGTCATAATAAACTTTTCAGCCTTCCTGCCGCCGTAGGAGAGTAAGTAATGTTCTCCCGTAGAGTCTGATGAAGAATATTACCCTTTTCCCAGGTGGTTTTGTCATACTAATGCCTGGCGCTTCCACAGGCTTACAGCACTAAAGTCCCTTGATATTTCATTCAACTCCATTGCTGTCATACCAGAAGAAATTGGTGCTGCAACTTCATTAGTCAAGTAAAGTCGATGTCCTTCTTGCATTCTTAATATGTGTTTTGGAAACCATCTCTGATTTACCTATACATGCCCCATAAGATCAGTTGAAAGCGTTTGGTGGTGTGAACTGTGAACCATGACAATGAAAACCCACCCAATCAGAAACTTAACACCGCCCAAGTGCTTTTGAATTCTGTGAATATTTTAAACTATGTCAATTCTTCACTCTTTTAACCTTGTGATCATTGAGCAATTTGATTATTTATTTATATATTATAATTCTTGGTTTTTATGTCTCAATGAGTATCAGTCTGTAACATGCTCATGTTCGAATTTGATATAGCATAAGTTCATAGATCCAATGAATATATTTTCGATCTTATCCATTATGTGATTCACGATTATGAAACATATAGTACATCGGTTAGTGTACACTGAAAATGGCTTGATCTGAACTTGTCTGGAAGTTGCATAGCTGATAATAGCTCATTAGGATTGCTTTGAGCTTTTTTTTAAAGAAAAAACTATACCTCTTGGATTGCTTCATAGGTTCCTAATTGGCACATGCATCCATTTATTAACTAAGCAATATTATGAAAATACATTGTTCCTTACCTATATTAAACTAAGTGGAAAAGCATTAGCTCAAGGTAAAATGTACACAAGAACTGAAGTCATCGTCTCCCAAAGAAAGATAATTATTTGAAATTGAAATTTGCATATAGTTAGTTTAAGTTGGAAAATGCAATATTCTACTGACTAGTGCTGCTTCACATGATGTTCATATACATGGATTTAGGGGTAGGAAACTTGGTATTACAAGGTTTTACGAGTGGTCTATTTGTAGGTGGACAACAATATTGATTTAAATATGAATTGATGGACAATATATATTTTTCTACCTGTTAACTTGTTGAAATTATCTACAAAAGAACATTTGGGTTTGATTTAAATTTCTATTTCTGACTGAAGTCATGTTTTTATTTTTAGTGGTAAGTATTTTTCTTGGTCAAATCTTACCTATCAATAGGTGGCAAGATTTGAATCCAGGTCTCTCACTAAGGAGGGGGTAACTCTATTATCCTACTAAGAGGAGGTTGAATGACTGAATTCATGTTTTGATCATATTGTGTCCAGGCTTGATTGCTCAAACAACTTACTCAAGGGACTCCCTTGTGGCCTTGGAAGATGCTTAGAATTGTCTGAGTTCAAGGTAGTACCTCATATTTCATACTTTGTCTAATGCATTTTTTTTCTCAGCTTATACCACTTTGGGGATAAAACATCTTAATTTCGTAGGCATCAAACAATTGCATTGCTGAACTGCCTGAAGATCTTGCGAATTGTTCAAAACTATTGAAATTGGATGTGGAGGTATCTTTATCTTCCACATTTTTTTACACCAAATATACTTTTATTTTGTTTATTGTAGCCTTTTTTTGTTGCACAGCAGATATTAAAAGCATGTTTCTTTGGCTAATGTCAGGGAAACAAGCTGAAAATGTTATCGGAAAATTTGATGGCATCATGGACAAAGCTTACAGAGCTAAATGCTGGTAAACTTCTGCAATAAATCATGCAACTTTTCTGAGTATGTATCCAATTACAGACTTTCATACTTACTTTTTTTCAGCTAAAAATATGCTTGGGAATATTCCTGATGGTATTGGAGCTCTTTCACAACTTATACGCCTTGACTTTCATCAGAATAGTGAGTTGTAACCGTTCATTAAATTCAGAAATAGTGCGAAGGCATCAATGTTCTTTATTTTGTGGATTGAGACATCTTTTGTACTATTTGGATTCAGTTGGCCCCATTTTTGAAATAACTGATTCCTAAATACGTTGTTCACATGTTCACGTGCAGAAATTTCGTCAATACCATCATCAATCAAGGGTTGCAGCTCTCTCACTGAGTTCTATATGGGGTACTATTTTTTCTGTTTTTACTGTGGATTTTGTTCATCTATCCTAATGATTACATGCATTGGGATTTTTTCCCTTGCAGTAATGATTTCATTCAGTATACATGTCATTGTATTTCAGAACCAATTTACTTTCATCATTACCAGTGGAGATAGGAGTTCTTTCTCATTTAGGAATGTTAGACCTTCATTCCAATCAGGTATTTATTTATGTTTTCTTCCCTCTAGACTGCATTATTTTGCGAAGTTTCTTCATCTCTATATAAAGATACAATCTTACTTTGAGTACCATCTTTTCCCATTGTCTGCTTCTTGAGTTTTATTTTTTTATTTTTTTTAATACAGTCAAATAAGTACTCAGCTGAGTTAGCTTTGGTCAACTCTGATATCCCTAATCTGTTGATATGTATTTAGCATTACCGTGTATATGTATTTCTGAAGCTGAATGCGATGCAGTTTGCATATGTGATATATCCTACTCTACCAGCAATTATATTGTAAGAAGGGCTTGGATGCAAACAAAGGTTTGCAATTGTGTTTTTGGAGATGGGAGCAAAACCAAGGGAAACGATTTCATGCCCTGATTAATTGGATTCTTAACAGTGGATCATAATTTTACCAGTGAACGCTATATAAAATACTTAGTATACACAATAAATATAGTATACACAATGATTAACTTGTAAGAAAAAATAGTAAATGTAAGATTTAAACTAATAGTGAATCTGGATTTTAATAGTTGAACTGTGCTATTGGTTGGGTAATAAATGTCATTTCTCATGTGCACGAGTATGCTGACTCAACATCTTGACGTACTGTGTAACATATTTAAAATATGATCTTTTTTTCCCTTTTTTATAATATTTTGCCCACCATTGCATTTTCTTTTCCTATTGGTCCTTTCATGTGACCGTCCATCCCTACTTCATATTATGCTTCTGTTAAATTTGAAATGCTTTTGTAGGATTTTTTTTTAACAAAAAATTGACAGTACATAATAAAAATAATCTGAAAAAAGGATTATTGGTCTCTTTGAATTTCCATAATTGAATCCAATTCAAACCCCTAATCATTCCGTTTGGATAGAGACATAAGCTATTATGAGGTTTATACCTATTTTAGGAATTGTTGACTTTATCAATAGAATAAGTGATTTTCTGTTTGGTTGTGTTTTAAGTTATTCTCATTGGGAAACGTAATAATAAAGATTGGAGTGTTTGGTTGATAAAGAATAAAATGTGAATAAAGTGTAAAGAGTTGATTTAACATGTGAGTTCCATTGATGTATAAGAGGTGATGACAGGTGATTTGAAATGAAAAAAAAAAAAAAACAGTGGGACTCACTTATGATTGTTGTTGTTGGAATAGGCTAATTCCATGGGAAATTGAGGCTATACCTCTTTATTCTTTGTTTTTTCGGCATCCAAATACCACCTTATTCCCCTCACCCAAACAGTTTTTTTTTCCTATTCCATGCTTATTCTTACCTATTCCCCTCTTATTACTCCACCCAAACAGCCCCTTTGGGAATAAGGAAAATGATTTTTGTTTTACTTTGATTTTTGATGATATGTTGTGCCATGATATCATTACTTTGCACAATTATATAATAAATGAAATTTGTGAAGGTTTTAAGCAGTCAACTATGAGCTGATTATTTGTAATTTTGTGCAGTTGAAAGAATATCTTGTTGAAGCATGTAAACTGTCTCTCTCTGTCCTGGATTTGTCAAACAATTCATTATCTGGCTTGCCAGCAGAGATTGGTAATATATGCATATACTGTTGCATTTGGATCCTTGTTTTTCTTTATTTGTGTGTGTCAAATGGAGTTTTTACTGCTGTAAGATAAGATTATGTATTTTTATGTTACTCTAGAAGGCATTGTTGTTGGATTTGACCTATTTCAGTTCTCTGTTGGGTCTACATATCTATCTTTGTTGATGCATCGATTTTAGTTCATCTGGTGAAAACTCTGAAATTGGTTCCTGCATATCCTTCCTTTGCTATAACTATCTCTAGCCATTTCCATGCATGGTTGAGTTGAATAAAAAAATTCACCCACATACTGACTGCTAACATTATGATGCAGAAATAATTTGTTTCAAAACAAGATGCGTTCTCTCCACTTTGATACTATATTGATGATGAAAATTAAGACAAGTGGACGCCGGTCAAACTTAAAAGTTTGGCCAAGAATTCTGACAAGAGCAATCATCGATGACATTTGTAACTTTAGTCGTATTACTTGTTTAACTGACAGATTTAATGTGGGAAAATGAAATGATTGGGGAGAATTTGGGGTCCAATTTGTCATTAACAGTGAGAAACAGTTTTCTATAATGTAAAATGCACGAATTAGCTATCTAACATATGCGATTATGGATTCAACAATATTTTGAGTCAAGAGTAATAGTGTAATGCATAGTTTATGACAAGTTGTGGGAAAATGAATCGATGGGGGAGAATATGGGTTCGAATTTCACAGTAACAGTAAGAAACAGTTTTCTATATTGTTCAATCTACAAATTAGCTATCTAACATATGCGATTATGGATTCGACGTAATTATGTAATGCATAGTTTATGACAAGTTGGACTCAACCACGACGTTAAGTATTACAATGGAAGGTTTGCCATTATCTGCTTGTAATTGTTTGTATTTTGTATATGTCCAATAATAGTTAGATTGATATTGTTGTTCAACTTTATGTGCCTTAAAAACATACCATCTTTTGTATGTCAAGCTACATGTAAGAACAGTTTCATTTTACTGTTTTTTTTCACCTATATTTTATATATTTCTGTGTAGACAGAAGATTAAATAAAGATAGTTTTCTCTGCACTTGGCAGTTTTCTCTGCACTTGGCTGATTGACAATTTGTCATCGCGATCCTTTTTGGGATGGATTAGAAGATTTCCTTTGTTGTTCTTAATTCGTGATCTTACAACCAGCATTTTATATCTATTATTCTAAAATGTGGGTGCATTAATAATTCTAGGAACAATGACTACTCTGAGAAAGCTTGTGCTTACTGGCAACCCTATGCGCACACTTAGAAGGTTTGAAGATAGTTTTTTTTGTTTTTTTACTTTTGCTCGGCTTTTAGCATGAGGTGTTTATTACAATATTTGCAGATATACTCAAATTTATTTCCTTTCAGTTCATTGGTTTCTGGACCGACACCTGCCTTGTTAAAGTACCTGAGAAGCAGACTATCTTCTGGTGAAGAAGGTTTCACTATTTCCTTTTTTCTAAAAACAATCAGCATTTTATCAATAATCATGAATGTTACTTTATATTTCTGAGTCTCTGGAGTTCTTCTCCAGTTCCTGTTTCCTACTTTCTAGTTAAACCCTCAGTGCCGTTGTTAAGTTATATTCTTCCATATCCTATTACAAAATGAATCAAGGGAATTCAATTCAACTGAGTTAGTTGAGCTTCTTGGATGCAGCATCTGGGTCTCCTAGCGGTACCATTAAAGATGATCAAATTGCTATGGCAACTCGGTTATCAATGTCGTCTAAGGTGTATCCTTCACTTGATTTTAATATTGTTTGAAATACATGCCTGTATGTATTTATACGTTGTATCTTGTTAGTTGTGAAGCCAATTCTATTGAAAGCCAATGAATGACCTGGAATTTAAAAGATCTTTTAATTTAGAGTTTTTTTTAATTTTTATTTGTTTATTTATTTGCAAATATCACAGTATTATCTGTTTAGTTTAGTCCATCATCTTAGTCTTCTGTATTTTTATATTCAGGAACTCTCTTTGACTGGGTTAAGACTAAGCAGCATTCCACCGGCAGTATGGCAGTCAAATGATATTGTGAAGCTTGATCTTTCAAAAAACTCAATTGAGGAGCTTCCCAAGGATCTCTCCTCTTGTTCCTCGCTTCAGGTATAGTTGCAAATCTTTATTTATCTCTTCATTATCATGCATACAAACTTGAACTCAAAAACCTTTCTGATATTCGCAGATATCTTCCTTAAATTTATCACCATCAGATTGTACATATAAATAATTTCTCAAATTATCCTTATTGAGTTAGGAGACTTTCTTGACAAATATAAGGGTAACACATCAATGAAGGGGAATGCATATTCATTAGCGTTATCGCATGCAACAAATCAATTTTGATATTCATGTGAGGGGAACAGATTTCACTTCTGCAATTCACAGGCATGGTTTAAGGGCCATCCATCATTAAAATGTCTTAGCTTGATTCCAGCAATATCATCTCTTGTTCTGGTTGATCTGTTTCGACTGTGGTGGAATGTTCCTTTTGCATTCCTGATCTGTATTGGTAAAAGGAGTTGTAACTTGTGACATATTGAAGAGACCAGTCTTCATCATAAACTCCTGATCTCCAAGCATGATACTGTAGTGATTGGAAATCAATATAAAAAGCTGTAACTTATGATCTTACTATGAGTTATTTTTCAAGTCATGTCTTTCAGCTCCTTCAGATGCTCTCATCTATTAGTATCTATTATTACATATTGTCATATTATGTTTTTGGAGAAGTTGGCCTTGGAGTTCAAGTGATTTGTTAGAATTAATCATTGTGTGTTCTCATGTTCTGGAAGAGGGAATGGTCCTATTGTTCTTGCATAAGTGGGGGGGTGAGGAGGAAGCTTCCTTATATCAGATTGATATAAGTAATAGATATCCTCTTTATGTCATATCCCTTTGTTTGTAATTTGCCTGAAAACTTTTAAAGCAGACATGGAATCGATTTAAAAAAAAATTGGTGGCAATAGAAAAGAGAAATACTATAATTATTGAAAAGCTTACTGAAATAGTGAAATGTATTTAATGATCTCTAAAAATGTATTAACTTTCATTTTTTATATGAAACCAAATGTTTTTCGAAAGAAATATTTTCTTTCAATAAACACAATTGTTCCCTATCTTTTATCATTTTAGCTAATTCTATCTGGATAAAGGTGCAGAGTACTTTCACGAGAGTGTGACTGGCAGCTGTAAGATTTCTGTTACTGAAATTCCTTCTATGCCTACAATATATCAGCAGGAAACTTTTGAATAGTCAATTTTGGTTTCTAGTGAAAATTTTCTAATTTCTATTAGGAATTACTATTCTAAGTCAAGCCCATCTGACTTAACTTCTCAGCGCTAAGACTGTTTGAATGAAATTACTAGTTATTACTTATAAATAACATTGTAGTTTGTGTTGTTGTGTTCTTAATTGTGATTATATATTTTAAGAATTTGAGGATGTGTTCTACATGCAGGCTTTGGTATTGTCCAGTAACAGAATAAAAGAATGGCCTGGTGAAGTTGTTGCGTCACTCTCTAATCTTATATGTTTGAAGCTGGATAACAATCCTTTGAGGAAGGTAAATTGTATTTCAATTCAAAAGTGATATCTATCATTGTACTTTAACATAAATGGACACTCAAACTCACATTGTTTTGCCTGGGAGGTTATTTTTGAAGCATGTTCCTTAATGTTTTTTTTTTTGGAGTGTAAATTTTTTTTTATATATATTTTTTCTTGGTCAAATCTTCCCCTATCAGCAAGCGGCAAAACTCGAATTCAAGTCCCTTCACTAAAGAGGGGGTACCTCTCCCATACTACCAAGAGGAGGTTCGGTTGTTCCTTAATGTTTGGTTGTCACACAATAGTTTTAGCTGAAGGATAGTAGATGTTGAACAACACTCAAACAATCTAAAAGTCGGAAGCAATAATTTTAAGTTTGATTCACTCTTCTGCCTAGTCAACCAACTCAGAAAGAAGTGTAACCGAAAACCATGTCAGCATTTGTGCATTCTTCATGATGTACGGATATACGTTGTTTTTGACATTGTGCGTTTAGGTATGGCAATTGGGCGGGGTGGGGCGAGTTTGGTTAATCCCAATCCCAAACCCATTAATAAAGTCTTGTCTCAAACCTGTCCCAAATCCGTGACGGGTTTGATTATTCCGTTCCAAACCCGTCCCAATGGAATTTTAAAGAACCCAAACCTATCCTGTCCCGTGACTCCCGTCCCATTTAGAAGGAAACAAAATTAAGAATCTCACTTTTTCAAATATTTTTAATATTTTTTATTCTTTTTTAGACTATAAACTAAATAATTGTCTTATATAATATTACTTGATACATGCTTAAATATTTTATCAATTATAATAATAATAATCTATGATAGGTTAGTTTCACTTATGCAACTATTAATTTTGATGATATAAATGATTTAAACGGGTATAACGGGGCAGGGCGGGGTTTACCCTTGAATCTCAAACCCGTCCCATATCTTCGTTGGGTTGGGACGGGTTGGGTTCGACATTCAAGGGAGCAAACCCGTCCCAATAGGGTCGGGTCGGGTCGGGGTGGGTTTCCCATTTACCCCGACCCACTCCCATCCCTACGTGCATTACGTGTATATTAGGATATCTGTGTTTATCTTTTCTGTAGGCTTTCCACAATGTCATTTTATTTGCATGCAGATTCCATCAACTGGCTTTGGGGCTCTTACAAAACTACAAATATTGGACTTAAGTGGTAACGCAGGATCATTGCCAGATCCTCCGGCACTTTCGAGCTTGCCATTTTTGGAAGAACTTTACCTGAGGTGTAATATTTGATCAGAAGGAGCATCTTGTCTCTCATATTACTTGCATGCATTTTTCATGCCTGCTTTGATTCCACAGACGAATGCAGTTGCGAGAGGTTCCACCAGAAATACCCAATTTATTGCAATTGCGGATCCTTGACCTAACCCAAAACTTCCTTTCAGCGATATCCACGGTAATTGTTAGAAATTGATATGGTCTGTAATTTCCTTGTGAGAAGATCTTCTTTTCCTCAAGTGTAGATTGTGATGCAATGATGATCTATCAACTTTTATCTTTTCCTTTTTTGTGTTCCAGTCGTAGCTTTATTAATTGTGAATCTGAAAATTTCCATAGCTACCAGTGATGAATTAAAAAATTAGCTGAGATAACCATGAATTTCCAGGCAATTTAAAGAGCAGAATGACATCTTATTGGATCAATGTACTTATTTATTTGCTCCACCAAGTCAAGATTCTTTAAAGCTGTCTCTGGTATCTATCATTACCAGGAACAGATGAGAAATTAATGCTGATAAATTTTATCATTATGCTTATTGTTTTTGATGCTCTGTTGTGGTCAACAACTGAAGCATTTCTCATTACTTCAATTACAGGAATTTATCAAATTAACATCTCTTACGGAGCTTTACCTTTCTGACAACAACATTGCAGCACTTCCACCAGAGCTGGTTAGATTTCCTGGTTTCTAATCTCTTTATCCTAAATGGTTAAATTTTACTATCTCAATAAATAATTGATTCGCTGTGCTAATGGTGCTATTTCAGTTGTGTTCACTCTGACGAGTTGCTTTTTTTTTTGGAAACTAGACGCAGAGAGTTTAATTTGTTGTTGGATTAGTATTTCTATCTCAAGGTTGAGCTTCAGCTCAACCTAAGATGTTTTTTTTTGTTACAATCATATGGCCATTAAAAAAAACACTGAATTATCAGAAAATAAAGTTGATTGTAAATGCTTTTTACTTTTTCATCTCTCCTTTTAGCTTTAGCATACAGCTATTTATTCCTCTACTTTTTTATAGTGCCCTAGTTCATGGTACGTTAGCTGTTCTATTACATGCATTCCTGTTTCCACATATAGTCTAATCATATTTTTCTTTGTTCAAAATTTATTTGCTTAAAGCAGTTTAATGAAAAGTCCCCTAACATGGCATTTTACTTCATATTATTTCTATCAAGCCATCGACTGAGTTAACATTGCTCTAAACTGAAAATTTCTTGATAGGGCTTGCTGGAATCCAACATGCAAGTTTTGAAACTCGATGGAAACCCATTAAGAAGGTAATTTACCGGTTCTTGCTTTGTCCATCATCCATTCAACAAATAGGGAGCTTGTTGAGCGTCATTTGTTTCTTATAATTAAACCCAACCTTTGGGATTAACTCCTCATCCGGTGTTTAAGAAAATTCAAACACCTCATGATTGCCTCAAACGTCGAGGAATAAATTTTCCCATTTCTCCTTTAGGCCTTCACTAAAAGACTTATGTATGTAGAGACTTCTCATCATGAAGCCTTCATAAGAAAGGCATGCACATCACACCATTGCAATGAGAAGAAACTCAACCAATTTTTGGGCAAAATGCAAGACAATTTATTATTCTTTTCTTGTGCATTCTTACAAGTATATGCACTTCTGTTCTAAATCAAGATAATAATTAATAAGTTCAGCATGTGAAATAGGCTTAGATGTCCATGGAGAGGAAATTGAAAATCCAGTTAGTCTCAATAAATTAATCCATTCCAGTAAAAGATCTATTGAAGGATCAATGCTGTACAATATTTTGAAACTCTTAGTCACCTCTTCATTGTGAGATATATTGATTGGTTTTCCAAACCATTTCGCCAAATTCTAGAACAATGGATTGAAACATAATTGTTTGTCCAATCCTCTATGGTGCAGCATTCGGCGTGCTATCTTAGACCAGGGAACCAAAGCTGTTCTGAAGTATCTAAAGAACAGGATTCCAGACCCTGTAGTTTAAATGTTGTGGGTGCCATTTTTTTCTTGGTTTTGTATTGTCTTTATCGATGTAACTTATATTTCATCAGTGTAAATTTTTTTTTCTTCTGGTGTTTGGGGTGGTAACAAAGAACGCTTGTGTGCACATTGCTCTGTGTGTGTGATGTGATCTGTTTGGGATTTTCATGAATGCTTTGGATGTTGTGGATTGGAACATGTAATTTTATGGAAGGAGAATAATATGGTGTGATGTGATATGATATGATTTTCCAGCTCACCATTTGGAGATGGGTAAAACAAAAAAAATTATCTACTTGTTTTCTGTGCCTTTTATTAAACTTTAAAATGCCTTGTATCAACATAACCTCCTTTTAGTCCATGGAATCTTGGATTCATCATTTCTTCTCTTCTTTTTTTTTAGTGAAAATTCATAATTTTGTTTTGAAAAATAGTGTATGCATCATCCGTGAAAGGAAAATGCGGGTGAAGTTCATTTCTATGGTCATTTTAACAAGGGAAAAATCCATATAACCTGTTGAAATTCATGTAACCTTGACTTTTTATAAAGTTCATATGACTCATTGAAAGCATCTATGTAAATTAAAATAGACTATTGAGTTAAATTTTCGTTGACTGTTGAAGAATTATTCTGTTTAATTAATTTTGATTGAAAACACAGTATATTAAAAATCATTTGTAATTTGTTAAAAATGTGAAATATTCTCTGTAAATGACGCTTTTAACCCTCTAGATAGGGCTTTATAATATATTTGGAGAGGTAAAATCATCATTTATAGAAATTTTTTAGCATTTTTAACAAATTGTAAAGGGGTTTTGAAAGTCAGGGTTAACCAAACAAAATATTTGCAGAATATTCCTCATTTGTCAACCGAAGTTTAACTTGGGGGGTTATTTAGATTTACATAGTTGTTTTCAGGGGTTATATGAATTTTAAGAAAATGCAAGGGGTTATATAGATCTAGGACAGTTTACATTGGGTTATTTGGATTTTTCCCTTTTAATAATCCATAACATGTTTTTGAGTTTTTTTTTTAGAAGATATATACTTACCTATTAAATTTCATATTTTTACAATAAAAAATTGGAATTATAGTAACGTAATGGAAAACATGAAAAATGAAATTGCAAATCACTTAGAAATTTCTAGTTTCTTGAACAAACGAGTATTATTTCTCCAGAAATGCCTTGACTGTGCAAATAATACATATTGATTTGTGGTTTTGCATGAATAGATTGGATCCAATTCCCAATCAGAGCGAACATGTCCTTCAAATTATTTTAAACATTCCGAGTTTAACATATGATATGACACATATTAATCATTGATCATAAAGCTTGACTTACACTGGAAGCATTGCATCCATCTCGAAATTGAGAATAAGAACCCATCAATTTTAATCAATACCCACTGAGAAAAGATACGTGTCGTCTCAAATGGTTCAACATGTGAGGAATTACTTGTCCCGATCACAATTTTATATTTTATTCAACTCTTTTTAAAAAATATAGAGTTAGAAGGAAAAAAATAGCTATTGAAAATTTGAGTAAAGATTTAAATCTCGCTTGATTTAGATAAATTATTTAAGTAAAAATTTGATTTGATATGGATACAAGTAAATGGTTGATGATATTTTTAAATGATTTTTATTCAAATTTAAGTTTGAATACACATTTAAGTATATGATTGAAGATCATCTTGAGAACCCCATATTAAGTTTGTTATTAAGACGGATACGAATCAGATACATTAATATCAATATCCTAATTTTCGGATTCAGATATTAATTTTCAAATTCGGATATCTTTGAATATGAATTGGTTACAGTTATATTTTTGGATAAATGATATGTTTAAATATAAACATTAAATTAGATAATCAAATGATACATTAGAGATATTTGAAAATTAAAATTGAGATTTTAAGGCATATTCTTTCTTTTAGATATCATACATTGAAAATTTAATATTTAATAGTAATACTATATATTATGATTGTGATTAATCATACAAGATAACAATTATGAATGACGGAACCTGTCATTTGAGCGCACCCATTGCCATGTTCGTGTCCTAGTATGGGTGGAGGATCTTTGGGAGGGAGGATAGTTTTTTTTTTTTTATAAAAAAAAATAGATATTTGATATCCGATTTTGTAGGGAGGATAGATGTTGGGGCGTGTATCGCGAACCGATTTTTGCTTTGGTCCTTCTAAGCATAGCCTCAATCCTGTCAGTGGCTTGCGCCCGACTGATATCTGTGGATTCCAAGTACAAGGAAATGTCGCATAATTTTTTTTGGGTTTTCATAAAGAAGTTGATTCACATTGGTTTCATGATTATATGGTCTCTTGGATCCGATTTTTAAAAGGTGACTGGACCAATCAAAAGAGGATGTGTCATTCTATTCATTTTACAGGAGTTGTCACTTTTATTATTGGTCAACTTCAATTTTGGTCACCAAATTGATTAACATATTTGTTATTAATTCAATTTCTTTTTAAAGTTTTTTATACAAATAAATAGTTCTGATATTCATATCCCCACTCTTGATCTTTGAATATCGGATATTTTTTATTTTTCGGATACGAATTTGGGTTAAAACTTGATTTTTTCAGATAATTAAAATATGTAACCCGTATACTTGAAAACCTTTTGGCCCCGTTTGGTTCGTGTCATTCTGGGATAGAATTTGATTACATGTGAGATTACTAGGAAAATGTATAAAATCCAGTGTTTGGTTGGTGATAATCTTAATGGTAATTGTGGGTCCCACTGGAATTAAAATGCATCCATGTAGAAAAATAGAGTCGAATCACATTTTTCACATGGAATCCTAAATTAGATTACTATTATATCATTTACAAATTAATAAAATTATTATGTATATCCATTCTGAAATAAATAATCTCCTCTTCTTTTTTTTCCCACCACCCATATATATATGGGTTTATATAGTCATTTTGATTTTTTAACTAAAAAATTATGTTATAATTTTTATATGTGATGTGAAAAATCTTATCTGTGTATTAGATATTAATTTATATTTTTAAATTTAGTTTTATTTTTGTAGATGTGTTTATATATTATTATAATTTGTATAATATGTGATGTGTGATGTGGGTTTAGGCCTAAAACAATGCTTCCGAATTCTAACAAATAAAATTGATTATTTAGGTTTTAGGAGAGTTTATAATATTCAACTGCTTTAGAAAAATTACTATTATTCTATGTTTATTATTTTATTTATTTGCATTCATTAAATATTTATAAAAATTTTTATTATTATTATTATGATATAAATAAAAAAAATAAATTTTACATGTATATACATAATAATAAAGATATTTTAGATATTTAAATCAATCAAACAATTATATGAAAAAATCCAGTGCCAATCAAACCGTCTCATGGAATTAGGATTATTGATAATATAATTTCTGATCAATTGATTCCTCGTCAAAGTAATTCCACCTAAAAAAAAACTGACACGAATCACACGGGCCTTCAATGAATTGATTTGCATCTCCCTGACCCCTCCCGCCCGTTGAACCCTGACCGCTTTGTATTCCCTTTTTGCTCTCCCTGTCCAACGGTGTCTCCTTCACCGCGAAGCCCCATCACTGCATCGCCCGGAGGTCCCCCTGCCGCCCGTTCTCTCTGCGCAACCCGTGATTCCGTCGCCGCCTTTTCTCGCCGCGGCCGTTCTCCGTATCTCCAGTACGTTTTTTTTTAAATCTCTTTTTCTTGAGTGATTAGGTTTCCGAAAAGTCACATCTTTCAGATATAAAGAAATTAAAATGTCTTCCTTTTGTATTGTGATCTATTATGCTATAGTCCAACACGTAATTTATCACTTCATGATTCAGCTGAAGCACGAATTTATCAATTCTCATTCATCTTTCTTGATATTTCTTTCCGCAATTGGTCCTTAAAATTTGTTAGATGTTCACATTTTGTCATACTGAACCTCAACTGTGCTACAAAAAATAAAATTCCTTGAGCAAGAAATGACTTGTGTGTGTGTGTTTGTGAGTGAGTGAGAGAGAGAGAGAGAGGTCCCAATATTATCGAAACTTGAAAGTCCATATTGTACATGATGCGAAATGAAATTGCTTGTTTTGTTAGATTGTAATTTTGATGCTTTTCACTAATCTAATATAATGGTACTGAACCACTTTTTGGCAGATTGGTAGAGATACCCCTCTTCACCGAGGGGTCTTGGATTCGAGTTTTGCCCCTCTTGATAAGAGAAGATCTGAGCAAGAATAATAAAAAAAAAAAAAAAAAAATTTAATATAATGTTTCCCTATTCTTATTTTATCTCAATAAAACGTTGGCATTTAAAAATGCGAAAGAAATCTAAAAGTGATGTGCTATATTTATATGGTTGGATAAATAAAATTGAACTTCTTGTAATCATAGGCAACTTGTATCATCTCCAAATTCATGCACTTCTAATATTTCCTCCTCTACTCTAACAAGAACAAGCGGATACTTCCATGGAGTGAAAGGAGATGTTGTTAGGGGAAATATTAAAGGAGCAAAAAATTCTTTGTTGTTTGTTTAAATCTACGCTTGATTCTGAATCTCTATAGCATTTCATGTCCGCTTTATTGTTCTGTACAGCAGATGTGGATCCCTAAATTTATTTATATTCATAATTTTCAATTTCGTGTTCCTAATTTCAGTTGTTCTCAGGAGATGGAGAGAGAATCTGATCAAATTATTAAAGCTATGGATGATGATGATGAAGAAGAAGAAGAGGATGAGGAGTTCGTGTTGCTTGATCTTGGCAACGTCTACGTACAACGTGACATCCCGGCGAATGCCCCATACATGCTTTCTGTAAGTAACACGGACTTGGCCTTTTTTAGTATTCATTATGTAGTGATCTTTAAAGAATGGAATATGTTTAGGGACAATTGTTTGCGCAGTTCCTTTTTACAGTCTGACAAAAAAAAATGTATTTGTCTAATAAAGTACTCACCTTTATAGAAAATATGAAGTACTTTTTCGCATTTTGTAACCTAGTATATACTAGCTTAACCTCGTATATACTGGGTTTGGAGAAAAGTGAGGACTGTGTAAATGACTATAAGAATGACTGTTTATATGCCATTCATTATGTAGTGGTCTTCAAAAAATGCGTTGATTTTTTTTTTTTTTTTGATATCGGAGGGACTCCCCGTGGCTGACCTTACAGTCAAGCTGGGAAAGCTACCTCCGCCTGTTTGCCCCGGTCCCACGGAAAATACGTTCGTTGATTTTAGTTATGATTGGATGGCTATACAAATAATTCGTAGATAACCCGCCCAGGTTGGCTCTTTGGTCTGATTATGGGTATTCCCCATAGGCCTCGAGTTTGAACCCCCAAGGTTTACCTAGTGCACGTGGCTTGTGGTTGATCACGTGCATCCGGGAATTTTCTATGACTAGTGTTGGGGTTCCTGGTCACCAAACAAAGAGTTTGGTAGACTTTGTACTGCATATTTGAGGGGATGTGGTTTTTATTTTAATGCTTGTTTGATTGTTTATTGGTTTATATCAGAGAAGATATGTTTTTGTTATCCCTCAATTTTTAAATTGATTGATACTAAGCATAATGTCTCTTATAATGTGTTGTAGGGCTTGGACACACTGAACCCAATGTTGGTCATTGGTGATAATTTGAAGATGGTGAGTTATTGACTTTCTTGTATTTATTTGGAACTTTTATAAAGAAAATAGGACCTGAACCTTTTTTTTTTTCTCACCCATATATTTTTCTTTGACCTGATTATTTCATTTGCAAAGGAATTGGTTTGATTGGTTCTGATGACTTGTGAAGATGGTGTTTATTTGTTTTTACATGATCTGATTTCCATACCTTATAGTGTAGCTGGTAATATCTTTTAAAGCTTGGTTTGATGATAACATGTCCGTCAAAACACAATGATTAACTGCCAAGAAATCCAAAGCTTGGCAGGCAATATTCTATATGAAAAATAAATCACCTTAGAAATTTCATTGTCAATAGTCCTTCATGTTTTTCTGTTTAAGGTCTCCTCAGTTGATAGCTTTGAGCCAAGCTCTTTACTCTTGATTAATGACAACTGATCTTCCCATTGACATTGTAATGGTTGAGATTTGGTAGATGAAACTGGGCTCAAGTGCCAAGCATGCAAAGAATTGAGCTTAAGATAATGTAACCTTAATTTTCAAGATATTTATCTTCTTAGAATTCAAATTAATATAAGCATTAGACATTACTTTTTCTCCCTCTGCATAGATTTCTAGCTATGAGAGATTATCTATAATCTGCCATATTTGTGAAAGGGTTTCCATAGTTCTTACTGGCATGCACCTTTCTCAATTTTGGAGTGCCACCCTTCACATACTTTGAAATCATGTTTATCTTGTGCTCCACCCCAACTTTGCTTGCTTCATGTAAGGGCATGAAATCAATAATTAGGGTCCTCCCTGCAGTATATAAAAGATCCTCATCATGGTCACTGTCATGCAAAGTCTGGGTGGAGAAGTCCTTAAATTTTTATGCAGATTTAAATTTGAATGTTCTGATTTCATAATAAATGCATCTAATCACACTTTATACAAGTATTGATTGTGTTGTGGTAATGTTAGCTTTTCTAACAAAGTTTTATGATGAAGTATGTCCGAGCTTTTTACAAGCCTTGATGCCTCCATAACGCTATAATTTTTTTTTCCTGGCAGGTTGGGGAATACGAAGAAACCATTGGAACATGCTTTGTATTTTCCGAAAGTGGTATTCTTTGAACTTTTATGCAACGTTAATCTGTAGCTACTTCATTTCCAGTAGGTGACTGTGCAGTCATCTTTTGTTAGATGGTCATCCATCCTGTTCTAAAACTTCGCAGAAAGTGGACCTGTGGTGCATGAGGAGAAGGGACCATCCGAAGCTAATCTCTTCATGGGGAAATGCATTATCGATTCGAAACAAGCCTCATCAAAGAAAGTGAAACCTGTCGCCTGCCTACACAAGGTCCTGAAGTTTAGAGTGGTCCAGGAGGATGATATCAAACCGGCTACAGATAAAAACTAAAGATTCCTAGTTGTAAACTGCAGCTTTGTAATCAAATTTGCTTTATATTAACACAAGTTAATCAAAGAAGAAAAAAATTGTATTATTCAACAGCATAACATTGTCCTACATTTCGAAGATTACATCACATACTTCATCTATTGAAGCATATACTTTGTTAGTGAAATAGTAGTGCACGCAAGGCTGCATATGAAAACTTGTGTGTGAGAGCGCTCTTGGTATAGGGATGATATTAGGGACAGTAAAATATATACTCCAAGGAATTGTACATATCAAGGTCACACTTCATCTAACAAATCATATACTCTTGTTAGTGAAATGAGGCTGCATGTAGGGTGACTGAATGCCAAGATAGACTCATTTTGTGTGACAGTGTTCTTTGCAGTCACCATAATTGAATACCAAGATAGACTCATTTTGTGTGACAAATTTCACATAAAAGCAGGGAGCAACTTCCCAATTGCATAAATACATGATATGGGAGAAGTGTATCATAACAACAATTCAATTCAAGCTTACTTATTATGTCACAGTGATCCAACATGACCAACCAAAATAACCCCAAAATCACATATCATACAGAAGTACCTCATCTCAATCTTCCCTTTATTCTTCTCTGTAATGTACCCCTGTTTCTGTTACTTATGTTAACTGTCACTATATCCATGTGGACACAAAACTTCAAATTCTTTCACTGCACCATATAATCATGAGGGAAGCATCTTCACAGTTTTGAATGTTTGAAGGAAACCTTCAGCGTCCATTCTTTCCCTTTCCAGCCTCTCTCCGTTCCATCCACGCTCATTGCCAATATCTGAATGATCCTTGGGAGGGCTTGTGCTGCTGCATTGACATCAAGAAACGCAAGTCTGGTCCTCCTTGCGATAAAATCAATGGCCGATTCACAATATTCGTTCCTCGCGCAGTATGCCACTTCAGCTTCCAGATACGGGTATCCATGAGCCAATCTTTTCCCAAGATTTTCTTCCTGCAATGAACATGTAATAGCATGAGTTGTAGTTTAAACCATTCTTGGAAAAAAAAATTCAACTCTAGATGTGTTTACTTTCCAACCTGTGCAATGAGTGCAACTTGTTCAGCCATGCTTCCATAACTGCTAGAGAGGTGTTTTGCAACAGAGGCATCCATGGTCCCTGGAATCACTTTTCCATTGCGGGTTCGCTTCATTCGGACATATGACTGGGTCAGAGTTGTGAAAGATGAAGGTTCCCATTTGTATGCGCCGAGAATGGGAAGGTGGGATGTTACACAGCGTTTGATGGTTTCAGATTCCCGTGCTTGATGGCAGCATCAACTGCATCTTCTGCCATGCTGAAGATCGATATAGTTAGATATAAGGCCAACATGTTATAATGAAGCCTGAGGGTTAGTTTGGTAACCCTTCTCGTTTTTCTTATACTGTAGCACCTTAAAAAATGGCATTTGAAATCCTTTATTCCCCATTCTTGGGCTACCCAAAGAAAATTCTCTTCTTTCCTCATTCCCACAGAATCCATCAAAACTACATTATTAGAGAACAATGAATTCTTCTTAAGAGCCAGAGTTATGAAACTGGCTATAAATGCCTCAAAAGGTCGCTGATATGAACTCCAGTTAGTGGGATGATTCTTATTTGAAGTTAAAAATGTGTTGTGAAGATTGTTTCAAGCTTTTTTAGTGGGTGAAATTTTGTTAATGTGAATTAAACATAACGTACGCATTTGCATTCCTCAATCAAGAGAATCAAATGTCGGTCATATTTGGGGTATCATTTGACAGAAAGCTAGGCCTTAACACACATTCAGAGTGATTCATTGGAATGGTAAAAATAAAAATACCTGCGGTAAGTAGTCCATTTTCCTCCACTAATTGTGATCAAACCAGGGCAATCAATGTGTACAATGTGATCCCTTGAAATACTCTCTGTGTTCTTTGCAGAAGGATCCAAAGCCAATGGGCGCAGTCCACTCCATGAAGAAAGAATGTCTGAGTGCCTCACCTGAAGGGAAAAGAAAACCAAATTCTCAGTGTGTTGTAATCTGAGTGGGACGTCCAATGGATTGTATATTAACATCTGATCATTACAAGCAAAACTCCATAAAAATGAGGATGGTTTTGATAGTATGAAAAATATTAACACACCTGGATATTCAAGTAATCCCGATGGCCTGCAAAATGAAATCGATTTCTTCTTTGGTCGGTTCGGGGAGGCTGGTTACTGAAGCTGCAGAATCTGTAGTACCAGCCAATGTTTTTCCCCTCCATGGAAGCATAAAGATCACTCTCCCATCCTTGGTTTTGGGAATAATTAAGCCCATGCTCTCAGGACTGTAATAATCTGGAAGGACTATATGAGTTCCTTTACTTGGAGAGATCATATTTGGTGTATCATTGTTGGCCATCTTTCTTACAGCATCGCAGAATGGACCAGCGGCATTCACAACCACTTCTGCGTATACATCAAACTCCTTCCCTGCATCAGTACTCAAACATAAGGTAAATAATAGATCTTGGCGAATGCTAGATGAATTGCATGAATACAATGTGATCTTCTTCGATTGAATTATGTGATTTCTTGATAGGTGGCAACCATTCTTCTTAGGAAGTCTTGAAAAAATGTGAACGCTAAATGTTATACATTAAACTCCTCCCCTAAAGCAGTACTCAAACACAAAATGTACATGTATAAATCGCAGCGAATGCCATATGAAATGTATGTAAGTGCATGTATTAAGGGTAGGTTTTGAGTTCGAGTTTTGGCATTGACTTACCCATCTGTTTATTGGCGATGATTTAAAAGAATTTCCCGTGCGACTAAGGGAAACATGCGGAAGTAACATTCTCAGCTTGACTACAAGGTCAGTCACGAGCGGTCCCTCCGATATCAGGAAGAAAAAAAATGTAACACATTGTTCTTTTTCTGTTGAATTATGCAAAATCACATCCATGTTATATGGTTTGTCAATCATATCCTTGGTAATAAAAGTCAAGTTTTAGAGCTGATAATACCCCTCCAAATGAAGCAGAAGCATATCAAATTTGAACTCATTTCACCAAATCACACAATGACTCTGCATCTACTAGTGGCCAATAAGAAATCATTAATAGAATAACCATCACAATTCAAGACTGGGCGCTGATAAACTCAGTCTGTTTTGCAATCAGCACATGACTAACACTGTATATTAAAATCGTCTAATGTGTCAGCACATACTATATCACTAAATTGGTAAATATATACGCTTTTAGTTCACATGAGTATGTATTTCATTAGCCCGATATCAACTTCTACGTGTAGGTTGCAAAAAGAACTGAGCATAATACCTGTCAATTTGTCCTGAATTCGGGCCCCAACCACCCGACCGGAATCCCCATCAACACGCAAATCCACCGCCGCCGCATGGTTCATCACCGCGGCGCCAGCCAGCGCCGCCGTGCAAGCCAACCCGACATTGAGCCGCGAATCATCCATCTGCCCATCGTAATAAACGACGGCGCCCCTCAATTGCCTTCCGCCGCACTCCCCCGCGAGCGTGGGGAAGGCGCCGACCGCCTTGTCGGCGGAGAAGTACCTCGACAACCTGAGAACGCGCGTGCCCGCCACCAAATCATAGGCTTTCAAGCCCGCCCAGTAGTAGACCACGTCGAACCAGCTATAACAGGGGGTGAGCGTGGGCAGGGGACGGCACATATGGGGCGCGTTTTGCATGACGCGGTTGCGCTCCTCGAGCGCGTGGAAGACCAGCTTCAGCTGTCCGTAGTCCAGGTTGAACACAGCCTTCTCCAGGTACCGAACACCTGCCCATGATTTGTCACAAAAGCATGCCAATTATTTGAATATGTATTTTAAACAGAATCATTCGATATTCAAATATTCAGAATACCGGAATATGATATCAATGTTGTTTGTTCTCAAAAATAAAAAATTCGAATTTCATACACACACACGAGATACTGTTTAAAATTCAATTATATGATCTTTAAGCCCACTTTTGAGTAGCGGAATAGATGGAGAAAAGGAGAATAAACCTAAAAGGTTGTTTATTTGCAAAGAATAAAAACATAACTGTGTCATAATAGGCAAGCATAAATTTGTATTGATATTTCTTATTCCTCTGTAATTGTGTTTTTCTAACTCATAAATTTCATTGGTATAATGAGCCCATTTGTTAAATCATTTTATTGCTTGTCATTACTTTTTATAAATTACGGCCCACATGTCTTGTTATTATTTACATATTTTATAATTCTTCATCTCTATCTTATTCACTTTTTATTCAATCAAACAACAGAAATTTCGTTATTATTTTTTTCAACATAAATAATTAAAAATACAATCAAACAAAAAATTTGTTTATTGTTTAGTTTCATCAAAATTATTTGGAATAGCTTATGTGGCTCCAAACAGGGATAAATGAGTTTTCTCCTTTTTTTATTTCTTACTCAAATATTTCCCCTATCAGTAAAACTCAAACCCTGGACTCTTCGATGAAAAATGATACTTCTGTTAACTTATCAAAAGACAGTTCTGTAATAAAGCTAAAGGAGTTGACAAGTTAATTTAGTTTCAATATTTGAACATACAAATTAATATATATATACATATAGAGAGAGAGATATACTCCGAAATTCAAGAATGAATCAAATTTCAAAGCTTAGAGATACAATTGGGAAGAGGGAGAGCGAATGGTGGTACCTCCGTGGAGGAGCTTGGTGGAGCGGGAGGAGGACCCGGAGGAGAAGTCCTCGCGCTCGACGAGGCCGACGCGGAGCCCGCGCGTGGCGGCGTCGAGGGCGACGCCGGAACCCGTTGCGCCGCCGCCGATCACGAGAAGGTCGAGTGGGCGGTCGGGGGCGGTGGCGGACAGGGCGGAGGCCTGTTCGGCGCGGCTCGGGGTGAGGCCGTTCTTCGACAGGATCGTCTCCTTCACGGATTCGAGTGCCGCATTGTTGTTCTCTTCTCTGGTCAGGATCAGTTTCGCTGCGGCGGCGGCTGCGGCGGCGGAGCCTAACAGGAATCGGCGTTGCATGGTGGAAGAGAGAGAGAGAGAGAGAGAGAGAGAGAAGAGGGTGTGAATTGACAGTTGTTAAGTGTGGTTGGCGATTGATGGAATTGCTATAATTGGGAGAGAATATCTATAAAAGACGGAACCTATTTTTAATCAGTCCTAAAAAGGAGGGTATGGGCGCGCGCATGGAAAACTCAAAAAATAACATGCCACGCTGTCGCCGCCGCCTGTCCTCCGTGTCCTTTTTTTCTGGTGAAATTTTTTTAATTAATAATAAAAAAAAATTTCTTTGATAGACACGGATCGTATGAAAATTTCCACTTTTTGAAGTTGTGGGGAGGACGCTTTGACGGCTGAATTGGCTGAGTAAAAAGATGAGACTTTTCAATTGTTCAAAAAAATTGTATCCAACTCCTGATTCCCATCTTAAAAATAAGAAGAAAAAATATATATGAATTTGATATATATTTATATTATAACTTATTATACGATAAAATATCTTTGTGTCAAAGAATTTGAAATTTAATATATGTATCCAAATATTAGTACTATCTCAGTACATACCCCATAATATATTTCATTAGTGTGCCTCCGTGGTTCAATATTTGAGGCTCGTGGGGTAATCGAGGAGGGATGGTGTGCCTCCGTGGTTCGATAGCTCCTCAAACCCACGGTGTCCTGTTGATGCATTTTGCTCGTTTATGCTATGTTATTTATGTTTAATTATGTTCTTCCCCCCATTTAGAATTTGTAATTCGAGTTCAGAAATGAAATCAGGTAGCAAACATCTACCTTTTGAAAGAAAAAAATTTTCATTAGTTAAATATAAATATGAAAAAATTTAAAACATGTATGAATTGTAAATAAGGCTACAAAGAAAATTAGGGTGCATTTGACCAAATTTTTTTTTTAGGATTTTAGGATTTTAAAAAGCTAAAATCTAAAAACTGCTACCAAACATATCAACTTACATGCATCATCATTACTAAATTTTGTCAAATGATTGTGCCTTGAAATCTGTATTTCGTAAAACATTCGTTATTTTTCAAACTATGTTTTCAAACGATTTTGACAAAAAAAAGATTTATGGATTTTAGTTTTTTTAAAAACTAAAAGTTGTTCCTTTATTCAAAGTTGCATTTGTGAAGTATCTCTCGTGATTAGCAATTAATCACGTATGAATGCACGTGTCTATAATAAAGAATTCCACTTGTATACGCAATAGACGTTATGGTAAATTCAATGTTTTCGAAATGGATTTTTTTTTTGTGACAAATAATCCAACAAGGATTGAAAACATACAGATCCTGTGCATCAAGCAATTGTGGAAGTCGGATTCAAATTTTCTGTGTTATTATTATTTTTTTTTTTGGTGACGAAGAATCCAAGCAGAGTTGAAAATTTCTAAACCCTGCTGCATCAGACAAGCCAGATTCGAATAGGAGCCACACATGAAAGGAGAAACACCCAGAGTCAATGGGCTACTGAATTTTGTCATTACTAAAAGGTCTTTACAGCCCCTGATTACACTTGAGCTCGGATATGCAAGAAACTAAGGCTTCTCTTACCTGAAGCTTACTCGAGTCCATGACAAGTGCGTCTTCAAAGAGGCTCTTCGCCTGGTTCAGAAGCTTGACCTTCTCTCTACTGCTTCTGCGTCGCAGGCGAGATCGCTGTTGCAGGGCTATCCCCCATCTATACAGAGCTGCATGTTATGCAGAAATGGTCTTTAGGGGAGCTTCACAAACCATTTGAATGAAAAAGAAATACATATTTTCATTTGATGTGAATATCTTTTAACAATGTTTTCATTATAATCATGTGAGCAAGCATGTACGAGTTAGATGCACTACTGAATCGGTTTAAGTTTGTGCATTTTTTTTCATTTATTCGAGTGAGAGGCAATGGAAACTTGAAATCATACCATCTGGTGCATATGCGTTACTTCTGGACATCATGGCGTCAAACTTATCAATTGCTGCTAGGTATACTTTGTCAGCATCATAAGCTGTTTCCTGAAATTGCACAAGCAAACTGATGAGTATATCTAATATCTAACTTTAAGGGTTCCTGATGCAAATGACTGTGTAAATGTCAAAGATTACTCATAATGATTAATCAAGTTTCGTTCAGTGGCAAATGAAGTACATATAATGCACATCATATCCTAATGGCATAGCAAATGAAACATAATGAAGGTTCTACACTTTCGAGCAGTTTCTGGTTTTAATGACAGAGCTCATAATAGGGATATGTCTGACAGAAATTTATGGCACATGAGATTTATATAGTTGATGCTAAACACATGGGAAGCAGACCATCTTGGCATCGAAGATGATAAATAGGTGACCTGTATAACTCTTCTCAATCCAAAATTGCAATTTCCGTGAATCAATGACTAATGACAAGCAGAAGTAATTTCATCCATCATTTCTAGCATCAAGGGAACGGTTGCTAGTTTGTCAATTTCATTTCATGCAAACCAATGACAAGCAATGACAAAAATAGGACACTAAATAACTCCTAGGTAGGCCTGTCAACGGGTCGGGTGGACCCGGACCCGACCCGTGGCAAGACCCGGCGGGTCCTTGAAAATGTGGACCCGGACCCATCGGACCCGGATCGGGTCCGGGTCCGGATCCGACCCGACCCGAATATGATTAATAAAAAAAAGGGGAGAACTCATGAATTTGTTTGCCTTATCATTCTATTAGAAAATTTTTGTACAAAACATTAGTTTTAAGCATTCTAAACTGTTGTCCTGACATTATATTTGAACATATTTTTGTACAATTCAAAATAATAAATACTAACATATAACATATAAAGTGAACAAAAATCTAAATAATATAACAATAAACTAAAAGAGAGAGCCAATGGTTATTTGTGTCACAAAGTAAACATTCAAAACAATAGACACTACATATTAATCTAAACAACATTCAAAACAATAAAGAATAACATTTTAACCTAAAGAATGAACATAAATCATGTAACAAACCAATTAATTATACAAATTCAAAAGCTAATAAACTAATAAGACTTATCAACGGGTGAGTTTGGTTGATTATGGGGTTATGATTTATGGGCTTGGTTATGGACTTATGGATACAAAAATGAGTTAAAACTTATACTTGTAATTTGATAAATAAGAAACAAAATTATGAGTCAACTAATATTAATAGTCTTATAATATATGAGCATATACTAATAAAACAGTCGAGCCTCGGGTCCAACGGGTCGGGTCCAAATCGGATCGGGTCCAAGTTGGGTCGGGTATATTACACGTGTAATCAGGTCTGAGTCAGGTCAGTTCGGGTCCGGGTCTGGACCCGACCCGCTGACAGGCCTACTCCTAGGTGAGCTGTTGGTAACTGTTGGGGGGGAAATGGAAACGTTTTCATCAATGATTTCTCAACAAACATTTATCATTTATGGAATTAAGGGAATGATTGGTAGTTTGTCATTTCCTTTAATGCAAAACCAATGACAAGCAATATAACAGAAAGAAAACACCAAAAGAGAATTTTTCTTTCCCCAGGAATCCAGTTCTAGCAAATTCTGTGAAAGGAGGAAGAAAATTTTGCTTAGAATGTCCATGAATGACCACGGGAATGGAGGATTCCAAATGCCATTTATTTAGGTGTTCCAACAAAAGAAGAATGAAAAATGAACACCAAACTGACCCCCTAGGCAAGTTGTTGGTCACTATTGGGGAAAAATTGAAACATTTATTAATGACTTCTTACTAAACAATTATCATTTTTGGCATTGGAATAGATGGTAGCTCGTCATTTCACTTCATGCAAACCAATGACAAGCAATATAACAGAAAGAAAAGACTAAATGACTCCTAGGCAAGCTGTTGGTCACTGTTGGGAAAATAAATGGGAACATTTATCAATGACATTTTACCACCATCAATCATAACTAATCAGTGATTATAGTGATGTTTAAAAATTAAATATTTAACAACTCAGATTACACATCTTATGTTGCTTTGTCACAGACTCACAGTTAGCTCATCCAAAATACCACCAGAGCAGTGATATTTTTAATCAATAATGATCATATAGAAATGAATCTGTCATATTGATGCATACCGGTCCAATATCAGCAATTAACTGGGCACGATAGGAAAGTGCAAGGCCCCAATTATAAAGGGCTCTAATATCATTCCCATCAATCGACAAGGCTATTCGGTAGTTCCTTCCTGCCTCAACAAGGAGATCTTCACATTCTTCACACACATCAACAAGGACTGATGCGATTTCCTCTCTGCTTTGTACCTGGGTCTTCAACCCTTCAGATTGCGTCCTCCGTCCTTTTGCATGAAAAATGGAGTCACTTTCATTTAGGAGTTCTCTCAGTTCACGGCTGATCTTCAGTTTAAGTTCTCCATGAAGAAGTAAAGTGTTCCCCAACTGACCAACAGCCAGCAAGCTAGTAGGGTTTATTGTTATTGCTTCAGAGAGCAAGCTTGCAGACCTGTACAGTATGATCTCTGCCTTTTCTTCATCAGATTGACCCTTTAAACATTCTTTCGCATGTTTTAGAAGGTCATTGGCCTTCTTTAAAATTTGTTGATATTCATCACCCTTCGAAATATCTGAAGATGGGGACAATGGTGATGGTGTTTTGCCTACTTGCGCTTGTGTTTTGCCTACTTGCGCATCACAAGAAGATTCAAAACAATCATCAAAACTGGGTCTCTCTTTTGATTCTCCCCTCTCTCTAAAACTGATTTCTTTAGTCCCATGCTCACGCTTTGACTGGTCATTCTTCCTTCCGTTGGCCTTCTTTAAAATTTGTTGATATTCATCACCCTTCGAAATATCTGAAGATGGGGACAATGGTGATGGTGTTTTGCCTACTTGCGCTTGTGTTTTGCCTACTTGCGCATCACAAGAAGATTCAAAACAATCATCAAAACTGGGTCTCTCTTTTGATTCTCCCCTCTCTCTAAAACTGATTTCTTTAGTCCCATGCTCACGCTTTGACTGGTCATTCTTCCTTCCGCGAGAAGGCAAGTGATCTCTACTGTGTATCTCGAAAATATGTTCTAGTTCCAATGATGCCTCTGATTCTGATGTGAACATACTCAAATCGATTGAATCATGAGTGTCTCTCTGCACCTCCAGTACTTCATTTCTTTGTTGGTGGACCATCTTACGCAAAATCGCTTGCCTGGTAGTGAAACCTGAAATCTTCTTGAGATCCTCATTGTACGAGAGCAAAGCATTGTCGGAGATACCATCTGTATAAGAATCTGAAAAATTATTATCTACTTTGGAATTCACAGTGGCATTTCTAATTTTCTTCTCATTGTTAATAGCCATCTTCATACTTCTAATTAGTTCTGCTGTACTCCTCGCTCTAATTTCTGACAAATCTTCCAAATCTTTGTCCATGCCTTTCCCATCGCCCTTTTTTTCTTCTTCCTGAATATTTTGACTCGTAATTGAATCCACAGAGGCCTTTTTCAGGGAAGGACCTGTCTTAACATTCATCGGTTTCTCATGATGATCCGAACTTGAATTCTTTACTTCCTCCACGTTAACAACAACCTGACCATTTCCTTCCTTCAGGTTCAATTGTTCCTTGATTGCTTGTTTACTACTCTCTTTCACTTTCTGTAATTTCACCAATTCAATCAAATTCTCTTTAAAGAACCCCTCAACAAATCGAAGGAATTCAAAAGCGCTCGAACCATTCTCAGCTCTCCTCCTACTCGGCCTATGATTGGAATTCTTGTCAAAGTTGACATTTTTAATAGACTCAGCAGGTTCACTTGCAACCAAATCATCCACACCACTCTTCGCAAGCAAAATCTCTGATTTCATCGACTCAACAGCATCCATCACACTCTCAATCTCACACCGCTCAATCAAACCCATCAAATTCAACAACTTCACATCCAATTCACTCAAAAACCTCCCCAAACCCCTCAATTTCTCCTCCAAAACATCAACACCCCCGGCACGGGCACCACCCGTCAAAAACCCAGCCGCGAAAACCAAAACGGAGACGGGAAACAGCGCCAGATAAGAGAATCTAAACCTGGAGAAGGCGGAGGCGGTCAGGACCCCCAGGAGGAAGACCAGGACGTGCTTTCGATCGTCGACGCCGAGCTCGCGAAACAGATCGAACTCGCCTGGAACGTCGAGGTTCTCCAGGTCGTCCCATCCACCGTACGTTGAAGGCGAGGTGTAGGAGGTCGGGGAGGATCTTGTGAGGGTTGTTCGAGTCGGGATTGGGTTTCTGTGGAGGAGATGGAGGGAGAGAGGGGCCTTCGAAGGGGAGGATGTGAAAGTGAATGGGGAGAGGAAGTGATTCGAAGGGATGAGAAGGGTTCGGGAGACTCTAATGGCTTCCATGAGAGAGAGAGAGAGAGAGAGAAGGAGGAGGAGGCGGCGGCCTAACCAGAGAACATCACGTGCTTGCACGTGAGAAGTGGATGGGCTGTGATGGATCTGGAACTTCGGTCGGTACATCCTTCAACGGTGTTAGGCCCAGATGACTTGGTCGCGTGCTTCCACGTGAGAGGAGGAGATGGAAGATTAAATACAGACATGCTAGGGCTAGTAAACGAATCAAGCCGCTCGAGATCGGCTCAGGCTCAGCTCGATTTGAGCTCGTTCAGGCTCATTCAATTAGACAAATGAACAAGCTTGAACAATTTTTAAAGCTCGGTTAGGCTCGGGAACTGGATCGAGCTTCATTTTATGTTCAAACTCGACTCGTTTGTGTTATAAAAACTTAGTTGAAGCTTAATTAAACTCCTTTATAAAATCAGAACATTAAATTAATACAAAGTTATGCTCATTTAGACTCATGAACTTTGTTTATTTAGGCTAAAATTTATTTTCAATCCTTAAAAACCCTAAAATGAAAAAGAACGCTAGGCTCGTTGAGGCTCGTGAACTCGACTCGGCTCGACTCGTTTATAAACGAGCAGAGCTTGAACATGTCAAAGCTCGGCTTGTTCGGCTCGTTTACCACCCCTACAGGCATGTCATGATACATGCAATGCAATGGTGTGTCAATCAATATTGTAGTTGATTCTTTTTTTTTTTTTTTTTTTTTGGGTAAAAAAGAATTTTTTGTCATTGCTTTTCTTTAGTAATTACAGCTACAACTAAGAAAATTCATCAAAACAAAATAATTACAGTAAAAAAGAAAAGGATCTTTTGGATCCATAATCAAAACAGCCCAATTAGGATGGAGGGGTTTCTTCCTGGAGAGCTACCCGGATGCTAACATATGCGCACACGGAAGTATTAAATGACTTTGGTCCTGTATAAGGAGGGCTTGTCAAACATTGAATATGCATATAAAAGAATAAGAAAGAAAGAAGAAGATGAGTCATCGAAGAATTTTATATTTCAACATCTTTTGTGTCTCCATCTATTCTCTCTTGTGTTTCTCTTTTATTTTATAACAAGAGGCTTTATTTTTATTTATTTATTTATTTATTTCTTCTTCTTTGGAAAGGTTTGGTTGAACCTAAGGATTGAACGAGATCCAACTCAATTTTTGGAATTATATTTGGGTTGGGGTTTTTGTTTGGAGGCCTCTATTACCACCCCGTCTTATATTCACCCCACCTCTTTAAATATTTATAAAAATATATCTCACATGCTTTTAAAAGGTTAAACCCTACCCCTTTCATCTCCAGGTCAACAATCTTCTTGTAGCGCGTTTTAACACTATTTCGACAATAAATATGTCGAACTCATTTACACAGGTTCGATAGTTGGTTTGTCGAACAGGTCAAAAGAGCCTAAAACTCATTATGTGAGTAGTGCGACATGACTCTTGTCATCGCAGTTTACACTGATTCGATTGTCCAACTATCAAACATGCTTACACAGATTCGACGGTTGGTCTGTCAAACTGATCACAAGAAACTTTCAAATTTTCATTCATTAACTGAACAAACACAATCCTATGAGATAACCAATAAAATTTAAAAATCATTCACAATCAAACAATATTTAAAAATGAATCATTTTGAATATAAAAATTGTTATTCAAAAAACTAGGATTAGATTTGTTCAAAAAAAGGTTTTGCAAGAACAAAAATGATTTAAACTTTCAACATATACATTGACAAGAGAGAGTGATCAACGACAATGGATGAATTGGAAGACAGCATCACTGATCAGATGGAAGTGGAGGGGGAGCAAAATGGGGAGAGAGATCAGCAAGAGGGATGGAGAGCAAAGAGGGAGAGAGGGCTTTTTAAAATGGTTGGGGTGGAGTTGCAAAATACAAAATTATGTATATATTATGGGGTGGGGTCACAGCATGTTGAAAATTGTTTGGGTGGGAATGAAAATGGGGTGGGGTGAATATTTGAGGGGTGGAAATCTCAGCCCCCTTTTTGTTTTCAATGTTCAAATGTACATAGTTTGACTTTAATTGGGTTATGGGTTATGATAATAAGAACCCCTCCAACCCAATGTGTGATTAATATATTTAAAATATGTTGATACACTCAGGCGCTCATAGAGTTAAAAGTCCTAACCTAGCATATATTTTCGTCTGCCATATGTACCAGATTAAGATAGTATGTGCTAAATTGAAAAATATAATGAAATATGCATTCAATCTATTTGCGTATATACCTCATTTTTATGAAACTACATATTTTTAGACAAATATAGGGTTTCAAAAAAATTAAAACATGAGAAGAATGCAAAAGGACTTCAAGAATGATTGTCCATAATTTTGATATTCAAATGTTATATCTTAATAGAGTTATTTAGTTTGAGGATTGAAATTTGACAAAATATCCAAGTCTTTTTTATTCTAAAATCCATAATTTTTGTAATTTAATTGTTGTATTACCTCTCCACTGTCATCCCTCATTTTCAAATTTATTATTTCCTTGTGTAATCATAAACTGTTATAAAGTATAAATTATTTAAAATGATATTTTTTTAGTTTGAACTTAACTTAAATCAGATTCCACCCAACTCGAATCAAATTTAGACCCAACCTGAATTCGAATAACCTATGAATGTGTGGATTCAGGTTAGCCTCCTTGGATTTAAGGGTCAACTCGAGTTGTATTTGTATTAGCTTTTTAGGGTCTGTAGATCATATTGGGTTTAATTTGAGTTATCCATTCAACTTTGGATTGGTTAAAAATAACTCAAACTCAACCCAAACCGCACAAGTCTATTATCATTCTTATAAATATCATGTCACCTAACATAATATATACCAATGTTTTAAAAACTAAACCGTTCATTAAATTGAAAAAATAAACGATTAAAGATCACTGGCATTATTATGACATAATAAATATATTATTACAAAATAAATAAATTTACAAAAAATATGAAATATTTAGAAAGTCTTTGCATTATTATCAAGTCCTAAATATCAATATTTTTTAAGCTTTTATTTAATATAAAATCATGGTTTTATTATATAAAATATAAATTTTTATTAAATCTAATATTTTTATAAGTAATTAATCACAATTTATATGAATGAGAAACCAATCAAACAAATATATCCATAGCCATTTCTTAAAAATCATTGGTTTAACTGACGAGTTAACCGACAATTATCAAAAAAATTATATAGTTGGGTTTTGAGGATAAATTGGACTAGACTGATGATTCAATGAAGGATCAACCAATTCAACTGGTCAGGTCGGGTCCATTTTAAAACATTGATATATACATTATTATGTTAGCACATGCTCTAACACAAAAAACTCTGTATTTTTCATTCATGCACATCATTTCCCCCCTTAGAAGCATGTATTTACAATGATTTAAAAATGGAATCTTCAATGAACCCAAAAAATAAAAAGGTCATGGCTCACTAGTTCAACTATTGGTTACATCATCATGACATATGAATTATTATTACTAAATAAATAATTAAAAAATATGAGATGTTTTATAACTTTGCATAAAATCTTAATACTTTAAGTTAGATTTAATATTTTAATAAGTTACTAATCATAACTTTATGTGAATAAAGTATTGGTCATTTAGTCAACCCTTAGCCGGTTCTTAAAAACTGTTGGTTTAATAGATGGGTTGATTGATTTTTATCAGAATTTTATACCATCAAATTTGTGAGAAACTGAATTAGAATTCAAAATAGATAAAATTTGAATCGGTTGGGTCGGAGGGTTTTAAAATACTATGTAAAAGGGTACAATTTGGGTGGGTCAAACCCGACCAAACCTGATATTTGAGCGGGGTTGGGGGCAGTGGCGGCTCCAAGAATTTTTATCAATGGGATCATTCAAAAGAATAAATTTTACAAAATTTTAAAAGATCAACTGTTATCATATAGTTATAAAAAATGTAAATTTTTCTTTTGAAAACATAACAACTTATATTAATAAAAAATAAGTTATCAAAGATTTACAATATATAAACTTTTATAATTGTCTTCGATGAAATTTTATATTTTGAAATCGTTGTATGATAATTTCATTATCAAAATTATTGAATATGTCTTTTTCAATGTAAGTGACCAAACAATCATTCAACTATTGATGATTTTCATTCCAGAAAAAACAAATAGATTAATGTATATATGAGGTGTTTCTTTGTCTCCACCAACTTTCTAGTAAGATCACAAATTCATTTTAATTCTAAAAATCATGATTAAATATCTGAAAACACAGTAGAATGAGGAGATTGAGAACATGACCAACAATAGTAGACGCGTCCGTCCATCCGTTAGTGATCGGCGCATCAGCGGGTGATCAACGAATCCGCTGATAAGGGGTTCCAGAGGCTGGCATTTTTTTTAATATAGTATTTTAAGGTCTCACATTTTTATTTTTTCTAATAGAGCAATGGGTACAAGGTTTTTGATGATAATACTCTGGAGTCTGAGCCAATTTGTTTTTAAATTATGGGCTGGTTTGTTTTCCTTTAAAAAATGGATGTATCATTATTTCTTTATAAAAAAAAACTATAATGGATCAAACTTGAATTAAACAAGATAAGTGAGCCTAGTTTTTTTTTTTTTTTTAATTTCATGGGGTCATTTGACCCCACTGTTGAAAGGGTGGCGCCGCCCTACCCCTGGCTGGGGGTTAAGCAAACTTAATTCGGGTTGTGTTTGAGTTGAGAGTTGAGATAACCTCAAATCCAACCTAAACCCAGACCTGTAGGGAGCGATAAATTAAAATGTTCAAAATCAAATTTTCATTGTTTAATTTGTGAGATAATATATGAATTGTCCAATTTATTTTACTTAGAATGTACCACTTTTATAGTTTCATCTTTTTATTTTCTATTAAAAATATTCTTTATTGTTATTTTTTTCATGCATAATGTTGACTCTTGTAAAGTTCTAATAGTTTAACACTGACTCATTTTTATTGAAATTAAATTTGAGTCCAACCCAAACCCAACTCTATTTGAATCAAACTTAGAACACAATCTAAACTCAAACCAAACTTGACAGGTTGGTTTCAAGCTAAACTTTTCAGATTTAAGCGATGGATTAGATTGGATTTAGATTGACTTACTTCAACTTCAAATTAAATTGTGATTACTGACCCAATCAAACTATAAAGTGGCTAAATGTTCATCTTGGTAGAGTTTGTTTAGAGGGCCCGTGTTAGGTTCAACACGCATTGGATAATTCGATAATCCAATGCAATTGTGACCATCCGATCTTATTAAGTTATAATGACTAAGATATTCTATCAGATTTTAAAATTAAAATTGAGATCAATTAAATTATAACATTTTTTTTTTAGGATTCAATCAAATTTTGTATCTCAAGTGATAAGATCGAAGGATCACATTGCATTGAACCATCAAATTCTCCAACGTGTGTCGGACCTAACCCGGTCCATGTTTAAAAACATATTTGAAAAATAAAGATTTTGAATAAATTGTTTTAAATAGACTTGATTTCTTGAAAATGTATTTTTTACGTTTTTTGAAAAGCAATTTTTTTGTATTAAAAATTGTAAATACCTTTCTAATTAAGTTACTTCTTGAAACACGTTTAATAACGCGCTTAGATTTTCTGTTAGGCTCGGAAACACATATTGAAAAGTAGATTTTTGAATAAAGTTGTTTTTTAAGATGATTTTAGACATTGATTTTTTTAGGATGTTTTTTTTTAATTCAGGAATCAATATTTGGAAGAAGTTTAATGTTTGGTAGAAAAAATTGTTTTTCAATTCAAAAAATTGATTCCGACAAAAAATCGTTGTTTTTTAGATTTTAAAAACACGAGAAAAATTAAAAGGAATCTAGTTTTTTATTCCGCAGAAAGCTGACTCGTTTGATTGCGCTTTTGGAGATTTTAAACTTTTCAAAAAAAAATCTATCCAAACACGCAACCAAATGGAGCCTTAATTAAAAATTATAATCACCCCAAAACCGATTACCAAACGCCACTTATAGTTGGACTGGTATACATACTATTTTTTTTATTGGTAAAAGGACAAAGCATGTATTTATATGCTAAAAAAATTTTAAAAAAAAATTAATGAATGTAACATTTTTATTCCTCTATTTATTGCTCGCCACGTGGCCCATTTGACATGCACCCACCCGTTTTTAGTTGTTAAAAAAAAACTTTATTTACGCCTCAAAATTAGCTCCCCATTGTTCTAGTAGCTTCCAAAGCTCCCTCCGAATTTCTGTTTTCTTTCACTTTTTGATCGACCCCCCTTTTTAATTTCGGTTCCCTTTTTGAAATTTCGGTTCACCTTTTAATTCTTTCCATCTGTAACCCTCCAAGTTCCCGATCTTCCTCGAAAAAAAATCAGTTTTTTTTTCTGCTTTAAAGCTTTCCAAATTGGGTTTCGCCCCCAAATCCCTCTTTCTGAATTCGAGTATTCGCGATTTTGAATCCACCATCTGATGCTTAATCACCTCTCCCCAATCAAACAACAACCCATAAATCCCGATTGGGGATTCTCCGTTTCGTCTCTGATTTCGTATATGCTTCTCCCCTCCGATGTCTTCTTAATCCATCAGATTCAACGCTTCTGTCGGCTAAAGATCCCATCTTTTTCGATCAAGGTGTGATTTTGAGGGGCACCCATTGAAGAGAAGCACCGAATAACGGGTACCCAATGGCGGTTTCGAGCCGTTCGATATCCATCGAAGAGCTCCCCTCTCATCTCATCCTGGAGATCCTGAGCTCCGGTCGGTTTAGTGCCGTTGACCTTGCCTGTCTCGAGAACACCTGCCGGACGTTCCGCGGGGTTCATGGGGTGTTCCCCCAGAAGTTCCGATCGATGACCGAGTTCGCGGCGTTCAATGTCTGCTGCGGTAACTCGATATTCGCTTCTCTTCCTACGGTGGCTCGGACTGAGCTTTTCGAGCGTTGTAATGGGAACTGGAAGAGGGTGATGAGGTTTCTGCAGTCCGTTGAGCAGTCATCCGGGCTCGTCGAGACATCCGCAGGCAATGTAACTATTTTTTGTTTTCATTTATTTGGAATGCTGATTTTCAAAATTTTACTTGTAGCTCACAATTGTACATCGTGCACATGAATTTCTACAAATTTGAGCTCTTTTGTATGGAATGATTATAATTGCCGAACTTTGTTGTTCAAGTATCTAATTGTTTTATCGGTATAATATTGCTTGATTAGTTTGTGTTTTCTGCCCAAAATTGAAGTTTTACTGTTTCATAGACGTAAAATTTGTGTATATTTGTTTGGGCAGTTTATAGGAATCTTAATTCTATACAATCCCGCTGTTGTTTAGAGAAATCAGTATGGCTCTCTTTCTGTTTATCAAGGCATACATTTGAACTGCATATCTTGCATTGCTCAAAATTTAAATTCTCAGAGTGGTATAGAAATATAACTTACGCATACTTGTTTGGGAAGTTTATAGAAATTTTAATCATATATGACCCTATCATAGTGTGAATTTCTCATTTGGAGCCTTCATAACCCTAGTAATGAAGGCATACTCTGTGTGATTGAGCTGTTTTGAGAGAGTTCGGTGGTGGTGGTTTGGGGGGGGGGGGGGGGGGGGGGGGGGGGATGTTGTGATTGTGTATTCCTTTGCAAACTAATAAAAATTCTTGATTAATTCTGAAGGAAATGCAGCTTTCATTGACATTGAATGTGTGTGTCATTAATGTCTTATTGTCTATTCAAAGAATTTTAAGTAGGGTTCATCGATTTATATAAAACATGTGCTTTTCCTATTGGATAGAGAAGTTTTACTATAAAAAGAAATTGAGCAATTTTTAAAGGCGAGAATGTAAATTTTCGTGAAGATATCCCTAGTGTTTAATCAAGATTCTATTTTAAGCCTTTTATGTATTCTTGAAGCTGATAGAAGGTGGTTGTTCCCTTGTGAAAAATTTGACAGATGCAGATAACTACTGGGAGTTACCATACACTCTTGATCCATGATTCTTCTGTGTACTCTTGTGGTTCCAGTCTCTGTGGTGTTCTCAGCCATGGCCCTAATACAAAGCAATGCTGTACATTTAATCAGATCAATTTCCCATCCTCTTCTCGTGTAATCCAAATCTCGGCCTCCTACAATCATGCTGCTTTTGTTACGGAGTCTGGAGAGGTTGTCAAACTTCCTCTTTTTTTTCTCTTTTGTGAGTGGACACCATACCAAAGTTGTCTTTTGAATACTAAATCTATTTCTTCTTGTTTAGGTATTCACATGTGGGGATAATTCTTCATTTTGTTGTGGCCATGGAGATGTGGGCCGTGCTATATTTAGGCCCACACGGTAGAAGCATTGAAGGGGGTTCCTTGCAAACAGGTATACGATAAATGTTTCTTCATGTATCATGATGTAATATACATGACAGTTCACTCATATTAGGCTAATACCAATGCTTTGCTGAGTGGGTTTAGTTTAAAGAGCCATAGGAATCGCAGCTTCCAAGCATTCAGTGCAGTAGTTTGAAAATTTGACATGGCAGTATTATACAAATTGGGAATTCTTTAACTCAGTCAGCCATTCCAGTAATTTATCCTGCAAATGTTTTCTTGTAACTCTTGCTAATGTAAACTGAATCCCATTGTTAAACCAAGCTTAATTTGAAGAGAAGTTGCAATATGGAGCAAAGAAATAAGAAAGGATAGTAAAAAGTAGTACAGGATTCTTGAAGCAAATCATAAACTGGTTTAATTTCTTATTTGCTGTATCGTTATATTTTGCCTTTATCTTGGGAGTAGGAGTCATAGTTGTTTAATTATGTGGGGGAACCCAAGAGTTTTGTTTTAATATACATGGAAGTGTGGGAGTCTCAAGAGCCATGTTTATCTATAAAGGTCACCTGTATGTAGAATTGTCTATGTCTATAATTTTCTGTAATCCTGTCCCTTCTTTCTCTTCCTTCATAGCATCTTCTTCTCTTTCAGTCTATCTACCCTTTTGCTTCATATCATATAAGTTTCACTTTCAGTTTTATTACTTCTTGCAACACAGAAAGCCACTGAATATTTGGAGAAAATTGAGGTAGACACAAAGAACTTTGCATGTTTCATTAAATTGAAGTAGCTAGAATTTCTTCCATTTATGAGAACTTTCAGCTCTTATATAATTTATTATGAAGATGGAATACCATGTTGAAATATTTGGTGAAAGTAAAAGAACGCAAAGTACATAAATGCAGGCACATGCATTCACACTTACAACACTGTAACTAGAAATATGAAGAGTGGAACTTAACTATGCCACTGAATAAATTATCAATCTAGTGCCGATTAGAGTGCAAGGAGCAGTGGATATTTATGAGACCTGTCTTTTTGCAGCATATTTTGACATTGCTTGTTTGCTGGAAGGGTACATTTTAAAGTTCATTTAAGCTTGCCAGGGCTGTATCCCATTGTTCAACAAGACTTTAGAGCACATTTTCGTTTGTTGTAGCTGTTGCACAATTTTCATTTGCGTGTCCATTGGTAATTTTGTGATATCAATTCACTCAGTTGATGTCACTTTGTCTATTTGAATATTGTATTAGTCTTATTATACAAGAAAAGCTGGTGATCTTGACCACCTAACGAGGATTTCAATGTAAATAATGGAAATTATTATGGCAGTTATTTGTGCTGAAAGTGCAAAAGTTAATGACATGTTAGTCTAACAGACAAGATTCTTTGTAGTATACTTAATTATATTGCTTCTGAATTTTTTTATTGGACGAAGTGGTTGAATTCTGCTTGATTTGAGGAACAAAAAAAAAGTGTAATCATTGTGTTTGTGTGTCTGTATGAATGTCTGCTGACACATTGATCTTAACAGATTAAAGTTAATATTAAATCTTTAATTTTTTATACATGTTCTGCACTTGTTACTGTCTCAGATGCAACTCTGTTATCTGTTGCCATCTGAAACAGATGAAATGTTACTTTGTGCTTGAAATGGGATCATGTGATGGTTTCTCTTAAATAAACTAATTCATCAGAAAATGTGGGATTCTCTTCGAGTTTTCCATGTTATAGATGGAAACTGAGATAATTTCCTTGTGGGCTATTTATTTCTTTTTTGGTCTAATTTCTATATGTTCCTCTCTGTTCTTTTCTAGGTTGCCACAGGCCTTAGTTTTACTGTGATCCTCACAACGCAAGGCTTTGTGTATACTTGTGGTGCTAATGTGCATGGCCAGCTTGGTCATGGAGATACTATAGACAGACCCACTCCCAAACTTGTTGAATCATTTGAGAAACTTGGTCATGTAGTTCAGATTGCTGCAGGTGCAAGTTACTCCATGGCTGTAACTGATGATGGAACTCTTTATTCCTTTGGTTCGTGCACAAATTTCTGCCTTGGTCATGGAGACCAACATGATGGGCTTCAACCCCGGGCTATCCAGTCATTTAAAATGAGGAATATTCATGTGGTTCGAGTCTCAGCTGGGGATGAACATGTGGTTGCACTGGATTCCAATGGATTTGTGAGTATTCGTACTCCTCCCCCAGATACGTTCCACTACATTGTTTTCTTTGATTTTCTTTCTGAAAAAAAATGGTGCTTGCAGGTTTATACTTGGGGCAAAGGCTATTGTGGCGTGCTGGGCCATGGAGACGAGAATGACAAGACTAGTCCGGAATTGTTGAGCAGCTTGAAGGGACACATAGCTGTTCAGGTTTGTTTAGAAGTTGCTTATTTGAGGTAGATTTATGAGGATGGTTAAATCTTGTAGTGACCTCAAGATCCTAGGAAGCAGATTTGTGTAGAAGTCTGGTGACTCATGCTGTATATCCCTGTTATTACTGTTCATGTCATGGAGGTTATGGGTGAATTTTGTTTCAATTTGTTAATTGGACCATATCAAAGAAACTTGATAAATTTATTAGAATAAAACATGGTACAGAAGCTATTCTGTCACTATTTATTAGATTAACTCCTCCAGAGTTTCTACAGTAATATTTCCCTGCCTTAGAAGTTGACTTGCCAACTGTGAGAGATTTTTTTTAAAATCTTTTAAGATTTTTGTAAGAGGACAACAAATTTTCTGTATATTACAAACTGTTTGATCTGTGAATTATTTAGGTATAATTCTAATTTCTCATTGTTTTAAGAATACAAATGCCAAATCAATTTTTTCCTTTTTCCTTGTTAATTAACTGTGTCAAATTACATCTTACTTCAGACTCCTTAAACAAGAGGTTTGACAAAAGAAATGAATTTGTTTCAAGGTGGCAGTTTGTCATGTGTTGGTGTACTTTTCATTTGAGAAACATTAACATTTGGTTTTTATCTGTGACTCAAGCTAGACATTCCATATCCAATTGTCTTGGCTATTAATTATTATGCAAGATCCAAACTTTCAGATATTTCAGCTTTATTTGCAGTATATTTTCTTGAAACTGGTGCATGATTTTATCCATTTTTAAATATCTTATGTTGTGCAACATGGATTGATTGGTCTTTCATCTTGAATATGTTACTCATGTTGGTCACTATAAATATCCTGACTATAAAACATTATTTTATTTATGTTCAGGTCTGTGCAAGGAAAAGGAAGACCTTTGTCCTTGTGGACGATGGTTCCGTGTTCGCTTTTGGGTGGATGGCCTTCGGCGGCTTGGGTTTTTCTGACCGTAGTTTCTCAGACAAAGTCATGAAGCCTCGACTCCTCCACAGCTTGAAGTCCCATCACATTTCACAAATTAGTACAGGCTTGTACCACACTGTAGCCGTTACCAACAGGGGTGTGATCTTCGGATTTGGAGACAATTCAAGGGCACAACTCGGCCATGAATCGTTGAGATCTTGCCAACCAACGGAAATTTTAGTCAACGACGATACTGTCTAAATGCACCTGTTATGTCATAGATTTATAAGCCTAGAAGCTGGGTTTTTCCGTGGCAGAAGAGAAGTTGAGAAATATTGTATTCTCTGATATGCTGTAGGCAAAACACGTATGTGTGATTTTTTTTATATTTAAAAATGTTTGTTTTTCTTCTTTGATAATGGTGTGAGATGTTAACTTATGAATAAAAGCCAAAAGCTTAAGTTTGCAATGCATATTTATATTCAGCTTCTTCAGTTCTCTCTTTGACAGCTTATATTAACTTCTCTTGTTACCAGTATAAAATAGGCCCCTGTTTTTCTATTTATGCCATGTTTGGTTGGTCTTTTTTGGGCGGATTTTGATTCCATTCTTATATCATCTCAAGGGTGCTGATCTAACAGAGTATATGTAATCCCTAAATAGAGTAGCATATAATAGTACTATTACAAAAAGTCTAATACATGCATTCAATTCATTCAAGATGTACTATACTCTGTGTGAAAACATGTATTTCGTTAGACAATTATAAATTTTTTAAAAAAGAAAAGAAAATATCAAAATGTATTCAAATCTGCAGGTTCCTTACCTGAAGTGTAAAATCTCTATAGTTTGGATGGTGATATTTTTAGAAGTAACTGTGGTTCTATGAGAGAGAATACTTCTAATTGGGGGGGGGGGGGGGGGGGGGTGGTCTAATATTCCTCTTTCTTCAGAATATTATGTCACTCAAGCTCCAAAAGACCTGAAACCTAAAATTTGTGTGGTTTTTTTACTGCACTTCATGTCTTCTGTTCAGAGGGAAAATGATACGTCTAGGTCCATATGTAATCCTCAATTGTTTTTTTGTTTTTTTTATTGTATATACTTATCTAATTAAATGTATGTTATTATAAAAAGTGAAATATATACCTAATCAATCCAATATTTTTTTGAAAAATATAAAAAAATTTAATCGAATATACATTGAACTAGTGGAGTATTATATACTGTACTGAAATAATATATGCTTCACTAGTGTATAGTCAACTTGAGGACTGTCTCCGAAATTGTATAAGGGGCTGCAAAGGGAATTGAGTGTACTTGGAAATAAAGGAAATACAATATGAACAAACTGATTTAAAGTCCTCGGTTGATAATTGTGACAGTACATCTAAGGTTTACCCAATTCTCTCAAATACATGAGTTCAAATGTAGGCATGATTAAGGTTTATAGAGTTTGGTTGAAAAGTTTGTTTTTTTCAACCAAAACCATACAACTGGGGTCCTCAAGACTCGGCTAGCATTCTAGCAATTATTTCTTTTTGACCTGACAATCTCACTGTATTCCTCATGCATATATGACTAATGAAAGCATGTGATATAGATATCCACAGGCAGGAAAGCTGGATCCCATAATTTGGTAAGAAGGTAGACAAGATGGTCTATGTTTTATCATTGTATGCTCTTTTTTTTTTTTTTAATGTTTTCTCTATTCCTCTCACCTCCCTTTCAATATTATCTTTTTTCTACTTGATAGTGAAATATAAATGCTTACAATTTTCTTCAAAAAAAACTTGGTAAGAAGGTAAACATTTATAAATGTTGTTCCATATGTTATATATATATATTTTAAAGTGGTAGCTCATTTATAACTTCCATATGTTATATAACTTGCATGTTTCATTAAAATAAAATGTTAGGGAGAGTCTCAAGTGTAATGAAGATATACTAGTATACTCTAATAATATTGAATGGAACCATTGAAGGAAGAAAAAAATCACAAAAACAGTGTTACAACTTCTTCCATTAAAGAGACATTAAATCTTAGTTACAGTTTCATTTTTCTAGCAAGTTGTATATTTATTATGTCATTTAAAAAATGTGAAATATAACCCCCACCAAGTCTTTAATAAATGTTCAGTCATACGCGTTCTGCTGCTGATTTATGGGATCACCATTTCAAGTCTTCTTGAATTAGGAGAATCAACCAATCACTGCTGACTCTTCTCCCATTTCCATGGTAGTTGGGAAGTGAGTATAGCATATTTTTATTCTGATTTCACATTTATATCTTCCACACCACAAAAAAATATATATTCTTTGATCAATTGGGAATTGTTTATGCCAACTTTTGAACTGGGGACTTTCCAGGTTGCCCACGAAAATGGATGAATTAAGGCACGTGGTCATATAAATTGATGTGGGAATAAAATGTTCAGTTACAGGGAGATAGATAAATGAATCAGTTTGTGTTCCAATTGCAGGAGTGGGTGACATAAGAAGAATGACATGTATCTCTATTTGTTCTTTGTATTTTAAACTCTTGAAGCTTTTATTAATAGAGGATCGAAGTAAAAATTGTCTGCTATCCACTCAAAAAAAAAAAGGAAGGGGGATGACATGTATTCATAATGATGGGATATCTTAATACGTCAGTTGCTTCAACAGAGCTTACAGAGTCACTCCTCTTTTTTACTACTTTTTACTTTCGTGTGTTAAGCAATTGTTAAGGTCTTTTTGGTCAGATTTCAGATTTTTAAAAACTAATTTTAAAAAAGTGAAGCACTTTTTATAAGTGACGATAAAAAATGTATTCATTTTATTCTAATAAAATAAATTGAGTAAAATAATATAAATTTAAAAAAATTTAAAATATCAATATTTATTTATTTTTGTTTATTTTTATTTTTTTTAGAAAGTGATAGATCTTCGGATGAGATAAAAAAAAAGATGAGATAAAAAGAAGAAAACGAAGACGGTATAAAAAGAAGCTTTCAAGGGTAAGAAGGGCGACAGGATGTCTAACATATTCACATATTCTGCCTTACCAATTCTTTTGTTTTATTCACCCATATTTGAATCTATTCCACCTCCGTTTTTATACCCAACCAAAAAACTAAAATCATATGCACAGGAGAAGTGAAAACAAAATCTGGCTAGTCATAAATTATGGAAATAAATATATATAAAATAAAGTTTAACAGGTCTACATGCAAAATTATCTGTCCCAGACACTGAACAGTAAATTTTAAAGAAAACAAAAACATCCAAAAGAAAACTCTCTCTCTCACACACACATTTCTGTGCTGTCACAAATCGTACGTCCTCGGTATATACGACTCAGAATCACAAACTGACAAACCAAAAAAAATTAAACAAAAAAATAATCAAACACGAGAAAACACAACAAAACATCGGTGGTCATTCCAAGTGTTCCATGAAGACCCTCAAAATGTCCCGAAACGTTACGATCCCAGCCAGACTGAAATCGTCCTCAACCACCCAAACGTACCCGACCCGGTGAGCGAGCGCCTGCATCATCACCGCCACGAGCGAGCTCCACGGGTGACATACGATCGCCTCCGACCCTCTCGCCATCCTCGCCGAGTAACTCCCCGACGATCTCCTCCTCCTCAACGTCCTCCGGCCACCTCTTCCGACGCCCTCTCCGTCGTCATCCGACGACGACGAAGACCCAGACGAACACGACGATGATGACGTCGTCGCCGACATCGACTCCTCAAGCAGGTCTAACAACCCGTTGAGCCCCTTCTCGCTAAGCCGGTTCTTGACGGCGCGGACGATGTCGTCCGGGGGACCGCCACAGTCGATGTAGGCCATGAGTTCCCCGGCGGAGAGGGTGGCGATGGCAGCGGCGACGGAGGGGTCGCGGAGGTTGGCGAGGGTGGAGGGGGAGATCTCGCCGATGAGTTTGTGGTCGGAGGTGACGACGGCGATGGCGGTCTGGTTCGCGAGGGAGAGGGGGAGGAGGGCGGAGACGGCGGGGGAGGGGTCGTGGTAACCGACGGTGAGGACGGCGGGGTCGACGAGGCCGAGGGAGGAGACGGAGAGGGCGGGGAGGGGGGAGAAGGAGCCGATCGAGTTGAGGAGGAACCGCGTCACGTCTTCCTGGGTGAGCCAACAATGGTGATGGTGGTGGTTGTTGTTGTTGTTCTTCCGATTCGATTGGGATTGGCGGATCGGGACGAGGAGGTCCTGCGCCCCTTCTTCGAGGATCAGATCCAGAGCCTCCAAAAGGCTTCAAAATAAATAAATAAAAACCCTAAAATGTCAGATCAAGATCTGAAACTCTGAAAGAACGACTGATAAGGGGGTTTTGTGGATTTTACCTCGCGTGGCGATCGATGTGGCGGACGAGGTCGGCGGAGGGCTTGGAGAGGAGGGCGGAGAGGGGGGATTGGAGGGCGGAGAGGGGGTCGGAGAGGTTGATGTCGTCGCGGAGGAGGAAGCAGAGGACGTCGACCATGCAGACCTTGGCGACGATGCGATCGGAGAGGGAGAGGACGGCAATGGAAGTGTCGCCGTGGCGTTTGAGGGAGGAGACGGCGTCGGAGACGGTGGAGGTGATGGGGAGGGACTTCAGCGAGGGCTTGCCCAGGGTGAGGTCCGAGACATCATAAGATGAGAGGGTCACTGCCATGCAAGTTTGATGGAACCCTAAATTTGTGGGGGAGGAGACGATGAAGAAGAAGAAGAAGAAGAAGAAGAAGAAGAAGAGCGAATGCAGGGGAAGTGTATTTTTTTGTTTTTCGTAAGAAATGGATTGTGTTGTGAGGAGGCATGGGCGGGGTCCTTTATTTATAGATGGGGTTCGGCGAGTTTTTTTTTTTTTTTTTTTTATGTGTGTGTGTGTGTTGGGACAACTGGGAATGGATCCGGTAAAAAATGTGAAGGACGTGGGTACGGGTGGTGAACGAGCGAAGAGCCGAGCATTTACATATTCAAGTTCTAACTCATTTATAAACGAGTCGAACTCACGAGTCTCAATTAGCCTAACATTTTTTTTTATTTTAGAGTTTTTAGGAATTAATAATAAATTTTTACCTAAATGAATCAAGTTTATGAGCATAAACGAGCATGATTTTGTATTAATTTAATGTTCCGATTTAATAAATGAGTTGAGTAAAGTTTCAATTAAATTGTTTGTAACACAAACGAGTCGAGTTTGACCACAAAATGAACCTCGATTCAGTCCCAAGTCCAACTGAGCTTTAAAAATTGTTTAAGCTCGTTCATTTGTTTAATTAAACGAGCATAAACGAGCTCAAATCGAGCCGAGCCCGAGCCAATTGATTCGTTTACCAGCCCTAGACGTGGGTAGTTTTCGGGGGGTGATTTGAAAATGTATAATTATATGCGTGTGTTTATCAGATGAATTGAGAGTGTCAAAAATAAAATTAAATAATCTGTATAGATAAAATAGACGGTTTTTTTATTGGAATGAAATATGAAAAATGTAATATTTTCACCCACCAAAACTCAGAGCTTATATGTTTTCATTTTTTTAAAAATAGTAAAAATTATCTAATGAGATAATTTTTCATAAGTGTAAGAAAAGTGTATATCGTTTCTTTTGAATTGAATGAACTCATTTTTCATAAGTGTAAGAAAATACTTAATGTGGTATATATAACATCTAACGAGGTATATATTTCACTGGATTTTTAACATGATGTATAACTCTATTTTGGACTAGAAAAAAACTGAATGTAACATCACACATGTATATATTAGCTCATCACAAACATATATGTAGGATATTTTTGTTGGGACTAGGCTTGTAGTTAATTAATTAAAATGTAAAATAAAAGTTTAGGGTCCTTGGAAACATTTTTTTATATATATTGAATATGTAGACCTAAACCTTACTATTGACGCTTTCATTATAAAGTGAGATTAAAGTTTAAATTAGGATGAGAGGAATAGAAAACAAACACTGAAAGTGATTCTACTTTTATTCAAAAATTTTAATGGAATAATTTAAAAAAATTGATTCAATTTTTTTAATCTATAAATGCCATTTAATTATATAGTTTTTTTAAAAAACAAAAAAAAAACAATAATCAATTTTTAAAAATAAAAAAGGAATCAGTATATGATTTCTAAAAAACATACTGTATTCTCGTACTTATATGTTTGTTATTATTGAGATATGATTATTAAAGTTAAGTTATATATTATTATGATAGACTAATTAATGTTATGTCTAGATGTGAAGTTGAAACGTTAAGATTCTTATAATCTTGTGTTTTAAACTCAGCTTTTAAAAATAATTGTTTTATTATATTTTGAACCATAAAATTTTTTGACATAAAAAAGTAAGATGGTGGTTTAAAAAGCTGAACACTGAAAATATGTTTAGATCTAAGTTGTTGAATTTTTAGCTTTTCAACACAACATCTACCTAAACTCATATCCAAATCCAAATGGGCTAAAGCATGTTTTTTTTTTTTATATGAGTCGGTAGATAAATGTTATCCTGAATATATTAAAATAGCATAAGTCATATGTGCATGTAATATAATTTTAAAGGGAAGGAAAAAAGAGCTTAAAACAGAGAAGAAGAAGAAGATTCTATTCTATAGTCTATATAGCCATACAAGCCCCTCCTATACATATACAATGTTTACCCCGTGATGCTTAAGCCCCCCTCCTCCACCTCCACCTCCACCATGAGCTCACCTGCATTTTGTTAGGATTGATCATAAAACATGAGTTTTCAACAGAAAAACTCCATTCTGAAGAAGTATGTTGAGGTTTTAATTTAAAAACTCTGAATGACATTTTTTTCTTCTTTTTAGACAAATTAAAAACTTCATTTCCAATAGTATTTCAAACTGTCAAAAACTCAAAATTAATAAAAACAAAAAAGTATCAAATTTAACAAAATAAAAAATAAACCCTCGGACTGGTCACCAGTTTAAAATAACTGGTTGATAACTTACAAAACTCATAATTAATTCATCTAATTATTTGAGTACATCACCCACAATTTGATGGTGTACAACCTAAAGCGTCGATCCGAGTTTGTACGGTCATGATCGAACAATCAGGTAGATCTTTTTTTTAAAGTGATAATCGAATCAGGACCGTCCAAAATATTATCCAATATTGGCCACGTCAACCACACGTGTCTTCCCACCAAAAAGAAAGAAAAAAAACCACACGTGCCCGACAAGGGAGCCGTTGTTTTTGATTGGCAGGCCCGCCGATTTGGGGGTGGATTGAGATTTATAGGGAGCTATATAAAATTTTGAATTGTTTATTGTGTTTATCTGTGATTTGATAGCCAAATCTGTGTTGGCGGATTATATGTTACGTAGGCCCCGCCAGTAATAATAGGCTCCACGGTCAGTCAAATTTGGGTCTCATCAAAGTTGCACACTTGGACTTGGTGTTCTATTTCGTAGGATGATTTTCTTGTTCACTGGATGTGTGATTTTGACAGTTTTCCTATTTAAATTTTTTAAAAATAATATATTTCAATCGAATATATATATTTATATTAAAAAATATATAAATATTATACTTTTATTGATAAAAGGTAAAGATTTTAAAAATAAATTTTTAAAATTTTAAAAGATAAAATTTGTTTTTATTTAAATTAGTATGATTAAAAGTAAGAATATATGTTATACTAATTAATCTTTATATGTAGAACAAAAAAATCTTTATTTTTATTTTAAAATCGGGACAAGTATCTGTACTTTATTTTAATTATTTTTTAAAACAAAACGGAATAAGTAGCTGTTCCCTCCACTTATCCCTACAATTATCATTTATCATATCCCTTATCTCATTGTCAAACGAACCTTAACGAATTGCGTGTATTTATTTATAAGAAATGTATAAAATTCCTAACGAATTATATACTTCATCAAAGAGAGTGTACAACACTAACGAGATATATGAGACTAAAATTAAGACTAAAAATAAAACTTTGTGTACCCGTACTCACAATGATAACCAATATGTGATCCAATATCTATTGTTATAAAAGAGCCAAATAAGTGGAAAAATGATAGAATACGGGTGAATACGCCAAGACATAGACTCTTTATTACCTGTGATATTAAAGACCCTATTTTTGTTTTAGTACTCATGTTTGATAAAACTATTTGGTTCAACTAGAAAATATCAATATGATAATGATTTGATAAGATTATTAAATATTAAAATAAATAAAACAATTACATATAATCAAACACAAAATGAGATTAATCTCCCTAAAATGATTTATATTATATAGTATTCAAATAATGCTACTAATATAATGGCATATTCATAGTACCATAAATAGAAAAATTCCTTGTTAAAGGTCAGAAAATAAATAATAAATTAAATATTTATTTAAACACTGTAAAATTGATTGTATATATGAATGACTGAGTGTGACAATTCCAGGGTCTAATGTTTCTGCTTGTGCCTGTCATGTAGTGGAACATAGAATACTGGGAGTTGGTGACACAATGAGTAGTGTAGAATCTGTATATTAGTTTGCTAGTGCCATGTCTCTGTTTAGCACAAAATCGGAGAAAACTTGTGAGCTTTATCTTATCTGGAAGAATATATTGTCTCGATCCACATTGAAGCCATAACAAAGGCTGGGTCGACCTCAGGTTACCTATGTGGGTCACCACAAGGTCACACAATATTATTTTTTAAAAAACTATAATTTTGTTGGATTCTTGAAACTTGTTTATAAAAAAAAAATTCATTTTCTTTAATAATTGGGACTGCTTAGGACATTTTAAAATGAATTCAATTGTCAACCGGTTTTTGCATTTGCAAAATAAGTTTTAGACCATCATGAGTTTTAAACATGCAATTTTAAAATTAACTTTTAATTTTAGATTTTGATTTTAATTATTTAAAAGTCAATAAAAACAGCTTTCATATAAAATAATACTTGAGAATAATTTTACAATTCAATTATTTTAAATAATTTAGAATATGAGCTACTTTTTATCAGTTTTTAACGGGGGGCCATTCAGTCATTTGGAAAACAAGTTTGAAAAGCATAATTTTGCTAAAATTAACTTAATAAAACTCGATTTTAAGAAAATTCACTTTTTTGCTTCTTAAAAAATATATTTTTTGCATTAAAAGTTAAAACAAACCTTTTTAATTACTTTTCCAGAATCATTTGAAAAAACATTTGGACTTTTCGATATTTGTAAAAACAAAAACACTTTCAAATGGATTAATTTTCAGATATCTAAAAACAAAAACACTTTCAAATGGATTAATTTTCAGATATCTCTAGGTTTATTTAAAATTGTTTATGGAAACTTTTAGTTTACAGGAAGCTGAATCTTCAAACCCATTTCATATAAAAAAAATTATAATTTAATAAAAAAATTATAGACACCTTTTTGTCCACAAATAGGTTTTTTTTAGAAGGGGGCGGATATACCCACACATATAGTTGAGTACCCCACACCTTAAAAAATTACAAAAAAATCAGTTACTCTATTATTTTAAAAGCAGAAAACCACCCCATCATATCCCACCCCATTTAAACAGTGTCCACCCCCTATACCTTTCACCCCATAAGAATCCACAAGACCAACCTCCCCACCCCCAAGACTCGAATACAAAAGCAAAAAATCATTCCCAAGCCCACTTTGCGCATCTCTCTCTCGTGTTGACGGCTCTACTTGTCGGCCAGCCACTTCTCCGGCGACTACTTTTGTCATCCCTTCCATCCACCTTCACCGATGATTTCTTCGACGGTCATCGAATTGTTTGCACTTGAAGAACGAAACCCTAAATGGCACCAACTTTGTATAGATGGATAAAATAGAATATTTTTAGATGTGATGTGTTGTGTGGATCTCTTTAATGTTAGACACAAGTCATTTTGAGGGTCATTCATTTGTTGGAAAGCTACTTGATGATGAAGTCGAGAAAATGTCAATTTTAAACTCCCAGGTCGACCCATTCTAGTCGATCATTGAACCACATGTTCGACCAGGGCCCGTCGAACTTATTCGACCATGGCCTGTTGAACTTGTTCGACCAACAACTGTCATGTGTAAACTCCTAGGTCAACCTATTTCAGTCGACCATTGCACCATTGGTTCGACTGAAACCTGTCGAACATGTCTAGAACCTATTGAGCACGATCGACTAGAAACTTTCGCATTTAAACTCTCAGGTCAACTCATTCCAGTCAATCATTCGACCACTGGTTCAACTATAACCTGTCGAACGGGGTCCAGAATCTACTATGACCTTACTCACCTAAGTTCGACCAGAAAATGTCAATTTTAAACTCCCAGGTTGACTCATTCTAGTTAATCATTGAACCACCTGTTCGACTAAGACCCGTCCTACCCGTTCGACCATAAATTGTTGTTTGTAAACTCCAAGGTCGACATATTCCAGTCGACCATTGCACCATGGGTTCGACTAAAACTTATCGAACTTGTCCAAAACCCATACAAGAAAACATGTTTTTCATAAACATAACATCAAACACTTAACATGCATCCAACACTTGAGAAACTACAATCACCCACATTTCAGAAACTCTTCTCCAGTATCCAAAATGTTTTCCAAAATAACAGGAAGAAAAACCAAAGAAGTATGGGACTGAAACACAACCATAACGTGGAGATCACCGAGAAAGATCCAAAATTTGCAGGAATACAACGAATGCCCTCCAAATAACCCAACACAGGTTCTCTACATAAAATACTTAAACAAACAAGATACAATTTTGTATCCACAACTGCAAGTCAGTTAATTAGCAAAATCATAGTAGGTTTTCGGCCACCACGGCATTCATGGTGTCCTTGACGGTGACGGATGTGGTTTTTGGCCTTGACGACATTGATAGGTGTCCTTTAACGGCTACCGGAGGTGGTATTCAATCTTGACGGCATTGATTGGTGTCCTTAACGGTGATCGGAGATAGGAACGAGTGCTAGGAATGATAACTATATCACGCTGACGGGGGCAGCATGGGTTGGGAATGACGATGGGTGTGGAGGAGAAGAAAAGGGGAGAGAGAGACAAACAAAATGGTTTGGGGTGAGATTCCACCATCAGCTTATACATATATATTAAGGTGTGGACTTAGTGATTGATAAAAATAGATGGGGTGGATCAATCAACGGTGTGGGTTTCTAAGAAAATGGTGTGGGTGTAATCGCCCCTTTTTTAGAATAGGTGGAGAGAGTTTCCTATAAACTCGATTTTACATCCAAAATATCTTTAAAAAGCTAAATTCCAAAAAAGGCTTCCAAATGGTGCCTGATATATATGTAGTGGCACATTGGATGTTCAAAACAAGGAAAGCCTCAACCTGATCTGTAGTTGCAGTACTTATATAATAAATAATCTAATCTAAAGAATGGCACGTCCCATGTGCGCAGACATATATATGAAAAGATGTTTATTACAATCAATGATTTTTACAAAGGGTCTAATGTGACTTATATAAATATTTTTTAAAATTAAATCATTATGTTTTTTTTATTTCAATAGCATATATTTAAAATATGTATAAAATGAAATAAATACATTCATTAAAAAACATATCACTAAATAATTATAAAAAATAATTATCATATTTTAAAACGATATATCATATTTCATATTGATAATTCATAAAAAAATAAAAAAACATAAATCTAATAAACAATACATACATTTAAATTTGACTTCGATGAGGTTTCATATTCTGAAAATGTTGAATGATTTGATTATTTTAGATATTTATACAAATATTTTAAACTTTAAATAAATTAGTAACAATTGTGAGACATTTAATAGAACAAAAAGTAAAAATTAGTTAGAGATGAAGATTGATATTAGGAACAGTTGAGATATAAAAAGAAAAAAAAATATTCAAAAATTTATTTTTTTCAAGATGGAAACCTAGGTGAAGACACTGAGAAATGGAATACATGCCTCTACAGCTGTTTGTGGGATATGGATAAAAGGAGGCCTGAGGATAAATGAAAAGTAGAGTTAAAAATGACTTTTGTGTTATGTGGAGGGGGAGAGTTAATTAAAAGAAGGGGTGAGTGCACACCATATACATGGATGGTCTAGATGGATAATAGATGGTTGTTTTTATTTTATTTTATTTTTATTTTATTTAGTTGTGAGTGATTGCTGTTTAGAGAATTTCATATATAAGTGAGACCTATGATATATGGATACTAATTAAAATTAACTTATCATAAAAAATTAAAAGGATATAGGAATAAATTAAAAGGATACGAAAATGAATTAAAAAAATCCAGGGGGCACATGCCCCCCTTTCCTACGGTGGCTCCGCCACTGATTACAATATTATAGGTTAGTCAGAAATTAGAGTGAATAAATTATACTTTTATTAAAATGCTCTGTCATTTGTGTTTGTTTATCATTTGCAGGCGGCTGGTCTAAAGGACATTAATTGGATTATAATCATATCTTATTTTTATGAAAAAACGGTACCATCCAAAGTTAAACAAAAATGAAAAGTAAACAAGGATATCTTATTCCAATTATATCAAAGCTTGTAAAAGTCAACCAACCAAACAAGGACTTATTCATGGCGGCCCCAGTTGCTAGATCCGTATAAGTTGGGGTGTAGTGTAACGTACGGTGGGAAACAGGCCACGTGACAGAGAGCAGACGTAACAGACCGTCAGATTCAGATATTAATTGAATCTGTAAAACCAGACAAAAGTATAGCTCGTACCCGACGATGTTAGATTCTCTCATAATATATATTTAATTTGATGATAATACACTTAATTTTTACACTCAAATTAAAAATACATCATCGTATTATTATTTTTTTCTTCCGAGTTAGATTGTTCTCCGAAATAATTATAAATGGGCCACTAAATCTTATAAATCACGGGTGCATGATAAATTATTTTTTTATAATTTATGAAATTGAAATCCATATATCACATTTTACTCATAATTAATATTGCCAATTAAGCAATAAAAGGTTTATTACAACATTAACAACGAGAGTAACAAACACACAAACAATAAACTAATGATTAATTCGTTATAATTATTTATTCTAGAAAGTTAATCTGTCTCTATTCAAACGAGAGCTTAAAAAACAAAATTTATGTTATCTATATTGAACATGTAGCTAAGGGCGGAGCTAAATGGGGACGAGTGGGGGCAGTTGCCCCCACTGCCCCTATGGCACATTCATATGTTTAAATTGTATGTTTGGTTTAGTGTAAAAAAAAAACCATCGGATGAATTATGTTATTAGCTATGAAAAAATTATGGTTTTAAAATATTTAAGAGGGCTAACATTCAATATTAATTGTTAATTAAATTTTGTCATTGATATTTAGTAGTATATAATATTTCATGTCTAGTGTTTAGCCTTAGTCAATTTTTGTTTAATTAATGAATAATGTTATCCATCTCCAATTTCAATTTATATGTGTTTTGAATTTTTTTAAAATATTATACATCATCTAATGATATGTATGCTTTTATAAAAAATAAAACATATATATATAGAGCTATAAATAAAAAGGCATGGAAGCCAAGAAGGAAGGCAATCCCAGTCAATGCATGCATGTGCAGTTATCACTTATCATCCTTCAATTGACCTACTAGTGCTGCAGTACTGCAGTGGTTTATAATAAGAAGTGAAATGTTCAGCTCCATCATAATTGTAGAGTATTAAACTAGGGGTTTTTAGTTTTTAGTCCATGTAAACTCTATGATTTAGTAATCGATCATTCACTTCTTCATATTTCAATATTAGTCTATTAATTTAAAAAGAATGTTTCTTATTTGTCCATGTGAGGAAACTATCATTAAATTATTTGATTTTATTTTTAGTCCATAGGAGAAACTAAAAGAAACATATCATTTAAATCTGGAAACTTAAACTAAAATATGAAGAAGTGAATGATCGACCACTAAATCATGTAGTTTATGAGGACTTAAAAACAAAAAACCAATTAAACTATTATATTATAAGAAATCCATTTATAATGCAAATAGTAATTTTCAACAGTTATGAGAGTCTCTATGTTGAAGACAGAAAATACATGTACGAATTAATGGGGCCATGGGGATATACTAGGTACATGATACAAATTTCTTCAAAAAAGAACATGACTACGTAGTTTTAATTTTTCATGTAAATTTCATTGAAATGAAGACAATTTAATTAGAAAGAGGTTTTTTTTTTGGCCGATGTATGTATTCTTTATATTTGTGTCACATTGAGAGGATACAAACTTTTTAGGCAATATTTGGTTGCGCAATTTGACAGCTTTTGTGTTTATATGAAGCTACTTATGCAATTGTACAACCAAACAATTTTACTATATCAGCTTTCTGCAGGAAGATTTCAAATAAATAATGTTTAAAAGCTGTGATTTTCAAAAGCTGAGAGTTGATAGCTTCTTGCAGAATCAATTTTAAAACTTAATGTTCACATAACATCAATTTTATAAGCCCGCTATCAAACGTTACCTTAGTACGTGAATAAAAAAAAAGTTGTGTTTATATGTGTGTACGATGTTATATATAATCGGTAAAATCTGAAATGTGCAATTGAATTTCTATATATTAAGAGTTAATAATTATAATTAGATCTTTTATATATCTTAAAATAACTAGCTTAATTGCCATTTATATGTAATCTTAGTAGACCGGTGTGCTGAAATATATGTAAAACTATGACCTCGTTTAGATCAATGTTCAGATGGATTCAAATAGGTTATTCGTCTTTCAACACTCTTTGAAATGTTTTTTTTTTTTTTTGGTGTGTGTGTTTTTAAACGCAATCAAAACAATGGCCAGATTTAAGAACGTGAGTGTCTGCACTGTACATGAAAGGACCCTACGTACGCCAGTGTACGCACGTACATGTGCCGAAACACATGGTTTTCTTAAACCCGTTATTTTAAGTTTTTGACAACCCCGACTTACCAAACTTTTATATTATAATTTTATAGTATTTTTATAATATTTATTTTATATTATCATTTTATAATTTTTTTATTTTAAGTTTATACTTTTACATATTGAAACAATTAAGTGCGGCGTGCAGACAGGTGCGACGTCGATCACGGATCGTCGATCACAAGTCCATCGCATTTGACAGTTGGATGTAATGTACCTGACCGTCAGATACGATAAATCCGTGACCGACGCCGCAACCGTCCACACGCCGCAGTATCACTACTCTTTTATATATTATAACTTATTAAATATGTATATATGTCCAAAGAATGGAGCTAGGACGGCCTCCAAGAGCTAATCATATTTCCAAATGAGTCAGTCCAAACACATGCGGAAGGATTAGAAAACAAACAAGGTCGAACGTGGACAAATTAGAGAACACGTTGTCCGATGCGGCTCGTGTGTCGCAGACCGTACGAGTAGTGGGACCTCGCACGGTTTTCGAGGTGGCGCTGCCCACGATACGACTAGAAGAGCTGAGTGAGCCACGTTTTAGTTATATAATTAAATTAATTAATTATATACTGTGACAAAGGTTGACATGATCTGTAACTTGGTGTATCCATAAGCTGACGGTCATATCCAATTTTTTTATTTTTTTCGGTCAATATATCTGAGTGTCATTATTTTTGTGATGTATAACATCATTAAATTTGACCATGAAAGATTACACTCAAATTTTGTAATTAATTATTATCTTGTTTGATTTTAATTATAAGTCATATCATCATTACATTAAAAATCATACGATTGTCAATACCTGTGAAATCATAATTATCTTGTTTGATTTTAATTATAGTATCTTCAAAAGGCTCCTTACACCACATTTTTTTCTAGGGAGTCAAAAACCTTAAAATCCACCTTCAAAAGCCTCCTCACACCCCTCCCTACCATATTTTTTTTCTTACAAGGCTCCACATGAGAAAACTAAAATGCAAAAAGATTTTTTTACCCCTTTCAACAAAACCTCATTTTTTTTCCAACTAAAAGTCTTTCTCTTCCCATTTTTTAAATCATCTCCCCCAAATGTATAAAGATTATATTTAATGCAAGTTCAGGTTTAAAGATTATATTTTTAATGATTATATTTAATGTTTTGAACCACCACTTTGTTTAATGATTATATTTTTCATGTTTTAATTAAAAAATTTAATTTACTTTTAATTAATTTTTATTCATTAATAATAATTTTATTTAAATGATCTTTATTCCAAGTTTTGATAAATTTTAGAATGTGCTTTGATTAATTTGATATTTGAATATCTTGTAATTTATAGATATGAATTGGGGTAAATTGTTCATTTGAAATGAATGTAGGGTAAGAATGATGAGGCTTTTGGAGTGATAAAAAAAAAGCTCTCTATATGTCATAGGGAGCCTTTTTTTTTCCCCACAATGTAAGGAAACATTGGGGAGGCTTTTGGAGATGCTTTAAGGTTTTGGAATCAATTGTCATTCTTTATTGAGTGATTTATTGTCTTCTTCGCGCGGGTGTCTTCTTTTGCTTTTAGAATTGTCTTCATTTTCATTTTGTCTAGTGCTCTCGTGACTTTTTTTTTTAGGATGATGTTGAACCCATGAGTTGCTGGGGCCTTTTAGTTCCTTCTATTATTTTAATATATATCTCTTTTTTTTATGTTGATCTTTCAGTTAGATCAAACTCATCTTTTGAAAAATATGTGGGTATGACATTTGGAGAACTCATACAAAAAATAAACTTTAAGGTTTGTCCCTAAATTTGCAATGATTTTAAGTTAAACAATCAGCTTAAAAACCAGAATATAACATCTAAGAGAGAACTTGAAGACTTTTGTTATCAATTTGGATACCAGATAAAAGACCTCAAGAGTAGTCCTTCCAAACCATGGAAAAAGAACACTAGGCAATCTTATAAAAGACAATTCCGAAGGCAATATAATAAATCAAATACCTATTCAGAAATCTAGAAAATGGTTCTCCAAGAGGAAACCCAATACATCAAATCCTTCTATCTGCTTTAAATGTAAGCGAAAAGGACATTATGCCAACAAGTGCTGTAATAAAAAAACAAAAAATAATGAATCAATACAAAACTTGTAATCTAAAAGCAATAGGTGTGACTGTTGTGACCCCGAATCTTATGCATCATCCTCTTATACGGATGATTTTTTGTGGTCCTCTTGATCCAAGAACAATTTATTCTTGATACTATTGATTCAATCGAAAATCCTGTAGAAAAGAAACGACAATTAGAAAAATATATTGATCTAATAAAAAAACCCTATCAATAAAAATCAAGAAGAAAGAAAGGTACTCCTCTAAGGAAGTAATACAGAGATTAGAATCTAAAAAACTCAAAAGAAAGTATTTATGATGTTAGGCCTTAGAATCGTCACGCAAGTGACATTAATAGGTTTTAAATGTGCATACAATGACTTTTTTGCAAAAATCAATAGTGCGTATTTTCTTGGAGTGTATTTTACTTGACACATTCCTACTAAATGACACAAAGTTCTCCTACATTTCCCTTTATGATTATCCAGTCTCCAGAACAAACTGATGGTTATTTATCAGACAAAAAAGTTACAGCAAAAGATCAAACATGAACTCATTTGACGGATTTTATTTCTTGTGAATAAAAAAACATATTACATGATAAATGATACATAAAAAAGTGAATTAATTAATTCAATACATGAACCTTTGAAAATTCAATGTATTTTAATATGACTTTGCGAGAAACATTTTTAATCTCGTCAAAAAAAATATGAACTAATTAAAAAGAGTTAAATATTGAACATTACTTTAATCTGCTTATTTGAATATTGTTACCTACTCTTTTGTTTAATTAATCTATCTATTATTTTTGGTGAACAATTAATCTATCTAAATAGCATGTGTTTCTTTGTGTATAATAGGGTTCTAATTAATATTTAGTCTTACTTGGACTGGGTAAGACCCCGCCAGCCACAATGGACTCACTTGGGGTCCAAAATCCATGGTAGCTCACTTGGAAAATTTTATTTTGTTCATAGAATTGACATTTTCGTGTAAGCCAATGTTTTTTTTCAGTCATATATATATGTATCTCCAATTATGTACATATATACATGATACATCACTAAAATAAATATGTAATTTTTGTGTTTAATTATATAATTCATTTGATTATATATCATATTTTTATAAAATTATATGTTTCGTTACATGATGTATATGACCTCCTCACCCTCCCCGCCCTTCACCACCACCGTCTTTCTCTCGCTTCCCCCTTCCCAACCTTCTCAGACACCCTCCGCTTGTCAACCTCCTCTCTCTCTCTCTCCCTCTCTCTCTTTCTCGGTTTCTCCTCCCCCTCTCCCTTTTGTTCCCACCACCCGAGAAAAAAAAGTTTCGGTGGTGGGAATGGATATTGGCCAGATTTTTAGGGATAAATTCTCCCTTCAAGCATATACTAGAGAGAAAACAGTGAGTACAACAAGAATGACTCAGTGTGTTATCAACGCTCAGATAAAATGGATTTGGAGTTTCAAAGTAATTTACATGTGCTAGATGTGACTGGTGACACAAAAGTGTGTGTAAATCCAATTTGTACATATATGGTAGAAAAATGATGACATACTTTTTCATATTTCCAGAAGTGCATGTGGAGACTTAAAACTGGGTTCGAGTGACGTTCAATACTCATCAGTGAAGGTTGAACAAGTTAATAACAAGTGGTCCCATGTTGAATTGCCATCACTATATGTTACCATTTGTCACCAACTTTATGGCGTTTAAGAATTCCAATAATCTCTTTCTGTCTGCTACTGTTCTTCATGGGTGTTGAACCTCATCATGCAAGAGACTGAGAGAAATAAAAGGTCGGTGGGGTTGATCATTTTAAACGGAGGTTTATAAACTAACCAAGTAGTTATATACAGCTTGAGTTAGATAGTGGTCCAGAACACTAGTTTACTTAACATGTTATTTAAATTGGTTTTTCACATATCTATTAGTAATAATGATAGTAATTATGTTCGCCAAACACTCACCATTATCAATTCACAATTTGATCATAAGATTATTAAAAGACAAATTAAAAGAAAATAAATAAACCGAAAGTGATGCCATCAATAGTCATGTGATGCCCACATGCAACTATCATGCAACTGAGAACCCAATATAGTTGTCCTTTTGGGGTAGTGTTAACTCTCCTCATCATGCCTTTCTTTTTCTTATTTGTTGTCTGTAAGGACTAAAATTTTCAGACCCATCCATGACTCAGCCAAATGTGGGCAAACTCATACCCCAACTCCAGTTCTATCACTATTATTATTTTTTAAATATTTTTATGGTTGTATATATTGTTGGAGGAACCATACACATGGTTCCACACATGATTCAGTACATGTGATCATGCATGCTTCTTGTTTTAATGCATGTATTACGTGCTTGTCGCATACATGCAGTGTAGATTAATGTCACATGTGAACCACAGGCGAGGGAAAACATGACTAGTGTGCTGGATTCAATGCATCAATGAAGAATAATAAATGTTCCAAAAATATTGTAACAAAGATTGTCACATTAATCTGACTTTATGGTTTCAGGTTTCTCAGATGACAAGAATATAATGTCTGGTGGCCTTAATAAAGGCATGACCGATACCACTTATGTATGGATCTCACTCTCTGCGAAGAGCACATGCATGCATGCAGGAGCAGGACACGTTGTCCGATGCAGCCTTGCTCGGATTCCGAGGCACGAGTCCAAACAACACGCTCTCGCGATCTGGCCTCAGGCATGCACGGCGTCGTTGGACGTACATGTAAAGTTTGGACAGTTGGTCTACGCACTTTATATACTTCATTATAAAAAATATATATAACTATATACACACACAGTGGATATACATGAGTATAAGAGAATGTGTTTTTTTGAGAAAATGTAAACGGTATATAACTGATCAAAGTGATGTTACATGAATTTGTATAAAAGCACGAGGAAGGGAGAGGAGGGCGGGGAGATGATAGAGAAAGAAAATGGGAAGTTAATCACACAAGCAGTTGTTGCATAAGGTGTGTTTGTGCACCACAAAGGGAATTGAAGGAAAGTGATATAAGGAAATTGACAGAAAAGAAATTATTTTTCTTTAACCAGTTTATATAATGTTTGTGCGGGTATGGAAAGTGATAGAAAATAAAAACTGTTGTTTATACCAGTAATGCAAAATGATGGAAAATAAAACTTATAAAAAAAACCCTAGATCTATTCAATAAATAAAAAAATAACAAAAGTAGATATAAGATCTCAATCTATATAGATTAGGCAAATAAAAAAATCTAGATCTATTCAAACAAATAAAAAAAATCTAGATCTCCTCAACAATAAATCAAATATGAAAGAATAGAAAAAAAATTTAAACAAGAATCACAAAAAAAAATCACATATGAATATTGTTTGGATTGTTATTGTAGATTCTCTCATTTTCCATCACTTTCCCTCCTCTAAGGTAGGGAAAAATTTCTCATCCAATCCTAATAAGACAAAAGAGCAAAGAGAAAATGAGAAGAAAAAAAATTCCCTTTACTTGTTTGACACAAATGGTAGGTTTTTGGGTGGTCAAATGGAACATTTTTACTTTCCCCATTTTTCCTCACTTTTCATGTCGTATAAACACACCATAATCATACAATTCCCACCTATAATTTCAAAAAATTTGACATATCGTTGTCTAAGTTGGTTATATGTTTAAATTTTTATAAAAGTATGTATCTCATTAGATGAAGTATGATGTTGAAGAGGTATGATTCCTTCAATATATAATTAATAGAAATGCAGTGAAGCTCCTCCTTTGAATGGTGGTCTGATTCTTCAATGATCGAACCTGCACTCAATAACCCCTTGACACCTGTGTGGTACTAGTCAAGGAGACCCCGATACTCAAGTTAGTATGAAATTATGATATCTTGAATGTAACAGTGGTGTGAAGAATAATTAGGACTGCAGTGGTGTGAAGAATAATCAAGGAGACCCCGATACTCAAGTTAGTATGAAATGAACTAGATGTGTTATAGCTTATTGAGAATTTGAGTCATGGATCTTTTTTTATAAAAAAATGTGAAATGCTTTGTTTTCACGAGAATATTAATATTTGATTGTGAGGGGTTGAAAAATTAAATATATGGATGTTTTAATTATTTTTTGTGATGTGAATAATGAGACTTTAAATTTTTTTCTAGATCTTATATAAATGATTCCAGACCACTAGATACAAGTAAATAAGTAAAAAAAATAACTTTTGATATTAATCGATCACTGACTGACTTGATTTTATCTTAACTTATCATATATATATTATTATTATTTTTTATCTTACTTGTTCGCTCTTTGCTCCTATTTACTTTAATTCCTGGTTCCGCTCCTGAATAAAATCATGTTTCAAACCCATCTCTAATGTGAGAGATTTGTTATTCGGTTTCAAACATGTCCAAATGGTATTTTAAAGACCCTCTTCATTTATTTATTTATTTTGATATCGGAGAGACTCCTCGTGGCTAACTTTACGATCAAGTTAGAAAGCTACCCAGCCAACAACAGACGTTAAAATAGCACTTTGATTTTTGTACAACGTCAGCTTCTTTGATGAACCATATGTTCAATTTTGTCAGCTGATGTGTTTGTTTCGTTGGCCGCCGGAAGCGCCTGACTTCCCCCCTCGGATTTCCTTTTTTGGCTGCTTTGGCTGGCTTAGAAAGCTGAAACTACCCAATTATTGACAGTGACTGTTCCGGACAAACAATTGAAGGTGAAAATAATTAAGTCTTCGCTTGATATATATTCCAAACATTATTATATTTGTTAACATTTGCAAGTTGAATATTATTTCCTTTATCTTAAATAAGCTGATGTTGCATTTTTGTTTATATTTGTTAGAACTTATTTAATCTAAGAATAACTTTAAAAAATTAAAATCTAAATACTGGACAAAAAGTATGCTTTACATAATTTTTATTTTAAACACTCCGTATCAATGGAAAATGATACGTCCAGTGTGCTTCTCTTTCTATTAAAAATATACATTAGTTCTAAAAAGTGAAGTACGCACTAAGATATTTTTTTTAAATAATAATAAATTAATTTTCAAAAATTATGATAATACAATATATTATTATGTTCAGACAGTTAGGAGAGCGCTTTTGAACTGTAGATCAGAGTACAAAATGGACTGACTGTGTCTCACTCGCATAGAAAGAGAAGGCATACTTACCACCAATTAGGCCCATACAAGGCCCTTGGTGGAGCAGCAGGCTTGAGCCCATAGTACTACACGAGCCCAGTACAAGGGCATTGACCCTTCCAACCAAAACGCCATGCAAAATGGTAGGGGCAATATTCGTTCTATTGTTATTGTTTTTTTTTTTTTTTGAATATATATATATATATACATATTTGACTTATAAAATACATATTTTTACTTTCTGAGCATAATAGCGCCCAATGTTGTTCCTAAGGTCTAGAACAGGGACTATCATCATCCATTTCGGTGCATATTCAACGTTTGTCTACCAATCATGTCGAGAACGAGAAGGCCCTCTGTGCTCTCATATTCACTTTAAAATATAATCTTTGGGTAAACAAAACAAAGCAATAATGAGTTTTGTATTGATCCCGAAATCACAAAAGGATAAACCCGTGATCAATAAAAAAAAAATGCACCACACAAGATAAATTTTAAGATTTTTTATTTTTAAGTCCTCATAAACTGTATGATTTAATGATTGATAATTCACTTCTTCATATTTCAATTTAAGTCTCATATTTAAAAGATATATTTCTTTTAATCCCTCCTAGGGACTAAAAAGAAAACCAAATAATTTAAGGATAGTTTCCTCCCATGGACAAATAAGAAACATACTATTTAAACCTATGAATTTAAACTAAAATATGAAGAAGTAAATGATAGATCATTAAATCATATAATTTACAGGGAGTAAAAAATAAAAAAAACCCTAAATTTTATGTGTATTGGCCTAAAGCTACGTCGAAAGGTTAAAATTTAAGAGTATCCACTATAATAAAAATGAGATAAAAATATTTCTCTCTCTATGTACCCCTCTCTATCTCTACATAGATCTTTTGGTTATTATTATGTCGTTAAAGTCACTCTCTTCTGAATTATTTATAGTGACGAATCTCAACAACCTTAACGCTAATAGTCTTATCTATATATATATGCTCAGAGGGTTTAGTCATTCAAGACGAAATCCAACCGGTGAGTATATATATACACCAAGTTTTACAGAAGCTTTAATTTGTTTTATTTCCTCTCACATTTTCTTGAGCGGTCGATAGTTTTCAGGTTTTCCTGCAGTACACAGATACTCCAAATTTTGCTTAGGAAAAAGCTGCATTTCATGGGTGAAAATTCAGTCAGCGTAAATGCACAATTTTTTTTTGATTGGAGTTTATGAGTGGTACTTAAATATGATATATATACATTATTTTTACTCTTGTAGTCTTTATGGATTCATTTCATTGGATGAGATTTAATCAGTGCTGAATTATATCATGTTTGACATATAACATTAAAATAACTATTACACTCACATATTTTGACGTTTAGCATGTAAAAATACATAAATATATTATTGAAGACTCACAATCAGTGACTTACATAAATATTTTTTAAAGTTATATCATTATATTTTTTTAAATTTCAATAGCATAAATTAAAAATATATATATAAATGAAATAAAAACATTAATATAAAACTATTAAATGTGTTAGATTATATACCAGTTTGTTATGATATTAGTTTGTTAGTATGTTATACGTGTAACACTATCTTGTACTATTATATAAAGGGCTTTAGTCCATCTCTAATAGAACAAGAGTTTTAGGGTTTCATTATTATTCTCTCTCTCTTATTTCTAACAAAAACATATCACTGAATAATTATAAAAATCAATTATAATATTTTAAAATGATATGTCATATTTCTTATCGATGATTCACAAAAAAAATGTCAAACACATAAATCTAATAAGCAATACATACTTTTAAATTTGACCTCGACGAAGTTTCATATTCTGAAAATGTTGAATGATTTGATTATTTTAAATATGTATATGAATATTTTAAACTTTAATTAAATTAGTACAATGATAATAAAGTAAAAGGAAAAAATTATATACCTTCAAAGTGTTGATGGAGAAAAGGAGAGGATTATATATCGTAGATTCTCGATTGAGACAATTAATGGAATAAAAAGGCAAAATTTTGAATTTTTTTAGATATAAGGATTGATATTAGGAAAAGTTGAGATACAAGAAAAGAAAAAAAAATTCAAAAATAATTTTTTTTCAAGATGAGCGCCTAGGTCGAGATGTCGAGGAGTGGGATCTGTGCCTTCATGACTGTTTGTGATATGAATAGAATGAGACTTAGGGGTAAATGAAAAAAGAGAGTAAAAATTGACTTTTGTTTTATGTGGAGAGGGAAGATTAATTAAAAGAAAGGATGAGGGCACACCATACACGTGGATGGATAATGGATAATTTTTTTATTATTTATTTATTTTAGTTCTAAGCTATTACTGTTCAGAGAATTTCAGATGTAAGTAAGACCCATGATCTATGAGCCCTAATTAAAATCAATCTACCATAAACAATTCAAAAGACCTAAAAAAAATAAAAGGGTATAAAAATAAATAAATAAAATCCACGGGGTCCCATGCCCCCCCTTTTCCTATGATGACTCTGCCACTGCTCACAATGCATGTCTGATAGGATCCAACTCAATTGATCACATCTTTCATTTCATCTCGATCTGTGTCAGATTTAGCTAGACATCCACTCTTCTCATATTTTTCTTTTCATATTTTTAATTTAATAAAGTGGTAGTGTGAGACAAGAAGAAAAATACATGTTCTTCATAGAGAAAATATTGAATCCAAGAGGTAGAAAGAATTGGCCAATCTTGAACCAACTTCTTTGGGAAAAGAAATCCAGGGGGTAAAGGTGGGCACAATCGCTGCATCCTGTAGCAATGGAGTTCCAAGGACAACTAAGCAATTCAATAATAATAAGAAATCAGCCTTCTCATCAAAAAAAGGGAAGGGTCTGAACAAAGAGTTGATCAAAGAATTTTTTAGAGACCTTGAAGACAATGATCCAAGCAAAAGTGAAATAGACTCCAAACCCCATAGTCCCTTAGGAAAAGGGACTAGGAGGACTATTGCTTGAATTGCCATTTGTTCCCACCCCCATTTTGTTGTCCATGGAGAGCATCTTCTGGAATGTAAGGGGTTTAATGGGTAATGAGAAGCAACTGGATCTCCAAAAATTTTTAAGGGAGCACAAGCCGGCTTTTGTGAGTCTCTCAGAAACAAAACTCAACGACACAGAGCACAGTGTGTTGGCACGCAAGTTACGCATGTATAATTCGTCTTTAATTACTACAGATGGGCGAATTTGCTTGTTCTGGAATTCTGATCTAGTTGAGGTTAGCATTCTTGAACATTCCTCTCAATTTGTTCATTGTCTCCTCTCCTATAAGAAGTCCCATATATCTCTTCTGGTCACCTCGGTCTATGCTTCCAATCAATTCTCTGAGAGACTTCTCCTTTGGCAAAGTATTTTGAAGCTCTCTGAAAAGGTTAACAGTGCTCCTTGGCTTGTTGGGGGTGACTTCAATGAAGTCAGGTTTAGCAATGAGAAAGTTGGTGGGAGCTCAGTTCATACAAGAAGGCTGAGAAAATTCAACACTTGCATATCAAACTCTGAATTGCGTGATCTCAAGGCGTTTGGGCACACACTTTCATGGAACAATCGTCAGGTGACTCGAATTATGTGTCGTCTAGACAGAATTCTTGTTAATTCTCACTTTATAAATTTATTCCCGCATTCTATGGTGAACTATCTAGCTCCTGGTATTTCAGACCACTCACCAATGAAAGTTCTTTTTGAACCGGTATATCCTTCTGGACCTAAGCCTTTTAAGTATTATGAAATGTGGGAAGCTCATCTCTCATTCAAAGCTACTGTGGAATCCTCCTGGAACACTGAAGTGCGAGGGAGTAAAAAATAAAAAAAACCCTAAATTTTATGTGTATTGGCCTAAAGCTACGTCGAAAGGTTAAAATTTAAGAGTATCCACTATAATAAAAATGAGATAAAAATATTTCTTTCTCTATGTACCCCTCTCTATCTCTACATAGATCTTTTGGTTATTATTATGTCGTTAAAAGTCACTCTCTTCTGAATTATTTATAGTGACGAATCTCAACAACCTTAACGCTAATAGTCTTATCTATATATATATGCTCAGAGGGTTTAGTCATTCAAGACGAAATCCAACCGGTGAGTATATATACACCAAGTTTTACAGAAGCTTTAATTTGTTTTATTTCCTCTCTCACATTTTCTTGAGCTGGTCGATAGTTTTCAGGTTTTCCTGCAGTACACAGATACTCCAAATTTTGCTTAGGAAAAAGCTGCATTTCAAGGGTGAAAATTCAGTCAGCGTAAATGCACAATTTTTTTTTGATTGGTGTTTATGAGTGATACTTAAATATGATATATACACATTATTTTTACTCTTGTAGTCTTTATGGATTCATTTCATTGGATGAGATGCTGAATTATATCATGAAACATCAATAACCGATATGACACTGACAAATAACATTAAAAATAACTATTACACTCACATATTTTGATGTTTAGCATGTAAAAATACATAAATATATTATTGAAGACTCACAATCAGTGACGGAGTCAGGAATTTTATAATGAAGAGGCCTAATGTGACTTACATAAATATTTTTTAAAGTTATATCATTATATTTTTTAAATTTCAATAGCATAAATTAAAAATATATATATAAATGAAATAAAATTATTAATATAAAACTATTAAATGTGTTAGATTATATATCAGTTTGTTATGATATTAGTTTGTTAGTATGTTACATGTGTAACACTATCTTGTACTATTATATAAAAGACTTTAGTCCATCTCTAATAGAACAAGAGTTTTAGTGTTTCATTATTATTCTCTCTCTCTTATTTCTAACAAAAACATATTACTGAATAATTATAAAAATCAATTATCATATTTTAAAATGATATGTCATATTTCTTATCGATGATTCACAAAAAAAATGTCAAACACATAAATCTGATAAGCAATACATACTTTTAAATTTGACCTCGACGAAGTTTCATATTCTGAAAATGTTGAATGATTTGATTATTTTAAATATTTACATAAATATTTTAAACTTTAATTAAATTAGTACAATGATAATAAAGTAAAAGAAAAAAATTATATACCTTCAAAGTGTTAATGGAGAAGAGGAGAGGATTATATATCGTAGTTTCTCGATTGAGACAATTAATGAAATAAAAAGTAAAAATTATGAATTTTTTTAGATATGATGATTGATATTAGGAAAAGTTGAGATACAAGAAAAGAAAAAAAAGATTCAAAAATAATTTTTTTTCAAGATGAGCGCCTAGGTGGGGAAACGTCGAGGAGTGGGATCTGTGCCTTCATGACTGTTTGTAGGATATGAATAGAATGAGATTTAGGGGTAAATGAAAAAAGAGAGTAAAAATTTACTTTTGTTTTATGTGGAGAGGGAAGATTAATTAAAAGAAAGGATGAGGGCACACCATACACGTGGATGGTCCAGATGGAAAATGGATGATTTTTTTATTATTTATTTATTTTAGTTCTAAGCTATTACTGTTCAGATAATTTCAGATGTAAGTGGGGTAAGACCCATGATCTATGGACCCTAATTAAAATCAATCTATCATAAACAATTCAAAAAACCTACAAAAAAATTAAAATAGTCTAAAAATAAATAAATAAAATCCAGGGGGGTCCCATGCCCCCCGTTCCTATGATGGCGGAATTAAAATCTGATAATCAATAGTACGATCATATCTTTCATTTCACAATCTTTTCAAAAGACATCCACTCTTTTCATATTTTTAATTTGATAAAGTGGTAGTGTGAGACGAAGAAAAATACATGTTCTTCCTAAAAAAATTAAAAGGGTAGAAAGAAAAATGAAAAATTTAAAATCAAAAAAAGGTTGATATGTTGTTAATAGAAATTCTAAATCAATTAGCAAGAACGGTACTTTTAAATTTTAATTACATAATTATTGAAATCTACTAGTAACAAAAAAAAACCTAATTAAAATTTTAAAAATTCAAAATTCACGTCACTAATAAAGAATGATTATCATAGCCCTAAATGAAGAAATTATAAAATATAGTATGTTTTTTATGAATGACAAAATTTCATAAATAAAGAATTTTGAAGTCTGTATTGGAAGAATTTTAGAAAAATGAGATAGACCACATATACCTTGACTTGTTCTTCGCAATGTACTCATTGAGTCACTGTAAGACATTTCTGACTTTTGAAACAAAAATTATGTTTTTTTTTTAAAACTTCCATTTGGTTCCGCTTTTTTTAAAGCGATTCTGTTTTTAATTAAGTATAAAATTAAAAAGTATTGTCAAACACATTCTAAAAGGCTGACTTAATTAAAAAGTTATTTTCAGTTTTTAGTGCAAAAAAGTGAATTTTTAAAAAGCGAAAAAAATTCGCTTTTCAGGAATCAAATCTATTTAAACCATTTTATTCAAAATCTTATTTTTTATATATGTTTTCAAACAGAACTTTAGATTATTTATAGATTCTCTAAGCCCGTTTTATTCATATCTTTTCAATCAAACAACTCTCGTGGACCCTCTACATCTCGTACTACATCAGTATTTTATATTAGATATAACTTGATAGAAAATTTAACTTGTTTAAACAATGTTTTATTGGGATGTTATATTTTCAGAAAAAAAAAAAAGGATGGAATAAAGTAGTTTTTAGATATATGTTAGAGAGACAATACCTATGGCTGATCATGACTAAAAAGTACAATTCCAACCCAATTTCCATACCTCACCGTTTATTGGAGGGATTCAAATTTCAAGATGTGAGACTCCAATCCACCCTCCATTTTCTCCCATGTAAACATGGCATATCGTTTGACTCCCTAGATATGGTAAGAGTTCCTTAATGAGTTAGGCTCATTAAACGCATCAATGAGCTGTTTGTGGTGTGACATAAGGTTATTCGTTTTTGATAGTTATACTAGGATAGATAACAATCCATGTTGAATAAGTAAATTTTTGTTTGGTTGTCTTTTTTGTTATTCTCATTGGAAAACGTAAAATTGATCTTTTTGTTGTTTGGTTCACCTTGAATAAAGTAAGGATAAATGATATATAAGAGATGGATAAAAGTTTATGATTTTTTAAATGACAATTATACCTCTACATACATTATTTGTGTTTAGGAATAAGTATGAGAGATGTGTGTGTGATATGATAGATGTGATCGTTTTTGGAATGCATGTGTGCAGAGAGTGTTAGGTAAGATAAATTTTTTTAAATGACAGATAAGAATATTTTTATCAATTGGTATAGATAAGCCCTGATAAGCAATTCTAGCTTTTTCTGAGAATAGTTATCAGTCTTTATCCTAGCTTATCCAGACATAACTATCAAGGTTTATTCTTGTCAAATAAACAGCTGTTTAGGGACTATTCTACTGTATTCTCCCCTATCCGGCGTTTATTCTCCACCCCAAACGGGGGTAAAAGCTTGTTTCAATTTTTTTTTTTTGAAGATTAATATTTCATAATTTAATCCCTTGACCTCCTTTATGACATATCGTTTTTATTTTTCTATTGGATATTTATATCTTTTAAAATTTTAGAAGAAAACTTAAAATAAGTTGTCCTCAACATGACAAGGAGGTGATTATCGAGGTAAAGAACACAAAAAAATCAGGCTTTTGTCGTGACATACTAAGGTTGAGTTTTGATCCGTAATTAAAAATTGGAGATTCTCATAATCCTGCATTCAAACGTAGCTTTTGAAAAACAGTGGAAATAATTTTTCATACTCAAATTTTTTACAAAATAAAATGCGGAGATGTACACAAAAACGAGATGTGTTTGGATTCTGCATCTAAATTTTTTTAGCATTTTAAACTAAACATGATCTAAAAGATATGAAGTGGGTTTATTAATTATCTAAAGTGGAAGCTAGTTTTCATTAGTTTGGGCTCTTCCAATCTTTTCCTGTGTGTGGGATTGTTTCTATTTATTTGTTATTGTTTTTTCTTTATGTGCATGTATGAGGTCCTGAAATAGTTAGATTAGGAGTAAAAATATGGTATTATCATGTGATATTACTGACATTTGAAGCATTGATTTGGATTTTATGAAGTGTCTACTGTCTATCTCTAGATTGGGTATGGTGACGTAGGTGCTTAGCACACAAAAAAAAAACAAAAATAAAAATCTTTCTATGGGCCTACGAGTGGGTCTCACACTTCTTTTTTTCAGTCATGTCATTCTGCATTTTCCTTTATGTTTTCTTCAAGCTTCTCATAAGGAAAATATGATAGACCAGAAGAAAAATTTGAAACTCTTCTTGATAGGATGGGACATCAGGACATGTATCCCTTTTTAGCAAAGGGGATTAGATTCGAGTCTTATCATGTACTAGTAGGGAGAAGATTTAACCAAAAAGAAAAAAAAAAGTGAACTGCAGTGGCTAATGATTACAATTGAATTTAGATATATCCTCAATTTATATCACAAAACAAAAGCAATAAATGTAGTTTTTTGTTTTGTAACAGATAAAGCTCCAGACTAAATGATTCTTAAACAACTTCAAGCTTCTTTGTTTTGTAACAAATAAAACAATATTTTCTTTCCAATAACAGATAAAGCTCCAGACTAAATGATTCTTAAACAACTTCAAGCTTCTTTGTTTTGTAACAATTCATAAAACAATATTAAACATTCTTTCCATCATAAAATCATTTTCTTTGTTTTCGAACAAACTTGTCCCATACATTGCATACATGTTTCATTTTGTCAAACAAAGAAAAAAAAATCCATCAAAGCCCCACATTTACATAACCGCTTCTGGCAATGGGTCGAATTGAATAATTGAAATATGGTCCCCTTCAACGGATCAATAGTCAGACTCTTTTGGAGAGAAAAGTCTCAGAATCCACAACTTCTTGTTTTTGTTTCCCATAGGAATTTTTCAAAAAAAAATATTTTAATGCCCGTGCCCTTTTGGCTTTCTCTGTCACCTCTTAATAGAATATAATTTTAATGAATGCTTTTATGCCGCAGTGATTCAGGGGCTGTCTGGAAAACCACGTTTGATATGGAACAGTTTGAAAGCATTAAACATGTAATGGGATTCAGTTTGAATTAAATCATGCAACTTTATTCGATCATGAGAATGCGTAGCTTATTTTCTTTGTTTTCTAAGAAAGCATATTTTTATTATTCCAAACCTTCAAGCAATCCCTCCCACTAAAGTTCCAACCATGATATGCTATATTATTTAGGATGTATTTGTACATGATAAAAAGTGAAAGAAAGTTTTTATAAAAAAAAAATCTTAAAAATCTAATAAAAAAAATTCCTTGACCATTAAAAAAAGTCAGTGTCTGTGCAAAATAAATACATCTCTTACTCTCTCCTATCTCTCTCTGCCGAACGGACACAAACCAAGACCCATTTTTTTTTCCTTTCACCCCCAACAAAGAAAAAAAAATTCATCACTTTCACTCCCTTATTTTGTCTTATTAAGAAAAGTGGAATTTTTTTTCTTTTTCCTATAAGTGAGAATTTGCACACAAAATACACTAATTTTAATTTAAATATCTTAGAGAATATATAAAAAAATGTTACACTTTCACTCCCTTATTTTATCTTATTAAGAAAGGTGGGAATTTTTTTTTCTCTTCCCTATAAGTGAGAATTTGAGAAAATGTTGCAATTTTCATATGCACAAATACCATGAAAATTGATCAAAAGATCAAAATCAGTTCATAATGATACCTGATAATTAACCATCATACATTTTCTCACCATTTCAGTCAGGGTTTTCAGTTCAGTCTTTGTTCAATTTATGTATTACTAATGGGATTGAATCCCGTATGAAATTTAAGAGTATTAATTGAGAATAAAATATATATAATTATACCTGCAATCAGTATACTGAACTAAGGTCGAATAATACTAGTACAAACTGAGATTGGGCTAAGGTCTATATAACAAACCCACATGGCTTTTCCACCATTTTGTCCTGCGGCCGAGGGGATTCGAAACCGCGTCCATCGTGCCAACAAAGCCGGGCGGGACACATTTAGTTGACCCGTCTAACCAATTCTACCTTCATGAACCCAGCCCACAGATTTCCGGAATAATAATAATCCGGAATAATAATTCATGAAACCCGTTATCCAAAATAATTCCCATACCAACCACGGGTAAAAACCCCGTCCATTTGTACAGTCGAGAGTGCCAAGTGCAATACAATCAGAGCGAGCACCGTCCGTCTGATTAACAATTTCAGCGGCTCCGATTCCCCAAAACCCAGTCAGACGCACCGTTTTCACGCGACGGAGCAGGCGATGACGTGGCAGAGATCCACCGTTTGAGTCAAACCAGAGGCGAGCTGTGACGATGACGTGTACACCTATAATTGGATAAGATAACCCATGAAATTCCATAAATGCCCTTCAATACTATTTCATCGAAGTACGACATCCTTATCCACCCACACACGCATGTCTTATCTTTCTCTCTTTTTGTTCACTATAAATAAACACAATGAACGATGTTCTCAAACATTCACTCACTCACTCGTTGTTTATTCATTGCTTTTATTTTACATAATAATAATATATATATATATATATTATATAAAATGTTGGCGATATTTCAGAAGGCGTTTGCGCACCCGCCGCAGGAGCTGAACAGCCCAGGCGGCGGCGGCGGCGCCTCGCAGAAGGCGAAACAGCCGGATGAGATATTGAGGGATTTCCACAAGCTCCACCCGAGCTCGTTCTCCGCCACATTCGGTGGCGGCGCCACCCTCGCCTCCGTTTCTTCTGATCAGCACTTCTCGCTCAAACGCAGGTACGTTTGCGTTTGATTATGCGAGGGGAACGTTTGATTGTTTTCGTTTTTTTCATGATTCGTGGGAAATAATTGTAGATTAGTAGATCTACATGGAGTGGGTTTAGACCTTTTATGTATGGGTGGGAATTTGGCCAGAGAGATGGGAGGGGGGCAAGATCACAAAACAAAAACTTTGGAAAAGTCAGCTAGCACCCCCTCTCCGTGAAAGATGACCATCAAATCCTAGGGACACCAATCTTAAATAATAATAAAAAATAGGCAAAGAGAGCCTAGGTGTAGTGAGAGGAGAGAGAGAAAAATGGCATGGAAGGGAACCAAAAGAAAGAGTTCCAATCCAGTGAAGCCTAGTATCAAACTACACAGCCTATGGATTGAATTGCATAGGGAGTGACTGTGTCCAACAATTTGTGTCCAACAATTGTTTGTGTAGTTCGATTCATAGGCTGTATAGTTTGATTAATAGGTTGTGCAGTTCGATACTGATGGTACTCAAGTCTGACCGGATCCGGACCCCAAAAAAACATGTGGGTGAGTTTTTGAATGAAGTATTTTTTGGGTTTTTTTGGGGGATTCTAAGGTTTTGAAGCTAATCTGTGTAAAGTATGGTGAACAATGTAAACTGGCTCGATTGATCTTCAGTGTTCATTTTGGTGCTTTGGAATTGAATTATCCTGATTTTTGGTAGATTTTGGAGACCAGTTTGAAAATTAGCTTTTCACTTGTTAATGTTGTTTTGATATTAGATTATCAAGAATCCTATTGAAACACTACTAAAGGATAACAAAAATGTTTGGAGGTGGGTTTGAAAATCAACTTTAACTTGAGCAATTCAATCCTTAGAAAGTGAGATTTTCAAAAAGTATTTATGAAAGTTGAAAATAATGCTTTCTAAATTAAAGCCATAATGAAATGTGTGTTTGGAAATGAATTTGGATTAAGGGTGCGTTTGGTTGTGCGATTGCAAACCTGATTCTGCAGGAATCTGCGATTGCAAACCAGGAAGCTCACTTTCTCAGCTTTTTGAAATCGCAGCTTTTGGGCACTATTTGCCTGCAATCGCTGGGTTTAAAACTGCGATTATAAAACTGTTTAGTTGCGCGATTGCAAACGCAGCTTCCTGTAATCGCAATCGCGCAACCAAACGCACCCTAAGTTTGATTCTATAACCCATGATCCATAAGGCGAATCCAATTGGACCCAAGTTTGGTTACTGTTAAAGCAAAATCAACGACATCTCTTATCAAATGTTACCTTTGTATGTTTATTAGTTTTATAATTCAAGACTTCATTCAACTCCTTTATTTCAAGGACACAAGTCATATTTGTGTATACATTTAATTATATGCTTTATATTTTAAAAAAAATGAAACATGTTGAAGGCTTCAAAAGGAAATAAATCTTTACAAAATTATCAAAAAGATCCCTCAAAACATATTTTTTGTATCCTACAAAAATTTTATCCAAAAATGTTTCCAAGAAGATATTTATATTTATGCCACCCTTTATGCTAACAATGTATAGGTTTAAGAATGCAGGTTGTTCTGCAGCCTGGATAACATATTCTGCCTGTTCATGGGGAACCTAGACAACCTGAGCTCCCTCATCAAGCAGTACGGCCTCTGCAAGTTGACCAATGAGGCCCTCCTCGTGATCGAAGCCTACCGCACCCTGCGAGACCGCGGGCCATACCCGGCCGACCAGGTCGTCAAGGACCTTGACGGTTCTTTCGCGTTCATCATCTACGACAGTATCTCCGGAACCATCTTTGTTGCACTGGTACGCTCAAGCATTTCATTTTTTGTGCTACCTATCAAATGTTTGAATTGCAACTTAATACAATGTTCTTTGTTTAGAGTTCGGATGGAGAGGTGAAGCTCTATTGGGGCATTGGTGCTGATGGGTCTGTTGTCATTTCTGATGAACTTGATATTGCTAAAGGAGGCTGTGGCAAGTCTTTTGCTCCTTTTCCGACTGGTACGTGATTCACCTGAACTAGGGCAAACTGAAGTAGTGTTTGGAAACATGTATGGATGATTCTGCTGTTGCATGAATCACATTTCACGCAAATGTGGTTTCGAAGCTCTTCATAAATCCAACAAAATCTGATTTCAAAAGTAGCCTAAGGGTGTGTTCCGAAACGAGTTTGAAGAACAACTTTTCATTTAAAATAGTTTTTAAAAATAACTTTTAAGGTATCTTCTTTTGTTAGATTTCTTTTTGTTACAACCATTTCTTTTTATAAATGCTTGGGCCACTAGGGGCATTTGGAATCGGGTCAACTTGGCATTTATTTTCATTCTTCTTGTGCTTGAACATAAGTAAATGACATTTGGAACCCATCATTTGTGTGTTCACGCTTGAGCATTTCAGAAAAAAAAAAAGAAAAAAAAACCTGCATTCCTCTCTACTACGGAATCTATAGAAATATATTCTGGTAACGAAGAAGTCTACATCTGAACCGTAGTTACCAAATTGATTCTAAAAGTATGATTCCTGCAAAAGCAAAATCTTCAAAAGCTGCCTTAAGTGAAAATCTAACCGGTTTCCAAACACAACCTAATGCTCTATGAATGGGAATGTGATGTGCATGTGAAATTGGGTGTGTTGTAGGGTGCATGTTCCACAGCGATGGAGGTTTGAGGAGTTACGAGCACCCGATGCACAAGATGAAGGCCATGCCGAGGGTGGACAGCGAGGGGATCATGTGCGGCGCCAACTTCAAAGTCGACAAGTTCACCAGGATCAACACCATGCCTCGGGTTGGTAGCGCGGCTAACTGGACTAACTGGGATACTAACAGCAGCAGCAGTTGATTGTTATGGAGGAAGCGATCCAATGCATAATAACAAACGACTTGTTCATTCAGCTTTTCACACCTTTTTTTTCTTTCTTTCCTGGTCTCCTTTTAGGCTTAGAATTCCTTCCCTGTAATCTCTGTGAGTCTGTGTGTGTGTGTGTGTGTGTTTGATTGGGGTGTGACTAAAGTTTGTTGTATGCATGAAAAAGTCTGGGCAAAGGTTGTATGTGCAGAATGTTGTTTAATGAAATCTTTGCTGACAGTTGGAGTTCGTTCTCTTTGTGATGTAATGTCAGAGACCCTTTGTCACTGTAGACTGACCCAATGTATTAATTTGTTGTTCCAATTGTCTCTGATCAATGACTCATGAATTGTTTACTCACTAATTTTAAAGTGCACATAATTGAATCTCACATCTTTCTGATATTCGAGTAATATAGAATGGGTTTCCACCAAAAATAAGTGAAAGAATGGGAACTGGAAAAAATTGTAAGATCTCAAAATTGGATATATTGGATCCGATGCTTTAATTCAAGGAATCAAAATCAAATGCTTCTCCAATAGAAATATATTCTTCTTTATTTATTTTTGCTGGAGTTATGGAGGAAAATGTTGCTCATCTTTTCTTTGTTGGTCAACTAACGAGGTTACTTTATTTATTATATTTGCTAACAAGGCATGTATAGTAAATAGTTAAAGGCACATATGTATATACAAAAGAAATAAAACATGTGGGCAGTACTGAACGATAGTGTTCCTAACATTATCTATTTTAAATGGAAATATTCTATGGTTGCAACTATGATAAACACAAATTTAATGTATACATGTTACAGTATCTACATTGTACAATTGAGAGTATATAAAATGTTCATAATTGTTCCATAGAGAATGGGCCCGCTTGAATTAATTTGCATATAAATAGTTTATTCATTTGCATGTTGATGCATTTAATTATTTTTGTAGTTGATTTTCAACTATTATATATTAGGTTAGAAAACCTTAATACTTTTATTATAAAAGTGTATAATTCATTTAAATATATAATTCATTATTATAAAAGCGTGAATTTTATGTCCTAACAATTTTGGAGACAGTAGAAGAAACGCATGATAAGTTTGTCCATTATTCAAAAAAAAGTTTATTATTTGTTATGAATATGTATCTAATAAATAAAAAATTATCAAATGTTCAAATATTCAAAATGCGGACATCGATATCAATGTATCTTATCTTGGAAAAAAATCTAAATTGTACATCATATTATTATCCAGGATCATAAAAATTTAATTAACTATGTTTATTTCTATGTATGGTCTGATCTGTGAAAGACAGGATAAACTTTAAATCTCTCATATTTATGCAATATATCACTTGATTACCATTAGGTGGATTTTGTAAAATATGTACCAATATAATTTGAGTTTTTTATGATCAATGAACTCCATTAAATATTGATGGTTTTTTTTAAATGGATATATATTAATGATATCATAAAAATATGTAAATAGTTAAAAAAATGTGAATAAAGATTTATAATACTAAAATATCATTTATTGTATTGGGGCACAACACATATTTAAATTACATATTATGATTATACACAATGAAAAATGATAAAAAAATATCATGTAAGATATATATAAAAAACACACAGTATGATATATAATAATAAAACCTCATGATTGATTTTCATCATGTATAGAGATATTGTTGTTTTGTAGGAAAAATAAGTTTTTAGTGTGGAATAAAGAAGGATATTAAAATTTTAATAAGAGCAGATTAGTCTTTTGAGTTTCCAAAACTGTGAAATGAGATTTTTTAGGTATAATTTTAAAAAATGACTGATTTAGGTATTTCAAACTCTTTGAAAAAAAATTTGGTCATTTTTCCTATAAAAAATACATGTATTTGGTTAGAATCCAATGCGATCCAAATCCTAATATTTATATCACTGGCTTAATGATTTAGGATAGGCTATGAATTTTAAGTTATTTAAGTTATCTGATCAGTATCATGTACCATATTAGCGTTATATACACATCAACAAAATAATTACCTCCCAAAGAATTTTCATATTTATATAAATGAATCCATGTAATTCAAAATACATACTTCATTTATTATAATAACATATACATCATTAAATAAGATATACAATTTTAAACAGAAATCATAATACGTGCAAATTGGAACTGAAACTGAAAAAAATTCTATAACTTGATTGTGTTAAGGTGGGCCTAAATTGGGTCAGCAGAAGCACTATCCGGAAGCCCATTCAGGCCCATCAATTTTGAATTAAAAAAAGTTAAGGATGTCCCGCCTCTGGACCGTTTCACTTTCCTTTTTCGATACCGTCTTTTCCAGATCTCCTTCTCCCCAATAAATCTCAAATTTCGAAACCCTAAGAAATCATAGAGAGAGAGAGAGAGAGAGAGAGAGAGAGAGAGAGTCACAAATGGCGGCGACGAACATAGGGATGATGGATTCGGCGTACTTCGTGGGGAGGACGGAGATTCTCGCCTGGATCAACTCCACACTCCAACTCAACCTCTCCAAAGTCGAAGAGGTTTTCCCCAAATTCAAAAAAAATTTGATTTTTCGCACTGTTTTTTGGATCTTGAACCGCCAACATTGATCGATCAACGATGATGACAAAACAGGCGGCGCCGGGGGCGATACAGTGCCAGCTGATGGACGTGGTTCATCCGGGGACGGTTCCGATGCACAAGGTGAACTTCGACGCGAAGACGGAGTACGAGATGATCCAGAACTACAAGGTCCTCCAGGACGTCTTCAACAAGCTCAAGATCACCAAGGTCTCTCTCTCTCTCTCTCTGATTTCATGTAGAATTGTCGAATTTGGTTTCTTTTCGCTTTGATTTTGGTTGTTTGGAATTTTTTTTGAGAATCGGATAATGTGCTTTTCTTTGGGATCTAAGCATGCATTTTTTTATTTGTTTATGTTATGATTTCATGTTAGATATTGAAAATGGGTTTGGGAAGCTTTTGCTTTTGCAGAAATCTCCAAACCTGTTTCCAAACACACAAGAATTCAGGAATCTAACTATAAAGCATTTTATTGGAATCCAAAAACAGCTTTAAGTGAACCCCATTTCGAACTCGTTTGGAACGTTTATCTGAATGAGTCGATGTTGAGAACTTGACTTATTTCTGATTGAATGGTCGAATTTGATTTCTTTTCCTGCAATTTTTGTTTTTCGTGCTTTTTTTTTTTTGAGAATCAGACTATTTTTCTTTGGGATCTTGAGCATGCATTTTTCTGTTGTTTATGTTATTTTTTTTTAAAGGGATTAATTTGTTTGGGTGGTGGGTTGTATTTTTTTTTTGTGTGTAATGTAGCATATTGAGGTGAACAAGCTCATAAAGGGACGGCCGCTCGACAATCTAGAGTTCATGCAGTGGATGAAGAGGTACTGCGATTCCGTCAATGGTGGCCTCCAGAACAAGTAATGTCCGGCCTGCCTTTGTTCTCACCATGTTGTTTTTTCACTTTTGGCATTTTCCACCCATAATCATGGTGTATATCTGAATTTTGAATATAGGGTCGAATCCTGCCAATGTTAATGGGAAATTCATTATGGTTTTGTTCCGGTTGTTGTGTTTATTGGGATTAAGAGGATGTATTGGATACCTGTCTAATATGTGACTTTTAAAATCAATTTGTGCTACACTGCTTTTTCAGAGTTTTCACCTGGTTCATGAAATATTTTATTGAATAAATTTATCTTTCTCATGAAATGAACCAGATAAATTGTTGAGCCATCATTTAACTTGCACAACAGAAAACGCTGCTCTCGTTTTTTTGGTATCAGAGGAATCATTTTCTTATTATCATTTATTCTATTAGAGCATCTCCAACCCAAGCCTCCAAATATGGAGGGTTGACCCTCCATATGTGGAGGAAATTCATATTTGGAGAGTGTTGCACTCCAACCATCACCCTCCATTTTTTCTTATTATTTTGTAAATTATATGAAAACTCATTAATAGATATTATTATTGTTGATTCATTTATATAAAAATTATACCATTGAAAAGATATCATTAAGATCTTTAAAATGAGTCTAATATTAAATGATTTTGGAGTTATTTTTTAATTAAATAAATAAAATAATTCTTAAATAATCAAATGTAGGAGGATTTATTTAAAATCAATTCTAAAATAATTTAATATTAGTCTCATTTTGAAGGTCTCGATGAGATCTTTACAACTATAGTACTTTTATTAAAAATGAATTAGCGTATCTAAATATACATTATGTTGAATTAATTAGTGTATAAAGTAAAAAGTGAAAAATGTGATTTAGAGGTGGCTTCCATATTTGGAGGGTCAAATCCAAATCTCTAAATTTGGAGGTGGATATAGAGTGTGGTTGGAGCACACCACCCTCCAAATTTGGAGATAAGGAGTATGGTTGGAGATGCGCTTATGTATCCCCAACTAGTTATTCATCATTGCTCAATGGTTGATTATAAATTTTACAACTATAAGATCATGGGTTCTAGTCCCAGGCTCCCAGCGCATAGGAAAATAGTTATTCAAATCAGCTATAGTTTATGTAGAAGGTCTGTAACACTATGGATGGAATCAAACTTCACTATTTCAACTCTTAAAAAATATGACTTATGCTATTTCTAAACAATGGCAGGGTGAAACTCTGATACCTTACTAGCCTTTTTATGATCAAGTTTTATTGAACCTTTTGGTCATTGTATGATTGTATCATTTTAAATAGTTACTAGAGAATCGAAAGCCCTACCTGGGACATGAAGATATGAATTAGGTACCCTTTTTTGAGAAATCGGTTGTAAATCTTTCATAAATATTAATAAAAATGTTTGGGGTGCATTTCCAGAAAAAGAAAAAAAAGAAAAAAGGTTTAAAACTAATAAGACCACAGAAGAGGTAGATATTCATAAATCGGTTGTAAATCTTTCATAAACATGTTTTAGTTTTATTGGGAATATTTTGTAAAAGAATTGATTGTCAAAAATTGCAAAAACAAGTAATTATGATTCTATTCGAAATAGATGAATGTGAAGCTTATGAAAGTTCATTCATGTCAGCTGCAGTTACAATCCACTGGAAAGGAGAGGTACTTGTAAAGGAGGGAAGGAAGTTAGTAAGAGAGCTGCAGCAACACAAGGTGTTGCCAAAACTTCTACTTCCTCAAAAACCCACTCTTCCACACACACCCGAAAAAATGAGCAACTTGCAAATGCACCATCGAAACCTGCAAAACCTGATTCTAGCAAAGATGCAGTTTATGATGAGCAGGTACAAATATATTAAAATGTCATGAATTTGAGAGAATAGAGAGACTTATTGTGAAACCAATGCAGATCACAGAGCTGAAGCTTTTTGTGGACAGTCTGGAAAAGGAGAGGGACTTCTACTTTGCTAAATTAAGAGATATAGAAATTTTGTGTCAGTCCCCCCAGATGGAGCACTTGCCTGTAAGGATATTCTGTGGGTGTCTTAATATCACTTGTGAAAAACAACTAATACTGAATTGCATGTTTGTGACATATCGCTCTTTGCAGATTGTTGCCGCCATTCAGAGGATACTGTATGCTGCAAATGACAATCCATCGGTGATGGCAGAAGCTCAGGCTATTATATCCCAGCAACCCGATCAACAAGCCATCGGCCTGAGCCCTATTTTGGAGTCACTGGAGGAGGAAAGACCAAAGGTGGAATCACAAAAGAGAAAGAACATTTCAACACTCGAGGTTGACATGGCTGCCAATTCTACATTGTCTCCAAGGCAGAGGCTCTCTGACATCTCAGATGTCCATCACAGTGATTCCCCACTCGTGAGTTATTGCACTACTCTCGTTGGAAACAGTGATGCATAGTTCTCCGAGGTCTGTGAATCCACAATTTCCTTCATCTTCCATTGGATGCACCTTACTTACCCAATGTTTTGCCTGGTACTCCTAGGTGGTGAATTGTGAAATGAGCCTTACAAGTTACAAGACCCTTGAGAGTGTTTGATTGCGTTAGTGGCATTTTAAACTGACTGTTTTGAATGCCTCTCTTCCCACCAGGATTCTTTAGGTTTAATTACAGATTTGCAGAATGTAGATAGTTTGAACATCAGAGAGGTGGACTTTTCCTATTCAGTCTACCTCCTTGTTTTCTGTATGTGTACAACTGATATGAGATAAGCCTACAAAATGGTATACATAAAGACTGTAAGAATGGTTTTATCAGTCCATCCAATTTTTTCATGGTTATTGATTGGGTCTCTTTATTCCATAGAGACAAGGTCAGACCATTTAGTGTGTTGAATCTGCAGGTTAGATTGTAAGAATGGTTATGATCCCACAATATTTTTTGGTGGTGGTGGTTGATAATGCCTACTTTCTCAAAAAAAAAAAAGTTTTGGTGATGAGGAACCCTAAAATTGGAACTGGGAAACCCTGAATGCTGACATTCACCAGTCCATGGGGAAAACTCACTTTCCCACATATTTTTGTTGCAGAGATTGTTGATTGCTTTAGTATATCAGCATTGCTATAATTAATTATTGATGCCACTATCACTACTCTTAAGTCTCAGGATTACTGAAAAATGTCCTAGGATTTATTGTCGTGGAGGTTTAATCATGGTTTCCTGCTCAGTTATGTAGCGAGCAATACTGCAAACACTGTTGAATCGTATATTCCTGCAGTCTTATACATACCTTTAATTCATTAGTGTATATTTTTATTTTGTCAAATTATGTATTTTATTAGATAAGTATATGCTTTCAAACAAACAAAATTCAAAACATGTTGAGATCACAGAAGTGATCATAATATTTTCCAGACACAAATTTCACTTTGCAAAAAAAATCCCAAAATCCTTGATTTCTCCCATCTGCCAACAAAACTCAGCAAAAAAAATCCTGTCAAACTTACCCAAAATTTCATCTCCCCAAAAAATTGCACGCAGTCAGTCACCTACACAAATAAACATGTATGGGGAATATAAAATTAATTAGTGAAATGCATTACAGCCATCGTGTGAGGATCAAATAATCTTAAACATTGAACTACACATACTCTTGGTGACAGTTATAGAAAACAAAACAAAAAAAGGTTAACTAAACGACTCGAACCCATGTTCCCCACACATCGGGCAGCCATAAGCCCACCTGCTGATCCACCATGCCTGGCGATCAATGACAGCATTAGTACTTGGAGCACCGGGAGATGAGAATGCAGATGTCTGTCTCATGCACCTCACACACTGCATATGAAAAAACAGAAAAAATAAATTTCATAACAAAATTTAGAGCAGCCATAGAATCAAACATCAAATTCCATGAACACACTAGTTCAGTACAAGTCCTAGAGGTGCAACTTTTGTCGGTTAGAACCAAACCGATTTTTTTCCAATAATTTTTTTGGATTGGCTTAGGTTTGGTTTCACTTGAACTGAACCAAAATTAAATTTAAACTTGTGATTATTTAATCAATATTCATTTAGATCATTCTTTTTTATATTAAAATTTTCACTATATAAAAAAGAACACTCTAATCTACACCATCAATCATGTTTTGTTCGGTTTGGTTCGGTTTGGTTTGGTCCAAGGTTGATCAAACAATTTCGGTTCGGTTTTTATGGTTTAGCAATTCAGTTCGGTTTTCATGTGAGATACGATTATAAGTTGGTTCAATTTGAGTTTGCAACAAACTGAAGCAAACCAACCAAATTGCACCCCAAAGTACAAACATCCATTGGAGAACTACAGGACCAATACAATGGTCAACTGGATATGGTGTCAGTCAGTGAACCCATGGTGCACTGACTGTTGGCAAGATTTTGATTTTATGCATTTTTAGAAAATTGAACTATGAACCATGAAATGATATTGAATGAACCTTACCTTGTACCATACGCCATCTAAACCCGTCTTCCAGAGAGCTGTAACCACATCCCTTCGAGATCCCATAATACCCAGAAAAGATCCCAGCCCCACCGAAGTCTTCAAGCCAAAAGCAGCATCTCTCTCTGACAGCCTCCGCTTTTTGGGCCACAGACCCTGGGGTCCATAATAATTGTCATACCCTTCTGGTACATCGAATTCAAAGAGATCGGAAGAACTGGCGAGCTTTGTGTTTGTCGTGTCATCCAGAGGACCCAAATCTTCTGGATCAGACCAGGGTCCACCGAACATGTTTCGCCTGTGCCACTCCTCGGCTGGAGGGTGGAGTTCCAGTTCACGCAATAGCAAACCAGCAGCATCGGCACCTCTTGGTCGGGGCATGTTCTGCATTTTGAGTGCCTCTTAGAATGATTTGAGGGAGGAATTTAACAGGCAGACTGCAACAAAACATCAGTGAATTAATAGAAGAGCAAGGACAAACCTGCATATGTGGGCCAAGTGAGGCCTCAACTACTTCGGGTAAGACTGTGTAGTTTCCATCAATATAGTGCAGACGGATGTTGACGATGTTTGCACCTACTTGAGAGGCAGGCAGTGGATGTGCTAAAGTTGATGTCCTTTTGCAGAGATCTACAAGTATTAGGAAAAGGACTTTTACCTGCATGGTGGAACTGGCTTGATTAGACATAACCGGCAAAGTTTTTTTTTTACTATTATGTTTTATTTTTTTCCATGAACACACACTGAACAAATGTACGAATTGCAGCTTATATTAAAAAAATATCCCTTACAACCAGCAAAAATAATAATAATCCATGACAGCAAATGTAAGATCACCAGATAAGAAAACATCAAGAAAAGACTGGCCATGTTGATAGGAAGCATGCCCAAAATGATAATGTACTAATGCAATAAATTTCCAAACTCTGAAATTTGCATTCTCCATTACAATGGACAAATGCATAAACTACAAAAGCAAGTTAATAGTGTATTTCACAGAGACAAATAACTCAACATGAAAAATCTTATAAGCTCCAAATAGATAAAAATAACTTGTACCACCCCTGATAACACACAGACCAATAATGATAAAAAAATTTTCCATCCAAACGGGAGGAGAGTTTGAAGAATTAAACTAAATAAGTAGCTCTCACCTCATCTGATGTGTAACCCTGTCCAGCATTGCCATGTCCAAATCTTAAAGGCCGTCCTGCAGCACCTTCTTCAATTCCTTTTGCTCCAAGAACAAACTGCCCAGCACGGCCTGACTGGCCTTCTTCTAATTTGGTCATTGCAGGTGTGGATCGTGCTAAGTTGCTACTCTCTTCCACCTTTGCACCAGTTATGAGATGAGATTTTGCTAAATTGGATTCAAGATTTTTTTGAGGACCTCCATTATGGCGAAGCAATTGCCTTTTCCTAAAAATTAAACAAAAGAGCAACAGCTGGCATAGTCTGTGAAGAAAATGGCAGTCTCCAATTAGCCTAACTGCAGGTGTCCCAGGAAAGGTCCCTGTATTAATACTTATTGGCATAAAAGGTGCTGGTCCACCTATAGGATTTGGGGTAGACGATGAAACACCATCAGCAGTGCTACTGATCTTGGCAACAGCACCTTGTACCCATGCCTGCATCTGAGAGCTGCCAGTGGAACTTGTCACTCCACTCTGGCCACCAACTGAAAGATAAAGAACCACAACATTAGAATTAGTATTATCATATTCAACTGTTTTGAAGTCATCAGTCTTTAGATTTGTATGAAAATCAATTGTATAGCCTCCATGATAATTTGTTTAATCGCTTTTGCAGTGGCTGTATTTCATGATGACTGGACAGTAGAGCAAGCAAAATAGTAGGCCTTTGAACAAATTGTAGTCAGATAACTCAAAGAAATCTAAGAAGAAATCGGGTCACTTTTCATATGATTATACTAATGCTAAGCAATATGAAATTACTCAATATGAAATTCTTTACTCACCCTGATTGGTTGAAGCAGTTGTTGAACTACTAGATGGAGCCACCACATTGCGAGTGCTGCCAGCACCAGCAGATACTCCAACAGCGTGAGTTGCCAAAGTACGACAAAAGCTTGCATAACGCCGCAAGCGTGTAATGAAATGTGAAGACAAATCAAGGACAGCATCAACATATGCCTGCAACAGATTCCGCCACCAAAAGCACTTCTCAATTGTACATAATGTCATTTTGAAGAAGCAAATTTACACCAATAGACATAAAGCAGATCCAGGATGAAATCTAATAATTTCTTTAATTTGCTTCCACATCTTCCATACTACATAAGACTTGAGCATTGGCGGCCTGCTATACTTCACAACATTTCAGTTTTATTGATTGTCTAATTTCATTGGACTCCAGACTTACTAATAGATCCAAGTTTGAAGAATGACCAATTGAAGATCTGAATAACAGATTCTCAAAATAATATATTACTAGACAATAAGCTTATCACCGTTGTTAAGAACACAATGTTCAGATGATGTATAATGAGCTGCGGTCCATGATGTTTAAATTTATCTAGTTATTAACTTTTGCTGGTTCAAAAAGATGACGAATAGAGAGAAAATATGAAGGTTGTGAATAAGTTTATGAAGAACCAAGCGCTTTACAACTGAAAAAATATCAAACTGAAAAATATGAACAAGTTGAGGAAGATCCATAAAAATCATGTTGTGACCATCAGGACACCTTTCCAAAAGGCGCATAAGAAAATGCCATAGTTATATAAATTTAAGAGTCAAGAGAAAAGGGTAAAATGCAGCACAAAATTCACAGAAAAACGCCAGTTAAAAATTCGTCTAAATATGCGAAACATACCAGAATGCATGGGACCAAAGCAGGTTCAACTGCCATTTTCTCACCATCAATGCCCGATAACATCTCACCAGAAGCCTGCCAAGGCTCAGGCACGAGAGATGAAGGATTAATGAGGGCTGACTCAATTCCTTTTCCTAGCATATCAAGCAGTAGCCTCGCTTGCATATCCAGAACAAGTGCCCTGACATCTTGAGCATTAGTACCTTCCAACAGCCTGCACTTTATCCTATCCAGACTCTGTGAGAAACTTCAAAATTAGAGTTCAGAAAATCCCATTCATATTTCATCGTAATCGTAAAAAACACATCCACATATCAAACAGATAGGTGACGGATTAAGGAGCAACATATAAAAAACAATAAATACAGAATTTGCATAGATAATTCAAATTGATTAGCTCCAAATAAAACTAAACACGTAGTAAAAATACCACACATTGGATTAGATCCATGACAATGGAATTGGACGCTAATGTCAACATTGGATATGCAAATTGCATATATCACACACAGAAACATGCAATTAACAAACTTCTGAAGAAAAATTATACACAAGCATCTGGATATAAGCCTCACTTTTTTTTTGGTTATTAGTCTTACTATTCAACAATGATATAGAATGAAACAGTTCAAAACCTGGACATGCAGAGCTCTTATATAAATATGTGCAAGTCTGTATTCATTTTCCCTAATGAAAGTGATTGAAGGGAGAGTAATTTCCTCGTTGACTAAAAAAATGGTTGTTTAAGAAGGGAAACCAAAGGGGCATCCCCTTCTCAGTGTTAATGTGAAAGATGTGTCTTAGCAAATAGCATCCCTTCATATTCTCAAATGCAACAAAATCCATTTTTTGCAAAAACTTCATTCCCCCACTCTCCTGGTTGCAGCGTTTATTTCCATAAATATTATTTCAAACCTGTGTTTCAGTATCAACGTGTACCAGCAGCTAATTTTAGTGTGTTTTGGACAACAGGACAAGAACATAGCAATAATATGCAGATCCAACCTCAATTACTATCAAACAATGGATTTATATCCTTCAAAATAAGCCATAATTTTTTCTAGTAACTGTGCGAGCAGATGGGTATATCTAACAAATGCATTGGAATCATACCGGGCCATGTTGTTGCCTATGATGGATAGATGGAAGAGAATGAAAGTCCGCATCCAAGACAGCGATCACATTGTGCAGGGAAACTGAAACAATAATATGATCAAACATAATTGCAGATTATCAGTTTTAGAGGTGAATGCATTGGAAAGAATCACACCCACATTAAATGCCAAAGACTAAAGTAGTATTTCTTCAGCACGGCAGAAAACATATCAGTGCCCATAGGAAGTGAGATGGGTCTAAAATTTATACATCTCCAAAGAATTGTGAAGCTCGTTAATTTGGGGGGGGGAGGAGCGGAGGATTGAAGAAGCGTTGGTAGAGCATTTTAAACAGGTTTTTTCAGAAAGTCACCAGATGGAAACCTATGTGGCTCGATGAAGATTTGAAGCGCCTTCCTGATCATTGCCTTCAGTGTTTGGAGGCCCCTTTCTCAGAGGAGGTCAAGGAGGCAATCTTCGGGGCGGATGGTGAGTCTTTTTTTCACATTTTTTTTATTGAGATTATCTTCAGGGGAGTTGTGCCCTATGTGGAGAACATTTGAGAATCAGTCATTTGATTCATCAAAAACAGGTAGATTTTGTGCAGAGGGATGGATTGAAGTCAAGGAGTAGAGGATCTATTGATGGGGGGGGGGGGGGGGGGGGGGGGGGGGGGGGGCTCGGTATTGGGTGTCGGTAGATATCTCATCTACTACGCGCCAGAGAGAAGTGGTTGTTTTTGGGGTGTTGCACTTTGCATTTGGGCATTCTCTTCTCTTTAATAAAATTGGGGTAGGATGCCTAACATGATTTGGCCGGAATTGTGATGGCATTAATTAGATTTCTGTCAATAAAATAAAAACATCGCACATTGCAACAGATGTTATATATAAGCTATTCTTACTGCAAAAAACTCAACCATGCCTCACAACTGAAGAAATAACATTCGCACAAACTAGTCATAATAATCATACAATAGAAATAAACTGAATATATGTCGTAGTGCGCTGTAAAGCAGTAGAAATATCATTGGAAAGAATTAACACATCCCCTTCATAATAACTACACAATAGCAATGGAACAAACATGATTTAATTGAACTTCCTGACTCACTTAATCATTATAGATCAATATGAATCACCAGATTCAAGGTAAAAAGGCAGCATATCACCAGAAGACATGATAAATAATTTCAAGCATATGTATGCACAGGGAAACTTGCAAGAACATGTAAAACAAACTCTTCAACGTTACCAAGATGAAACCTATAAACCATAATTATTGCAGACAAGTTCACACCAACTTATGCATAATCTAACTGACTTGCAAAAAATTAAATTCCGACAATGAAAGAGCCATGACAAGATGCACATTAATTCAGTGGTTAAATTTGTGTCAATGAACAATTTTATCCTTTTCTCTTACATGAAAAATTATCTCAGAATTGTTCCCATTTGGCAAATAATATATGCCGGGTGATAGGATATGCAGCCCTCAAGTTACACACATAATCTAGAACATATCTTAAACTTTAACATCCATGAAATCATAATATGGGAATTCATCTGCTGGCCTGCCCATAAAAAACTAGAATAAAGTATAATTTTGAAAAACAAAATTATAATTGCCGTGTCCCCATAGAATTGGCATGGTTGAGACAATTAGGTCATAAAATATAAAGTAACAGCATCATTGCCATATCATCCTCACCTATGCCATCCTCAGCTGCACTCTGCGTACAACCCATCGCATCCCACCAATCAACTCCAACCAACAGACTCCACCAGAACCTTTGTAATCAAACCCACATCACTTAGTGACTTGATTGCCACAAGACAACACTTTAATAAATTAATTTGTTGTATACCTATCGGCTATAGATCTTTCCCATGTTGCAGAGTTTAGCTTTGTTTGGGAGCTAGGAACAGCAGGAGGAAGAACGCGAATTATTTTCAGTGTAGTTTGGTCTTTGCCGGTGTCATGCCAAACAGATGCCAGGCAGCAGCCAGTAGATGAGAAGGCAGGGGCAGCAATTGACGAACCAATATTAATATGATAGCTATCCACCGGGGCAAAGGTTGAACCAGAAAATATGTGAACTCCACCTCGTAGAAAAGCAACGGCAACCTCACCACCATGAGCAGAATAAACAATCTGAGCTAGCATTCTGACATCACTTGGCAAATCATAAAGATCAAAACTGATCTTATTTTCTTTCTCAGCACTAGAATCAGATGGCTTGTGTTCATCAGACATCATTGGAACAGCAGCAGCTGCTTGAGGACATTTCAGATCCCCCATTGGCGGAATGCTTTTATTGACCCTGGTCAACCAAACGGTCTGCATGGGTGGTTGACCTCCAACAGTGGAAGCCGGATTTCCAAAAATAGGATGGAGCACAACAGGTTGAAGTGAAGATTCCCAAAACTGCACTCTCCATCCTGTAATTGATGGCCCCTCATCAGGGTCATATGGAGACATGTACTGTCCTGTAGAGGAGAAACTAAATGAGTATATGGCTAACTCCCATGGAGAAGAGTCTAATAAATGATTAAAATTTTATTACTTCAGTATTGGGTCTCTACAAATCAGAAAAAAAAATGTAATTGTTTTCTTCCAGATAATTGGATTGAAAAATAGAGAATACGGACCTAAAAACTTGAGCTTGACATTTTAAGAGAAAATAGGCAAATAAAAGTGGATGTGTTTTAAAAACTTCAGTGGTAATTTCCAACGTATCTTCAAAATCATAGGATGGGTTTAAACCCCACATTAGATATAATTTAATACCTTCAACTATTACGACAGATATAACTGAGCCTCCACGAGTGGGATCAAAGGCGACTGAGGTCACTCCAGAACCCCAAGTAGTGGTAGCAGCAGATTGATCAGCAACCTCTGGACTCACATATGCAGAAAAGTTTGAGACAGGTGAACAATGAAGTGACACCATCTGCTTGAATTCTTGATCTGTTTGCTTTTTCCCTTGTTTCTCTTCAGACCCTAAGTACTCTTGCCAACTGAACAAATATGCTGCCAATGGAGCAAAACCTGTCCAGCTAGGGGGACTCAGTAATGCTGGAATGCCACTGCTTGTGCTTGTCTTAGCAGTTGCCTGAAATGTATTTCCAGGGCCAGGTGTAACCTCCCAAACAACAATAGTTGATGGGTTAACAAGTGGAACACCTGCAACATGCATGGTGCCAGCCTTGGTAATGATGGCATCAGCAGCCATGATACCGCTTGGGCCAGCTCCCAAGAGCCCTTTGCTTGTTGAAAACCATTTTGGTACATGATCGCTTTGAGTAGGAGGCCACTGCGACCAGTTAAGTTGTACAGAGCCAGATGAGAAAACTGAGCAAACACAGAGAAAATTTGGCCACCTGGCTGAAAAAAAAAATTTCCTTTCAGGTGCGGTGATTTACAATTGAACCATGATCTTATGAGCAACTAATCAAATGAAGATTAAAAAAGACGACCTGAAGTTTGATGCTGTTGTGAGAGAAATTTTTCTTCAAAAGAAGACTTTGAATTCACCAGACTGCTAGAATTTGAAGGAAGCCAATGATACTGGGCTCAAGATCAAACAAATATATCTATAGTACATCGATATGAGCCAACAACAAAAAAAAAGATCTATATGAAACAACAAAAGTAATTATTATATAATTTGTTTAATATGGTTCACATATCCAAGGCTTCCAAGCAAAATAAGTCTACTAGATATTAACAGAATGAAGATATGTATATGAATAGTATTACAAAACCAAATTCTACAGAAGATGGAATCCACATGATGCTCTCATTTAATATGTGAATCCAAGATACAATCAACTTCAACTTGTGGGAGGTGGACATGTACCTAAACAAGGGAAGGACGGAATAGAGAAGGTTGAACATTAAAACACAGAACAGTCTCATGACTGGGACTTGACATAGAGAAGCAAAGAGTACCTCATTCTCCAAATGAAAAGACATGTATAACACTTTGATGATGACATCAACCATCGGATAAACCTTGCCTCTCTTAAACATAGCTGTTAAAGATCTAAGATCTAGGAAGAATTACATAGCAGCACAAGTTGTATATGGTATCTGCCAAAAGAAGAGGAGGCAGGAGAAGAAATGGTGTGATCACCTAAATGACATTAGTGCATTGGATACCATAAATCTTTGGGATATAGAAGGGGAAAACTGAAATTCTAGTATATACAAGCACACAACTTATGTGTTTAAAATTCAGGATATGACGGTCTTGTGGAGTATGTGAACGATTCTTTAGCACAGAAGAAAACAGTGATGCCCTCATAAACCCAAATGATAACACATAAATAACGCTTTGATGTGACATCAATCTATAGGATCCCACCTTGCATCTCTTAAACAAGGCTTTTAAACATGTAGGCAGAATTGCATAGCGGCACAACAAAAGAAGTATGGCATCCGCCGTCCGCTAAATGAAGGGAGGGAGGGGGGAAGAAGTGGTGTGATCACCTAAATGACATTAGTGCATTATTGGATACCATAGACCTTTGGGATATGGAAAAGGAAAAGCTGAAATTCTAGCATATATTAGCATAAAACATAAATTTAAAATTTTAAGATATGACTATCTTTCATATAATGTAAACGATTCCTTGATATAGAAGAAGAAAAAGCTCAAAGCCTCCCATACCGGAGTCATCCCTGACATCCATTTGGTAACAACTGCAAGATCCTGTCGCCACTCATGTTCACACTTCCAGCTGCTGGCATCTCGTACCATATTAACAGGACCCTGAATTAGGCATAAAAGATAAAATCTGTAAACAATTAAACATGTGATGGGGAATGCACTGGAATTTTTTAATATAATATGCACAAAAAATGGTATGCAAGGAACAAAGTGTTTTACTTGAGAAGTAGAAAAGGAAGATAAATTGATCGAATTTTAAGGTAGAACACAGCTTTTATTGAATGCATTGTGTTCCAATTTGACAAACACTGACAAATAAGTACCACAGCATCACAATCATACAAAAAGGAAAGGAAAAACATGCAAAGATGTCTAGTAGTTTCCAACTTACATGAGAAGGCTGAGTCCATATAGTTACTCTCCCATGGTAATTAGCAATTAGTAGAGCACGAGGACAAGATGTAGGAGACCATTCAATGTACTGTACTGAATCGCGTGGAGAATCTGCCATAAAATGGCTTGTGTGATCAGCATGATTCTGATAGTAGGATGAATAACAAAAGGTTGAAATACTAGTTCCGGTATAAAGTAATAACATCCAAGTTGATTAACAGATTTTGGTGCTTCCTTTTTTTCCTTGGAAATTTGACTACTAAAACCAAACAATTTATATTGCAACCAGAAAAACACAGCCAGGAAAAGTATTCCCTCTTTCCTAGATCCAAAAGCTCTAGCAATGGCTCATGAAGAGAGTTGGACCAATAAAAGCAAATGCATTGACACCTTAACATCCACTTCTACACCCCCCCCCCCCCCAAAGGTGGCTGAAGGAGATCACCCACTCATGGTAATTGAACCCTTCTTAAGTGAATCGGCTGTGGCGTATCCATGGCCTAACTCAAAAAGATTCTACTGTGGTGTTCCATCCCCCAAAAAAAAGCCCAATAGAAGCTGGGTCAGAACCACAAATCTGCCTTTAATGTTCAACCAATCCCTATCTCGCCCCAATTCTAAAACAAACATCGGGCAAGTTTGTAGCAGTATTTCCTAAAATTAAGAAACATTTGGAACAATTGAAAAGACTCCAGAATTTTCTTACAAATCATATAAACTGTAACTATTGCTAGTAAAAAAGATATCAAACCTACAGAAAATGAAATGTCAACTTAATACACTGGAAACCAATTTAATCTAAGCCAATATCATGTGAGGGTCATTTGCTTTGAATATTTGTCACATGATCATAAACGGGTGTTTAGGATATGATCAACTATAACATCATTAGGTAATTATGGATGAACAAAAAAATCCCTTTCTTTGTAGCAGAGCAAACTGGATGCCATAGGGTGAACATTTGATGTAAAGTTCATGCAGCACAATGCTATCTGTAAACCTTTTCAGAAAAAAGAGAAGTTTCTTTTATTAATCTTCAGAACACCTTGAATGTTTTTTTTTTTGAAGTAAGGTAGACATTTGCTACCCGATTTTCATTAGATGAATATCAAATTACAAACTCCGAACGGATGGGGGGGGGGGGGGTGAACACCTTGAATGTTGGCATTGGCATTGTTAAAAAAAATCATTTCAAGGAGTATGTTCAACTTTTTCACTTGAGGCAGAGCATAGAAGAGATTAGCAGGTGAGTATGTTCCCAAATGCACTCACGGAGCTTCAATGAAAGAAGCAACCAATATTGTCGTTGAGTATCACTACGATGACTGTTCCACAAAGGAGACACCAATCTTGGAAATCAAATGGATATTGTCGTTGAGTTTCACTGTAATGACTGTTCCACGATGACCATGAGGATGGGAAATTTGGGAATGGGAAATCTGGTGATATTTAATGATTGTTCCACGAGGACCATGAGGATGGGAAATTTGGTAATGGGAAATTTGGTGATATTTAACCACAGGAAATCCTCTTTAATTAGACGGTATTGAATGAATTGGCCCTTAGAGCTAATAAGAAGTTGATCTACATGTTTACAAATTTTCTGAGTAATAGAAATATATCAACTAAAAATTTAGTTGCAAGTTTCTAAAAAACTAGTTCACCTGCAATCACTTTAAAAACATGATTTACCGTTAAAGCGAATCACAAACTTAATCATTCTTGCAAGAAATAACACGGTTTCATAAAATCTATGGATTTGTATTAGCTACCTGCTATTACATTGAATACTGCACATTCAGTTGGCCGTTCAGGGTTGACAATGTGTATTGGGATCCAGAATGGAGGATTTGCATTGGAACTGAAAACACATTGAAGTAACATTCAGACATAAGGGACTAATGATAAATGATAAGCATGTAATTTCATCAATCTCAGAGGAGTTCTAACAGATAATTTTACCCATCCTGAGAAACCAATTCAAGTGATCATTAAAAAATCAACCATCCATCAGAACCAACATAACGACTGAATATTAAAGATGAGCATCTCGATTTTCACACCATATCTAAAAAGTGCAATTTTTCATAATTTCATTGACATTTCAGATCATACTAACAATTGACTTCCAGATAAACCAGAAAATATGAAAATCATGTTTTCCCCTCAAAGGTGTTTGCAAATTATATCCACCTCTTTCACTCGAGAACTCCACATATAAATTTTGCACTACATGACAAAAAGCCCATAACCTACAAAATATACTCATACGAGTGATGAAGATCAAACCTTGGTATCCTCGCACACGTCTCAGAAGCACAAGCGATGGTGTTCAGCCTCCCACACCAAGCCACAGCACTGCCCAACCACCCAAAGGAAAAAAAAAACACAGAAAGTCACTTCACAAACTCAGTCCAGCTCAAACACATCATCCGAAGAGCTACAACTTCCAAAGACACGATTTTTACAAAGCTCAACAACAGTGAGCCCTTCAAAAACCCCTAATTCGAATAACCCACAAAAAAAAAACCTGAAATTGCGGCAAAGCTCGGGGACGCTCATTTTATGCCGCAGGTTCGACGGGGGCTGCTTCAGTAGTATCTCAAACACCGTCGCAGGTGACACCGCCGGATCCGGCGCCTCCGCCGGATCCTCCTCCATCTTCATCGTCGTCGCCGCCTCCGCCGCAGCCATCACCCCATCCTCCCCCTCAACTCCACCTCCAGCGGAGTCGTCACCCGCGGAGGGCCTCTCTCCGCCATCCGCCGCCGCCGCCCCCTTATCGTCAGCCGCCTCCGAAGAAACACTGCTTTTGACGGTGGGGGGAGGGGGAGTGATTGAGGAAGTGGTGGGAGTGAAAGAAGAGGACGTCATTGGTGGTGGGGTTAGGTCATATATAGTGGGGGATTGGTGGGAAAAAGTCGCGATCGCGAGAGACAGAGACAGAGGAAACAGTGTTGAAGGTGGTGGGGCTTGAATTGGTTGGTTGGTCGGCTGGGATTGGTGGAGAATATGAGATCTTTATTCTTCTTTTGATTTGATTTTTGAATGAATGGTTCGATTTGGGGTTCGTTTTGGAGGAACAAAAAAAAAAATTGGATTTTTTTTTTGGGGAGGGTGAGTGGGGGGTGACTGTGTCCGCGCTTGAAGACAAAAGACACAAAAGTACGCAACCGGAGGATCTTCTTTTGATTTGATTTTTGAATGAATGGTTCGATTTGGGGTTCGTTTTGGAGGAACAAAAAAAAAATTGGATTTTTTTTTTGGGGAGGGTGAGTGGGGGGTGACTGTGTCCGCGCTTGAAGACAAAAGACACAAAAGTACGCAACCGGAGGATCTCCGAAGTCGATCGTTTTAGAAATCGATCGATGTCGATCGTGAACATTGATTTTTACGAGGAAAAACAAAACAGCCAAGCTATTTTAATGCGCTCTCATTTGACCCGTTTGGATTCTTCTAAAAGAAACATTTTGGAAAAATGTATGTTTTTTTTAGTTTGGATGGAGTTGAGTTTTTTTAAAGGGCAATTGATAAAAATAATATTATTTAAATGAATATTCGTAAAAAATCAATACTTCTTCTCATTTAATTAAAGGACTGTGATTTCTATTTAATTAAATTTTAATGGGTTAGATTTTTTTAAGATATATTCATTGAGAAGAGAGAAAATCATGGAAGATAATGGATTGAATTATTTATTTGATAAGATAATCATGAAAGATTTGATTATTTGATTAAATTTAATGGCTTAAAGAAAATCATTGAAGATAAGAATAAGACTTTTGATTTGGTGGAGAAATATAGAAAAGTGGTGGTTATTTTTCTAGCCACTCAAATTTAATTTAAAAATTTAATTGATTAATATAAACAATTTTTTAATATTTAATCATATGAGAAGAAATAGTGATCTTAACAATAAACAAAGAAGGCGCGCCTCAAAATCACTGTATGCGCCATATATATATGGCGCCTTCAGTGTAAAAAAAAAAAGTTAGCGGTGACCAGTGCTAATTTTTACAAATATTCACAAATCCGATGCTATTTTTGCTAATATTAGTTTAAACGATACTATTTTTTGCTAATTGTCCTTTTTTAAATTTATAAAGTTACACCTTTTAGTTTAAATTAAATTATAATTTAATTAAAAGTTGCATACAATGTTTTATATAAAAAAATTAACAAAATTAATCTTTTTTTTCAAACACAATTTTTTAAAAAAATGTAGTGTCCAAATCTGTCTCTAAACGATGCCTAAGTTCTATTTGGTTGTGCGGATGGGGAAATGATAAACGTCGTTTCAGGTCCAAATAGTCCTTGACTTTTACTTTCACACTGATCTACACCGTTAAATTCCACGGAACCATGTCAATATACACGTGTTTTCAATTTTTAAATGTGACCATAACATAGTTTCACGCCAGAGTTTGAACCTCTTGATTTTTCGAAAAGTGTGATATGTATCGCCATTGCGGATCCAAACATGCCTTGAACAATATTTGAAAACAAGTATGAGCAATTTTTTGAAATTATAATTCTATAAGAATTATTCTTAATCGAAATATATTTCCAAACATTAGCTCTTAACAAAAGCCAAAAACAACTTTTAGTTATAAAAAAATTTCATGGATCCAACGAAAAAAAGCTTTGTTTTCAAAAGTTATTTTACCTCTTCTTTTGGTTAACATAGCAACATGGCTTGTACTTGCTTCAATGCCTTTGGAGTTATGAATTTATCATAGTGATACTTGTTTAATTGTGGAATATTATCTCTTTTTTTTTGTTGAAAAGGGATCAATAGAAATACAACCTTTTTCCCCTACATAAACCTAAATTTGGCAACAAATAAAAAGAATTTCTTTCGATTTCTTGGTAGATTGAGTCTACATGCTTGGTAGATTGAGTCTGTACAGGATCAATGAAATGTAATAAAGAGTGCACGTGTTGTGAAGCTGTCATGATTTAGGGGAAACAATGGATCAATATGCATCATCTGTTAAACCACAAATTCCCAAGCTTCTGCAGATTCAATAACAAAAATAGGTCTGTGAAATTACAATATAACATCTTACCATACACAAAAAACATCATCACCATGAAAAACAATCATCATCAAAAGAAGAAACACCACTTCCAAAAGAATATATCAGATGACAAGATCAGCTCCAAATCCCAAAAGGGGAAAAAACAACAGAGCTAACTTCGGTCCTTATTCATCAAAAGGTATACTGTGGTGACTGATGAATGACATCCAATCAACAAGGATTCAGTTTGTAGCAGCCGGAGGCTCACCATCGGCCACCTGTGTAGCAGGAGCCTCTTTCTTGGAAGGTGTGGCAGGGCCATTGGCGACTTCTTTGGTTGGCGTAACATCTTTCGCACTGTCCTTAGCAGCGGATGCACCATCTTTAGTACCCTGTTTTGTGCCATCTTTGGCAGCGGGAGGAGGTGGGGGAGGTGGCTGCATGTGAGGAGGAGGGGTGTGCTTCAGTTTCACAAGTATCTGACGCATCCTTGAGAGGTCAGTTGGCTTTCCAGGCTTCGGGCCTTGGATGACAACGATGGAAGGCTTCTTCTCCTGTTCCTTCTTGCCTCTCCTCTTCTCGAAGCTTGGAAGTTCATGTGGGACGAGCTCCGCAATCGCTTTCCAATACTGCTTGTCTGCGTTCTTGTGGAACTTCTCTTGGTTGGCCAAATAGAGCTGGTGTGGACACAGGAAGAGATTAGAAGTTGCAAAACATTTGAATTGCAAAAACTAAAAGAGGCTTACAGTTTGATTATGAGATTATATACCTTCTCTCTTTCTCTATTGTGAACCTTGTTTGTCTCACAGTTGGTTTTCCTCTTCTCATAGAAAGAGCGTTTGTATTCCTCAGCTTCTTCGATGATTTGATTCCTCAGTTCCTTCTCCTTTCTTTCCTTTTCCTCAAGAAGGATAGCATTTTGGCTGCATAAATAGATAACCGGTGTTCCATTTTCCATTTTGTCTAGCGGTAAGGAAGGCAGTAATAAAAATTTAAAGAGAACAAATATAACAATATTTCCACGAAACAAGATTGCAGGCCCCTACATTCTTCAGTGCCATTCCTCTGAAAGTCTGAAACCAAGTATGGAAACATTTTCAAGGCTATGACTGGTAGGTCATATGCAGTACAAAGAATTTTTTAGAACCTGAAATTATGAGCATTAACAAACAGTTGAAGAATGACAACATATTAACCATTTGCACAGGAATCATTGTTTGTTCACCATTTTTTGAGAAGATTGTTAGTTCACCATTAGGACACACGAAGTTTTTTAAAATTATATGAATAAATTCAACAAACACTTGGTCATCTATTTCTTTCTCTATCAAGGATTAGGGGAAGATACTGTTGTGGGGTGAGCCTTTTATTACATGTCCAGAAATTCGACAGATTCAGGATTGGATGGTGACAAAATTCCCACCACCCTGTAGGAGTTTTGGTTGGTGGGTGAGAGGATGAGAGCAAGGGGAGATAGAAGCACAAAAGAGAAAATATCCCAGTCTTCCTTGCCGGCTGTGTTGTGGGCCATTTGGTTATACGCAATGAAGTCATCTTCAATGGCTGGTGTGTAATGAGGAAATATTTGGGAGCCTGTGATTAGATTAATCAAGAATGGGGGAGGTTTTGCGTGGGGGGCAATTCGCGCGCGCGCGTGTGTGTTTTTTTTTTTTTTTGGGGGGGGGGGGGGGGGGGGGGGGGGGGGGGAGGGTGTGATCGAGGAGTAGAGTGGTGGTTATGTATTCAGTTGGGGGTGGGGTGCCATAGATATCTCTTCTACCATGTCCTAAGTCCTAACCCTCGATAGTCCTTATGGCTAGGGAGACCTAGGGTTCTTCCAGTCTTGTTTTTATTATTTGGGCATTCTCTTCATTTTGATGAAATTGAGTTAGGATGCCTATCGTTTCTTGAAAAAAAGATACAAACAGACCAAAATCAGAAGTACATTATGCTAAATATCAAATGAGCTTCTCAGAAATAATATTATCCTTGAATCAAGAAACTACTGAATACAAAAACAACTACCCATAATGAATAATCAGAGGACATTTTTGTGAGGTGTGAAAACAAAAAGAATATACTAAAAATGAACTGCAGCCAACAGGTATAGTAAAACGTAAGCTAGTTTATGTGTCATTATGAGAAGTTGAGAACACGCGGAACTCAGAGTCTGCCAACATAATGAAACCCTAGCCAAAATGTCAACGTTAATCCTCTTGTATGTGGAGGCTCATGTGTATCAGCAAACCTAGTGCCCACATTAATTATCATCATGCAAGCATCTTCCAAGCAGGGAAAGTTGTTTGTACACCAATAATTGATACTCACATGAAGCAACTAATCATCCACACATCTGAAAAATGCAATCATTTATCTAGTAAACGATTGCTTATAAATCCCTAAACTTACATGAAAAATAAAGTCATGGAAAGGGACCATGGAGCTTTTCAATGCTTCTTGTCAATAGAATCCCATATCCTCTAGAATCAGGCACTAAGGGGGTGTTTGGCAGCTCCGATTTTAAGTACTTATTCAGCTGAAAGCTGAAATTCAGTAGTTTTTTATATTAAAGTGTGTTTGGTTGACAGCTGAATAAGTCTGAAATCTTTCCTCGTTCAGATAAAAAAACCCCAAAAATTTTCAGCTAACTCGTGGCCCTTATTTTTCCGCACTCGCCTATCGCATTTTGGTACCCGATGTGAAATGACTCGAATACCCCGGCTACTAACGTTTAATTACAGCTGGTATTTAAGGTCAGTTTCGACCTCCTCTCTCTCCTCACCCCTCTCTCTGCTGAAAATGTTGAACAAGCCACACATGAAACCCTAGGTCACCACTGCGTATGGCTCCTCTGCCCTTCGATTGACCTAGTCGGCAGACCAAACTGCGCACGACAAACAGATCCACCTCTCCTCGTGGTAGATCTGAAGCCAGGCTCGACCTCCGCCGCTGTCAACCGCCGAACTGAAGCCACGATCACCTCAAAAACCACCCTTGCTCGTGTTCAAGGCCTCTTTAACCTCTCTCCAATGAGTTATTGTCAACTTTTCCATGGAATACCTAGATTTTCCTTGTGTTCTTTCTCTTTCATGGGGTTTCTTTTTTAATGGATCAATCAATTGATTGGGATATTGGGGAGGTGCAATACAGCGAGATCTGGTATTTCTTTGTATGGATGTGGTTTGCAGATACACCCTTAAAGATTTTATATAGGATTATAAGCCTAACTTGATATTACATTGAAATAAAGAAGTTTATATGTAAGGTACAGAACTAATTAGGGAAGAAATGATCTCAGCCCAATGTGGATTAACACCATGTGGACTCAATGGAATCGTTGGACATAAAGGCATTATGGTTATGAAATTAATTCATACCCAGGTATGAATTGTGTTGACATGCTATTATATCTGACAGAGGATATAATGGTGATGTTTTCTACAATGGCATCCTCGGCATACACCAAAGTTTTTAGGGGAAAAACAGAATACATTCCAGCTATGCAAAATGCCTGAAAAATAATTTGCTTTCTAAAAGAAAAAAATTATATTGTTCCATGAGTAAGAAAATAAAATGTGTCATTTATTGCTTGATACAAGCTTTATAAAAAAAAATTTGGTGATGCATGGACTTGTACTATATCTATGTTTCCAGTATGCGTGTGTATGAATCTGTATGAATCTATTGCTTTTATTGACTCCCAATGGATACATTGAATTGTATATTGTATGCTTTAATAGGATTATTAATAAATGCTTAGATAGCCAAAAAAAATTAGAGGATAGTTGAGTTTAAAGCATTCTTCAATCTGTTGTACCCAATGGAGAGGTTGGGAGAAGTTGGGATAGGGTCTGGAGTAGATTAGGTGCTCCTATTAAATGAAACATAGTCATGGCCAATATGCTAGGTAATGTAAGAGTCTTTTCTTATTATTATTTGGGATAGGGTCTTTTCTCATTATTATTTGAAAGAGGTTATGAATGCTCTTGACTAGGTGGGAATTGTGTTAGCTGGTATTGGCACGATAGGTAATGTAAGTCCATGACAATTTAATGTCATGCATATGTTTTACTTCTTTCCATACATGATGCAGTTGCATGAAAAGCTTACATGGAATAATGTTTCCTTGAGATTAAGTAAATATTGACATTTCCTTGTGTTGTCTCATTTTTTTAATTGAAAGTTAGCATGCTGCACTTTGCATAATTGTGCTCCTTTGTTTCAAGTTAAAGGTTACATGTTAGAGTGGAAAATGCTCATCTCTAACAGCTAACAATTGTTAAACTTTAATTTTAAGAAAAACGCGTTGACATTGAACTGATCAGGCCTACATGATAATATAGTTATATATTTTTTTAAAATTTGTAGGCATGGTATTTGATCCAACAGATGATCAATCATTACAAGATATTTTTTTAATTTGTATTATGACAATAATGACACTTTCTGCTTGGTTCTGTCAAACTTTTCTTCAAGACCATGTCGGATCCCTTGTTCTAAAGTAAATTGGCTATAACGAAAAACTGATGTGTATAAAACTGATCTATACTAATGGTACCAGATTTTATTGTATTGGGCATGCATTGACCATTTGGCAAAACAAAATGCTCCATATTGTCAAGCACAGAGGATATTTTATTTTCGAGGGAAACTTAAGAACTCTATCACCTTCATTAAATGAAACAAACAGGGTATAGTCCCTAGCTTAAGAAATCAAGTTCAGAATTCAGTTAAGCAGATAAATGGAGGAAATAATTACCCTTCCCCAGTTGTATAGCAGGTCCAAATAAGTTATAGTGTAAAGGTGATGTGCTTTGGGCTAGGAAATCAGAAAAGGAGTGCATGCATGTGTTGTTTTGAGGGGGGGGGGGGGGTTATAGATTACAAGTATGCAAGTATGAGATTCAACAGCCCATTAAAGTAAAAAGGTCCATGACTATTGAACATAGAAAGCTTCAAGACTCTTATTTGCTTAGAAAAATCACCCAATGAGGCACAACTGAACATTATTATTTGGTATGTTAAACTTTTAAACTACAGCAGAGCCTTGACTTTTGTATATTTTGTATGAAAAACTTGACTTGGCTTCCATTGGAATCCAATTTTCAAAAACAGTTTCTTCACAAAATATATCCAGGAGTCAACCAGTTTTTATATAATATAGGTTGATTGAAATTTTTCTGTTTCCATATTGATTTGCATATTTGATTGGATGCAGGACCACTGTGCCTCTTTCATGTGGGCAGATACAGTGCCCAGGATGGGAGAATTTCAAGATAACCAACCGCAAATCATCAGGAAGGTGGAGAAGGACAATGGAGGACCATGGCCAATGGGTTTAATGATTTTTGGATGTTGTGCATGTTTTTGTATAATGTTGTTGGGGTTTGTTATTTTTGTTTTGCTTTTGATCCTAGCTATCAAGTAAATGTAGAATGTCTATTAGCCCATGTATATCTGTAACATTATAAATATCTCTATGTAGCAGTCAATTTTGTAATAGGTTTGAGAAAACCTCATATGTGGGAGTGTTGAAATCCGAACAGTACTGCTTATTATGACATATCAATGAAATTAGATTGACTATATGATGTATATGTGGACTTTATATATTAAAATAAAACATTTCTATTCAGGCATTTTGATACAATTTATGTAACTATCAAACTCTTACAAAAGGGGTCCATCACAATTTTTTGTTATTATGTATTTGAATTTTAATTAAGGCATTACGATGTGTTTGCAGTCCAATTGAGGAGTCTTTGCAATTTTATGGAATAGGTGAAAATATGTAAATATCAGAGTTTTCAACGGATTAAACATGTGGGTATCCAGACACTATATTGTTTTGGCTCTTCAAAGGAAATTGTGGGACTGATATTTTTAACATATTAAAAAATAATAATTTTCAATATCTCCAAAAAAACATGTTTTTTCCATTTCAACCAAACATCAAAATAACATTCAGCACTTATAAAATGGACCAAAATACCCTTCCAATAATCATATAAATCAACTGGTTAATCAAACACACTTATTTAAAATACTGCTTAATATTTTTCATTGAACCAAACGCTTTTTTTTCCTAAACTCTTAAAGATTATCATCATTCCTCTTTCTGCACTTAACAATCAGCACTTAAAATCCGCTTTCCGCTGCTGCCAAACACCCCCTAAGTTACTAAGTGACGCAAAAATATGGCACAGACTTGCTATCTAACTGTCCCATTCAAATAAATAGTCTGCACCAAGCAGCAAAGGAAATATTGACTTTAATGGGGGAAGTTCTACAAATTGATATTGTTAAAAAGAATTCTTAAAAGCAAAGTAAAACTGCAATATCTCTACATAAGGAAGATTGGAGATCCATTCAAAGACTTGAAGTGAAAGCAAGAGCCAAGAGTACAACAACATCAGTGGTCTTGTATCCATCCTAAATGAAGAGCCAGATGAAAGCTTAAAGGTCATTATACCAAATTTGGAAGATGAGGCTATTGCTATAACCGGTGCACCACCTCTCATTTCTACATTTGCAATGGATATCTAGGAGAAAAATATCCATCAATTACAAATGTATGACCATTAATGCACTATTCATAAATCAGGCACCTTTAGTTACAGCATAGACTTCCAATCTTTCTTCAGAAGTTATTCACTAAAACCAATAAGCTCATCCATTCCAGAAAAAGGCAAAACAACCAATAAGCCATCTAAAACTCAAGTTCCAAATCTCATACGGAATAATAACAGAAAATGCAGGAACAATTCAGAAACTACCCAAATCTTTTTAAGGTCACTTTGCATGTGAACAATCTTATTTGCGATTCTTTCACTTGTGGAGATAAACTCATCATTTGGTCTCCCTATCTTTATAGGGATCTTTATTTGATGTTGAACTGTTGGAATATCCTCTCTCCCAGCGACGGTTCAAAAGATGGAACTAAACTTGGAATATGAGGACACAATTTGTAGGAAGTTGGTTCCACATTTTGAATTCTCCATTAAGACCTTCTACCAGAAGCTTTCCAACTATTTGGAATAACTGAATAAGTGCCTTATTTGGGAAGCACTTGCACCATTAAAGATCTATTTTTTTATGTGGCTCCTAACCTTGACAAGATCCTCAGTAAAATTAAATTGTTTGAATGGGCACAATACAGAAACAGCACATGCGAGATTTGCGGGAGGGAGGAAGAAACAAAGGATCACCTCTTTTTTGGTGTCCATTTAGTGTTCGGATTTGGGAAGAGGCTGGTGTGGCCTTAGGGTCTAATTGTTCATTCAGAGACATCAAAGGCATGGGGAGATGCTTCCATAAGAGACCATGCAAACAAAGCGATTGTAGCAACCTTCCAAAGTTGCATTAGTTAGTACCTCACGCAGTGGGTTGGAGTATTTGGTAGGTGCGCAACAAATGCATCTTCCAATACAAAAGGATCTACATGGAGAATATTTGAGCGATCATCTCAACAAATAATGCATGGTTCGGATAGATTCGTGTAGGAGTTCATACCAAGTTATGGAGGGGTTTTCCTTATATTCTTTTTCTTTTTTTCTTTTATTTTCTTAAATTATACTTAGAGATCCCTCATCTCCTTCAGTTCAGGGGGCTTAAGTTTGCCCCAATATACTTTCAAAAACAAATTCAGAAACTACCCGTCAATGAATAAATCCAAAACCTCTCAAAATGCAGTAAAAAATCCAACTTCGATCACGATTGACAAAAAAAACCCCAGATCCAACTCCCCCCACAACCCAAACAAAGTTTTAGATAAAAAGAATAACAGGGGGAAGGGGAGATCCTCACCGGCGCCACTCGCGGAGGATGAACCCCTCCTCGGGCTCCATCTCTGCAGGGGGAGGCAAGATCGGCCCGTCCGAGGCGAAATCCACGTCCCCTCCGTACCCCCCATTCCCATTAGACTCCGGCATCAAGAACGGCGGGGGAGACGAGAACACCCCCGCAGCGTGACCGCCTCCGCCGCCACTTCCGAAGATCGCGGGGGAGTCGGGGGCGCTGTCGGAGACTTGGACGGGGACTTCGTGGTGGTCCTCATAGAAAGGAGGCGCGGGGGACCCTCCGACGTCGATCGGACGGTGGTCCTCCTCCTCCTCCTCCCCCTCCTCAAAGGCGATGGCGCCGTCGTCGACGCTGGACTTGGGGGGCTCGTCGTACTCATCGGGGCCGGACGCGAAGGAAGGGAAGGAGGAGGGGTCGAATCGCTGGGAGGGGAGGCGCGGGTCGTAGCCCATGTAGCCGTCGTCGTCGAAGGGGCGGGTCGACGACCCCCTCGCGTCCTCCACGTCTTCGCCTTCGTAAGCTTCGAATGGCGACGACATCTTCTTCTCTGCTCTCTCTCTCTCTCTCTCTCTCTCTCTAATGGCGATCTGAATCTCGGTTGGGTTCGGATTTGACGAGAATGCCCTCCATTTTCATGAGGAATGGCGGAATTGAAAAGTGGACGGTGAGGGGTCAAAGGCGTCATGACAGATATGTTTCGCTGGATCATCAGTGGCCGTTGATCAGATGGGTCTTTTATTTTGGGTGGTTCGATTGATGCGTTGGTGACTGCCCAGGTAAACATGGTTCCTTGACTTTTCTTGTGTGGGTACGGCAATTTGTGATTGGTCCGTTTAAAAGATTTTCAGAAGAAATAATTTGAACCGTTAAATGGAACAGGGACGTGAGTACATATTTTAATTTAGCCTTTTATTTTATTTTTTTATAACAAACTAAATTATTTTACAGATTATTATCTCTTTTCTCTCTTTTAAGTATCCTCTTTTTTACCGCTTATTATATTGTCAAACTAAACATTTTAGTTTGATAAATTATTGTGAATTAAATGTGATTATTAATGTTAATTCACAATCAGGATAAAAAAATGAGATAAAGTTTTTTTACTTTAAAATCAGATAAATTCTTCATCCCGTGTTTCTCATAACAAATAGGATAAATATTTTTAATTTTTTATCCCATCACATATTTTTTTATTTTTTTTCGTATACATTCATCATTCAAATTGCATGCTATTATATAAAATAAAATATATATTAAAATATATTAGTGTATTTTTTCATAGTGAAAAAATGAAATAAAAATATTTGAATCATATATTATAATAGAATACCATATACTATGATAATACGAGCTGCAAAACAGACCGTAAAAATGGACTGCATGTATCAACACTACTTATCAAAATAAGCTCATCATCATCCACTTAAATTCATCAAATCCCATTTTAATATTCGGAATAAGTTATTCAACAATGGCACCATGTTCCATGCCAATCATCAAAATATAATCTGTTTTTACAAAATCAGATTTAAAACAATTTTTTTCTGGGTGCTAGGTCATGGGCAGTTTCTTAAAAGGGCAGTGATAGACCCACTACCCCACTTATTTCTCCCACTACCTATAATTACGAAAATGCCATTATTTTTTTATTTTTTTGTCTCACTTTCCCACTACCAAGTTCGACAGCGTCCAGTCGAAGTGTTCTTCACTGGGACGACAGAGGTCCGTCGAACTGTCTGAATAAGTGTCGACAGAGGCCCAGTCGAAGTGTGTTTCACTAGGACGACAGAGATCTGTCGATCTGTCTGAGCAAGTGTCGACATGGATGTGTCGAACCCCTCAAAACAACATCTTTCTTCTAAGAATCAATCATTTATACAATCATTTAAGTCCTTATAAAAAACAAAAATGTCATTTAAGTTATTTAAGTCTTTTTGAAAATCATTCACATATATATTTATTTAAGTATAAGAAACAAAAATATCAAACAAAGAGTTATTTGAACCAAATAAACAATAAACATTTCATATAGGAAAAAAACATTATTTTCTTTTCTAAACAAGTGGAGTTTGTTTATAAAAAGACTCCACTTGTTTAGAAAAGAAAATAATGTTTTTTTATCTATATGAAATGTTTACTGTTTATTTGATTCAAATAACTATTTGTTTAATATTTTTGTTTCTTATATATATATATATATATATATATATATATAGGGACATGATTGCGTGCGGCGAACGGCAGGTGCGGCAGCGATCACGGGCCGTCGATCACGGGTCCATCGCATCGGACGGTCGGGGGCGATTCATCTCGACCGTTGGATGCGATGGACCCGCGATCGAACGGCCCACGTCGCGGCCGCACCTGCCGTTCGCCGCACGTAATCACCCCTATATATATATATATATATATATATATATATATATAGGGGTGATTACTTGCGGCGAACAGCAGGTGCGGCGTCGATCACGGGCCGTCGATCATGGGTCCATCGCATCGGACGGTCGAGTGCGATTCACATCGACCGTTGGATGCGATGGATCCGCAATCATTTTCATATATATATATATGAATTATTTTCAAAAAGACTTAAATAATTTAAATGACATTTTTGTTTTTCATAAGGACTTAAATGATTGTATAATTGATTAATTTTTAGAAGAAAGTTGTTGTTTTGAAGGGTTCGACACATCCATGTCGACACTTGCTCAGACAGATCGGCGGGTCATTGTCGTCCTAGTGAAACACACTTCGATTGGGCCTCTGTCAACACTTATTCAGACAGTTCGACAGACCTCTATCGTCCCAGTGAAGAACACTTCGACTGGACGCTGTCGAACTGGGTAGTGGGAAAGGAAGACGAAAAAATTAAAAAAATAATAGTATTTTCGTAATTTTAGGTGGTGGGAAATGGTAACTCGGGTAGTGGGAATAGTTTTGCCCTTCTTAAAATTGCCCGGTTATTCTGTACTTTCATTGGGCGCTACATTTTTTAAGGGCAATTAGCACTTTTAGCCCATGAAATTTAAAAATTTGCAAAAATAGCCCCGGCCGTCGAATATTAGCAAAAACTAGCCCCTGTGAGAGATTATACAGGAGACGGTCTCCCGTGTTAGCAAATTCGAAACGGGGAGTGGGTTTGATTACACGAGACGACATATGTATATGCCGTCTTACGGGTTTAGATTTTTTTTTAATTTTTTTTTCCTTTTTAGTTTTTGTTCAAATATAATCCTGCATTTGATACAGTGTATAATCCTGCTTGAACATAGATGAAAACATATGAAAATGCTGTTGGAATGAAATAAAACAATTTAAAAGAAATAAAACAGAAGTTATATAAATTACAATCACTTCATTTTTCTGTTTGTGCATGAAAGATCATATATATAAACATATATTGTATCCCATATATACAGTCATCCAAAAAACTTAAGGAACCCTTTCTTTTTTGCTTTTCTTGGAGCAGGAGGTGCTGATGAAGAGGGTACGTCTGTGGCTGTAGAAGATGGCACAACTGATTGACACGGAGTGGTAAATGGTTCACCCGATCTCCGACTGGAAGTAGTAGAAGTGCCCCAAACCTGCGTGGCCCACAAACGTATGTCTGGAGGGTCATATGTGGAGCCTGATCTGAAACTAGAGCTAGTTGTGGTGGCTGCTCTTTCAATTCTAGCTCCAGTCGTACCTCACCAAAGAACTCGTCAATAGTGAATTCAATATCTTCTACTGCTCCAAATGCACTGTCATCTATGACATCCCTCGTATAATCATCATCATCTGTATCTGCACTGGAGGTACTCGCTGGCCCCATCATCGCCTCTGCATAATCACGTGCCACAACAATTATACGTCATCACTCATCATAATTGGGGTACAACACCAACCCCCTTGCAAGCACCTCAGTAATATTCTGTGTAAGTCCCCCCTGTTTATGAGATATGACAGTATAATAAGTGGTTATAAAATAATTTATCGCTTTATACAAATGTCCAAGAAATTACTGAATGTTGTGCGACATAGCCTGGAGGGTGGTGTGGGGGTGGTGGAGGTATGATATGTCTGACTGTTCTCTCCCAATACCACTCCATATATCTCCTTGAACTTTTGGTCTGATGCAACTGGTGGATGTGATCCAAGAGGTGGTCCCAACGCTCGATGAAAGTTTGGTGGTATACCATCCAATTAGTATCCTGTTTACCTCGTCTGTTCACCCGGTCGATGACCTCTACAGTAAATGGTATGTCTTGATGCACTCCAAATTGACGTGTCACTCGATCAGGCACGGGCATCTCCACAATGTCAAAGCAAATAAGTGGGACCCTGGCCAACCATAACTCCATGTGATCCAAACACATTGGTGGTAGTATCTCATATGTCCCAAGATATGGCTGCCAGATAACCTACCAAAAATCCATGATGAGACTATTAGTATGACAATCTCAGTTGTATATATTGTGTGTGCGATGTAATAATAATGTTTGAATCACCTGTGACTCAAGCTGGTAGTCCAACTGTGCTCTATAGTAAATCAAAACTCGTGAATTTTCATCAAATCTCTGAGTCACCTTCCACCTGATAGTGAGGAATTTAATGAAATCTGATCATCGCAGTCTTTGATAATAGAAAATGAAAAAAATATATTACCTTGCTCCCAAAGGTCTATCTCCAAGCACAAAATCTGAGTCATGCAAATCCGGTCGTCCAACGTGTAATCTCTCCCATGACCATATCTGTCAGAACAAACAAACAAACATTATGGTCGATAAGTGTTAAAAAAAAGAATGTTCTACATCAGAATTTGAAGTTTTCATATTACCTGTAGCAGCGAATAAAATCCATGAGATCCTGCAGACGTCCTCTCTCCAATCACACTACCCTTGTACAGCGCTCTATACAAGTGTGCCAACGCAGCTGCACCCCAAGAATAAGAACCAACATCATCCAAATCTCCCAGTAGATAAAGATAGCATGCGTGTATCTTATTTCCTGTGCCATCAGCGAAGATGGTTGATCCAATAACAAATAGGATTACGGTCATCCTCAGTATCAGGTCCTTCCACCCAGTAATCTCCACGATCCTCTTCTCCTTCTTCAGTATCTTCTCCTTCTTCGGTATCCCCTCCTTCAGGATCTTCTTCTTCTCCTCCTTGATTTTCTTCTTCTTCATTGTTTACTTGAATTCCCTCTCCAAAACGGGTCCAACCCATGTCATGAAATGGGGACCTATAAATACAAATAGACTATACTTACACATATGAATACCCCCACCAAAAACAATCTATAAATACACAATACTTACACATGTGGTATGTTGACACTCCCATGGGCATTGGTCAGTGTTGCATCAATCAAATCTTCTTGGGTACACGGAACGAACGATGACCCTGAAGGTTGATACGGATCACGAACAATGGAGGGATATGAATCTTCTACATCATAATTCATCGCACCACGACGCATTTGTAGGATCTCTTCCTTCTCTAACCATATTTGAATGACATGCACGTGCTTTGGGTACAACATTATCATCACTTTTACACCCATATCATCTTCGAGAGGGGCACCTAAACTCTTTCAATCGTGAGTGGGATGCACAGCACTCATGGACAATTTGTACCGACTTGGATCGGTCTCCGTCAAATGGTACATCATTTGGAGTAAATCGACATAAGAGATCCTCTTATTTATGATGGTGGTTTTCCTAGTACCACCTTCATAAAATGAAATATCCTCACGTTGAACAATCCTCCCGTTAAAAGAGTACATCAACGGGACATCGAATTTCTTTACCATCTAAACCACAAACTATTCAACTTAGTAAATATATTTGTAAATTGATAAAATAAAAATTCATCAACCCCTACAAATTAAACACCATCACATTCATGCAACACAAACAAAGTATATTTCCTAAATGGCATTTGAATTTTTTAAAATGTCTTATAAGATCCCATCAAATTTTTTCCTAAGGATTTTGAATTTTTTAAAAAAGTTTTTGTATGATTTTTCAATTTTTTTCTAAGATTTAAAATTTTATTTTAACAAATAGAAAATTTTAAATAAATAAAAAACCAGCAAAAATAACATTTAACATAACCAAACATCATACATTATCCATGTACTAAATAAATTCAACATTCAACATTTAGGGTTTTGATAAAAAAACAAAATATTAATCAATAAAATGAAAATAATTAATAAATAAATAAATTCAAGAACATTTAGGTTTTGATTTTTACCTTTGAATTAAAGTTGTTTATGCTGTTGAATAGTGATTTTTGGAGCTTGGCAGTGAGTGAGTTAGAAAAAAAAGAGGAAAATGAGTGAAGTGAGACGGGACGGATTATATAAAATCCGCGCCCCGGAGACGGCATGTATACATGCCGTCTTACGTGTAATTTTACACCCCGACTCTCTTTTTTTTTGAAAAAAATTAACACGGGAGACGGATTATATTATATTCCGCCTCCAGTATAATTTCTCTCCGGGGTTAGTGCTAATATTCGAGGGGTGAGGCTATTTTTGCGAATATTCATTTTTTCAGGATTAAAAGTGCTAATTACCCTTTTTTTAAATAAAACTAAGGCAATCGCCTACCATATTATGTCAAAAAAAAAAACAAATTTTTTTCTGAACAGATACTTCAAATTTTCATTTAAAACTTTGATTTTTTTACATTTTAAAAGATCATCAGCAAAACAACTTTTATGATAAAAAGGGGATAAAAATGATTTTTTTTTTCAGAATCAAAATCAATACAGAGCATAAATTGTTCCAAACAGGGTCAAGAATGATGTTGAAGAAAAACAAACCAAAAATAGTGAGCCATGGATCAATCACCATTCATCAAGTACATTCTCAAACAAAAAAAAAATGCACTGAATAGTTTGACATGATTTTTTCCCCTCTGATTACTGTTCTAATCACATCGGTGCTCAAAACCACAATAAAAAATGAATGAGAAGTAGCCAAAAAAAAAAAAAAAAACTCAATTTTGCTATTACTTTTCACTGCCACCATGCAAAATGGGCAGTGGAGAGCCGAGGTTAGAAGAAAATCTATAAGACACAGGCACACAAGAAAAAAGAAAAAAAAGGCTGTTAATAATGACCAAAAAAATACAACTAACCAAGTTAGATCTAATTCAACATTGAATATATCCATCAAAAACCAAAACCATCCAGCACTCACCACTTTCATTTCTTCCCAAAGCATGTGGAATAAAAAAATCAAAGCCCCCTTGCTCATAGTCACCACTGATCCATCCAAATTGCAAGATCTCTCTGCCAGAGGCACTGCAATCATTTACCATTTGCCTGTCTGTCTTCATCATCCACGGTTACACACATCGCTGACCACAGCTACAATTTGGTGACCACAGTGTTGGAAGTTATTATGTACAACCAATTCCCAAGTTGGTATCGATGAAATTCGACCTCTTGCTCAATGCCGTGTTATAATTCCCATTTCGAAATAGAGAATGCTGCACTCTGTTGTTTGACCATGTATCAAGGACAACGTGATGATCCTTCAGCATCCTATGGACTCACGCGCAGAGGATGGAACGTATAAGTCATGTGAAGGTGGTCAAACTGCATTGAGCATTGGCACACTGCTTAAACAGAACAGAAGACATATTTTCATGTCAAGGCACAGGAGGGCCATTCCTGTAATATCTACCAGATGATGGTGTTCTCTGCAACACTCTCGAGAACTCTGGCTTAGAACGCTTGTTTGAATTATTTTGTAACCTGAAACAGATAGAGAAGTTTGGTTGGTTGCAGACAAATGGAAGGTGGTGGGGCCGATAACGGTAGCACAAATATAGATTATAAAAAATGAACACAGCAGAATTTGTCCATGGGTAATCAAGGGAAATAGAATGCAAATAGATGTACACTGAATCGTAGGCGAAAAACCACTTTACTTTGCTGTCGAAGAAGTATACTCTGTGTGTCCAAACTATTTCATTAATACTTGTATATGAGACTGATATAAATAACTCTCTGGCTCTTACTGGTTTATAATTTGTACTAGGTGGAGCATTATTACAAAGTCAATGACTTCATCATATACCTCTGGCATGTGGCCATATAAACTATGACTTCTAATGCAATTGTGGAAGTTTAGCACATAGGAGAGTGGAAAATAAATACGGATAATGCTGCTCACCATGGTGAACCATTGCGTTTCTGACCAATCATGGATTGTATGCCCCCAAGGGCTTCTTCAGCAGCCTGTAGAAGGAAGAGAATTTTCACATAAGATATACTGCTTCAGCCACAAAGTCGTTAGGTGAATCGATTTCCCTATATCAAATTTTAATTTTAGTCTGGACAAGCGAACAGAAAAGCCAATCTCATACAGTAAACCATCATTTTTTGAAGATGTAGTTGGAAATTCACAGATCATGTACGAATAAACCAAATTAGGCCATCCTCGTCTCAAATCAAACTGAGAGTTTCTGAACTATAATGTGTACATCAAATATGACAAAAACATGGGGAGAACAGAACTAGATGTACCAATTCCTATTCAGAGACAAACATTTGCAACAAATCGATGCAGGTAGAAACAGTAATAGTATTAGCACACAATGTAGCAAATGAGAGTTTCCTCACATGAAAATTTGACTATTAGATAAGGTCTACATCAAACACTGCAATGAGAACAATACCTGCTCTTTAGCTTCATCCCAAGTTGACCCGATCCCTTTTCCGAAAACCTGTTCTCCTATTTCAACCTGTAAAGAAACCAGGACCACAACCAGAAAAGGAAGTTTAATTCTAGAGGAAGGAAGATCAGGGTTCACGTAACAAGTATACACATAGGGGTATTGGAAGGCAGGAGATCAAAAGTAGATCAATTTGGAGGTACTGATGATAGAAGGTTTTAAAAACTAGGATCTTTATATCAGATCTACCAAGGAGAGAAATGAAGTCACCTTTACATTAAGGCCCTGTTTGGAATCAATTTTTAAACTGTTTTTGCTTGGTATTGTTAAACTTCAGCTTTTGATTACCGATTTTGATTTTTGTATATTACAAGTCAACCGGACAGCATTTATGAAAAAGCTGGTTGAGAGTAGTTTTTCCAGAATTGCTTTAATCAATTTAGAGCATAATCTATCTTTGAAAATTGGTTCCAAACGGGGGCCTAAGAAGTATCTTTCTGAAAGAAAGCTTACAAATATTGTAATTTCATCATTAAAAAATTTCACCCCAAAAGATTCAGCTGAACTTAACAGCAAAGCATGTCTTTTCTTATAATACTGTCAGAAAAACTTGTTAGCCAAAAAACATATCCAGAAACCATTAAATAAAATGGTGCAGCATATAGCCAAAGGATAACAGTTTAATAATGATTAATAGCATTAGCAAACATCTTGAATCTGTCATACTATCAAACCTGTGCAAATATTTCTCCTTTTGGGCCCGGATCTGTTGAAAGAGTAGGCTGCTCGGTAAACCTTAAATTCAGTCCCTCCACAGTGCACTGCAAAACAAATCAACAATTTATCCTATGAAGGGAAAGAAATTACTAATTTGCAAATAAATTATATGTCAAGGCATCTAACCAGTTCCTTGAGGGTGGCAACAGAGGACACAGACTTCTTAAATCCATCAAATCTCTGGTCTGCAAACCATGGTTGTTCTGAAGTGCTTGCGATCAGCATGGGGTCATCCCTTGGGAATGTTGAATATCCAAATGAGTTTAAATCACTAACGAATCCATTTTCTTTGGTATGAGAAGTTTTATTGAAATCCCCATGCACAGAACTGGGCTCCGGAGACACGTGTGACAGATATTTATCTGCAATAGTATAATAATATACAATAGAAAAAACGAAATGCAGGCTCACGTGAGGAATGCTTATAAAAGAACACACAGAAAGAATCTAAAAAACATATGATCACTAATTTCATTCAATTCATTTGTCGACAAATGAAATGAAGCACATCGGCAATCAGGATATAAAAAAGGAAAATTAAGCACCAATTGGTTGAATCCAATCAAATTTCATGAAAGCATAGAATTCAAAATTAGCTTGGACAGTAGAGAATCATTTAAGAAAAATAATCATCCAGTAGAAAAACCTCATTAAAAAGCACCAAAACTTATTCCGCAAATAAAGGTACTTCATGATATGCATCAACAACAGAATCCACATGTGCTGATAAATCCCATGATCAAAATTGAAGCTTTTGAAATAGAAACCAAAACTGACAGCCACCAATTAAATGGGGATCGAGTAAGAGTACATCTTGAAAGAATCATCAGTATATGAAATACTGAACATTTGATGAAGAGAACACAATCCCATAGTTGTAGGTTACTTTTATCAAGATAAAGCTCTTCAAACATTCAATTGATCATTTATTTATTTTTTGAAATGAAATGGTAGGCATGAGCCTTGATTTTATTCAAACCATGAAAAATGGCCAAAGCATACAAAAGTAAATCATGGTAGAGGAGTCTACCACAGTTCAAGCAACAACCCTCCAAGACTACTCCTCGATCATTTGGAACCTCAAGAATTCTTGATTATATAAACAATTACAATATAACTTTCAAAGAAATTATTGCAAATTTCCACTAGCATAGTTCTAACTGTGACCTGTTTTTTGCATTTCTTTCGTTCTTTCGTACATTTATTTCTTGCAAAGCAAATATTATATGGAAAAAAGGTCTGGCAAGTCGGTTTGGAATTGTCTTAGACACAGCTCATGTCTTTTTCCATTCATGTTCATGGGTGACTGGCTAAAACATGCATGAATCATCTCTAGTGCAACCAGATACAGCATTAATGCCACAGATTATCTTCAATTGTGAAGGGCCTCGGCTACCATGCTAAAAAGGTATCTTTTACAGTTAACAAGGGGCTCTAAGAGCAATAATTTCCTTCCAGCATACAAGTAAGAAGGCATTTAGAAGCTACTCCTTGTTTCCAGATGGTTTCAGTCTCACTGAAAAATCCAACAGGATCAATGGCACTGGCAGACACGCAAACGGAGTTAACATTTCAAAGCAAACCATGCCTCATTAATCAAGATTACTGGAAAGAGATGTTAACAAACTGACAATATTAGAAATTATTGACCTAGAAAAAAGAACGGATGGTATATATATAAGATTGAATTTTAAGAAAAAAACATTAGTAAATTCAATTTTAATAAATGAATATGTCAAATGGATTGTGATTCAAGATATCCTTACATTAGACTGGTTGATTCAACTTAATTATTTTCTAGTGAATTCTAAGCTACCATTCATCAAGCAGAAATGTGTTTTCATTTTAAAATAAATGTCATTGACAAAAACCAAAAAAGCTAACATGTCCGCTCTATGAAATTAAAGTAGCGCTCCTGGCTGAAAATTCTATTTTGAATTAGCACACTATTTTTTACCAGGAAAATGAGTATCATGAAACACTAAGACATATAATTTCTGTACTTTGCATCAAGTATTAAGAAAGTAAATTTGAGAGTTACATACTAGCCAAATATTTGAGGGAGTTCTCGGCAGCTCGATGTTGTGCTTCTTTCCTTGTTTTCCCAATCCCTTCTCCTATTTTTTCCCCAAAAAACCAGGCCTACAAAAAAGATGACACAAATTTAGTGATAGGAATGTGAGCTTACACTAATTGTAGATTATTTTTAAAAAACGTTCCCTAATAAACTGGTTAATTTGGGACATTAACTTAAAATATATACTTGCATAAATCTCAATAATGCAAACGTGCAGAAAAGAAAACAATAATCGGGTTTTTTTCCAACTCGAAACTGGTTGATATGTTACATATCATCACCACCCTATTCTAAAGTTTCACAAAGACATTAATATTCTCAAGGCCTAATTAAGCACGAAAACTTAAACTCATACTCCCAGACCTAAACTGCAATTCTGAAAGGAAGAGACATACATATGGCATACTTAAAAAAAAGCGCTTGTTAACAGAAAAATAAGAAGGGAAAGTCATCATTAAGTTGTGGTACTTCCTAATGAAAGAAGGATATTTAGAGAGACATCTTAGAACCTGGGAACAATCTGATCGACGCAAAATTAATGAAGAAAAATGAAGGTATCTTAGTAGAAATCTGGAAGAACTAAAGTAAAAAAATATTTACTTTGTGAAAATATAGATAGAATCCTAGAAATACTAAATGTCCACATTAGAGGGGAACGATAACCTGGAACCAAAGAAATCGAATCAACGAAACAAATAGGGCTTCTTTCAGAGTACTAAACTTTTAATAATTAATACTATACTTAAAGTCAATTGTAAAATTCTCCAACCATAAATATTGACCATCCAAATCCTTCAAAACTGAATGTTCACCATCTGATAATAATAGAAAGAACATTTGCCATAATAATTTCATATTCATTATCAACTGTCATTAGGTAGAAGTCCTAATAAACCTCGACATAACTTTGTTATTTCCACTTGCAAATGTTTTTTTACTCCCTTCCAACTTCTCTCCAACACAATTCATCTCTTATATAATGTATCATACCATTGGAAATTCACATGCCACAGAGAACAAATGAGATAAGGGAAAATGCAGATAATCAATAAAGATAAACTGATACTCCTGAATCAGGGTGGGAGAAAAAAATGATACAGCCCTCTTTTCCGAATCGCAAACTAAGAGGAATATATCACGACTACTCTAGACCTTATATTGAGGAAAATTTAGGAGATTCTTATTATAAAAGAATGGAGGGAAAAAACAAGAAGAGGGATGTAGGGGAGGGGGAACCCTAAACCCAAAAAAACGGATGTGTCACCACCCGAACCATAGATTACCCATAATGATTGAAGGGGTGTCCCATTCCAAAATCATGGTGATTCAATCTCTAAGATTTGAGGAAATGGCCGTATAAAGAAGAAGTGTAATTCAGTGGTGACTACTCTAGACCTTAAAAACTATTAATAATATTATGCATAAATTTTTGATAATATACCTCAATGGAGAACTGTAATTCTGTGGTTGAAAGCAAAGCCGATTTGAATTCCACCTGCAAGTATTAAAAAAATGATAAAATTTAGTAAGAATAAGGTCATGCATATCGTTCTCTGCCAGAACCTATTCTAGATACCTTGATTCCAAGTTTTATAGCGATTTCTCGTAGAACTCCAGCAGGAGTTTCTGAGTACTGAACATTGACTTGTCTAGATTCAGGATTAAGATCACTGTTGCTGGCAGAAAATTGATTGAAAGAAGTCTCACCACCTTCAAATATGATATAAATTTAGAATCAATCAAAGAAATTGTCCACATTTACATGAACGTATCTATAGAAAACCAGAGTTGTTGCCAGGCAGCTTGGTAAGCAATTCTTTGACTTCCAAACAAATGAGAATATAAACAACTTCATAGGACAACAATCAATTGCACTGCAAAAAATAGCTATCCATTGACAGGTGTGTTTATCTTGCTATCAAAAACACCAGGTGTGAGATTAAAATTCTACAAAAGTTTCTAAAATATACCTGGCTCAATAAGATAAGTTGAAGAAAAATTTACCATAAAAAAAAAAGCTGGACAATAAGGACATCACGCGGTCATATTAGTTGGGAAAATGACTTGTAAAAGCAAAGTGATTTGGGGAGATCACTATTGGTAAACTTGCTGATTTGAGTTAAGAAAAGAAAATCCAGCAATCAGATTTCACATTAAAGAGAATTGTGTGGGTTCTCTCATAATTCATTAAACACAACATTATTAGTCAAGAAAACATTAGGAAAACATTATTAGTCAAGAAACTGAAGATCAGTAACCAGGGATTTTTTTTTCCCGGAGGTGAGTTCTCCAGAAAGCATGATGAATAGCAACAACAAGCAGTTGCAACATCATGAACAACTGAGCTGTAAAATGTTCCCATGCAAACATAGAGAACAAGTTCCCCTCACATACTGAAGATATTGCAGATTACATCAAGGAAAGGTGACCCACTCTAATTGTGCATGCACTATTAGATTCACAAATATAGTTAAAAAGGATAATGGAAAGCAAAAAAAAAATTTTTTTTTGAGGAAAGCAAAGTCTTATCATCGATCAGAAATTTTTATATATCAGCTATTTAGGAAAATTTTGAAGAAAATATTATACAATTAAAGATAAACCATATATGTTCTACACATTTTATCTCAATATTAGGATTAAAAACACCTGGGTGCTACAGGATTACTAAAGAAAGGTTCAACATTAAAATTTACCAGTGGATGGACGGTAATTTGGAAGTGCATGGTTCCGTCTTGGCCAGTCATCCCCATGATGTACCTGAGAAAAAAGACACCCAGGTCATACAACCTCTCAAAATCAGAATCATTTCCAGGGTCTCAAAAAAATTTGGCAATGCTGTCAACCTCCTTGGGCAATCTCTGGTGGTTGCGGAGAACCCTATCAGAAGGAACAGAATTCTCCCTTCCATGAAAAAATGATGGATGGTGAGATCTGTACTTTTCAGAACCTACAGCTTCTGAATCTAGAGTGAACTCTTTGGATGCCCTGTTTGGTTTTCTGGGGCTCATTTCTTCCTCCAATGGGAACCAATTGCCACGGGACTGAACAGGAGGAACTAAGATTTGTGGAGGGGGTCTAACTGGCACAGGAGAATCATTCACTGGATTATCCCTTACATCTTGTCCATGTTGCAATATGAGAAGTCTTCTCCTTGTATCAGGGTCTAATTCAGACTCTGGGACCTCACCCTCTTCTCTCGCAGGAGAACTATGCAAGCTTGGTTCAGAAAATGCAGGATGGCCCAGAGGCTTAATTGGTACAGGAGCCTGTAAATATTGTTTATCATGCAGAGGCATGGGTAACTGAGATGTTTGCACAATGGTCGTCAGAGGAGGAGCAATCACATGCTGAAAAGTAGCCGTCAACCTTGGGTCATAGTTATTGGTCACAGGAGGAATGACTTGTGTGTTGAAACTAGCATCCTGAATACAAAATCATTATGTTATTAGGCTTATACAAAATTAATAGATTAACTCACCTTCATGAAAAGGATCAACAAATATATGACAAAAAGTATATGAACATAAATTTACTCATTGTAAGATACAGAAAAAGGACAATTAAAGAAACCTTCAAATTCCTTCCAACTTCAGCATCCATCATTCCCTCAGACAACAGTGGGTCTTTGTTTCCATTTGAAATAGAAGCATCATCCTGAGAAGACAGAGCAGCTCTAATAAGACTTAGAAAGCAGAAATACTGAAAGTGTTCAATTTTATCAAAAGTTACCTCTGCAATTAAATAGCTGCTCACGTCTGGAGCAGAAGGTAAAGTTGCCATATCATCTTCATAGAAAATATCTGAAATTCGTGGCAGAAGGCACTCATCGAATTCTCTGACAAGAGAGAGTACAGCTCTTGTGAATTTTTATGTCAAAAAAAAAGGCAGGGAGAACCACATTCAAGCACAGATAGAACTTTAAAAAGACAAACAAAAGCGAATCCACAAATGCTTATACAGGATTTACTAAAGTTCACTTACTTAAAAAAACTGCCTCTAACATTGCAAGCAACATTTCTCGCAACACGTAAAATCGGAATAGCATTGTTCGCCTATAAATCATGAAGTCCAAGATAAGTTCCATATATGAAAAATCCTATTAAGTAGGACAAAAAGACCTAACATTTCTACCACATATACTACAATAAATGGTGACGGATATGGTTCAGCATGCATGCTTGCAGTCTCAACCTCCACCCCAGCCTCATCCAACCCAAAAGGAGAAGAAAAATGAAGATAAAACCATAAAACAACCACTTATTGGTAAGCACCAATATAAGTAAACTTTGTTATACCTCTGCTTGAGGAGCATAGTATGGAGCAAACGCAGGAACAACATGAACTCGAGGTTGATCCTTGTCATCCCAAACTTTCAAACGATCATCAATCACTAAGGCCATTTTGGGATGACACATACGATCTTGAAAGACATTAATCAATGATTTTCTTGATCCTGTTTAATCAACATGATCCAATGATAGGAGGTCAATAATTAAAAATTATTGAATACAGCTTCGTTGAAATATAAGAAAGTGAGTGAAATAAAATGAAATATGATAGGTGAGTTATGAAATGAAAATGCTGATGTTATATAGGCAGGAAGTTACAACTAACAGAACAACTAAATCATGGTCCATATAAAATTAAAATTGTTGCACAGACTCCATCATGCAAGGCTAACTTATAAATAAAATATGACAGAAGCAGATATCTGATCAATAATTTACCAGATTTGACACACACAATACGGTCCAACAGCTCTCTTGATGTGATCAAATTTGAATCTGGGTCCAGAAGCCTCCACATTTCCAAAGCATAGTCCCTTTCTGCCATTGTGCAAACATATACCTCAAAGCGCTTGCGGCCTCTTGCAGTTAGATAGCTACGAAGTTCCTCCCATGCAGGCCTTAGCCGTACCAGAACACTAGTATCTCGAATCTACAAAAGTAAAAATTATCATAAGCTCCTCATTTGATTGCAAAACAAACCTCAAACACACTTTAAAAAAGCATGAAATTCATTTTCAAAAAGAACATTTATTAGTAGATGTTGATGAAATATATGATTTTTTTTGCCGAAATGATTGCCAATGCAAAAGCCTATTCTTGAACGCTGATTACAGGAACAAGTAAAGGACAATAGATCAATCATCTCTCATGGTCCAAAACAACACTGACACTTGGGTGTATTGTGTATCAAGCAAAAAGTTTTCCACTGTATTTTTTATATAATAGAAGAGGGAATTATGCAAAACTTTTTACATGCAATACACTGCTCAATCATTATCCATGGATAATATCCACTGTGGTGTGGCAAGATTGTCATGAAACTGTCAAATCTCCTACCGGTCCCAACTGGGTGCACTATCATGATAATGTAACAAATATACATGTATAAGTTGAACTGATTTTCAAAATGTGATTCAACAGGGAGTTTCTTGTCAAGGTTCTTAATGTTATATACATCTCACTCAAAATCACAAGACAAACATCAAACGAATCCAATAAAGATAAAATAGATGGGGCTGCATGGAATCAAAATTTTCTTGACAGTATGAGAACTGATCTAGTTGTTGAGACAATGTATATTGAGTAACATTCCATCATCTTTGGTTTCCCTCTGTTAGAAATGCTTGAATGCACACATTTTATCCCCCTTTTTTAAAAAAAAAAAATCTGGTTTCCATAAAATAAAATAGAACCAAGTTAATGTTCCATTCTCTTTTCTCAAAAACAAAGCTATATTCCATTCTCAGCCAGAAATTTACAATAAAAGAAGAGTGAGATAATCAAATATGTCATGACCAGGTCAAATTCTTATGAAATTTCATAAAGCATGAGCCAGTTGCATACCCCAGGGTTGATGCGAGTCAATATGATATTCTTATCTTGCAACCGTACAAGTGGGCGAATGATCTGCTGGTGACTATCAGATAAAGGTGGAACAACCTCAGATTGGACACTTATGATTTTTCCGCTCTCAACAACCTGATCATTTTCTGAATATTGCTTCAAAATGCTTTTATCTTCTTGAAATCTCTTGATCTCAGCCAGCATGCCAGATATTCGTTGTGGGTCTGTCTCTAGACCTAACTTTCGTTGCAAAGCATCAATACGGTCCTCAAATGAGCGCATTGTGTTGGCGACTATAAGTGTTTCATCGAGATCAAACACAATGCCAAGGCACCTGAGGTTCAACATCACAAGACAAGAATTGACAACCCAGGGGAGACAACAAATCCCCAGAAGCAAGAACACTGCCGGAAGGATCGTCTACTGTTCATTGCCACCAAATGCAATTCCTCTTCTCCTAACGGCATGACTGCAGTCTGTTTGAGGTACAAAAGCTAGTCAGTAAAGGCAGTAACAGGACTTACAAACAAAAGGGACAATTATAACATACACAATTACACACACATACAACCCTTTCATGATTTATAAAAATAATTGATTCGGAGTAACTTCAGATCGAGTATCCCTATAATAGAGTGTGTTCATGTAAATTTCACTCACAAAGGCAGTAGGCGTAATTGTTTCAAAAGCAAAAGAGGGGAAAAAAAGTTTCCAAAAAAATCTTCATATCCAAGAATTAACTACATTTCTTTCCAAACATTTAAGGAGAACTACATAACATGCATGTGAAACTCACCAAATAAAATTTCAAAAAGAATTTGCATATGAAATGATAATCATGAGTTCTAGCTCATCATCATAACAAAAAGATTCATATCCCAGTAACATGCAAAAAAAGGAAACCACTTTCTTTGCCATTTCACAAGTGCAGTTCAAAAATTACAACCTAAAAGACTGATCCAGGCATCAACAATACCAATTTCACAAATGCAGGAAGAAATCACGCATTACTAATCTCTTCAAAAAACCATACACTGCTAATACTGTAAATGATATCCAAGCAATTTGAACGTCTACCCAATTATCAACACTTGCACATGTCAAAATCTAGTTATGTAATTTAGATGCATGCAAAAAAAAGGCATATTAAATACATGATCTGCTTTCTATCAAGAATTTCTGCAACCACAGTCCAAATACATGATCTTCTTCATAACTTAAGATAGAAAATCAAAAACAAAGAGACTAATAATTTCTATATCACAGCATCATTATTAGCCATAGCACCTTTCATAAATTCCGGGAACTGCATTGCAGAACCAGCAATACCATATAATCCTGTCAAGGGTCACATCAAACCAAGTTCAAAATCTTCAACACTGTGCCTACTATTTAAGTCCTTTTAGTCTTCCCATTCAAGTATATAAATTATGAAACTTCCCATTTTTTATAATTCTCAGTTCATTGATCTAGTAATCACTCACATACAACTCCACAAGCAACAAAAAAAAAAAAGGTGCAGCGCAAAGAGAGCCGAATCATCAAGTTCTTCCCTGTATTCAATAGTTCCTCTTCTTTTTTTTTGGCCAAAATTTTGTACAACTTAAAAAAAACACATAAAGTTCTTCAAATTAACGGTTCTTACATTCTTCAAAATGATTAATGTTAAAGCCTGTTTCTTCTTGTTTTCAGTGTCTGTAGTTCTCTATCATCAGTTTCGTTGTTCTTCGTGTCAGATTCAGTTTTTGTTTTGTTTTGTTGTATACCTTATTTTCTGCGAAGCAAACGTTGTGCAAGGCAAAGATCGGCGACGTCTCCGACTGCTGCGGCTTCGATTCCGTTTTGAAGAGGAGACCTCCGGCAGCGACGGTATGGAGGACCGCCAGCGGCGGACACCTCTCGCTCTGCGGGGAGAGGTGGGTGATCCGGATCTCCCTGAATTTCCACAGTGAATCGGTTTTCGTGTTCTGGGGTTGTATCTCGACCTCCCCCAAGAGGGAGTCCCCCTGATACACGACCGATTTGAACATGATTTCACCGTTATTTTATCCAATTTAACGGTCCAGCTTAACAGTGTCCTCACTTTAGAGATCCAAGAAAAAAAAAAGAGAGGATTTTTTTAAAAAGAGTCCCGCATCGAGAGGTTCTTTTCGTTCCTTTCCGTCTAGGGTTTTCGGTTCCGATCGATCTCAGATTCGGCCGTTCGAAGGAGATTTTTTAAGGGTCCAGATGATTCCGATTTCGATCTCTTGTTTTTTGTTTTTTTCTGGTTAGGTTAGGTTTTCTTTTGGAGTGGGTTTGATGATGATGATGATCTGTGAAGATAGATGGACAGAGAGAGAGGAGGAGAGAAACCCTAGAAAGTCAGTTGAAGGGGTAGAGAGAGAGAGATAGTGATGGATCCTGAAAAAAGTGGGTCAAAAAAATGGATCCAGAAAAAATAAGAAGAAAAAAACAGGGGGGATGAGGGTGTTTTTATGACATCACTGATAAGAAGGGGTCCGTGGGGGCGGCGCCTGTGGATTTGATTGAGTGTTTTTAGGGTTAGGGGGTGGAAGAGGGAATTTAGCCCACGTTTGGCTCAATAATAAGACCCAGTGAGAATAAGTGGGAATTATACGGAATTACTCTGAAATGAGTAGGGCTGCAACTTGGAGTCGGGTTGAATCCGAACCTGACGGATTGAACCTGATTTTTACATGGGTTGGGTTGATCAAATCGGGTTCGGGTTGGCCTCCGACCCAATCCGACCCAACCCGAACCCGTAAATTAATATTTAAAAAAAATCATGACCGTTTATTTTGTAACTTCTAATATGGGTAGTCCAAATTTTAGGTAAACCTAGCTAATCTTATGGGTTGGGTGGGGTTGATTTATTTAATTTACACATCATGTTAGAAATTCGGGTTGGGTCGAGTTGGTTCAATTCGGGTTGAAAATCGGGTTGGGGTCGGGTTGGTCCAATTCGGGTTAAGTCGGGTTGGGTCGGGTTGGTTTATTTAATTTCGGGTTGGGTTCGGGTTGGTCCAATTCGGGTTGAAAATCGGGTTGGGTCGGGTTAGGTTGGGTTGTTTGGAATTCGGGTTGGGGTCAACCCGAACCTAACCCGCCCGAGTTGCAGCCCTAGAAATGAGTGTATAAAAGATTGAAATAAATAAGAAACGGTATAAAATGGTATATGAATTTCGATCAATCATTGAAATCAAGTTATTTTATGTTATAAATCTAAGCTCTTGTTTAGATACAGAATTGTGTATACAATTATTCATGCATAAATAAGTATAAATAAGGATTTTTATGTTTGGTTGTGTTTTAAATTATTATCATTGGGAAACGTAATAATAATTTATTTTTTTTTGGATAAAATGTGAATAAAGTGTAGATAAATATTTATAAAAGGTGAAAAAATGATAATAGTTGATTTGACAGTTGATTTATAAAAGGTTATGACGGTTGATTTGACAGTGGGCCCACCACATATTATTTGGGTGGAATAACCTGGAATAACTTTGATTCCAGGGATTGATTAGAATTCATATATCATTTTATACTAGTTTATCCAGGCATACATTATCATTGTGTATTCTGGGCATCCAAACATCTTATTTAACATATTCCATCTTATTTCATAATCTATATGGGGTTATACTGCATCCAAACAAGGGCACAAAAAATATGTGGGTCCACTGTCAAATCAACTGTCATCATTTTTTTATCTTTTATAAATCTTTATCCATATCTTATTCACATTTTATTAAAACAAATATTTTATTATTATACTTCCCAACAAAAATAATTCAAAACGCAGCCAAACAAAAAATCATTTTATCTTTATTTATTTTAGATTAGTCATAAACTCATAATAATTTAATTCTCTATCCAAACATGGCTTAAAGATAAAAATGATCAAATATCATAAATATGATATCATAAATTGTATGTTTACCTATGTTCTCATGTTATTTGTATGAGTCACCAAATTAGTAAAAAAATTACTCTAGAGAGAAATCTTATGCAGGAAATTATTAGGAAAAATTTATATATAAATAAACATGTTTTTAGATCTATGTCTATATTGACCTTGATTCTTTAGATCTATTACTCAAATATCTTGTGCTATCTCTTTCACATTGTTTTTTTGTTTTGAAGAATGTTTTTTGTTTTGAAAAATGAAAACAATCACCCTTCCTCCCTAATTGTGTCTTCCGGTTCTCCAAAACGGCTAAGGGAACGGGGGAGATTGATCTTGACCTGGTATAGAAAAATAATGGAAGAGGACTAGAGAAAAAAGTGCAGCAACTTGTAAGGGCGAACGTGACAATAGTGGTGCAGAGTGAGGGTCCGTTTGGTTACAAGATTAAAACGGATTCCGTTTTTTGAAAAGCTGAAATCTCAAAATCGTGTAGTCAAACGGGACGGATTCCGACAGAGTCAAAAGCTGGATTCCTTTTAATTTTTCTCTCAAAATCCGTGTTTTAAAAAGCTCGAAAACAGCAATTTTTTGTCGGAATCGATTTTTTGAATTGAAAATCAACTTTCTCCACCAAACATTAAACTCTTTCAAATATTGATTTATGAATTAAAAAAAAATCCTAAAAAAGTCAAGGTCTAAAATCATCTAAAAAGCAGTTTTATTCCAAAAGCTACTTTTCAATATGTGTTTCCAAACGGATCATAAGACAAAAATGTAGTATTCTACAACTTTATTAGAGATACATCTTTATAAGATTTTCATGGCTCATTTTTTTTAGTTGAAAGTACGGCATCCATTGCTATTTAATTGCTTGAATGGGTTTGTTTTTTGAGTTGTCAATCTTTTTCTTTCTAGGGTTATTTTATCGTTCTGGTTAATACTTTTGCATGTCAAGAGATGGAGTCCATATGGGTGGATGGAGGAGAGGGGGTGGGGAGAAGTGTATATTAATTGTATCAAAAAGGGGGAAAAACTTCTTTGTGGATTGGGTATGCGCATTTTCATTGGATTATAATCTAAACTCTTTTATCTATAACCCACTAGGACCAAGTGGATTTATTATGTCTCCGTCTAGTTTGGGCTGAACCAGAGACATGCACTCAATCTCCAATTTATACTTATAAAATGATGACAATCTATGCATCAACTCTAATTTTGGATAGGCTTGATGAGACTTTAAATGAACTCTTATAATGAGGCCCTTGTTATTCATATAAATGGCGCAGAAGCACTCGATCCATATTAGCATTTGTTGAAAAATAGATTTCATGTTAGACCTGTGTCATTTAGAGTCCTAATTTCGATCGGAGTCGCTAAAATTTTGATTTTCAGCTATCTTCTGGGGTTTAAGGACTCTGATTGAAGATATAACTACATATTATGGGTCCTGGTACTGTTTAGTACTGCCCATAAAATTTTCGTTTAATTCCGATAACGTTTTTGGAATTATGCAGTTTAGGATTTTCATTTGGATTTGATTTTGTTAAAATCCAAGATGGTGAGATAAAAATCCGATATTATTACGAGATGTTGAGTTTTGAGATAGCTTCCATATGGAAGTGGAATTGGATCAACTGGATTCGTAAATCAAAAGTTATGGGTATTTTTCCGAGTATACCCCGAAGTTCAGAAAAAACAGGTAGCAGCCCTGTAAGATGTTTAGCCTAGATTTAGGAATAGCTGGAGGGGTTATTTGATCTAGCTGTAAACATGAAAGTTGTAGATAATCGTCTTATCTTTCCAATGCCACTGGAATCATGCAATTCGGAGCTGTATTGAGAAAGTTATGGCCATTTAAGTGAAGGCTACGCAGAATTTTAAGTCTGAGGACGACTTGGTCTTTCACTCCGACTTTGCCTATTTAAAGGCCTCAAAATGTTACGACTTCAGCCTCACTTAGCCACTGTTTGGGCTCTATTTTGAGCTGCTCCAGCCCCCTTTGAAGGGTGTTTTGGGTGGAGGAGAAGGGGGAGTTGGTGATGGAGAAGAGGAGTTCCATGGGAGGAAGTGGTGGTGTGTGTATGTGTTTCTTTTCCCTTTCCTTTCTCCATGTCCCCCTCTCTCTCAAGCTCCCTCACATGGTCCAGCCCTTTGTGTATGTTCAGCCCCCACATGTTTGATGAAATGCCACAATGAAGAGGAGATGCACAAGAGAAGCACATGAGGTGTGTGTGTGCATATAGTAGTTGTGGATGTTGTTTTCCCTTCTCTTAGGCTCCCTCTCATGCTCCCTTTCCCCTCCACTGATTTTCAGCCAAGTGCGGAGGAGGAGAGGCTGAAGAGGAGGCGTGGTGGTGGTGGTTGAGGTGGTCGTGGGCGCGGCGAGAGCCCCGCATCTCCCCCTTTCCCTTCCCCTCTTTTGGTAAGTCCTTTTTCCCCCCTTTTTTTATGATTTTCTAAGGCTTGGGAGGTTTGGAGAGGTCATGCATGCTAGGGGAGTGAGTTTGGGTGAGAGTGGAGGGTTGGGGAGGGGTTGGAAAGAGCTGGGCGCGCGCGCGGGGCCGTCCGCGCGCGTGCGCGCATAAAGGGGTGCTGGCGCGCGCAGTCGGGCGCGCGAGGGTCCGCGGGGAGTGCTGGCGAGGTGCGCGCGGGTCATGCGCGCGAGTGCGCGCGGGTGCGCGTGTGAGTGCGCGAGCGGAAGGTTGTCTGGCGCGCGGGTGGTGCGCGCGTGCGCGCGCGAGCATGCGCGCGCGCGGGCGCGCGAGTCGGGGGCGCAGTGGTGTGCCGGAGGTGCGGGGGGTGCGCGTGCGCGCGTGCGTGCACATGCGGGTGGCCACGCGTGTGCCTGCCCGGGGCCCGATTTGGGCGTGCTGAGGGTCGGCACCCTCGGGTGGGTGTCCGGGGGGCTCGGGCACGCGTGCGTGCGTGCATGCATGCGTGCGTTCGAGCCCGTTTTCGTGCATGTGTAGCCTTAGGCATGCCTAATTAACTTTATGTGTTTGTTTATGGTTATACTCATCATTTTGATACCCCTTGACTTGCAGACCTCGTCGGTTGGGATGCGCGACGACCCGGGTATCGGTGAGTGGTTTGATTCCAACCCTTCCGGGAGCGCTCGATGCACGTAGGCGTGCTTCGCGCTTCCATAGGGCTTTAATTGCACCCTAAATATGTTAGATATCATGCATGCTAGGTTTTATAGCTCGTATATTGTGTAGAACCCCTAATCTACCTTATACTTGCCTATGTATTGTATAGAATATGGCATGACTTAGGTATTTTGTTTGAATTACTACCCTTATTATTATTCAGACACATCTGGCATGTTTAACTTGGGTTAAAAACGGGGTGTATGCGTAATATTCCTGATTTAGTACTCGAGGGTTTGGTATAGTTGTTGCACCCATCTGGTTGGGGCAAAACTATGACCCGCTCCAAGAGAGGATGAGGCTTTCCCTCTCTCTCGCCCTCCCTCTTTTCGCGAGCTGAGTAAGTAGATGTAGTTCCTACTTAACTCAGGCTTGCTTGGAGCTATTGGCATGCACCTGTTGTTGCGCAGATCGCGCTTAACCCTTCCCTTCTAGGTTGGTGTTATCCAACGTATGTTAGGTTGTAATTTGTGTATATTTATCTGTTTGATGCCATGTATGCATGTTTAAGTAGGCCATCGTAGGGTAGTTAATTGCATATTATATATATATGCCGGTATGACCATGATTCTTGTCTAATGTGTTAGACAAGTGTATGACCTCTTGTGGGGTCATACCATGGCTTTGACATTTAGAATTAAATGTCTTCCCCGCATCTGAGTTATGCGCCCTGGAGGGAATTCATGAGAATTCATTGCGCTTATCGGTGTTTGATAACCGATGATGACAGATCCATAGGGATCGTATTCGCGGGTGTCGAGTGTTCTTTCCTTCGTCGGCTCCGAGTAGAGACTACCCGGCGTAGCATAGTCTGGTGAGGAGCCCTCCCAGATACTACTCATGACGCGTGTGGGCGTGCCCATACGGCTGAGGTAGTGATCGTGGGAGGCTAGTCCAGTAGAGGCCTGAACCCTGTGAGATGCCAGGGGCCACCAGGTAGTATGGGCCACACCGGGAGAGACTACCGGAAGACGAGTGGTGTAGAACAATCGACCTCTTCCCCAAGAGCCTATGTCACCCCGAGGAGGGGGTGAGGGTGTAGTGGGTCGGCGTGGGTTCGATCTGCCAGTTTGTGCAATCTCCCAAGATCCTATGTCACCCGTCGGGGTGAGGGTGAGGGTGTTGGTGTGAACGGGGTGGGCTCGAGTTGATACTCGACCCACCAGTTTGTGTAGTAGGTTTTCCTATGGGGTTCGCGCTGCGAACAAGTAGTAGCTCCTACCAATATTGTCGTATATCGTGGCCCCGACGTAGTAGAGACTACCCATGGGGTCCGCGCGGGTGTCGAGTGCTCTTACCTTCGTCAGCTCCGAGTAGAGACTACCCGGCGTAGTAGAGTCCGGTGAGGAGCCCTCCCAGATACTACTCATGACGCGTGTGGGCGTGCCCATACGGCTGAGGTAGTGATCATGGGAGGCTAGTCCGGTAGAGGCCTGAACCCTGTGAGGTGCCGGGAGGTTGCCAGGTAGTATGGGCCACACCAGGAGAGACTACCGGAGGACGAGCGGTGTAGAACAGTAAATTTTGTCCTTCAAGTCCCTAGACTCACCCCTGTGGGGGCTAGGGCGTGGGCGGGTACAGTCACACCGCCGTGTGACCTTGTTAACCGTTGGGTTTCTACCCATGGTTTCCTTGATAGGAGATTGCCTTAGGATCGAATGTTGGTGTTGGTGTTTGGTTTCTGACCACTCACTGAGCTTGTAGCTCACCCCTCGCTTATGTTTTTCCCCAGTTGACGCTGAGTTGGATCCAAGAGAAGAGCTCCCCTGGCGCCATCCGAGTAGGAGACCCGCGTTCGCGTTGGATGTCTTGTGAGTCGGAGGCTATCAGCATTCCCTTTTTATTGTATGTATTATACTTGTGCTTGCGCACGGTATGTAGACTGTTGATGTCAGTTATTGTATATATATTGGCTCTCATAGGACAGTTGATTGTGTACTCTAGTCTGTAATATGTCTTTGAATTACAGACTTAGTCATTTGAGCTTCCACTTTTTGTATATATTTGATGTCAGTTACTTGTGTAGTGCCCTTTTCTATTGTGGAGTATTTATTTGACCTCGTGTATGGATTACTGATATCATTTATATATTTGCCACGTCTCGGGGACGGCCGCCCTGGGGCGTGACAAAATGGGCCCACAAGTTTGGATCGAAAAATATATAAAAACATATAAATACGAATTACAGTGGTCGTTTGGTTAATTGAAATAAAATATATAAAAAACAGTCACTTTAACTGATTAGTTAATTTGAGTTGATCTGGATTCTATAATTGAATCGTAGTTCAACTAAAGAAATTGGTTTATATAAATTTTTTATTCAAATCTATATAATCACATTCTCTCCGGTCCTTTACTCAAATCCAAAATCCAAAACTATGTTTTTCATTGTGCAATCTATTTATATACTAATCAGAAGTTCTTATTTTTCAAGTACGTTCCTTTGTAACATTTTTATTTCAATTTTACTCTTAATTATTATGATATTTGATTTTATATTCAGGATAATAATGAAAAAGTACATGTTTTAATATTTTAAAGGATAATATGAGATGTTTATCAAATTTATCTTTTTGAATTCCACAAATCCTTAATTTTAAAAATAAGTTTATAAAAATATTTTTTTCAAGTTAAAAATAACAACAAACTTGAAAAAAATAAAAACAATTAAATTTAATGAAAATTTTCGATTCTCTACATACGATGTATCTGATGTTGATCATGTCGATGAAAATTGCTAGCTTTATATGAGAATTATTGAGCTAACTAAAATTAATAAGTTAAAAATATACTATCATCCATAATTAATATTTATTTGTATAAGAAAAATATTACCATAAAATGTTATTATTTATTTTAGGATTTCGAAAAAGGAAGCAAATAGGCATATAGAGAAACAAAATTAAAAGTGAAACTAAAAAAATATACATTTGTTTCCTTCTCAATTTGTTATGTGTGATGTATGTGTGATGTTTATTATGAAATTTGACATTTTCAAATATTATAAATATGAATTTGTGCTTTTTGAAAAAAAATCATTATTATTTTATATAATTTGACTTTTTTATATTTTTAATATTTCACATGATTATTAATATATTTATATTTTCACGCATATCGTGCATGGAAATAAAACTAGTTTCTTTCTAGGCAACAATAGAATTATGATTCCCACAATCAAAATTGATGGTACAATTGATATTTATGGAGAATCGTGGATATATTTGAGAATATTATACATGAACTATGGAGTAATGATATTATGATGTGAGAATATAAATATATTTAAAATTAATGTAGTTATATTTTAACTCATTGTTTTTGTAGATTTGTTGATACAACTGCGTATAACACTTTAAGAATGAAAACAAATCTACACAAGTGAACATTGAGATTTACGTGGATTGACAAAATTTGCTTAAATCCACTGAGCAGATGAGATATCAATTCACTGTATCAAATAATTTGATTACAAAAAAAACTTCCAACTTTTCTCTCTTCACCACCACCATTTTCTCTTGAAGCAACCCTCTGTATTGCCTCTCAAACAAAAAAAACTAATATCTCATAACCTATCAAGAGAGAAACTAAATAAATGACGGAAAATGAAAGAAAATGATCAAAATACCCTTACAAAATTTCTGACTACGTTGCCCCCAAAGGCCCAAATCCCATGGTCCTTTTTTGTCGTATTCGTGAGTATTCAATCTAAACCTTGTTCTTCATGAACGATTTCATTCATGCTTGAAACACAAGATATCTCACAAAAAGATGGCTGACAATCTTCACCACCTAAAAATCACTAAGATAATTCCTTTCATCTCTCTTTAATTCTCTTGAATAACAGTCAACCCAATTTCTAGGAAAAAATCTTTTTAATCTCGTTTCTATTTGTCTTCCGTCCCCAACCGATCCATTTCTCCATTCAATCACTCATCGGTAATAAGTAGTGGACAAATAACGATAATAATGATCATGATCACAGTAAGCAGAGGATTTATTTGTATTTCAATTTTTAAGAACCTGAACCCCTGAAGTCATTTAACACAGCCAATAACCGACCCTAAAAATACGTTATTAACACTAACAACCGATTCAACTTTCTTAAAAAGTTCATCGGACGGTCCAAATAAAAGCATCAAAGATTGAAAATGAAAAAGGGCCAAAAGCGAATAAAAGTCGCAGACTGAGGACCAAACTGCAATTTCTGTAAAAATAAAATAAAATAAAAATCAAATTTAAACCCCTTTTTGATTGGACGACGACGCCTCCGATGTGTGAGAGTAAACCCTATAATAGCTCCCATTTTTCAATAAAAAAATTACAAAAAACCCCTTCTCCCTCATCCCTCGAATCGCCGGCCCGAGGAAATCGCGGATCTCCTCGTCCCCGATTTCCGACCTTCCCGACCCACCAAAGAAAAAAAAATCAAGAAAACATGCACAGAAGAAGAAGAAGAAGCACGAGATGATCGTCCGCACCTACGGTCGCCGGAACCGCGGCATAGGAAGGGACGGCGGCGGCTCCTCCTCTCCGAAGACCCACTCTCGCAAGATAGCCCCGGCGACGCCTACGCCCTCCCCTTCTCCTCCCAGGACTCCTCCCCCTGGTCCGTCGACCCCGACCCCTTCGGCTTCGCCGCTGATCCCGACCCGGTCGTCGTCGTCCCCTCCTCCTCCTCCGCCCGTCCTCCCCGTCCCAACAAACCCTCCAAGAAGCGCTTCAGGAACCCGAAGAGGATGAGGTCGACGAATTCGGAGCTGACGTCGACGCTGATGGAGGCGCAGGAGTTTGGGGAGATGATGGAGCACGTTGACGAGGTGAATTTCGCCCTCGACGGGCTCCGCGCGGGCCAGCCCGTGCGGATCCGGCGGGCTAGCTTGCTCTCCCTCCTCTCCGTCTGCGCGTCCGCGCAGCAGCGGAGGCTTCTCAGGAGTCGCGGGTGAGGTTTGGGGTTTCTGATTTGGGCGTCAATTAAGGGTCTTTAGGCTACGTTTAGCTGATGATTTCATAAATGTCATCTCTTTCAGGTTGGTCAAGAAAATGATTGATGCGGTATTGGGTCTCAGCGTTGATGACAGCCCGAGCTGTCTTGCTGCTGCGGCGCTCTTTTATACTCTGGCGAGCGATGTAAGTTCATTGGGGTTGAGCTTCTTGAGCTTCTTTTAACATTGATCTTGCTAAGTTTTTTCACATTTTATTTGGAAGACTTGTTTCATTGGCGATTATTGCAAAAAAAAAGTGCCAATTGTTTAAAACAACCTAGTCTGTCAACAAATTTTCCCAGTATCATAAAATCCATGACTTCTATATTGCACTTTATCTCTCTTGTTGATGGTTCTGACCAAGAGTTCAATTTAATCACTTTTAGAGATGTTTCATTGTATTTCCCATAGTACACAAATTCACACAAGAAATAATGTACCAAAATAAGGTAATTTTCATGCGTTTCAAAACTCCACTTTTGTTGGGTTACTTCGAGGGGTGCACCTGTAACTTGCATGCACGTGAATGCATATTGGTGACCACCAACATGCATGTTTCTTCTGCATCATGCATATGTTTCGTGCCATGATGGGTTGAAGTGCCTGCTTCAGCTGATTTGGTTATATAGAGTGTTTGTGTTTACCATACTACTAGTGACGAATGCTTGTGCATATCAAAAGAGTGCTGAATTTTTACCGCCTCTTTCCATCATGTTGTCATCGATGCTCTATCTAAATACTAGATCTGATACTTAGCAAATAGATGGCACTTTCCATGAAATTCATGTTTGTAGATATTGTTAGGAAGGTCACTGTTTCGACCCACTTCAATATCATATATATGCAGCCAATACTTTTTATTTATTATTATTATTATTATTAAGTTTTTCAATTATTGAAAATTGATTTTTTTTTTCAGGGTCAAGATGAACATCTGCTTGATTCTCCAACTTGTATTCGTTTTCTTCTTAAGTTATTGAATCCACCTATCTCTGATACCGTTGAGGCCAAAGCCTTAACATTTGGCTCTAAGCTTCTATCAGTACATGGGGAATCTGGCATGTCGAGTGCTCCAAATAAAAGATTAGATCCTAGCACTGCTGGAATTGCTTCAAAAGTTCAGGAAATCCTTTTGAGCTGCAAGGAGATTAAATCATGGAGTGGAAATGATGATGGGATGGAGAGACCAGAGCTGAATGCAAAATGGATTGTTTTATTGACAATGGAGAAAGCATGTTTGTCTACAGTTTCCTTTGAAGGTAAAGTTTTTAAAAATTTTACCTTTCTATGTCAGAAGCAAGACTTACCTTTTTCTTCAAAAAATTTCCCTTGAACAGTTCGGCTCCAATAAGGAAACTTCAATTGTTTCACATCTCGATCTTAACCATCATGTTTGAGTATTGCCTTTTATGGTCCAAGTGCATTTCCCTGTTCATAGGGACTACATAAACTATCAAAGCATCATTGCTATTCTGAGTTATTAAGCAATTGTGATTTTATGAATTTGGCAAACAAACATCCAAAAGAGACCAGAAAGATGAGTAATCTTCCAGCAAGGAAAATAGAAAAAATAAAATAAAGAGAAACATCTAGATAGTGATTGTCCAAATTCTTTTGATAATTGCAACCTTGCTGATATATATATTATTTACTTCCCCAATTTATCTAGATACATCAGGTACGGTGGGAAGGGTTGGTGGACATTTTAAGGAACGATTGCGAGAACTTGGAGGACTTGATGCCATTTTTGATGCTGCCATACGTTGCCACACCATTATGGAGGTAAGCCCATTACACACACACACACACACTAGGTGCAGACACTAGGCCTCCCACCTTATTATATGCAGCCACCATCTCATCACTGTTCGGTTAAAGTCCTTTGAATCAAACAGTGAGGAGATGGTCTACATTAAAATCGCCCAATTTTTTTAGGAGATAAAAGGGAGATCATGGGGATCAAAAAGATGGATCACGAGGCAGGAGAAGAGATGGGGTTCATTGGGTGCTTTATTTATTGTCCGCTGAAAATCCATTTAATCGGATGATGATGAGATGTGGACCGCACATAAGCATTGGGAATGGCGTATGCATCTTGTCATTTTTGTGTGTGTGCACACACACACTTCACTGTAAAAAATTAATTGTAATGAGACATAAATTAAAGTATTATATTGTTGAATGTATGAATAGAAATCCATAATCAAATATTGCATAGTGTAGTGTTAATTTATAACTTCTCATAATGGTTTTTGTTTAATTTTATGAACTTTTCAAATTGTGATGCTTCAGTTTTCCAGGCATTTTATATTTCCTTACTCATTGATCTTGGACGAAATCAACCAAATTTATCCTTTTCTTTACTTAATGTTTACAGTTTTTTGTTGAAAATTTAAATGAGAATATAACAATGCATGAGGTTCACAGAAAGAAGATTAATTTTTCTCTCAGGATAATAAGAGGAAGATAACTATGGGGTTAGCAGTGATTTCTTGTAGGTTAGATAGTGGTGTTCAATGGAGAGAAAAAGGAATTCTGAATGAGAAGTGGCAGCTTCAGCAAAACCAGAGGAAGAATATTATTGCCTGGTAGATAAGAAATGAAATAAAATATAAAGTGCAAACTTCACAAAGTCTAATATTGTCAATCATTGATCAGTAAGAATAGACGTGACTTTAGGTTTTCACTAGTAGAACACTTGGCAAATAGCACCTTGACTGATGGGACTTATACTAAACCTGTAAATCTCCTAGTTAGACATCCACCTATATTAGTAACAGGACTTTTACTACATAATGACTGCTACTACTAAGACCAAACTAATCTCCTCAACTCTTGCCGCATACAATGCACCTATATTAGATGCTATAGGGTTTGCTGGTGTTTGCTCGCTTGATTAGCCATAGTAGTTAGTTACCTAAGATGTTTAATTTTTTTAATTAAAAATAATAATTGTTAGTTACCTTAGCAAGATGAGCTATCTTCTAATTAACTAATTTGTTCCGGCACACTTTTTTTCTGTGTTTTCTTCCTTGTACTATATATTTTTCAGTTTTTGCCAATAATTTGTCCTTTATTTGGTACAGCTTATGCCAATATCTTTTGGCATGAGTGTTATGAATAGTTGCAATTTTATGAAAACACAAGTTGATTTTCCAATTTGCATCTGTTGCAATTTACCAAGTTCTCCATTTTGAGTACAAGTACCATAGCAGTTTTTGTTATAGCCTATAGATGAGTTAATCATAATGATTTTTTAAATCTTAGATGTGTACTTGTAGGGGTGGCTAAAATCTGGCTTCTCTCCTGTCTCGGAGCTGAAAGACAATGAGACATTGCAAGGTTTGTCATTGCTCTTAAAATGCCTGAAGGTCATGGAGAATGCAACATTTTTAAGCAAGGAGAATCAGGTAACATTGAACCGCTGTTTTTTTTTACTAGTGAGATATTTGCCTCAGTAGCAGGTGGGGCTCCTCTTTTGACTATTTATCGAAATTTTATGCTAGAATCATTTGCTTGGAATGAACTCAAGACAGAATAGCAAAGGGTCTCCTCTTTCTTTTGTTGGTCTCATTACAAGTGCCATTAAGACCTTTTCGGGTATACACTATGCACCATTTCATTTGAGTCTCTGCCTCTGGAGTCATGCATCATCTGTTGATGGATTCTAGTATGACATTGCAGACATTTCTCTGCTTCAAAGTTCATGTAATAATTCTAATAATGCCAAGTATGGTTGCCGCTCTGACGCTTCTGAAGTCCAGTTGAAGGACGGATGCAAAGGTACATGTAACCACCTTTTTTTCTTTGAGTTTTTACTTGGTGTTTCTTTTGGATGGTAAAACTTTTTGTGGTAAAATTATTGTGGTGGAGCAACAATAACTCAATAAGAAATGCCATCACCTAGTGCGGTCTTGAGTCTGGATATACTCTTAGCCTTTTTTTTCCCTGCTCATAGTGGCAGCTCTCAGGACTTAAGAGCAATGATTCTTTTGTTTTTTTTTCTCAAGAAATCTTTTTTATGTTTTGTTTTTTTGTTTAAACAATGTGTAAATATCTATTGTGAATTCTGTCAATGATCTTGTTATCCAACTAACTTGAAACCTAGGATTAGCATCTTTTGTTTATCATCCCCAATCAGAGTGTAGTTCTTGTGCACCAGAAGAACTAGAAAAGAGGAGATATTATTACTTGATGAATTATAGATTTATATAATCATTGCACTGGAACAGGGTCATATAATGCTAAACACGTGCAATGTGGGGTGGAGAAGTCTCCTGCACCTTTGCTTTGAGGAGTTCTGCAATAAATTGCATTGCAGCCCCTCATATTTTCAGTTGAATAGTATGAGTTAAATGATCTTTGAGGAAACCAGATAACCTTTTATGATATATTGAATTATTGGAAAGTCTTTCCTTAAATTTCTCTAGTCTTTATTTAATGTTTTTTTTTTTTGCTTATCTAGTCAGTTTCTTTCCTTCTGAAACTTGCAGCAGGCCAAGATAGAACATCATCAAGCAGTTCTGCTAGATCCCGTGGCATGAAGAAGGCCTATCATGAGAAAAAAAACTTTAGTTTCGGTCAGAAGTTACAGATGTCTTCTGTTTTCCGGTCTGTAATTGTTTCTGAAACGTCTAATGCATCTCATGATGATTATCATACGAGGAAACAGTCTTATCTTCATGCATCTGTATCAAGTAATCGGCAGACATGGAGTGGTCTGAATGAAAGTACCTCTGTAAATGCTAAAGGTTCAAAAACTATATCAGTTGTCTTGGGCAAGAGACCTCGTTCAAAAGGAGATATCAGAGGTAAAAGTATCAAAGAAAACTGTGATCCATTTGCGTTTGGTGAAGACGAATTAGAGCTAAATGGAGATAGTATCAAAGACAACCATGATCCATTTGCGTTTGGCGAAGATGGCTTAGAGCAAAATGGAGATGTTAAAGGTAAAAGTCATGAAGAGAACCATGATCCATTTGCTTTTGATGAAGATGATGTGAAGCCTTCAAAGTGGGAGTTGTTATCAACAAAAAAGGAACCACCTCAAACTCGACGGAGCATGGAAATTGACAAGGAATTGGAGATGATATGTGACACCATACTTACGTCTAGCAATACTGAATCAATCAATGGAGGAAATAGTCAATCCTCTTGTTCGGTTGTTGAAGATGACTCCAGCCTATTGGGGGACTGCCTTCTTACTGCTGTTAAGGTATATCATGTATTGACAATTATCTTATATTCTGAAATTTATGATGATTATCGAATACCTTCAGCAGTTCTCTTCTGTATTCTAGGGTTTTGTACATTTTGTATCTATGTAAGAAACCTTTTGGCCTCCGTTATTGAATATAACATTATTCCATTAGTTTGTTCTGTATTCTTGTTGCTTATATATTTAATGATTCGTCATTTTTATTCATCGTTGTGAGTGTAGAATGTCTTCTGAATATTGTAAACATACTCTTTTCATACAACCCTTTTGTAGTGTTGTGGTACCTTCAGCAGTTCTCTTTGTAATTATATACACTTCCTCAAAGGTCAACCATTATCCAGAATTATTCAACAACTCTACAATGATCATCTTGTTTCTCAGCAGATGAATCACTTTATGATAATAAATCTGAAACTCAAACATTATTCCAAACAATGGAGTAATACTCAAAGATTATACGATTATCAAGCAAAACTCAGATATATGACTAAATTTGTTATGCCATGTCCTGATAAACATGCTAGCTTGTGTTCTGCACAAGTTATATCCCATGGTTCTTCAGTGCGATATCTATTCCTCTACGTGTGATTCATGTTTATTAGCTTATGTGGAAATGATAGCTGAACTAGTTGGATGTGTATCATTTGAGTCATTGTACACTGTATTCTGAATAATTTAATATCTTTCAGTGAAGAGCCATTGTTTTGACAGTATAATGATTTATTGTAATGATGTTTATCTAATCGATTAATTGTTATTAAGAGCCTGTTCTTTAATATACTTTCACGTATTGGAAATAAAGAGTTCAGTGAGATAACCGATATGTCACTTGTGTGACATTCAAGTTTCACTTAATGCATGATCTTGTGATGGCTATTTGTATATGTATATCCTTTGAGACAAGAATAATTTCATAATGTCATTATGCACCGAGTGCTGTTGATTGTGAAAAGCATGAGCTGATCGGATATGTACCACACAAGCTTCATGTACAAGATCTTTCTTAAACTTGAGTCAAAATTAATGTACCAGGTACATGCATTTTCTGTAGTAAGAGTCGATGGTGATATGCAGCCCAGAAACTATATCTTTCCAAGGCAGTTGATTATATTACTTTATTTATAAACAATTTCACATTCCTTTTGTATTGTACCTTTAATTATGATGCAAACTATTTTTTCATATGTTCAGTACCCTATATACCGATGAACAGAATGGGTGATTAAAAATCTTTGTTTTGCACTTCCTGCACAGGTTTTGATGAACTTGACAAACGATAATCCTGTAGGCTGTCGGAAAATTGCGGCTTGCGGAGGGCTGGACACTATGGCTGCTTTGATTGTCAATCACTTTCCTTCTTTCAGCTATCATCAACATAATCAATTGAAAGAGAATGTCTCAATGTCCAAGTCACAAATGGTTGACACTATTTGTTTGAAAGACAAACATCTCAATGATCAAGAATTAGATTTTCTTGTTGCTATATTGGGCTTACTCGTGAACTTGGTGGAGAAGGACAGCGAAAACAGGTTTATTCATAGTCCTCCTTTCCATTAGTCTATTTTATACTATTTTAAAGGACGCTGTTGTTGTACAGAGATTGCCTAAAGTGAGTCTGGTACTCCCTCTTGGCTTCATTGGTGTTATTAGGTCCCTTTTGCAGAGTCATCCATGATTTATTACTAATGTCATCTGAATTTTCATCAATTCTTTTTGTACACTACTTGTCTATATTTTGTAATAATGTGGTATTGTGGTATAAATATCATATTTTGGGTAGCGAACAATAATTGTCTTGTAGTTCTCAATATATTCCATCATTGTTATATTTGTCTCTCAGATATGTATTTATGGGTTAGTAGTTACTAGTTAGTTTCATTCACATCTACTTTAGATTTTTTTCTTGTTTTAGTAATAGATTATTCTTTGGATATAACAACAAAGCAAAATTTCAATGATACTTATCTAATAGAGCACTGATGTTAGGGAAATATGCATATGCATAATATATTCTAACAATTTGGAACATCTGTGCAGATCACGGCTTGCGACTTCCAGTGTTTTGTTACCCAGAGGAAAATTAGTAGGTGATGATACCCACAGGGATGTAATTCCATTGCTATGCTCAATATTTTTGGCAAATCAAGGAGCTGGGGAAGGAAAATCATCACCCCATGTAAGGATCTATATATTACTGTATTTTAATGTTGTTTTTTCAGAATGAAAACAGATTTGCTTGCAATTGAGTTAAATATCTGCTTTATGAAATACTTATTTTCATTTAATAGTATATTCTAATGATTAATGAGAAAAACAATTATGATTCGTAGAATATGTTTGACATCAAAATCTCAAACTCTTAAGCTCCAACATTACAATCTGATTGCAATATGTATGTATTTGTTTAATCAGTATCTTATTACATACGTACTGAAGGTTACTTGTTCATTCATTAAACCGTGAAGCCTTATACCTGTTTCATCAATTCCCTTTCAGTATCAGTGGAAGTGAACTTTTTCTGGAAAATGAGAATTGTAACAAAACCGAACCTGAAACAGTAAATTGAAGCAAACAATATGTGGGGTTCCAGGACATTATATGACTTGACTGACGTTTCTGGTCTTCCCAATTATATGTTTGTTTACGCAAACTTTTCTGAAAATTTTATGCCAGCTTGTTAATGGGGAATGTGAACAGTTCAGAAGCATAATGAGATCCTTTGTTTTATTTTTATTTTATTTTTCTCCATCAAGATAGATGAGGGTGATAATTGAATAAACCCCTTGAGGGGAGGTGGGGGGAGGCTGATTTGCATTTGAGTTTGTCATGTTTGAAACAGTTTATTGTTGGATCTGACACGAGTATGCAATCTTAAACAGAATGATGAAACTGTCTTATTGCAAGGAGAGCGGGAGGCTGAAATGATGATCATAGAGGCATACTCAGCTTTGCTTCTTGCATTTCTGTCAACAGAAAGGTTTGTGTAGTCTTCAGCATCCCAAACGCAGTCCATCATTTGTTTTCCTTTTTGAAAGCCATTCTTATGTAAATTTCCCTCCTGCTGCCAGCAGCAAGAACGCACGTGAAGCCATTGCCAACTGCCTTCCGGAAGGCGACTTGGAAGTTCTTGTACCAGTGTTGGAACGATTTGTGGTATCTATTCTTTTACATATCTATTCCATCTGCATAGTTTCTTTATCCTGCCATTTGAATTAAGGTTTATTGTCGTCATGCTTGCCTGTTTACTGATTGTTCTGTTGATTAATCCAGGAGTTTCATCTCAGTCTAAACATGATATCACCAGAGACCCATTCGGCGGTCACTGAAGTAATCCAATCTTGTAGAGGACCATAACAGACATGAAGTGATCCTTCTTCCTGTACAGCACCAGTCACACCTGTTTCTTGAACTTTCTTAATTAACTGTTTTTGCTATAGCTTTCAGGATACTCACCCACACAGTGTATTCTAGTTGTTTTTTTTTACATTATTATATTTCATTGAAGGGGTTGTAAAAATCAGTTTTACTGGGTCAGAGAGTGATGGATGAGTAATGTAAGGGAGAGTTCAAGTTGCCTGTTCCTTTTTAACCGCTTTAAATACACTTCTTTTTCTGTTGTAAACATTTTGTGCATTGTTGTATTGAATGTTTGACCATAGGCATATATTACTCTCGACACTGAGAATCTGAGATGTTGTCAACAGTGTCATGTTTTTAACAAGGGTGCTGATACACTCAAAATACTTTTATGGGGTATAATTCGGTCAGTTTGGTTTAGTTTTTTACAAATCTAAATTGAATCAAATTATATTCACATATAACTCAAACTCTATTGAAAATCAAACCGGAAACTCAAAATTGAACTGAATTAATTTTTGTTTGGTTAATTCAAACTAAACCGAATTGAACCCAAAGATAATACTAATTTTTTTTTCTTCTATTAATTTGAGTTGGTTAGAGTTTTTTGGGGAGTCAGTTTGCAATTTTATTGATGGTTTAAGTAGTGTGTTTATTTTTTATATGAATATTAATGGTATAACAACAATATAATTTTTTATATAAAAAGAATTATATAAATGAATATTGATTATGATCGGTTCACTGATTTTTCAATTCATACTCAATCCAAACTAAAAAACTGTTGGCCCAAACAAAATAAAATCTAAACCGACTAAAGTTGCACCCTTAATGTATTTATATATCATGTTTAAATTTAATTTGGTTCAGTTAATTCAGCTTTTTTAAAAAGTAAAATTAAATCCATACCAATGTATATTGATTTATTAATTTTTCAATTAATGCCTAAACCAAACCATACATTATTGACCAAACCCAAAAAAAATTGGTTCGGATCGGTTCAGATTCGATTTAATCGATCAAAGTTGCACTCTTAGTTATTACTACATATGCTATGTCACCTACTATATAATATGTAAAATCACATAATGTAACATATACTTTACTATATATATTTCTATTAGGAAAAGTGTAAAAATGTAGGCATTCAATTCATTTAGGTACTTAAATTTTTTTTAAAAGCATGTATATTTGATTGTAAGATTGACTAATTATAAAATTTTACTTTGATTATGATTATGATTCGATTCACTATATTTTTTTTGCTTGGTAGATTCAATAATTAGGATATGGAAAATAATATGTTTTTTAAATAGTACAATGAGGAAGTAACAAAACCCTTGAATAATTAATTCTATTTTGTTTTTTTAATTTTGGTGATGAAAAATCAAAAGTAAAAAATACAACTGGTTAGAATTCTATCCAAATGAAACTTGATTCATTTTTTTTTTTAACTCCATGAATGATGTGTGGATACTGACTTTAAATATTCTCCACGTGATTTCATAACCAAAGAAAGCAAGGCATAATTTAAACATGAAAAAAATAAATAGAACATGAAGCCGCACCAAACCTAATTTATAAAACAAAAACATGCCTCGGATGAGATTATTTGAATAACTTTATCCATTGTTTTCATATCTTTCTTTGAATTATTCAAATGCGCCAAGAAATCCTTAAATATTACTAAATTTGAATTCAAGGCTCTTGAACTATCAGAGAAAACTATCTTTCTTGGATATTGAATGCAGAAATCCACCTTCAATCTCAAAATCTTAGAGATGTAATTAATGATGACAACACAATATCCCATACTCATATTCTTGAGGTATCGTATACATGATAACATAAAATAATGAGTAGAGAAAAATCCAAACATGTGGAAATCCCTGAAGGAGCCTTATGACTATTTGAAGTCAATCATACTTTCAAATGCAAGCCATGAATGGTTAAATCTAAATATTCAAGATTTCAAAACAGTGATTGCTTATAATTCTGTGATGGTCAGAATTACTTTCAAGCTAAAGTTATGTGGAGAAAAGATTGAAGATATAGATATATTAGAGAAAAATTTCTCCACCTTTCACGCCTCGAACTTGCTCCTACAACAGCAATATCGCAAGCGTCGGTTCAAGAAATATTCTAAACTTATTTCTTGTCTCCTAGTCTCGCTGGGCAAAACAATGATCTTCTAATGTCTCTGCTTAGGGCCGTGGGAGAGTTCGAGACAACATGTGTGGACATCGTGGCAACCAGGGAAGAATTTTACTCAAAATGCCTCTAAGAACAATAAATGTAAAAAACTATGTGAAATTTGATTGATCAATGCTTACGTAGGCATTAGGTTTCTCCAAGATTTTAGTACTTCTTGCTGCTCTCTTTTTGTTCAATGCATTGGTATTTTGAGTGTAGATTATCGACGACATTGCATGGATCTTCTGAATCAATGAACAACAACTGAGATGCGGTATCTGAAGAAGGAATGTATATGAATGTTATCTATTTATCAGTCTCTCTGTTCTTCTATCTATTAGTTCTACCCATAGAAGTTCATCTACATCAGATGGCATCATGAAGCCTTATTGTCTGGTCTTGCACTGCAGAAACTTGAATCCTGGAGACTAAAAACTGTTGGTGGATTTTGAAATTTGTATGCTTCCATGGACCTGATTAATAAAATGGTCACCTCTTCCCAGTTGCCACGATGTCCACACATGTTGCCTCGACCTCTTCCACGGCCCTGAGAGCATTCACTTTAGGGAGTGTTGTAGATTTAGTGGGTCTAGAGGTATGATTTTTCATTTGAAGATCATTCTTTTGCTCAGTGACTAGGAAACAAGAAATATTAGAGTATTTCATAAACCGACACTTGCGATATTGTTGCTGTATAAGCAAGTTTGAGGCGTGAAAGGTGAAGAAAATATTCTCTAACATATCTGCGTCTTCAATCTTTTGTCCATATAACTTTAGCTTGGAGATAATTCTAAACATCGCAGAATTATAAGCTATTATTATTTTGAAGTTTTGAATCCTTAGATTTAGTCATTCATGGCGTGCATTTGAAAGTATGATAGATTTTAGGTGGTCATAACACTCATGAGTTCCACATGATACATATGTCAAAATGTTGTTATATACATAATAAAACATCATATATAAAAACGTATACATAAACGTTGTCAAATGTATTAGAAACGGTTTCTAGTTACGATGATGGTTATAAACCGTCATCGTAGCCTACATTTCTTGTAGTGATTTATAGCTATGTATCATGCAATCACATTACAGGACACGGTAGAATGAGTGTACTATCCAAGATGGGGTCAAGGGATCTTTCTCTACTCATTTTCTCGTGGTGTTAGTTTTAATGACATCTCTAAGATTTTGATATTGAATGTGGATTTCTGTATCTAATATCCAAGAAAGATAAGTTTTCACTTGATAGTTTGAGAGCTTTGAATTCAAATTTAGTGATATTCATCATTCTTTTAGAACTATAAAAAAACTAATGAACAATCATTGAAAAAAATAAAATAATAAATGATACAATATGAATCATTCAAACAATCATGGCTAATAAAAAATAAAAAAATTAAATAGATCTTCTGGTTCTATTATTTGTTTATGAGAATTTCTGGTTCTATTGAAATTTCTAGTTTGATTTGATTTATAATATTTGAATATTAATATTCAAGAAATTCAAACTGCAGTAACAAATATTTGAAATAACAAATAGGGAGATCCAATAACAAATAATAACCAGACAACCTTTTTATAAAAAATACAACATAAAAATATTGCATGAAAACCAAAATTGCACATGCTTCCACTATTGTTAAAAAAAAATTTGCATGGATGTATATATTGCGCGCTCTTTTTTTTATAAGGAGAACGGATGTATATATTGTTACTGGTTGCATGGGAAAACAAATTGCATGGCTGTTCTTTGCATGAAAAAAAATTGCATATTGCATAGAGGTTGTATTGTTTTTCATAAATAAAAAAGTTGCATGAAGAATATTTGCATACGATTCAATGCACAGACAGCACAGTGAAAAGAAAAAAAAAATTTGAATCATATTTACGTGGATACATGTTGTACTAAAAATAAACAGAATTCATAATATAACAAGTTGTAAATATGTGAACCGAGCTTTAGTTAAATCGGTAAACACCTCCTACATCTGTGAAAGAGATCAATGAATGAAATCCGATATTTTTTTGTATCTACTATGTTATTATGAATACAATGCAGACCTATATAATACTTGTTAATGCACATGTGTGATACACGTAAATTTTTTTCTAACATTATTTGTAGTATTTTTTTATTTTGATTATTAAACTAAGTGTCAATATCATATTTTTAATAAAACATAAGTTTAGATATTATATTAAAAGATATATTTAAATTTGTACATTATATTATATCATATTAATTTAATAAAATATTTAAAATTAAATTTATATGGTTATATTTGGAGTGCTAAATCTCACATATAGTTTCAAAAAATTTCATATAAAATTTAAAAATAAAATTCAAAACATAATTTCAAATAAAATGTAATTCTATATTAAAAACTTAGATTAGATATTATAAGATACTGATATTTTTAAAAATTATTTAAATCAATTTTAATTTGAATGATTATTTAAAATTATTTGAATCTCAGCTTTAGTTCAAAATCATAATTGAGTATTTCTTCCAAATACTGAGAAATGAAAATGTTCAAAATATTAATATGAAAATGATCTGAATTTAAATATATCTTAATCAAATGTAATATTTAAAGAAAATCTAAAACAAAAAAAAAATAAATCAAAACGCATTCTTATCCATAAGAAAATATGAATACTGCAATCCCTTTTACAATCTCTACAACTCAAAATGGAACATAGTGAATCAGTATACTTGGCTATTCCTAGTTTTGATTTTCAATTTCAATAATTTTGATTACTCTCATGTTTGTTTTGATTTAAGTAAAAATTTAAATCCAATTAATTAAAAATAAAAAATTCCTGTCAAATTCAAATATCTAAAATAAAAATAAAAATTTCTAATCAAGTTAATAGTAAAATCCTAACATGAAAAATAAACTTCATAAACAAAATTTAAATAAAAAAAATTATAAATAAAAAATACTCACCTTCAAAGCCTCAAATAACAACCTACGAGAGCAAGAAATACATAGATAAACAGATACATATATATAGAGAATTGGGGAAGGGCTGATTGCAACTTATTAATACATATCGGATAGCATATAATCTAAATCTAATCGTATTAATCGAGTATATTAGTTCATATCAAATCAAATTTTGGAATTAATTAATGATGATTGATATATATATTGTTGAAATTTGAGAATCAATTAATGATCGGGCTGCAACTCGGGTGGGTTGGGTTCGGGTTGGGGTCAACCCGAACCCAAATTCCAAACTCAATCATAATTTCAACCCGAATTGGACCAACATGAACTCAACCCGTAATTAAATAAACCAACCCGATCCAATCCGAATTGGACTAACCCGACTCCAATCCGATTTTCAACCCGAATTGAACCAACTCGACCCGACCCGAATTTCTAACATGATGTGCAAATTAAATAAATCAACCAAACCCAACCCGTAAGATTAGCTATGTTTATCTAAAATTTGAACTACCAATATCAAAAGCTATAGAATGAACGGTTATGATTTTTTTTTTTAACTATTAGTTTACGGGTTCGGGTTGGGTCAGGTTGTGAGTGAGGCAAACCCGAACCCAACCTAATTTGTGAGTCAACCCAAATTGGTCAACCCGAATCTGAACCCGAACCCGAATCCGATTTGGTCAATCCAACCTATGTAAAAATCGAGTTCAACCCGACCCAAGTTGCAGCCCTAATTAATGATAGTTCTAAATCTAATATATATATATATATATATAAGTCTCTTAAACCAAAAATCTGTCATACCTTTTTGCCCATGTCAATTCATTCAATCTCATTACAACCCATTCACACCACTTTAATCACAACTGTTTGACCATTTTACCCCTACAATTATATTCAATCATATGAAAATCCATTCATATCATTTTAATTTCATCAATAATTTATTTCAATACATGCATTTCATCATATTTCCATTCCCACCACTTTAATCACAATCATCTGACTATTTTACCCCTACAATTCTATTCAATCCCATGAAAACTTATTAACATCATTTTAATCTCATTTAAATTCATACATTTCATTATATAATAAAATCATATCAATAATTTACATAAATTATATGTATATAAATATTTGTATATATACCAACTAAAATTATATTAATATATTTATGAACTTGTAATTAAAATCAAATATCATAATATAATGAGAATAAGGGGATGCTTATATAATGAAAGGATATTCAAATGTAATTCACTATTAGAAAATAAAAGGATATTCAAAATACAATTCATTGTTACCAACTAAAATTAGATTAATATATTTGTTAACTTATAATTAAAATTGGGTATCATAATATTATCAGGATAAGGGATATTCAAAATATAATTCATTGTTACCAACTAAAATTAAATTAATATATATGTTAACTTATAATTAAAATTGGATATCATAATATTATCAGGATAAAAGATGGTTATAAAATGAAGGGTATTCAAAATATAATTCACTGTTAGAATATATTTTAAATTATTATGAAAATTATGTTATAACATATCTATGGACAAATTCATTTTCATGTTTTTATTAACATTCTTTAAAAAACATACAATGCATGCATGGCCTATCTAAATTTTAAATAAATCTTATATGAGTAGCGTTCCTATTCATATTGAAACACGTTTAATTTATTTACACTTTTACACACAAATTTTTGTTATTATAATTTATTAATAATTATTACTCCATTGTGAATTCAATTATTAATGACAATCTCAAATACCTGAAATTAAATCAATTTTTTATTATTTATTATTCACTAGATCATTCAACTCTTCCCCTACCCATTTTGCAATAAATATATAAATAAATAAATCTTCCTCTACCCATATTGACCGACCCTATCAATTATTCAAAATCCATTTGTCTCCTATCTGTTCATATCTTATATACGTTTTTCAATAATTCATCTTCACCTCTTCCACTGTTCGTCTCATCTCCTCCTGTGTCCCCCGATGTTGTAGGTAAGTGACGATGCACTCTATGATGATTTTTTTTTCTTTGTGGATCTTTTTATTTATATATTTTTTTTAGATTGATTGTGCGAGCGAGCATGAGACCCCTATTGGATCTTGTTGTGGCACAAAGATATTAGGGTTGATTCATGAATGATATAATTTATCTCTTCAATAAAAAAATCTACACATTAGATTTTGTTTTGTTACCTATATCAATTGATTGAGTTCTTTCTTTTCATGATTCTTTCAATTTTAGTGTTTAATGTCACCGACCAAAAGGAAAGAAAAATGTCACCGACCAAAAGGAAAAGAAAATCACATATGAAAACATCATAAAAATTTGTACAATGTAAGTGTTCTTTTATTCATTATGTTATGTTAGCTACTAATTGTTTGTCAAAGAACTACTGAATTTCAATTATATTATTTGTCTTCATTATAATTTGTGAATTGATTTTTTTACTTAATTGTATGTATATTTTATTCACTTGGTTAAATAAATAAAAAAAGGTGGTTTCTTCTTGATTTACTGAAGGATAAAATTTGCCATTGAGTTAGTGGTTTATCATATACTATTTCCTTGGATAGAATTTGATGTTGAGTTGTTGGTTTATTAGACACCAAGAAGAAAAAGGTCACGCGGGGAAGTGAAGGTTGGAGAGGAAATTTTTTGTGAGTTACTTTTTTATTTTATTTTATTTTTATTTTTATATTCTTTAAGCTACTGATGTGAGATGAAGATTAAATTGTGTGGTAGTGATAATGGTAGAGATATATCAAAATGTTTTTTATACGTTCATACTTTTTATGCTATTTTAGTTCGATATCATTTGAAGATTGTTAGCCCTGAGACTATAATTTTTTTAATTGTACACTTCTTTGTTGATGTGCTATTTTTTTTCTTGTTGTTGGGTCGATTTGATTTTTTTTTTCCTGGGAGGTGGGGGGTTAGTAATTGGGGATGCAAGGCTTTTGATGATATTGATTTTTGATGGACCTCAATTTTGTTTTATAATTGTCAGCTATAAGCTTTTAATGGACCTTTTTCTTAGTATTTGTAAGTTTAGATTCCTAGATATATACAATCACACTATTTTTGGCTAACAAATTATTACAATTTTTGGGCCATATTATATATAAATATTATTGTACTTCTTTGTCGATGGCTAATTTTTATCTTGTTGTGTCAATTTGATTTTTGGGTGGTGGAATCAATTCACACCGTCTTTTTATCTTCTTATTACATTAATTCATCCCCCTCAATGCATCCCCACATATAAAATGGGAAGAATTTTAATATGTTGATCTGTGCATTCTTATATTTTTGGTCTTCAATGGTGTGTTATCCTGTAATTTAAATGAAGTATATTATATATGATTATTTTTAAAAAAATTCTGATTTTTTTCATTTTTGATTTTTAATAAGACATTGATCAATCGCAGGGTTTCTTCCTTCACAACTTCTAAGACGAGGTGATGATCCAATCCAAGAGCAACAAATATAAAATATGTGAGAATGGCTTCACTCTCACATTTATCCTCTTTTCAATTTCTATGATTCACTATTTTAATTCCTTTTTCTGAAAGAATTATATCAATCTACTAAAGAAAATTGGGGTTTTAAATGTCTTCAATGGAGTGTTATCACAAAATTTTAGTAACAAGTATTATCTTATTCCAATATATAAGGTTTTAAATTCAAATAGGATTTGATTTCATATAAGATTTTATTCATAAAATTTTTACGTTACAATTTGATTCCAATATTTTTCTAATCAAAATAGATTATAATAAAGAATTCAGTAATTTCAGATAGGTTTTACAAAAATTTAAATTGATTTTATTCATAAGATTTTAGGATATATATAAAAATTGGATGAAATCTATTTAAATATTATATTTCATTTGTGTATTAGTCAGAAACTTTGATGTTAATTATTAATGTCTTGAAATGGCTAAAATTAGACATAAATGTTAATAAAAAAAAATTATTGTGTTCATGTGCATTTGCAGATAGACAACACTAAAAATGTTATTTTTTCCTTAGTTCCCCATTTTTAAAAAAATTTCACCGATTCTCCCATTTTTTCCTTTGTTATCTTGAAAGTCAAAAAACAAATCTCATATAAGCACATTATTTTTCCCTTAACAGATGATTCTTCATTTCTTTATTCTGGTTGGAAGTAGCACACGAGTGGAATTAGTATTTATTCATATATCTTTTGCACTATAATTTCATTCCTATGTTTTGATATTTTCATGATCAAAATAGAATACTATTTTTTTTACACTAATAGTGAATTATATCTTCCATGTCCTTATTTTATATTATCCTAATCATGAGAATATTTAAGATATCTGAATTTAATTATAGATTAATAAATATATAAACTGTTTATCCAATTTAAATGAATTTTTCTATCCTATATTTTCCTCGAATTAGCTTTTCATGAAAAAAGAATATGTAGCGTCTTCCTCTTTTTTTTCAATAATTTCAAAATAGGTTTTCATTTTTTATATGAATTTATTATGATGGAATTCCATAGATTTTAGAATATATATAAAAGATATTGTGATGTCCATTTAAAGTTTAGTTATTTTTAATATGAATTTACCTGTCTTCTAGTTTTTAATTTTTCATTTGCATGGTACTTAGAAACTTTGTTGTTATTTATATCTAAAAATGGGCAAAAAATTTAATTTCATGGATTTTAGGATATATATAATATTTTATCTGTCTTATAAATTTTGTTTCTCATTTGCATAGTACTAAAAAAATTTATGTTAATCATATCTAGATATGGCAAAAATTTAAACTTTCATAATTTTCTCAAATTGAACCGGGAATTTCGAATTGTCAATAAAAATATGAAAAAATATTTAAATTTCATATTTAAATTTGAATGTTAAATCCATTTTATTATTGATATTATCCAAATCACATAATAAACTTCGGGTTTCAAATATTTCATTGAAGGAATTATTGAAAAATAATAGTAATCATTTATAAGGTTTAAAATTTGAATAGGATTTTATCTCATAGATTTTTAAAAATATAATCAGATGTTATAAAATCTATTTAAATTTTCAATAGATATTATTCAAAGATATTTTATAACATATTTCGATTCTAATATTTTCATAATCAAAATAGAGTACAAAATATTTTTGTAATTAAAATAAATATGTTATCACGACATTACAGCTATCAAAATTTTAAATTCCAATATATAAGATTTATAATTTGAATAGGATTTGATTTTAATCTATTTAAATTGTGAATAGGAATTTAAACCGGTATTTTCCTTATCAACATAGATTAATTTTTTTTTATAAGGTTATATCTTGGATATCATTGATTTTACAAAAGGAATCAAGTAAAATGGTAATGTTTCGGACAAAGAACAAGGAATACTCCATTCATGTATATAAATACTTATAATCCTTTGATTTTATAAGCATCACTTTATCATTATAATATTATGATATCCGATTTTAATTAGAAGTTGATAAATATATTAATCTAATTAAAGTTGGTATATATAAATATATTCATATACATATAATTTATACAAATTTATTTTAATGTATTATCCTGCAATATTCTCCAAATCAATTACTTTTTTTTCATAATCAAAGTAGAGTACAAAATATCTTAATAATTAAAATACATGTATTATCACGATATTACAATTATCAAATTTTATATTCTAATATGTAAGGGTTAAAATTAGAATGTCATTGGATTTCAATCTATTTAAAATATGAATAAAAAAATTTTCTTTATGAAAATAGAATAAATTTTTTTTCTTGTAGAGAGTTATATCTGCAATATCATTGATTTTATAAATGGACTTAAGTAAAATGATAAAGTTACAGACAAAAACAAGAAATACTATTTTCATGTATATAAATATTTATATTCATTTGATCCTCTTATCATGATAATATTATGCTATCCGATTTTAATTGTAAGCTAATAAAATATTAATCTAATTAAAGTTGGTACATATAAATATGTTCAAATGCATTTAATTTATTATAAATTTATTTTAATGTATTATCATATTTTACTATCATGCACTATGATCCATATCAAATACTATTTTTTTCATATTCAAAATAGAGTACAAAATATTTTAATAATTAAATATGAGATTGTTAAAATAGACTTTTTTAGTAGATTTTTTAAAAATAGTCATTTCAGGTATATCTTATATTGAGAAGATTTTTTAATGTATTTTTTTTCATATAATTTATTTATAAATTTATTTCATCATATTTGTTTTCTATATTTCACTTCTTTGTTTCGATTCTCTTGTTATCTCTAATGTTAATCCTTTAGATGGATTCATTTTGACGTGAGATGGTCCTTTGAACATCTCTCGCTATGTTTTGAATTATTTGATTTTTTTGAATTGATCAATGATGAATGAACACGGTATTCATTTGCTTAGATCATTTTTCCGGGCCTAATGTACTTATCAAGCGTGGTTTACTTTCTGGTTTTTTTTTTAACTTTTAAAAAATTTTCTTCTACTGTGTATCAGGTTTATTGTAAAATCTTATGTGGAACATTGTCGACTACGATATATATATATATATATATATCGTTTTGCATCTTTAGCACCGACATTTTTATTTTTTCATTGAGTAAATTATTTGTATTTGCTATAAGGACTTTTAACCTAATGTTCTCAATAGTTTCTTCTTAAATATAAATCGAAATATATTCATTTGACTTTTTATTTAAGTATATATTTCATTAGACAATCAAAATTAGAATGACCTATTGGGTACTAATAACTACATAATAGCGGGTTTGATATCTTCATAAGGAAAAAAATATTTTGGTTAAATGGATGAATAAATAGACATTAGATTTCTTACATTTAGAGTCATATTTGGATTAAGATGTTATTGTAACTAAATTATTAACATAAATGTTACTCAAAAATACATTAGATTTTATTAATGTGCATTTGCAGATACACAACAACTAGTATATATATATATATATTTAGATTTAAAAATCAATGATGATCCTTTAATTAAGTATTGAATGTTAAATATTGACTTGAAAATATTGTCGTTGCATATGATGGGGTTGGAATTGGATCCTTCCTATCTATCCATAATAAATCCTAGCAAAATAAGTATATTAATAAAAATGAAAGAATATCTTTATTTAATAATAAAAAATTATAACACGTGTACGCAATAGCGCAGCTATCCATCGAAAACACGTACAGCCCAACATCAGTGTCTCACGCTCACTGAACCCGTCAAAAACCCTCTCTCTTTCTCCATCGGTCACTCGTTCTCCAGCACTGTCAGTAATTTCAGAAGAATCGATCGATATCGAATGGCGGATCGGTTCTTCCCGAACGGAATGCCGGATTTCGTGGAGGAATCATCGGAACAGTCTGGATCGGGTGATTCTCTACTCAGCCTCCTCGCCTCGCCCTATCCCACGGCCTCCCAGAGGTTCCTCCGATCAGCTCTTGATCTCAAAGACAAGGTAGGTCGGTCGGTCGGTCCCTTTCTTTTCTGTTTATGCTGCTTTGTGTGTATTGCTTCGTATAATCGATATGTAATCTCCAAGAATGAGCATTAGAACAGGGTGTAATTTTTTTGGGGGTAATTTATAATCATTAAAATTAGCACCTTTGACGTGACAAACCCTGAATTAGCAAAAATGAAATTGTTGAAGCAGGGTTTTTGGGGAAAAGCGCAATTACACGCAGTCCCAGTCTGCATTTCATTCCACTAATGAGCGGCTGGGCGCAAAAATGAAATCCCTTGTGCAGTTCCCGTTTGCTTTGATTTTTTTAGAAGTGTATGCTTAATATAAGTATTAAGGAAGAATATACGTGAATCCATTTATAATAAAAAAGGACAATTTGCAAAAATAGCCCCCCGAAAATAAATATTAGCAAAATTAATACCGGAGACCGAATATTAGCAAAAACTAGCACTGGTCAGAGCCATAGTTTGAATACGTGGGGCCGCACATGCTGATGTGCGCCCCCGAGCGCACATTATCCCCAATATGTGGCGCACGTTCGAATTCCATTCGAACGGACTTTGAACGGTAAGAGGGCATTCAAAGTTCAGTTCGAACGGACTTCGAACGGTAAACTCTACCTCTGGGTTTGGATTGCCGTTCGAACGGTAATTCGAATGGCAACATATTGTTCGAAAGCCGTTCGAACGGTTGCCTTACCCTATATGCGACTGCATGCTCGGTACATGCGGCCGCATATGCCATGTGCGGACCCCACCGCACATGCGGTCCGCACATGATTTTGAACTATGGTCAGAGCTGATAACACCTCCTTTGTTTTTACTAAAATTTAAGGAGACACCGTATATTTATGGCGCCTCCTTTATAGGGCAAAAGAACTAAAAAACATTAGAGAAACAAATCTTCAGTAATTTTCTCCTCTCTCAAGCGAATATATTTTAAAGCAAAATAAATGTCAGCCATCAAAATTTAATACAAAATAGATGAGAAAGAGAAACAAATCTTGCATGATTTTTTCTTTTCTCAATGTAATATATTTTAATTGTTGAGATTTCTTGTTGGTTTAGAATACATTTGGTTGAGAGCGGAGAAAATCATGAAAGATTCAAATTGTTGGAGAAATATATGGATTTATTTTTTATTTTTATTATTTGAATGATGGAGATTCAAAGTTTTTTGAGTTCTTTCTATCCTGTACAGAAAAGGATACGCCATATATATACGACACCTTCTTTTATTTTGGTAAAAACAAAGGAGATGCCATATACATATGACACCTCTAGTGTTTCAAAAAAAAAAAAAATTGTCATCAATGCTGATTTTTACTAATATTCGATCTCCGGTGCTAGTTTTGCTAATATTCATTTTCATGGGAATATTTTTGCAAATTGCCCTAAAAAATTGCAGTTTCATTTAATGAAACATATACTTAGTTGTGAATTTGGGTTGGCACGCAGGATTGTAAACTAGTACGCATGTGATAATGCCTTTTTGTGAATTGTGAAAGTACGTACTTCACTTAATGAAGTATGCATGGGGATTGTACGCAAGACTGTGTGTGGAATTGTTCCGAGCTGTATAAAAAAAAATCCCTTTTAGTGGACCATAACCCGGCAATGTCCATGTTAGCAAGATTAAAGGCATATTTTGCTAATTCAGTGAGTTCAGAGTCAAAAGTGCCATTGGTGTTTATTTTTAAAAATTCCCCTTTTCGCAATAAACTTCAATTTCAATTGCCCAGAAGTGTATAATCCATTTAGATGGGATTGATTTGCAATCTTGATAGGACAGTAGTCCTTTGTTAATGTGAACTATGGGTCAAGCTCAGTAGTTATAGGAGAATTAGAGCAGTAGTGGATAATTTGGGTGAGTGGGATTTTGGTGGGCCTCAGATTGTGAGGGAGACGTGGAGGGGCGGCGGAAGGAGGGTCAAGGACTTCACGCTATACACGGGGTCCCTCGGCACCGCTTTCCTTCTTTTCAAAGCGTACCAGGTCACGGACAATAGGAATGACCTCAGCCTCTGCTTGGAAATTGTGAAGGCTTGTGATGCCGCCGCACGAGATTCTGGGTTGGGCTTTAACCCGCACACTTGACTCTTATCCATGTTACTCATACCAGATGCTGACTTGTCTGACTTTGTTTTTTTTCTATGCCATGCGATTTGATTGAAGGCAAGTCACGTTCATCTGTGGTCGTGCCGGGGCATGTGCGCTTGGTGCAGTTGCAGCAAAGCATGCTGGAGATGAAGTTCTGTTCAGCCATTACTTGAGCTCGTTTAATGAGGTAATTTTTCGCCAGGCGCTCTGCTTGGAAAGTTGGTTTTTGGCTGAAGGTTCAAATGATGCATAGGTTTCCTTTTTGGTTCAACAAATTCAGAGGAAGCAAATTGTGGACTTCCTATCAATTGCAATTCAGTTTTTTTTTTATATTTTGATTCTTGTTCTTACCACTGAAAAAATAGGTGCATCCTCATAGAGTTCCTAACGAACTTCTGTATGGGAAAGCTGGATACTTGTGGGCTTGTTCATTTTTAAACAAATACATTGGTGAGGAGACTATCTCTTCTACACACACTGTAAGTTTCTACCTCTTTGTTGGTCTTCGTTTTTCTCCCACATTGCGCATAATCGTTGATGGTGATCGAATCAAATAAATCTGTCTTTTTTACTATAAAAATAAATAAATCTGTCTTTGAAGGGTGCAATTGCAAAGGAAATGATACTGGATGGCAAGAGATTGGCCAACAAGGGAAGTTGTCCATTGATGTATGAATGGCATGGGAAGAAGTACTGGGGAGCCGCCCATGGGCTTGCGGGAATCATGCATGTCCTGATGGACATGAAACTGAAGCTGGAAGATCTCGAATCCATCAAAGGGACACTCCGTTACATGATTCAGAATCGCTTCCCTAGCGGAAACTACCCTTCCAGTGAGGGGTCCAACACTGATCGTCTTGTGCATTGGTGTCATGGGGCACCTGGTGTTGCTCTCACCCTCGCCAAAGCTGCTCAGGTACTCTTTAATCCATGCTTTCAGCAACTTGGTTCATGTTGAGAGGCTAATGTCTAGAAACCACGCACGGTCAGGTGTTCAATGATGATCAATTCCTGCAAGCAGCGGTGGATGCTGCCAAAGTGGTGTGGAACCGAGGGCTTTTGAAGAGAGTTGGAATCTGCCATGGAGTGAGCGGGAATGGCTACGTGTTTCTCGCGCTCTATCGTTTGACGGGTAATGTGGAGTATATGTACAGGGCTAAAGCATTTGCTTGCTTTCTGATTGATAAAGCTGATGGTCTGATCGCGGAGGGGAAGATGCATGGCGGAGACCATCCGTTTTCGTTGTTTGAAGGCCAGGGTGGGATGGCTTATCTCCTTCTAGATATGGTTAACCCTTCAGAGGCAAGGTTCCCAGCATATGAGATCTGATGAATCCACTTTTTGATGTCCTCAACTTTGGTTCACTAGTTAAGAAGCTCAACTCATCTGACACTTTAGTGTGTAATATATGTATATTATGCAAAAACAAGGGTAAATGTCTAATGAAGATGCTCTTCTACATCCCCCTACAGTTGCAGTTACGCTCATCTTTCATTAGATTTGTGATAAAGATTTATGCCTCCTAGCTCTTAATGATTCAGTAAATTTTTGCAGCCCCATGTTTGATTATTTTAAAGGTGAAGCATATGTTTTCATTAAAACGAAGTGTATATTCCAATGAATTGTATGAATCCACTTGTATAGAAATGAAAAATTACACACTTTGTTTAATGATTTACACACCTCGTTGTACTTATATGGGACTGCCTTTTTCTCATTTCATATCCTACAACTGTAATCACCTTAATGTACGGAAAAACAATACATGAAAATTTCAATTTCAATTTCGCTTTGACATAAACAAAGTGAATTGGATATATTATGACAATGTAATCCTCCTGTGCAAACAAAAAAAATGTGCTGTTGAAAACAACAGAGCTACAAAACCCAGTGATTCATTTAGATTTCGTCAGGTAAATGAATTGTTTCTTTATCTGCTATAAGTCCTTTTAAATCACTGGCTAAGCTCTTCCGGAGGGCTTCATATGGAAGGCGTGACAAAACCTCAGCACCAAAAGAGAAGACAACTGCATCTCTTGCTGTTTGTGTGTCAATGCCTCGTGCCTTGAAGTAGAAGAGTTGCTGGCTGTCTTCGAGGTTGCTTATAGCAGCTCCATGGGAACACTTCACATCATCAGCGACGATCTTCAAATTAGGCTTCACGTTGATACACGGGCGGGGCGTTAGGGGTAGAGACCTCGTCTGCTGCCCGGCATCGGTTTGCTGTGCATATCTGCAAAACTCAAGCAAATAAGATGGTTAGAGTTTCGGTTAATTACTTGACACACTGTTATTAATCATGGTACCAGAAACTATTTTTGCTATCTTGCTAGTAACAGTTAGGGGACATATGCATTCCAAATCGAATGATGACTAATCCAAGCACCAAAGATGAGACTCGAGCATTGCATTCGGATTCTGAGACTTTCACGGGACTCTTAATACGTGCTTCACATAACATTGGTTACCCTTTTTTTTGGCAAAAAAGATATAGGCCTTTCACTAGTTAAATAAGTAGTACATAGCCCAAGGCAAAGAAAGGGAAAAAAAAAAGAAAAAGAAAAAGAAAAAAGGAAGGGCGTATGGGAAGACAAGATGTCAACTCTACACCCCTCTACAAAAAGGATGGGCAAAGACTATTCAATAACAAGTTTGCCCCACCCAAAACGGATGGTTAAGACCAACGCACAAAAGCGGCCACCTCTCTACCTATTCCCAAGTCTTTATAAAATAAAAGGAGCCACCGCCAAAGGCGACTTGGTTTTTCATGAGTCAAATTGCCCAAGACGCTACCAGGATGAGGATTTCAAAGATCTTGGCTTTCATGCTTCTATTCCATTTCTTTTCAGGCACTTCCTGGCTTCTCATAATTGCTCAAGGGAGTTGAAATTGTGATTAAATCCCATCGTCTTGCCAAAGGCCCTCCAAATGAGCCTCATCGTCGATCACAAGCAAAAGAGATGCTCAGTTGGCGCCCACAATCCCATGGAACCCTAAGCCTCTCTTGGAAAAGTAACTATATGAAGGATTGGACTTTGAGAGGGTCCTTGGTACCCCAAATTCCCTGCTTTTAGATGCCAAGAAGGCATTGAATGGTTGACTACTACTCCACTGATCATATCCCCCCCCCCCCCCCCCCCCCCCCTTAATGGAGAAACCCTCCGAAGGATGAGGCACCCACTTGACCGAGTCTTTGGCGTCCTCCACAATATTGGACCACTGCAACAAGTCCAACAAAGCTATGTACTCCTTGTTCTCCTCCTCTCAGAGGTTTCTCCTCATGGCCATCTCCTAGTGGCCACCCTAACAATCTTACATACTCCACATCTACATCTAACTTTGGTTTCCCTCTCTTCATGGTATATATTCCATGGCATAGCAAGCCAACATTAATTGTTTAACCCACACAGTGTTAGCTCTTTGGCTAGAGTCAAGACTTTGCTCCCATAGGTCAGGAGTTCAACTCCCCAGGTTTACTCGATAAACATGGTTTGCGAGTAATTGTCTGCATCTGGGGTTTTTTCAACTAATATTGGACAGTTGGGGTTTCTCGTCCCAAAAAAAAAAGTTGCTTATACTTGAAGATACAGACACACCAGGCTCATTGCATATCAGCAGGGATGTCCAACAAAACAAGAGAAAATACACAATAGCGACATTTGAATCTCATTGTTCTTATAAGACGGTGGGGGAATAAATAGACATGGATTTCCAAACGAATCATCATAAAGCATCTCAATCGCAGTCAGTAATGGCAGGATGCATTCATTGGAGAGGCAGCTAATGGAGTGAAAGGGAAAGAAAACAATTACCTGTTAACCTGGATGTTTCCATCAAAGACAACCTTTCCCGATGAATGCGACACAACGCACTTATGAAGCTGTCGAGCATACCCCCGTGGATGATCCAGCACCAATTTGCTGTGCAAGTCCAGCAACTGATCACTCCTAGACATGTGAAAAGATGAGAGTTCCGTTACCGTGTCAGGGCCCAACTGCTGTATATGGAGATTGTGCCTGCTCAACTTCCCACCAGTACTAATCTCAACAAGTTCGTAGGTGCTGGACGAACCCTGCGAAAAAGGGCAGTGAAACAATTAATCAGGACCAAGTGACAATGTAATATAATCAAGGCATTTCGTGCAATTCTGTCAGTTCTTTTTTCTGTCTTCTCAACTGGTTAATCTGCTCAAATCTCAGAATTGTTTCAATACTAAAGGTGTGGCAGCATGCCAAAAAGTAATAAAATAATCATTTTGATGGTGAGAAAAGATCACATTTATAGAATATTTTCCATCACCATTCATTTAAAACAAATCTACAAAGCTAATTCACAGAAAAGATGGACAAAAATCAAAATCCATCATTCAATTTCAGCAACAATTCAATGAATCCAAATATAATTCAACACCAAAATCACATATTTTGAATATTTTGCATCAAATAGCACATGAAATAGGCATTGCATGATCAGTTTCAAAAGAAGAAAAATTCAGAACCCAACAAACTCTGCATCAATTCAAACAAACCTATAAAGCCAATTCACAAAAAAGGATTGACAAGAATCAAAAGACACACAGACCTGCTGCACTAAGGTCCACTTGGTATGTGCCGAACCCAACTCCTGCCTCTGCACGTAAGAGTGCGACACCCTCCCGCCCTCCCCGATCGCAACCTCCGCCACCGAATTCGCCCAATAAAACCCGTCACCACCACCACCACCAAACTCTTCAACAATCCCAATCTCTCCCCCTCTCTCCACGACAACCAAAACCCTTGGATTTGACACCGCCAACCGCCTCTCCCCGCCTCCGCCACCAAACACGTACTTCAAGTGCAATGGCTCCTCCACCCGGCAACCCTCCGGCACGTACACGACCGCCACGTCAGGCGCACCAATCCCATTCAAGTCCCAGAAGAGGTCGCCGTCGCGGAACCCGGAGAACGAGTCGAGGACCGACCCAGCAATCCGGTCAGGGACGCCGGAGATGCCGCCGACGTAGACGCCGTTTGGGAGGTTGGGAAGGGAGGAGAGGGAGGGGATGACGTGGCCGTCGAGGATGTAGAAGCGATTGGGGAACAGTTGGGGCTCATCGGGGAGGGGGGACGACGGAGAGGGTGGGGAGGGTTCGATTTGGGAGGACTTGAGGAGGGAGAGGTCGGTGTATCGGAAGGGGTCATCGCGACGGGTGGGCCAGGATTTGGAGAGGATGGAGTCGGAGGAGGAGAGGCGGAGGTTGTGGAGGAGGGGGAGGGAGGGGGAGACGGAGTCCTCGAGCTTCTCGGCGAGGTGGAGGAGGCGGGGGTCGGAAAGGGCGGAGCGGAGGCGGAGGCGGAGAGGGGAGGGTTTGGGTTTGGGGAGGTGGTGGTGGTGGAAGGGGTGGAGGAGGTGAGAAGTGGTGGTGGTGGAAGACATGGTGAGGAGTGGAGGGGGAAGGAGAAGGGGATGGGGAGGGGTGTTTAGGGAATACATTTTGAGAATTTTTTTTTTTTTTTTGGGTGTTTATTTTATGTCACGCGTGGATAGGGGAAGGAAGAGCTAACTTAAAATAAACAAGTTGGTTTTATATATAAAAACAAATAAATTGATTATTTTATTTTTTTTGGGTGAAAAACAAATAAATTGATTATCGGATGTATGAAAATATTGTTTAATACGTGGTTAACAACAATTTATGTCAATTGTTTTTTTTTTTTTTTATGTCTGTCTACAAAGTTATTTAGCCTATGTTTGGATATAGAATAAGACTTATTTTATGGTATACAGTTATACTAACATAAATGAGTATAGTAGTAAAAATAAGTGATTTTGTGTTTGATTGTGTTTTGAATTATTTTCGTTGAGAAATGTAGTAATAATTTTTTTTATTGTTTGAATAAAATGTGAAGAAAATGTGGATGATGATTTGTAAAATGTGTAAAAATGATAATAGTTAATTTAACGTGTAATTTATAAGAGGTAATGATAGTTGATTTGATAATGGATATGCATATTCTTTATGTGTAATAACTAGTAATAACTTTAATTATGCTGGAATCCATGTACTATTTTATACCAGTTTATTTTCAAATAGGTTATCCCAGGACATTCACTACATTCAAACATGAGCTTATTCCAAGTTATTCTGTGGTCTATTCCGTATCAAAGGGGGCTTAGGGCAATTTCAAGTGGCATGATTTTTAGGGGTCTCTGTTAAGTAAATTTGTGGAGGCATAAACAAAAATAATATGCTTTCAAATATGAGAAGCTAATAAATCCAGATTCTCCGGGACACACGGATTCCATGTTTGTTGTGACTATTTTTATTTTTTAAATGGGGTCCACTTTATTTAAAATAAAAGAATTAATACAAATATTTTAAGAGGAAGATAAATAGCATGGTCGAGGACTTGAGGTTGGCATGGTTTTAAATTTAAATTCTCTAGATACACCTCCCCTCGCAAGCGAGGTCGTTGGAGTGTAACCGCTGTAAGGAGTGAAACTAGGGATCGATCCCCGTCCGATCCCATGTATGGGCCAAGGACCCTGAGCTATCTATTAAAAAAAAAAAATTTATTATATATTTGTAAAGAGTGTTGTTACACTCAGTTTACATTATCAACATTTTTACAGGCCTCACGTAAGATTGTATACGTGGAATTTTTTTTTTAAAATGCCACCTCAGCTCATGAAAAAAGATCACCAAAAATTTTCCCCCAAAAATTGCCGCCACTTTTTTTTTTGTAACCCTGTTTTTTAACATTTTCATTGCCATCCTTTTTTTATTTTCATTTATTGTTTATGTTTCTCTTCTCTCTCTCTCTCATCAATAACAACCACCATAAACCAACCATTGAAGATGCTGATAGAGAGGTACCACTGAAGGGAGTGATAGAGAGGTACCACAAGGAGCTCGATCGTGCCGCCCCCACCGCCGTCCGTTTCGACGCTCGTCAACATGAAATCTCATATCCCCTCAACCCCACAGTCCGATCCAACGATGTTGAGCGTCATCAGACTACTATCCATCGATGAGCTTTTGTTGCAGATGCTGATCACAACTTGTTTAATGAAATGCGTGAGTAGAATTGTCGGTGTTAATGACACATTTGTTTGTTGTAGGTGGATGCACAGGCGGCGCTGATTGAGGAGATGGAGAACTTGTTGGACGTGGCGGAGACGTTGGTGGTGGAGAAGGAGTTGAGGGTGACGCGGTCTCTATTGGAGCTCCCCGTCTAGGGGTCTCTGAGAGACCTCGTCGCTGCTCTAGCTAATGGTGGTGAAGAGGATGATTCAAATTGATTGAGGTTATGATGGGTCTTTTGTAGATGTGTTGCTGTTTTTTTGACAAATGAAGTTAAATTTTTTTTACTATGATTGTGATCAGTGTTTGTTTTTTTTGCATGTTGGCGTTCTTGTTGTTTGATTTGCGTGTGATACATGAGTTTTGTCATTCCATTGGATTTTTTTTGTTATTAGAGGATAATAAAAATGTATATACCTGATCTAAAGAGGTATATACTTATATAAGGAGGTATATAACTCATTAGATGACAAATCAAATGCGGTATGTTGTTGACAAAATTCATCAGCTATAAATCTAGCGGTAATCATAACACGCATATAAGCCATGTATGCTAGACGAAGATTTTGACATGTGGATGGCATCACAGATGTAGAATGCCAACAATTTGGTTATTTATAAGTGAATATTTTATTTCATTGATCGCTTATTATTCGTGTTACTTCCATATAGAAACTAAGGTTATTTATAAGAAGTGAATATTTTGTTTCATTAATCGCTTTTTATTCGTGTTACTTGCATATACATACTAAAGTTACACCAGTGAGTCCACACACGTACTAAACTAAACCTGGCATATACTGATCCTCTTTAGCATGTAACAAATCAATAAACACATTTCAAAATAATGTACTATAAAAATAATCTATTGTCATATAATAACCATTTAGCATATTCCAAATCTTCTCAGCATATAATAAATCACATAACAAAGTACTGCACAATCAGTCAATGACAAATAGTCACACGAGACATATACAAAATGCTGCTAAGTATATACCTATCTTCCTTAGCATATAACAATCCAACCAAACACAATCATGTACAATCAGTCAATAACAATGCAACTCAGAAAACATACATCGGCATAAAAAAATCAACAAACACAAATACTAACATAAGGCATATATAAAATATTACTTAGCATATACCAAATATATCCGGTCATATACCAACCCAACAAACAACTCCACACACATCACAAAATAACCATATGTCACAACCAAACGTCATAACTGAATGTTTTAAACCAAAACATGACAACTTTACACCATTTAAAATCTATAACAAACTTGTCCCATTATACATTGCAATATTCATCACCCATGAATCATGCAGTTATCAAAGCACGCATATGTGCTATATCTTCCTTGGTGCTCAAATAGCTACGAATATCCAGTATCCTACATGCAATCCAGTGGCATCCTTTGACCGCTTTCTCTGCCGCTTGCTCTTCGGACGCTTCCTCTATCTCATGCCGTTCGACCTGTTCCTCCGCCGCATGCTCTTCGGGTGCTTCATCTGCTTGTTATACCTTGATTTTTCTTGACTTGATACCCCTTCCAATAAACCGAACCACCCTCTCAATCGATCTAACTGATTTCCCTATTAAGACATAAATGCCCATCATATGACAGTTTCTGATATGTATATACCACTTTAGAAATGTATATAACTGTACCAACTTTCTTCATTTCCACCTTCTCTGGAGTTCTTTTACTTGTTACCGGTTTGACCTTTTTGTCTAGGTCCGCATACCCGCATCGAGAATTACATACACGCTGTCAAATCAATCTCAAATTTCATGCACAGTAGATATAAATAAATAAGACTAGAAAAAAAAATCAGTAATGAATGAATAATCCGTAAGAAGTATATACCAGCCTAATATAAGCATATACCGGTTTAATAAGGTATATGATTATATAGGACGAACGTTATTTTTTAATATAGCATATTTAGTCGAATTTTTAAATCTACAATCTTTATTTTCAAAGATACAAGATAAAATTAAAAACAATTGAAACACCAATACTAACATGAGAAAATAAGGAAAACAAGAATTTTTGTGAAAAATACATTTTTGAAACCATCTGCTACCAAAATAAAATAAGAAAATAAAGAATCTCTGTGAAAAATGAATAATGAAACCATATGCTAAAAAAAGAATATCTACAAAAACATAATCTATGAAACAAAACCATATGCTAACTAAAGAAAATAAAGAAAATAAACATATATGTAAAAACATAATTTATGAAGCCATATGCTTACAAAAGAAATTAAAGAATTTTCGTGAAAATGAATAATGAAACCATATGCTAAAAAAAAAGAATATCTACAAAAACATAATTTATGAAACAAAACCATATGTTAATTAAAGAAAATAAGGAAAACAAGCATATCTAAACAACATAATTTTTGAAGCCATATGCTAACAAAAGAAAATAAGGAAGCAACAATCAAAAGGGAGACAATGGTGAATACGCATAAAATCCATGCTTCAAAGACAGTGAAGACGAAATAGAGGTACCACACTGGCAAAACGGTGAAGACAATGGTGAAATACCACATTTACAGACGCCGATAATAAGTCATATCGATGATATCAGAGGGTGAGTGAGAGAGGCGAAAGGAAAAGAGAGAGAGTGAGTGAGAGAGAGAGAGAGATTTCATTTTGTGAAAGACGAAATGGTTGCTCAAAGAGAGTATGTGAGTCTTCTGGAGGTAAGAGGAGAGAGAACAAAGTTACAATAAAATATGCTGAAAGTCGAAAGTTTTTTGTCAGATCTTATCGTCAGCTTGTTCTCGATAGTCACATCAGTTATATTTGTGTTTCGTGGTATATACTAGATAACTGGAGTATATACCACATCCGAAAGAGTATGCACAACTTTTTCAGACTTCACATCGGTGCCTAGAAACATCCACTCAAGCCGTCAAATCAATGTCAGTGCTCCATTATTTTATTTTAAAAAATGTTACAATCCTTTAATGCCTGTCAATTCAAGTCAGTCGGTGAAGTGTTTTTTATTTAAAAAAATGTTAAAACATTTAATGACTGTCAATCGGTTGTGTCAGTCCGCAATTATCGAGGAATTTTGAAATTCAAAATTTTCAAAACCTAGCCGGGCCCGCCGAATGATTCCACGTCACCCCGCCCTCGCCACGTCGGATCCTACGTGGGGTTTGAGTTTGTAACTGAAAAACCGACTGAGTATAACATTTTCCATTTGTAAAGCATGATTTTCATCTCTAGAATGATTTTTTTTTTCAACTGGGCCTTCACAACTGGGCACAAGGCCCTTTACTCCCCAAAGAGGGTTAGCCAGATTCGAGAGTACACTATCAAGCTTTGTTGTTACTTTGGAGAGGGATAGTGAATCAAGGATTGCAAGCAGGTCTGCGACAAGGTGGATCCACGGCGCCTTCTCTGACTTGGGAGGCTTTTGTGAGAGTTCGTAACCTCTGAAATCTGGAGCGATGGCTCGGCGGTGATCATCTGGTGCTTCCAAGCAGTGGCGGAGCCACCTAAGACTCACGGGGGCACAGGACCCCCCTGAATTTTATTTATTTATTTTTAAGCCCTTTTATTTTTTGGGTGATGGAATTTTAATTAGAACTAAAGGTTATGGCCCCAACTACATATGAAATTTCATAAACAGAAACAACTTAATACATCCATCTGGAACATCCACATGTATGGTGTACCCTCACTCCTTTTAATTAACACTTCCATCCACATAAAACAAAAGTCTATTTTGATTTTACCTTTTTATTGACCCCCAAGCCTCCTCAATATCCATATTCCACACACAGCTATGGAAGCATGAATTCCGCTCCTTAACGTCCCCACCCAAGCGCCCATCTTGAAAAAAATAAATTTTTTAATCTTTTTTTCGTATCTCAATTGTTCCTAATATCAATTCACATCTTTAAAAAAATCACTAATTTTTACCTTTTGTTCCATTAATCGTCTCACAATTGAGAATCTGCAATTAATAATCATCTCCTTTCATTCATCAACACTTCGAATGTATATAATTTTTCTCTTTTAACTTATTGTCATTGATATTAATTTATTTAAAATTTAAAATATTTGTGTAAATATCTAAAATAATCAAATCATTCAACATTTTCAGAATATGAAACCTCATTGAGGTTAAATTTAAAGGTATGTATTGTTTTTTAAATTTAGGTTTTGACATCTTTTTATTTTTGAATCATCAATATGAAATTTGATAAATCATTTTAAAATATGATAATTATATTTTAAAATTATTTAGAGATATGTTTTATGTAAGTATTTTTATTTTATTTTATACATATTAATTTTTTAAGTTATGCTATTGAAATTGAAAAAAAAAACACAATGATATAACTTTAGAAAATATTTACATAAGTCACATTAGACCCCCCTTTATAAAAATCCTGGCTTTGCAACTGCCTCCAAGTATACCATATCTCTGGGAATCCATGCATGAACACAACAGTTCCTTGTCCTGCATTCTAAACAAATCCATAATTCAAATGTAAAAGAAACAACAGTAGAGTAACATGTATAATTTAAGTTCTGCTACTGATAAATATTAGTCAACCTCTCCAATCTGGGCGAGGTGGAGATTGAGTCCATTAATGATTAAGAATGTGTGTTGTGTTTTCTCCATGGAGAATGTCATGGAATGTACAACAGGGTGGAGAAGAATATATAGGTCGGATTTGGGGGGTTTTTTTGTGTGTATTTTTTTTGTTTTTTGTGTGTTTTGGATATTTGTATTGGATACTGCCGGCCTGTTTGGCATTTTAGATCTATGGTGGTTCTTGTCATCTTCCAACTTGTACATTTGAGATTTTTTTATATGTAACCAATTTGAGAGTATCATCAACATTCAGAGCAGCACAGGCATGCATTACAAACTTGAGTACAATCCAGCCTGTCCCGACCCATTTTTTTGAGCAAAGTAGACATTGTCATTAAAGTGTTTGTAATCACAATGACTGAACGTGGATGTCCCGACCCATTGACATGCCTCATTGTCCTGTCTCTTCACACATAAACATCTTCACCATTTTTTTTTGGGGTTCTGACAATCTGGTTTTCCTCGTCAAATTTGAGTCTAGGCGACCAAAATCTACTTCGGCTCGACCAGGTTCCTAATAAGATTATCATGTACTACTAATTAAGAAGGCTGTAGATCGATAACATTGAGGGAATATATTCTTGTTGTGATTGAGAATCCAGAATTGTTGAATGGATGAAAAAACAGATTGCACTATCTGTTAGCATCAACCTTTTGAACCTCCTCAAAACCTCCTCCTCCTCCCATGTCAACCTCTTAACCTCCTGAACCTCCTCAACACCTCCCTCTCCCACATCAACCTCATGTAGCATCTTCACACCAACGCCCGGTATCCTTGTCGTAGAGACATGGTGGATGTTGGACTGGTGGATATGTTGTCCTATGAGCAGGAGGTGGTGGCTGCGGAGGGGAGGCGGTGACAATGGTGAGATGAAAGAGAGAGGACTAGAGTAGGAGATTAAAAAAGGTAAAAGGTCATTTTATATATGTGATTAAATATAAGGGTGTGTGGTTTTGTATATCTATATAGTTTTCAAGGTGTTATATGAAATTCACAGAAAGACAGGTGGTCACGTGGATATCAAGTCATTTGTAAGGGGTTATATGCAATTTATTTTTAAAAATAAAATATAAAACAAATCTTTGTCATATCATGCATATGTTTTTTTCATTAGCTATACACACAGTTTTTGTTCTACCCCAATTTCAGTCTCACGTGTGTTGATAGAAAATCACCAGAATATACACACACATTAATAAAATATATACTTCGATAATTATTTTTTACATTTTCTATAAATATATCAATGCAATTTACTGAAATACATGTATCATTGTTTATAAAAACATGTACATCACTAGATATTGTATGTTATTTATAAAAAAATCAATACATGTATAGACTGAAATTAGGGTTGGAAAATGAGTTGTACATAACATTATCTTTTTTTCATTGATTTTTTTTTATTTAAAAAAAAACATTAGGGTTATTAGCGGGCTGCACATGATGCTGCCTGGACAAACAAATCTTGGATTGTGATGCAAATCTTGGATTGTGATGTATAGGCAGCCCCAACTTTCAGTACACTCAATAGGGACAGCTATATATTGCCTGCTCTGTTGCAGCCATATGGAGATGTGCACTTTGGTGTGGTGAATGACCAAATTTTTGCTATTACAAATGGTAGTATTCTGTATTTACAGTCGGTTGGCAAAAAGATTGACAAAAAAATATAGTACATGATATAGTACATGCACATATTATTATTATTATATTAATATATATAGGTCTTGTAATTGACATTTATATTCCAAAGTGAGAGTTATAAATCTAAATGGGGGGGGGGGGGGGGGTGAGAGAAGAAGATACAGGCAGTGGACCTTGCACTCTCTCATGCATTGCACTTGGGTTACAGGCATATCCATTTTGAGGTAGAAGCTTTAAATGTTATTTATCTTGAATTCTTGCTCTCTAGGGTTACCGCACGTTAGACAGTACCAGATAAGAGTTCAACAGGTTCGTGACTGGCATTAAAATTCACCTATGGAAGCTCGTAACACACACCTACTTCAGGACTCTCTCATGTGAAGAACAGTCCAAGGACTCTGGGCACAGTTTTTGGGGCCTTTTGGTCACTGATGAATGTAAATGGGACTCTTTGCGCCTGCCTTGTTTTTAAATTGGTTATGAATAAAACTTAGCCTTATCATCAAATAAAAAATAAAAAAATCATTTGACCATTGTTTTGTGTGTACCATTAAAAGTTAAACAATATAATCCAGGGGGGAAGTTAAGGTCTTTCTAGTGTTCCACACTAGCATGTGATGTCTTTGTGTTTAGCTTTACATATTTGTCCTATCTTCTCACTCTCACTCTCACTATCTCGCTGGACACAGATAGAGGGCTAGAAAAGGTCCATTTCCAGCCGATTGGATATTAATTTTACAGATCCATAATCATTCTGGTCTTCTACGGATAAAAAGTTAAATTTTATAATTCATATAGAGCATCTCTCCAATGAATATGTTAATTCACTAGTTAGTGTTATATTTTTATAAAAGATATAAAAATGGTGCTCCGATAAAGTGTTAAAGGTATGTTAAATATGGGTTCCACTTGTCATATGTTAGTTTTCATATTAATTTAACCTAGTGCTTTAGTCAATCAAATATGGTCCCACCATTCAAAATATTCAAAATAATATTATTTTGGATGGGTGAAGAGCTTTAAGTGGATAGAGAGATGGACTCACTATTGTTTTAATTAGTTATTTAGCTAGTCCATTAAAGCAACAACCACCAACTAAATGAGAATGTAGTAAATGAGGGTCTAGTTGATGGATAAAGTCGTGATATATCACTTTAATATCTTAATTAGTTAACATGTCCATTAGAGATGCTCTAATCCAACACAAAATCACATACAATCCAAATAAAACATTAAAAAAAATAAAAAAATTCACCTGTATATGAACGTCTGAATACAAAGCTCCACCTAATTTCCAACCCAACCCAACAATGGCTGCTGCTGCTGCTGAGCATGACAATGACCCAAAGCTCCCCTTGTCATGTTCCCATGGCTTGCCTCAGGCCACCTAATCCCCTTCCTGGAGCTCTCCAACGCCTTAGCCAAAAAGGGCCACACCATCTCCTACATCACCACCCCAAGAAACCTCACAAGACTCCCCCCCAACCTCTCCCCCCTCATCAACCTCATCGGCCTCCCCCTCCCACCCATCCAACACCTCCCCTCCGACGCCGACCTCACCATCGACCTCCCCTCCCAGCACCTTCGTCCCTAACTCCGCCTCGCCTACGACGCGCTCGAGCCCCAACTCTCCGCCTTCCTCGACTCCGCCTCCCCCGACTGGCTCATCCTCGACTACGCCCCCTACTGGGCCGCGCGCGGCGTCCGCTGCGCGTTCTTCAGCCTCTTCTCCGCGTCCTGCATCGCGTTCTACGGCAGCCCGTCCGCGCTCGCGGGGGGAGAGCGCGCGGACCACGCCCGAGGAATTCATGGTGTCCCCCGAGTGGATCCCGTTCCCGTCCCCCGTCGTGTACCGTCCCCACGAAGCGCGGAAGCTCTTCGAAGAAGAAACAGGTCTCTTCCCGGACGATTCGAGGGTGTCCGAGGCTTATCGCTTCTCGGTGGTCATCGCAGTGGTCGTGCGTAGTTGTGACGAGCTCGAGCGGGACTATCTTAAGCTGCTCGAGACGGATATGTACCGTAAGCCGGTCGTCCCGCTTGGGCTACTGCCTCCGGTGGTGTCGGACGACCGCGTCGACTCTACTTGGGATTACTTGTTTGAGTGGCTGGAGAGACAGAAATCATGGTCGGTTGTGTACGCGGCGTTCGGGAGCGAAGCGAAGCTAAGCGTCGAACAGGTGCGTCGGATCGCTGTCGGGCTCGAGTCGTCTGAATTGCCCTTCATTTGGGCCTTTCGGAGGCCGCAAAGCGTGCCCGAGGGGGTCCATGTGCTGCCCGAGGGGTTCGCGGACCGGGTCGGGTCTCGGGGGATCGTCTGCCAAGGTTGGGCGCCGCAGGTGAACGTGTTGGCGCACGAATCGGTGGGCGGGTTCTTGGCGCATGTCGGATGGAATTCGATCGTGGAAGGGTTGCAGTATGGGCGGGTGCTGGCGCTCCTCCCGCTCATGTTCGATCAGGGGCTCAATGCGCGATTGATATCGGCGAGGCGCGCCGGGGTGGAGATGCCGAGGAACGAAGAGGACGGGTCGTTCATGGCCGAAGACATTGCGGCGACGTTGAGGTTGGTGATGGTGGAAGAGGAGGGGGAGGCCTACCGGGCCGCGGCGGAGGAGATGGGACGGTTGTTTGGTGATGCGGAGTTGCATGATAGGTATATTAGTGAGTTCTTGTCATTTCTTGTAAACTACAAGGGATGAACAAGAGTTCAGGACCGGAGAGATTAGATTTTTGTGTTGTATGGTAAACCCCATGTTTGATCACCAGTACAGGCTACTTTAAGATAGATGATTATTTTAGTATCGACAACTATACTAGTGATGCAATATGTCAATTTTTGTTTGATTATGTTTTAGTTATTTTTGCTTGAAAATGTATTAATAAAGTTTTCATTGTTTGGTTGAACATGCATGAATTATGGATAGATGTAAATAAGATATGGACAAGAATTTATAAATCGTGAAAAAATAATTTAACATGTGCATTTCCACTTAGTTACAGATGATTCAAAAGGGAATAGAACAGGCAGAAGAATAATGCAATTCCAAAGGGGATCTACAAATTACCAGCTTATTTCTAAATATTATGGCATAATGTGTTTTTCTATCTAAATAGGGGCTAATAAAAATTAATTTTGATATAGTGTGATAGCGTAGCGTATACTGTATTAGCGCATTGTATAAACAGCTGGGGATTCTTTCTAAACTGGAGATAGATTATAAAATGAATTGAATGTATCAACTCAAAAAAATATTTGATGAATAAACATGAAACATGTATAGCGTTTCCGAGCTAGGCAAGGTGGAGTTTGAGACCGTTGATGTCTAAAGGTGTGTTTGGTTGCGCAATCACATAGCTTTTGTGTTTGCAGGAAGCTACTTCTACAATCGTGCAACTAAACAGTTTTATTATAGTAGCTTCCTGCAAAAAAAAATTCAGGTAAATAATGCTAAAAACTGCAATTTAAAAAACTAGGAGAATAAACTTCGTGCAGAATTAATTTTAAAACTTAAATCCCTGCAAAATCAGTTTTGTAATTGTGCAACTAAATGCAAAGTACTGATACTGTATTTTCTCCATGTCAAGGTGGGTTCCAAGCGATGGCTGTTGTGGGAGTTTGTGTTGATTGTGTCTGAACATTGGCAATCTGAGACTTGATTTATATGATGTTTTGATTCTGGGGGTGATAGAAGCAACTTTTAAGTTGTCTACTTATGGTAGGCCCTGGACCATTTGTTAATATTTGATGGGTCTGAACATTGGCCGTCTTGGGACTTTTCGGATTATATTCATGTTTTGATTCCCAGGTGCTGAGGCATCTTTCATATTAAAGTCTAGGTACTGACATGAACACGTGGCTCTGTTTTGGGATCTGATGGGCCTTGCGACGCTAGTTTTCTTTTTTAGAAAATGATACATCTATCTATTTTGAAACACAGATTGAAAAGTAGTTTTTAAAATAAAGCTATTTTTTAAGATGATTTTAGATTGAAAAGTAGTTTTGAAATAAAGCTGTTTTTTAAGATGATTTTAGACCTTGACTTTTGTGAGATTTTTTTTTAATTCAGGAATTAATATTTGAAAGGAGTTTAATGTTTGGTAGAGAAAGTTATTTTTCGATTCAAAAAATCGATTCCGACAAAAAATCGTTGTTTTTGAGCTTTTTAAAACACGGATTTCGAAAGAAAAATTAAAAGGAATCCAATTTTCGATTTCTGCAAAAAACAGGTCCATTTGACTGTACGATTTTAGCTTTTCAAAAAACGGAATCTATTTTAATCGTGCAATCAAACAAACCCTTAGTCACATTCACCAATCAAAACTCAGACTTTACATGTTTTCATTTTAAAAAAAATAGTAAACATCAATACTCTTTTTTTTAGGATGTAGGCATACTAGTTGACCCGGTTAACAATTTGTATCATGATTCACATGATTTGACTCAAAAGCACGTGTATCAACGAGGAGGTTATGCTCGACCTTTGGTGAGCCACGAGGCGATTGGAGAAAATATCACGTGATGATTTATCATTGATCTTCGCAATGTATAAATAGCACTCTCAGAGAAAAAAGTATGGAATATTTTTACCCATTTTTTAGCCATTATGAAGAATATTTTAAAGGGATTCTTGAAAAAAAAATTGGCAGACATCACACCAGTGTCCCAATTCAAACAAGAGAGGACACATTATTTTCCTTTTCGTGTAGTTTTTCAGGCTCTACAATAAATATTCTTATTATTTTGTTGATAAATTATTTTTATTAATCTTGCATAATTTATATTGAAAATGATAGGTTGGGAAGCTTTGGATACAATTATATGAATTCATTTCATAAAATATTCAGTTACGTTTAATGATGTAGAAACCTAACCAACCTTTTGATTAGTACACCTCCAATATGATAGGCTTATATCAAGGTCAGCACAGCCATATCTTCTGTATTTGTCATTAATGAAGTTATTCGACATATATAAGAAAAGGTTCCTTATTAGTGTATATATTTATTGATGACATTGTCTAACTGATAACACTAAAAAATAACTTCATGTCATAATAAATGATGTTGAGATGCTTTAAAATTCAAATTCCAGTTTGAATAGAAGAATAGATGTACAATATGGTGAAATGTATGTGAATAAACTCCAAAAACATGTTTGTTTGGAAGGAGTAAATGAACATCATTATGTCAGAATATATGAGAATAATGTGATATTGGTATATATTATATCGAATCCCCCTTGAAATTATGTTATTACAACCACTTTATTTTACTGGTATATAAGGAACTATCAAATCAAATCACCTATAATCACATCTTATAAATAAAATGCTACATGTCAAATTATTTTTTACACTTGTTATAAATATTTATTCGCATCTTATTCACAATTTTTCTATATATAACTTCTCAAATATCAATTAAACAATAAAAATTTCACTATTACGTCACCTAACTAGAATAACTAAAATCATAACAAATAGAAAATGATTTATTCCATGTATCTTCATGTAAAGCTAGGATTACTAATAAGACAAGAAAATTTTATTTCAGATAGTTTGGTGATGCAGAGATAAAAGGGGCCTCTCACACAAAAGATGGGCCAAGATCAATTTGATCACCCATGTTGACTGCATATTTATTGGAGGATAGAGGATATGACCCCTAATACATCTCATAACAATTTCTTGGGATAAAAGTTATGTTATTGTATCGGCCCCCATCGTCATAGTTATGTCTGTGGGATCAATGCTTATCTTGCTAATCTTCTTAGGATGCGTTTCACAATTCACATAGAAGCACCTTCTCCACCATATTGTTACCTCTTTTGGAGTTCCATCGATCTGGTTTTCCTCATCGACTTCGAGCCTTGAATGAAGGATCACTGTTCGATTTTTGAATTTTAATTGATAGAATGGTTTTTAATTTGCAGTTATTTTGATCCATGCTTAGATTAATATACTTGGTAGTAATGTTTTATTCTTAATTGATTTACTGTATTGCCATGTTTATACTTTACTGCCCAAAACAAAAGTAATACAAAATTCTAGAGTTAATTTTGGCTGTGGAGGTGGGCTAGTATACTGCAGCACAACAAATTGAGGCCTCTTTGATTTGTTGCATTATTCAATACTAGTCTTTGAGTAACACAGATTGCATAACTAGAGAAACGAACATGAAACACATCAAGGATTCACTAGACATGTTTTGCCAGGAATTTGATGAGCATCTCATTCACCTGATCTGGGAATTGCTCATTAACAAAATGTGTGCCTTGGGGAATGAATGTGACCTCCAGATCTGGTACATCATTCTTCATTTCTCCACTCTTTATGTAGTTCTCAAGTCCTGGAATCTTGATAATATAGACATATAGTCCTTCTCCCCCATTATCAAATGCACAGGGACTTCGACTTTTGGGTCAGATATTCCCAATTCTCATGACCTACACATGAACAGAATTAATTGAATGTATCATGGGCAAGTGTGAGAATGGTTTCAAATATAAACTACACATGAATGACACGTAGTTTACCTATAAGGGATCTTCAGTGGATAACAAAATCCAGATTTTTCATATAAGGTTGTGTAGGCGGTGAGATCTTCCTCAGTGAACCACTGGGGTAGAGGAGTTGATGGATCAACTATATCCATGATCTCCTGATCCTCCTTTGCAACAGGAAGTTCACTACCAGAGAACATAATTAATGTAGATTTTTCTTAGAACAGTCTTCACATCTAGGCGACCAAAATCTACTTCGGCTCGACCAGGTTCCTAATAAGATTATCATATACTACTAATTAAGAAGGTTGTAGATTGATAACATTGAGGGAATATAATCTTGTTGTGAGATTGAGAATCCAGAATTGTTGAATGGATGAAAAAACAGATTGGACTATCTCAAAAGATGGTAAGAGGAAGTCACAGGGGACAAGTGACAAAACTGTTGTGGTTGAAAGGCAATTTTTTTTTATTATGCTTTTGCAGGAATCAACTTTAACTCACGATGTTTTAAAATGCGCAAAATTGACAACTTTTTAAGAAAGTTAAAAACAATGCTTTCAGGAAATATAATTTCGAAAGAAGTTTTAAGTGAAAAGCTGTTTTTACATTACCTGCCACCTCAAAATGTAGAAACCTTCCGGTAGGAGATCGCGAGGGAACGGTTTGAAGAGGAAAGGGATGCCCATTGGCATCACCGCCACTGTCCTCTTCAGATGAGCCATTGCGAAATGATAAGCAACTCGAGCTCCGAAGTCCCTCCCCACAACATAAACCTTCCAAAAACACACACACAACACTAGTAACAATTCAAAACTAGACATACATGTCTTCAAATTCTTGAAGGAGATGACTAAAGATCAAACCTTGGATATGGAGAGTGAGTCCAACATGGAGATCATATCGGAGATCAGATGGGTCCACGATGCCACCTCCTCCTCTGGAGGCGCCTGTGACAAACCGTACCCCCTAAAGTCCGGAGCTATAGCTTGGTAACTGGCGTTGGCGACGGCGATCATCTGGTGACGCCATGTGTACCATATCTCCGGGAAGCCATGTAGGAACACCACTGTCCCTCCATCCCCTGTAGGCTGTAGTTCACTGTTCACATGCATGTCGTCCTTAAAAAAATGATATGTCCAGCCTTACAATCCCTTTTTTTTATTAAAAACACACACACACACCCGCCCATTGAAGTAAACACTACTACAAAAAGAATGAAATCTCCTTTCTTTTTTTTTTGAAAAAATGAATTATTATTTTTTAGATACAGTGTATAAGTGGTTTGTGTATTATTTCTAAACTACAGATGGGCTACAAAATGAATTGAATGTATTGTTTAAAAAATATATATAATATTCCGTTCCCGAGTTGGGTGAGGTGGAGTTTGAGACCGTTGATGTCTAAGTGCAGGTGCTGTATTTTCTCCATGTCCAGGTGGTTTGCAAGCGATGGCTGTTATGGGAGACTGTGTTGATTGGGTCTGAACATTTGCAATCTGAGGCTTGGATTTATATTGATGTATTGATTCTGGAGGTGATAAAAGCATCTTTTCAGTTGAGTCTAACTATGGTAGGTCCTAGACCATTTGTTAGTATTTGATGGGTCTGAACATTGGCCGTCTTGGGACTTTTTCGGATTATAATTCATGTTTTGATTCCCAAGTTAGGAGGCGTCTTCTATATTTTAAGTTTGTATTAGGAGTTTAGATCTTCTATGTGACAATTATAGAGAATCTTTGTGTTAATCAACTAATAGGTAACTATGAAAATATTATCATTTGCGGGTCACGCTCAATCTCAGGTGAGCCACAAGCAATTAGAAAGAATAATACGTGATGCATTATCATTGGTCTTGACAATGTATAAATAGCACTCTCTCATTAAAAAAAAAATACAAAATATTCTTATCCATATTTTAGCCACTAGGTAGAACATTATAAGAGGATTCATAATTTACTTGTTAGAGACACCAGTGCCCTAAACTATTTTTAGCCATTTCTTCACCTTCTTTGGCGCCACGTGGAGTGACGAGGAGAGACCAGACATCACTTTTCTTCTCGTGTAGTTTTTGTAGCCTCCACAATAAATATTCTTATTAATCTTGCGTAATTCATATTGAAAATGACATATTTGGCAAGGTTTTCATACAATACATGGATTCAATTCATAATAAAATCAATGACATTTTATGATGTAGATATCTAACCAACATTTTGATTAGTACATCTCCCATATGATAGGCTTACATCAAGGTCAGCAAAGCCCGTATCTTTTATTATTTGTCATTAATGAAGTTATGATATTATTGAGGGCGCTGTTACACCCAGATGTTTTTCCAGCACCAATTCTAGCCCTATATGCATTTATAGAAAATTAACGATTCATATACTCATATTAACAAGGCAGGTTTTGAAAGAACTTTTTTATATTTTCGATATATACATCTGTGCAATTCATTGGAGTATATGTTTCATTTTTTTATAAAAGCATGTACCTCAATAAATGAGGTATACTATTTAAAAAAATTTAAAACACATGTAGACTTGAATTGATACTGAAAATGGGGCTGGACGTAACGTTATCCTATTGTTTAACTTGGATAACACTAAAAATTAACTTCATCTGTTATATAATAAATTGATGAAGAGATGCTTTAAGGTGGAATGTGAGTGAATAAACCCCAAAAACACGTTTATTGGTAAGGAGTGGATGGATATAATTATGTTAGAATAGATTAGAACAAGCTGATATTAATATTTTGTATCTCTTGAAAGTGTGTTGGGCTCACATATTTGTTTGTGACTATTTCTTATAAATTAAAGGGCGCATATCAATTTATTTTATTTTTTTATAAATTTGTTGTTAACTTTGTTAAATCTTTAATAACTAAGCAGCATGGAGTTAATTCTACAAAACAGAGAAGAATACAACGCGTACTGAATATGAGAATCTGTTCTGATGAAGAGGAGGACTGAGGATAGAGTTTGACTCTATTTTCTTAAGACGTTGTTCGCCCCGCACTGGTGCTGGCGGATAGCGGGGAATGTCTCCCAGGATACAACGGTCGAACGACGCTCTCTCTTTTATGACACTTTAATGAATTGGACTTGAATGCAGTGAAAAATTCAAATCCCCTAAATGCAAAGAATGAGTGGTATTTATATAGGGGAAAATTGGTTGAAGAGACTCTTGGAGAAGTCTCTTCCTATATGTTCAGTTTTTCCTGAAACAGGGTCTCAAGCACCAGTGCGCTCTAAAACGCCCAATACGCCCTCGCGCGCCCGCGTGCGCCGCGCCCGCTTGGAAAGGTCCACCATAGGGTGTCTCCCAAAACCAATTCACTAGAATACAAGGAGCTCATCTTATAAATCCCCAATACTTTTTGTTTTTAACCGATGTGGGACTAAAGCTTTTTTCTTCCCCAACCATCAACCACTTTCATCATGTTATTGGGAGAACTTTGAATTCAATTTTATCATTCATCTAAACTTGGTTTGATATTGTAAATATACTACGTTCATCTACTCAACGAGAGGAACGCAATCCAATGGGTTTCCACTAAATATAATTATTGGAACCCAAACTCATTTTAACTCCAAATTAGTCAAAACCCAAGTTTTTCCAACATTTGTATCCATATTTTATTCATAATTTTTCGTTATATAATTATATCAATAGTCAATCAAACAACAAAATGTCATTATTAAGTTTTCCAACTAAAAAATTTAAAAGACAAGAAAATGATTTTTTCCACCAATGTAATATTTTCAAGTAAACCTAAGATTACTAAACGAGAGAAGAAAATATGTTTGAAATGGTTTGGTAACGCAGAGAAGAAAAGGGCTTCTCACACAAGAGATAGGCCAAGATCAATTTGAATGTCACCCATATTGACTGAATATTTATTTATTGGAGGATAGATAATGTGAACCCTCATATATCTCATAACAAGTTCTTGGGATAAAAGTTTTTTTTGTGTATTTTCATATGATTTTGATACAATAAAAATGAAGTTATAATAAAGTTTTAATCCTTTCCCCCCCTTAACTTCATGAGTTTTTTTAGAAACAGAGGTCCATTCTGGTGCATTATTTAGTAGTATATCTGAGCAGCACAAACACAATGACTGGGAAACAAAAGCTAGCAAGAAATACATGAAGCCTTCCAGTATCACCACCAACTTCATGAGTTTTTTTAGAAACAGAGGTCCATTCTGGTGCATTATTTAGTAGTATATCTGAGCAACACAAACACAATAACTGGGAAACTAAAGCTAGCAAGAAATACATGAAGCCTTCCAGTATCACCACCTTGAAAGATAAATTGTGGAGAATAAGTTGGTCTCATCAGGTATGCTTTTTCAGGAATTTGATGATAAGCTCATTCACCTGACCTGGGAACTGCTCGTGAACAAAATGCGAACCTTCAGGGATGAATGTGATCTCCAGATCAGGAACGTAGTTCTTCACATCTCCACTCCTTATGTAGTTGTCCATTCCTGGAAATAAGCGAACATAGTCTTTCTCCCCCATGATCAGTAGTGAAGCGACATTAACTTTTCGATCAGTCAGTTCCAATTCTTCGCTCCTTGTCGTCCTAGACAAACATTATGAATCAATATCATGTCCCAATATGATTGTCGACTTCAGAACATAACCCAACTATCAACATTCAATGAGAGAATTGCAGCTAGCTTACCTGTATGGCATCTTCAGAGGATAAGTAAAATTTGATTTCTCATATAAGGTTGCGTAGGCGGTGAGATCTTCCTCAGTGAACCACTGGGGTAGAGGAGTTGATGGATCAACTATATCCATGATCTCCTGATCCTCCTTGGCAACTGGAAGTTCACTACCAGAGAACATAATGTATATGTTGCACACCACGGTCCTCACATCAAAGCGACCAAAATCTGCTTCAGCTCGACCAGGTTCCTGTTGAAGATGACAAAAATGTAACTATGAAGGACAAGATTCAAAACCAATAAACAAAACATAAATTGGTGTTTCACATCTGAATATCTTGTTTACATTAAGTAGGCTAAGGACTCGATAAGATAAAAAAGTCATGGATTTGTATAGACAATGAAAATATCAGATGGACTAATTTAAAGAGATGGTCACAGCACTCTGTCATTGATGAAAGGTAATTCTTGATTCACTGCGCTGAGTTTTTCATGGTTGCATAAGTTAAAAGATGTGGCAATAATTTTAGGATCATAGTCATCATGTAATTACTTGTGCCCAATCAATTCATTGAACATTAAAGCGTTTAGTGAATGCTGATCCTAATTATATTGAATATTTTTTATTCACTGCGCTGAGTTTTTCCATGGTTGCATAAGTTAAAAGATGTGGCAATAATTTTAGGATCATAGTCATCATGTAATTACTTGTGCCCAATCAATTCATTGAACATTAAAGCGTTTAGTGAATGCTGATCCTAATTATATTGAATATTTTACTCCTGTCTACTACTGCTGCTGCTGATGCTACTATTACTACAACTACTACTGTTACTACTACTGAACTTTCGAGTATGCATTACATTAATGTTAAATATAGATATGCATTACATTACCTGCCACCTCAAAATGTAGAAACCAGCAGGGAAGAGATTAAAGGGGACCGGCTATGAAAGGAAAGGTATGCCAAGCGTCACCACCCCCAGCGCCCTCTCCGGGTGAACAAGTGCGAAATGGTATGCAGTGAAAGCTCCCCAGTCCTTCCCCACAACATAAACCTTCCACACAATACCATCATAACAATTTCAATTTCAATGTCAATGTGTCACCTTTGATATCGCTAGAGAAAGAAAAAAATGATAGATCCAGCCATGGAAATCCAGCCAGATTTAGAACATTCTGTTTATATAGCTAAAAAAAACTAATTTTTAAAACAACTTATGTTATAAATTGATTAAAATAATTGATTTTGGAAAAACTACTTTCAATTCAACTTATTTATAAAAGTTGTTTGCTTGTGTTGATGCAACAATGCCTTTAGGATTATATTTTAGCACATGTAGAACAAAAACCACACAATAGAACAAGGCATAGTTACATGGTTTGACAAAATTTGCCTACATCTATGGACGAGAGAAGAAAACAATTAGTTATACAAGTAATTGGATCACAAATCTCTCAACGTCTCTTCCTGAGCACCACCTATTTCTCTCAAAGAAAACCTTATACGTTGTCTGTCTTTCCCAAAAAAACTGAGAAAAATTTACAAAAATACCCTAAAAATTCGGGTGGGGTATTTTTTTTCACAAACATGTCTTTTATTAATCTTTTGGCCCCGTTTGGTTTGTGTCATTTTTTGGGTGGAATTACTTTACTATGAATTAGTTTACCAGGAATTAAAATACCAGGAATCCTGATTCCATCAGACTGTTTGGTTCGCTAGTGGATTTCTCCAAATAATCATTTTCAAGTGTTTGGTTCATACATGGAAAATGATAAGGAATTTGTTTTAAATGTCTAAAATATTCTTACTATTATATATATACTTATAAAATTTATGTATTTATCTATATCACAATAATAAAAAATAAATAAATTTTTTATAAATATTTAATGAATGCAAATAAATAAAATAACCAATTATGTAATTAAACATATAATAATAGTAATTTTTCTAAATCAATTGAATATTATAAACTCCCATAAAAACTAAATAACCAATTTTATTAGTTAAGATTCAAATGCATTGCTTTAGGCCTAAACTCACATCACACATCACATTATTATATCAATTATAATAATATCTAAACCCATCTAGAAAAATTAAATTAAAATTATAAATATAAATTAATATCTAGTGCACAGTTAAGATTTTTCACATTACATATAAAAATTATAACAAACTTTTTTAGTTAAAAATTTAAAATAACTATATAAACCCATTATATGGTTGGTGGGAAAAAAAGAGGCTATTTAAAAAGGGATATATATAGTAATTTCATTAATTTGTAAATGGTATAATAGTAATCTAATTTAGGATTCCTTGTGGAATTTGAGATTACCACCACAAACGGTGGGAATGTGATTCCACCCTATTTTCCCACATGGATGGATTTTAATTCCACTGGGGCCCACAATTACCATCAAGATTACCACCAACCAAACACTGGATTTTATACACTTTCCTGGTAATGTCACATGGAATCAAATTCCATCTCAGATTACCACGAACCAAACGGGGCCTTTATGCTAGAATAAAACATCTTACAACAGGTTGTCTTAAAAAAATAAAATCCAAAAATCTGAAAATCAAAAGTTGTACTTGAAAAACACCCTTTTAGAATCGATTATATGAAAACTGATTTATGAAAGCAAGATCAGTTTGAATTTTTTTTATTATTATTCGTTTTTTTTCTAAGTCAAATCTTTCTCTTTCAATGCGCGGCAAGACTCAAACTCAAGTTTTCTCACTAAACAGGGGTACCTCTACCATCCAATCAAGAAGAGTTTCGGTGAACGGGGCTAACCTTGGAGAGTGAGAGCGAGTCGAGGATGCCGAGCAGATCAGCCACCAGACTGCTCCACGAGGCTGCCTCCTCCTCCGGGGGGCGCCTGCGACAGTCCGTATCCCCTGAAATCCGGTGCGATCGCTCGGTAACCTGCATCAGCGACGGCGATCATCTGGTGCCGCCACGTGTACCATATCTCCGGGAATCCGTGCAGGAACACCACTGGCACTGCTTCAACTGCGGTTCACCGGACCATGAAACACAGTTAACACAATTCAATTAAACAAGGGTTGATGTAAAACAAACATACCATTTCCGAGCTGGGTGAGGTGGAGTTTGAGTCCATTGATGTCCAAATACAGGTGCTGTATTTTCTCCATGCCAAAGTGAGTTTTCCTCTAGTGAGATTTTAGGATGGAAGGGAGTGTTTGATGAAGAGGAAGACAAATGGTTGTGTGGGGTTCAAGTACTATGTAATTGTTTAATTGTCAATTCAATTCAAATGCATGCACTTTTATTTTTGGTGGTTGAGTTTCTTTTATGTTAATAATGAGTGAACAACCAAGGTTCCCACTGAATGAAACATATATGAGATTTGACATACACTGACTGACTGAGATTTGACATCAATTTCATATGTTTCCCTAGCATTATATACAAAAAATTATAGTTTGTTAAAAAATTTCGTATATTTAATAAATGGATTCATACAATACAGACATAGCTCGATTTATTAAAACGTGTATGAACAGTTTTGAGACTAGAAAAGACAGTATGTGTAACATTTCCAACATACATATATTGTGAATTATCATCTTGACATCAACCCGGCCAAAGGTCGCTTCAGCTTGACATGGTTGTTATCATGTAAATTATATGATATAATATAATATGATGAATGTGACATGACATTTAATATGTACAATGACATCTCCAGGAAGCCATGCAGAAATACCATTATCCCCACATCCCCTTCAATTCACATGCATGTTGTCCTTAAAAAAAAATGATACGTACAACCTTGCAATCCCCCTTTGTATATATATAAAAAAAAAACACTGGACCATTGAAGTAAACACTACTAAAAAAGAAGGAAAAAGATACATTCAGTCACGATTACCGACCAAAACTCAAACCTGAAGTGTGTTCATTTTTTAAAAAATAGTAAACATCATCTAATGAGGTATATATGCTTTCATAAAAAGTGCATATCGTTCTATTTCAAATTAAATGAACCAATTTTTGGTAAGTGTAAGAAAAAATTCAATGAGGTATATACATCATCTAACGAGGTATATACAACATTAAATTTGTAACGAGGTATATATGGTTTATGTTTTGGTTGGTAATCGTGATTGAATGTAGCAGCACTCAAAAAAGAATGAAATCTCCTATTTCTTTTTGAAAAAATGAAATTTTTAAAAAAATTTTAGATTCTACAATATACATCATATAAGTGGTTTGTGTACTGTTTTTGAATTGCAGACGGAGGTGTAAAATGAATTGGGTGTATCAGCTCAAAAAAAAAAAATCATAAACAAACATGAAACATATAATATTCTGTTCCCGAGTTGGGCGAGGTGGAGTTTGAGACCGTTGATGTCTAAGTGCAGGTGCTGTATTTTCTCCATGTCAAGGTGGGTTGCAAGCGATGGCTGTTATGGGAGATTGTGTTGATTGGGTCCGAACATTTGCAATCTGAGGCTTGGATTTATATTGATGTTTTGATTCTGGAGGTGATAAAAGCATCTTTTCAGTTGAGTCTACGTATGGTAGGTCCTAGACCATTTGTTAGTATTTGATGGGTCTGAACATTGGCCGTCTTGGGACTTTTTGGATTTTATTCATGTTTTGATCCCCAAGTGACGAGGCATCTTTCATAGTTTTAAGTCTGTATTAAAAATTCAGATCTTACGTGTGACAATCACAAAGAATCTTTATATTAATCAATCAGTAAGTGACTCTAAAAATACCATCATTTGCGGGTCACGCTCAACCTCAGGTGAGCCACAAGCGGTTTGGAAAAACGATAAATGATGAATTATCATTGATTTTCATAATGTATAAATAGCACTCTCATTACAAAAAAAATACAGAATATTCTTATCCATTTTCTAACCACTAGGTATAACAGTTTAGAGGGATTCTTAATTTACTTGTTGGAGACTTTTTAACAGTTACCACACCAGTGTCCTAGTTCAGGCTATTTTTAGCGATTTCTTCACCTTCTCTGGCCGCGTTACATGGAGTGACGAGGAGAGGCCACACATCACTTTTCTTTTCGTGCAAGTTGTTTAGGCGGGCGTGTCTATCCCCACCAAGCATTTCTCTTAACCCACCATAAAAAATTCGGTGTTTAGCTGTTCCCACTAATCCAAGTAGACCGAATTTTATCGTCATTTCAGTTTTGAATGACTGAAGGTCGCCATTTCAGGTTTTGGGCTATCGAACTTAGTCGTCATTTCAGGTTTTGGACGATCGAAATTAGTTGAATAGGATCCAAAACTATATCTACCTATTTTTTATAAATAAATAAATTTTTGGATTAATCCATCATATTCTACGTCTATTCTTTTATCCAAACAATAGCTAAGAGACTGAAAAAAATGTTAGTATGTATACTTTCAATTAATTCAATTTTTTATAGAAAATAACTTATTAGACAAATATATATCATTTTTAAGCTTCGTTTAAATTCGTGGTTAAGTGGATTCTTTGTTTAAAAAAAACCTACCAGTTGATCCAAACACATTTTATATTTGACTAGCTTTTTGAAAATTTGTTCCTCACTTATGTAAAAAAAATTATTCCTATGTTTTACATTTAAGAATAATGATTGATTCTCCCTACATCACAATTCAAACTTGGAGTGGTATGAAAGATCTAAGGAGGATGTACGTCATAGGTTTAGGTTTTCAAGAAAAAAATTATAAATTTTATTACAAACTCTGTTCAACCAAGTTCAGTCGTCCAAAATCTGAAATGATGATCAAGTCAGGTCGCCTAAAATATGAAATGACGACTAAATTCGGTCACTTAAAACTTAAAGTGGCGATCAAATCGGATCAACCTAGCCAAATTGGTGGGAACAAAAAAAATACCATTTTTCTTTTTTCTGATTGGTGGGTTAAGGGAAATGAGTGGTGGGGATAGACGCGCCTTTTTTAGGCTCAATAAATATTCTTTTGGTTGATAGAATTATTCTTATTAATCTTGGGTGCGGCTATAGCCACCCCACACACTCTCCTACCCACCCCTTTTACTTCCCCACCTAGGCATATATCTCAACTTCATAAGCTCACCCTTATATAACTATTCAACCCAAATTATTTCCACCCCACCCTATCTACTATATCAAAAAACCATGAACCATGTCGAATCAAATCAAACACAGAAGACATGAAACATGTCGAACGAGATCAAAACACTTCAATGATTGTTTATTCCAGGAAGCCATGGACTATGTCGAATCAAATTAAATACGGAAAACATAGAGTATGTCGAATGGGATACAGAACACTTCAAGCCCCTGTTTGGAATGGGAATAAAGGATAACATGGTATAAAGGGAAATAAGAATACGCTCCTGTTTGGATACAAAATAAGACTTATTCTTGGGTATACAATTATTCCGGCATAAGTTAGTATAAATAAGGATAAATTGATTTTGTGTTTGATTGTGTTTTGAATTATTTTCATTGGTAAATGTAAGAATATATGTTTTGTTGTTTAGGTAAAATGTAAATAAAGTATGGATAAAAATTTATAAAAGGTAAATATGTAATGATAGTTGATTTGACATGTGATTTATAAGAGGTGGTGACAGTTGATTTGACAGTGGACCCACATATTCTTTGGATAGAATAACCTAGGATAACTTTTATTCTAGAGGTTGATTGAAATCCATATACCACTTTATACCATTTTATTCTGACATACTTTATCTAGGGTTATCCGGGCTTTCCAACACACAACAAAATTTCTATCCGGGGTTATCCGGGGTTTATTCTCATTCCAAACATGGGGTATCATAAATGGTGTTTAGAAACATAAAATAGGTAGGGATAAAGTATGTAAGAATAAATTAGTATAAAGTGGTATATGGATTTCAACCTACCCCTAGAATTAAAATTATCCTAGGTTATTTACCCAAAGAATATGTGGGTTCATTATCAAATCAACTGTCATCACTTCTTATAAATCACATGTCAAATCAATTATCATTATTTTTTTATTTTTATAAATCTTTATCCATACTTTATTCACATTGTTCCCAAACAACAAAACATTTATTCTTACGTTTACCAATGAGAATAATTCAAAACACAATCAAACACAAAATTACTTTATCCTCACTTATGTCGGAATAAATGTATACCCAAGAATAAGTCTTATTCCCGTTTCAAACAGGGGCCAAATATTTTTTATTCCAAAAAACCATGGACCATGTCGAACCAAATCGCACATAAATGACATGTATCATGTCGAACCAAATTACACACGAAAGACATGGATCATGTCGAACCAAATCACATACAGAAGACATGGAGCATGTCGAATGGAATAGAGAAAAAGAACATGGGGCGTAGTGTTGGGTTGGGTTAGATGTGAGAAAAAAAATATAACATAGCATTTTTATTTATAAATAAAAGGGGTGGGTAGGAGAGTCTGTGGGGTGACTATAGCCGCAGCCAATAATCTTGCGTGATTTGGCAAGGTTTTCATACAACATATGGATTCATTTCAAAATAAAGTCAATGACGTTTTATGAATCCGATGGAGGAGAACAGCTTGTGTCAGTGGAGCGTCATTAGGTCCGTGCTTGCGATCTCGGATCCTCCAGTGGTGGGGGTTCAATGTCACCGTCATCATCATGAACAATTGGATCTTTCAGGTTTGGATCCGACAGTAGCCTTTGATTCGATATTTTGAGTTCAAAATGAAGGTTTTTTTGGTGTATGATTTGTGATCTAGGTAAATTGGTTGTTTGGAATGTAAATAGGGTAAGAATAAGAAGGTTTTTAGAGTGATAAAAAAAAACTCCCTACATGTTATAGGGAGCATTTTTTCCCCCACAATGTAAGGAAACATTTGGGAGGTTTTTGGAGATGCTCTAAACCCCATGACATGACATAAATTGGATTGCCCAAAATACCCCTTAAATGTGTTTGTTAATATTCACTGTAATTAATGGAGCGATTAAGAAAATGAGACGGTAATTAATTTCTAAAATCACGCGTTTGGACATTCAAATCTGTTTTTTTTCCTTTTTTTGAATTTCAACATTTGAATCAAATCTGTTTTTTTTCTTGTTTGAATTTCAACATTTGAATCAAATCTGTTTTTTTCCCTTTTTGAATTTCAACATTTGAATCGAATTTGTTTTTTTCCCTTTTTGAATTTCAACATTTGAATCAAATCTGTTTTTTTTCCCTTTTTGAATTTCAACATTTGAATCAAATCTGTTTTTTTCCCTTTTTGAATTTCAACATTTGAATCAAATCTTTTTTTTTCTTTTTTGAATTTCAACATTTGAATCAAATCTTTTTTTTTCTTTTTTGAATTTCAACATTTGAATCAAATCTGTTTTTTTCCCTTTTTTGAATTTCAACATTTGAATCAAATCTGTTTTTTTTTTCCTTTTTGAATTTCAACATTTGAATGGTCCATTCAGCATAGCAATAACATGAAATAAATTGAAAAAATATATTTTATTTTAAAAAAATGTATACAAAGAAATTTACATTAACATAATGTAATTACTTTGAAGAGATGTTAGCTACATTGTGCATATTAGTAACAAAAAAAAACATGTAATGATAAAGAAACATAAATCATGACATGCATACATACAAAACTAATAAACTATTAAAATCATTGAAGAAAAGTTGGTTACATTCTTAAAAAAGTTACATTAAGCAATACATTGTAATATTTAGTTACATTTGTTGATCACTTATATACACCAGTAACAACTTAATGTTAATTACATCATTACATGGTTACATTACGTGTGGCAGTATTATTAAGCAAAATAAAAATAAATGTAACTGAAATCTGATTACACTTATCTGATTTGTCAACTACATTTTAATAACAAACATAAACAAAATTTTATCATACATTTCAGTTTTCTGTAAAAAAAAAAAGTCAGTTACTTTTGGTAACTATTCGAAAAAAAAAATCATATCCATGTAATCATAAGATCTTAAAAAATAATAGAGAGACTTTCTGAAACACCAAAAAAGGGTTGCGTACCCATTTTTTTGTTGTAGTTGAAACCTTCGGAAGAACTCTTTTTTTTCAAATCGATTCTTTAAGAATATATTAGGTTTTCTTTATCGTTTACACAAAAGTGTTTTTTTTTATTCACATTTGATTTTCGAAAACCCTAAATTTCTTTGAAGGGGTTTGAATCCTCGATAGGGACGGACATGAGTGGGAAAAAACAGAAAAAGAGAGAAAAATATGGAAATGAGGAGTGAGTTTTTATTAGGGATATTTTGGTATTTAGCTTTTTTACCATTTTGTAAAAAGCAACAACACAACCAATTACATATTGACAACTCAAGGGACTTGTGGGAGGGGCCTATATGCTGGGGTCTATATAGCAAAGTTGTTGTCATTAATGAAGTTATGATATTTTCTAATTTGGATAACACTAAAAATTAAATCCATGTTATAATAAATTGATGGAGAGATGCTTTAAAATTCAAAGCCCCTTTTTAGATGTGCAATATGGTAGAACGCAGGTGAATAAACCCTAAAAACATGTTTATTAGTAAGGAGTAGATGGATATAATTATGTTAGAATAGATTGGAACAAACTGATATTAAAATTCTGGATCAAAATGTGTTGTTCCAATCAATCTCTTTCACTGATATAAGGGGTCCACATGTTTATTTGTGATCATTTCTTATAAATCAAAGCCTACATGTCAATTTATTTTTTTATTTTTTATAAATATTTATCCACATTTTATTCACAATTTTTCTATATATAATTATATCAACAGTCAATTAAACAACAAAATTTCATTATTAAGTCAACTAGAAAATTTAAAAGACAAAAAATGATTTTTTCCACAAATGTAGTATTTTCAAGTAAAGTTAATATCACTAAACAAGAGAAGAAAATATGTTCAAAATAGTTTGGTAATGCACAGATGAAAAAGGCTCATCACACGAGACAGGCCAAGATCAATTTGAATGTCACCCATATTGACTGCATTTTTATTGGATGATAGATAATGTGACCCCTCATATATCTCATAACAAGTTCTTGGGATAAATGCTTTTTTGTGTATTTTTATATGATTTTGATACAATACAAATGAAGTTATGGTATAGTTTTAATCCTTTCCCCCCTTAACTTCATGAGTTTTTTGAGAAACAGAGGTCCTTTCTGGTGCATTATTTAGTAGTATATCTGAGCAACATAGACTCGATGACTGGGAAACAAAAGCTAGCAAGAAATACATGAAGCCTTCCAGTATCACCACCTTGAAAGACAAATTGTGGAGAAGAAGTTGGTCTCATCAGGTATGCTTTTTCAGGAATTTGATGATAAGCTCATTCACCTGACCTGGAAACTGCTCGTGAACAAAATGCGAACCTTCGGGGATGAACGTGATCTCCAGATCAGGAACGTAGTTCTTCACATCTCCACTCCTTATGTAGTTGTCCATTCCTGGAAATAAGCGAACATAGTCCTTCTCCCCCATGATCAGTAGTGAAGGGACTTCAACTTTTTTGTTAGTCAGATTCAATTCTTCGCTCCGTATCGTCCTAGACAAACATTATGAATCAATACCATGTCCTAATATGATTGTCGAATTCAGAACATAACCCAACTATCAATATTCAATGAGAGACTTGCAGCTAGCTTACCTGTATGGCATCTTCAGAGGATAGGTAAATTTTGATTTCTCATATAAGGTTGCGTAGGCGGTGAGATCTTCCTCAGTGAACCACTGGGGTAGAGGAGTTGATGGATCAACTATGTCCATGATCTCCTGGTCCTCCTTTGCAACTGGAAGTTCACTACCAGAGAACATAATGTATATGTTGCGCACCACAGTCCTCACATCAAAGCGACCAAAATCTGCTTCAGCCCGACCAGGTTCCTGTTGAATATGATAAAAATGTAAGAACTATGAAGGACAAGATTCAAAACCCATAAACAAAACATAAATTGGTGTTTCACATCTGAATATCTTGTTTACATTAAGTAGGCTAAGGACTTGATAAGATAAAAAGTCATGAATTTGTATAGATAATGAAAATATCAGATGGACTAATTTAAAGAGATGGTCACAGCACTCTGTCATTGATAAAAGGTAATTATTGGTTCACTGCACTGAGTTTTTCATGGTTGCACAAGTTAAAAGATGTGGCATTAATTTTAGGATTATAGTCATCTTGTAATTACTTATACCCAGTCAATTCATTGAACGTTAAAGCTTTTAGTGGATGCTTATCCTGGTTATATTGAATCTTTTACTCCTGTCTACTACTGCTGCTGCTCATACTATTATCACTACAACTACTACTATTACTACCACTGAACTTTCAAGTTGTGTAATTCAATGTTAAATATAGATATGTATTACATTACCTGCCACCTCAAAATGTAGAAACCAGCGGGTAAGAGTTGAAAGGGGACCGGCTGTGAAATGAAAGGTATGCCGAGCGTCACCACCCCCAGAGTCCTATCCGGGTGGACGAGTGCGAAATGGTATGCAATGAAAGCTCCCCAGTCCTTTCCCACAACATAAACCTTCCATACAATACCATCATAACAATTTCAATGTCAATGTGTCACCTTTTGATATCACTAAAGAAGAAAAAAAATGATAGATCCAGCCATGGAAATCCAGCCAGACTTAGAACATCTGTTTATATAGCTCAAAAAACTAATTTTTTTAAAAACAACTGATGCTCTAAAGTTATTAAAACAATTGATTCAGGAAAAAACTACTTTCAATTCAACTTATTTATAAAAGTTGTTTGGTTGTGTTGATGCAACATCGTCTTTAGTATTAGATTTCAACACATGTAGAACAATAAAGAGAACAAAAACCATACAATAGAACAAGCATAGTTACGTGGTTCGACAAAATTTGCCTACATCTACAGAGGAGAGAAGAAAACAATTAGTCATACAAGTCTCTCAGCTTCTCTTCCTCATCACCACCCCTTTCTTTCAAAGAAAACCCCATACATGACCGTCTCTCCCAAAAAAATGAGAAAAAATAACAAAAATACCCTACAAATTCGGGTGGAGTATTTTTTTTTCACAAACACGCCTTTTATTAATCTTTTATGCTAGAATAAAACATCTTACAACAGGTTGTCTTAATAAAAACCAACAATCTGAAAATCAAAAGCCGAAGTTGAAAAACATCCATTTAGAATCGATTGTCTAAAAACCGATTTTATGAAAGCAAGATCAGTTTGATTTTTATTATTATTATTGGTACAAAAAATTTCTTGGTCAAATCTTCCCTGTGGGGGGAACAAGACTCGAACCAAAGTCTCCTCACTGAAGAGGGGTATCTCTACCATCCTACCAAGATCAGTTTGATAATTGATTCCAAACGAGGCCTAACCTTGGAGAGTGAGAGCGAGTCGAGGATGCCGAGCAGATCAGCCAGCAGACTGTTCCACGAGGCCGCCTCCTCCTCGGGCGGCGCCTGTGACAGTCCGTACCCCCTGAAATCGGGAGCTATGGCTCGGTAACCTGCATCGGCGACGGCGATCATCTGGTGCCGCCACGTGTACCATATCTCCGGGAATCCGTGCAGGAACACCACCGGCACCGCTTCAACTGCGGTTCACCGGACCATGAAACACATTTAGCACAATTCAATTAAATAAACAAGAGTTGATGTAAAACAAAAAATACCATTTCCGAGCTGGGCGAGGTGGAGTTTGAGTCCATTGATGTCCAAATACAGGTGTTGTATTTTCTCCATGCCAAAGTGAGTTTTCCTCTAGTGAGATTTTAGGACGGAAGGGAGTGTTTGATGAAGAGGAAGGTAACTGGTTCTGTGGGGTGGGTTCAGGTACTATGTAATTGTTTAAAGTGGTTCTGTTGACTAGAATTGTGGTTGAAAATGGGGCATGACGGAATATTACCCTCGTTTAAAGTTCAATTCAATTCAAATGTATGCACATACCCGTTTGTTTTTGGTATAATATCCCAGATAAGTCTGGATAAGTCCGGATAAGAATATTGATGTGTTTGTTTATCCTGGATAACTCTTGATAAAGTATGTTAGAATAAACCCCGATAAAGTGGTATATAGATTCCAATCAACCCCTATAATTAAAATTATCATGAGTTATTCAATCCAAAAAATATGTGGGTCCACTGTCAAATCAACTGTCATCACCTCTTATAAATCATTTATCAAATCAACTATCATTATTTTTTTTCTTTTTATAAATCATTATCCATATTTTGTTCACATTTTACTTAAACAACAAAACATTTATTCTTACGTTTATCAACGAGAATAATTCAAAACATAACTAAATACAAAATCATTTTATCTTTATTTATACTCATTTATACTTGAATAAATATATACCATAGAATAAAACTTATTCCAGTTCCAAACGGTGATTGTTTTTGGTGGTTGAGTTTCACTTATTAAACACTGAATGAATGAAACATACATGAGATTTAACTTATATTATTTACCTGTTCAATGAAAATTCCTAGGACTTTTTATTTTTACACTGCCATGTGACATAGAGTTATTAGCTTTTGGGATAAAAAAAAATTTGTTATTTAATTCATCTCGTATAAAATAAGAATTAATGAAAATAAGAATTAATGATGGATAAAAGATGAGATAATGATAAAAAGTATATATTGTCACAAATATGATGAGCTAGAAATAAAGATGGTTGGAATTGGAATTTGTTTGCAATCTTTACTTGTTTAGTTTAATTCCTCTCCAATTCCAAGTTTTATAAAACCCAAAAAACATGAATTGGATGGCATTGAAACTACAATTCCAATTTACAGTCAATTCCTTCAATCCAAAAACATCCAAAGAATTGTTCCATACATTGATAGGCCATTATAAGTTTATAACCAAAACTTCAGAAAAATCATATTGTATAAAAACTTATCATTAATCTGAACCATAGTGCAGTTACAGGGCACACAGCCTAGTAAAATTTTGGAGGCAGATAGTCATCGTATAAAGCACTTGAGCAAATATGGATAGTTGGTAAGGGTAAGTTAAAACAACATAAATGATGAAACAGAATAAGCCTCATCATTTCGATTTAACTGAATTCCAATATGAGACATACAAATCTGAATCCAATATCTTCCAGATTTTCAAGTACCAATGTATACTATAAGTCCTCTTTCGTTTTTGTAAAAAATGATCGCAAACTACAATCTCATGGACTAGAACTAAACTGTATTATCACTGGGTTTTTGCCAGTGATATTTCATCGATGATGACATTCTTCCAATGTCCCTAACAGATATCGTGCTTTTCTTTCAATGGATTCATCAAACCAACCCATTTGACGATTGTTCTTTCTGAACCAAACGCTCCATATCACCGAGCTCCACTTCACCGCCCCGCCACTCCCTATCGTTCTGAAACAACATCTCAATCTGTTCCAATGACTTTCCTTTTGTTTCAGGAACAAATTTATAAACAAAGACCACAGAGATTGCAGAAATCACAGAGAATATATAGAAAGTCCCCTGAACAGTAATGGCATTGGAAACAGAAAGGAAGGACATGGCAACCAGACCACTACAAACTCGGTTTCCCACTGCGCCAAGTGCAGCTGCCTGAGCACGCAATCTTAGAGGGAAAATCTCCGAAGTCAATACCCAACATATCGGTCCAATCCCCACCGAGAAGAACGCAACATTTCCACAAACCATCAAAACAGCTAGTCCTATCCTGATTTCCTCAAAACCTTGTTTAAATATGGTAAGTCCAAACGCTAATCCAAACAAACATGTCGTCATCCCAATCGTGCTCACATAAAGCAATGGCTTTCTTCCCACTCTATCAATAAGAAGTATTGCAACCAAGATGAAAATAGTTTTTGCGAATCCAACAGCGACAGTCGCGGCAAGAAGCGAGGTCTTGTCTTCTATACCAGCTACAGAGAATATCGTTGGGCTATAGTAGACAGTCGCATCGATACCTGTAATTTGTTGGAAGCACTGGATCCCAAATCCTGTTATAAGCATGCGACGCAAACCAGGGGAGGGAGTTAGGAGTTCTCGCCATACGGCCTTCTCTGCGTCTTTTTCTTCCTTGGTGAGCTGGGCGGCATTTTCTATCTCTGACAATCTCTCCTCTGCCTCCGCCTCATTATCATTGGTTTTCAACAGAACGGACCTTGCTTCATCAACCCGATTCTGCAACACCAACCACCTTGGAGACTCCGGGATGATAAACAGCGCGAATCCAATGAACACTGATGGGAGGATCCCCACAGCGAGCATGACCCTCCAGTTGATATGTCCTGATAAGCCTGAGAATGCGTAGTTGGAGACATAGCCAAGAAGGATGCCCAGATTTATGAAGATCTCTGGGAATGAAGTGAGAGCTCCCCTGGCGGCAGAAGGGGATATCTCGGCAATGTAAACTGGAGCGATCATGACCCCAAATCCTATGCCAACTCCGGCCAAGAGTCTCCCGATCATCAAGACTTCGAAAGAAGGAGCGAAAGTCATTATGGCTGCACCAGTCTGGAAGATGATGGCAGCAATTCCCATGGTCCATTTTCTTCCAATTGCATCAGAGGTTCTTCCGCCTCCTAAACTGCCCAAAAGTGAGACAATGCTCAAACACCCAACGAGGACTTCTTCTTGTACTTCTGATATGTGAAGATCGTCCCGAATGAATATGATAGCTCCACTCATGACACCCACATCTGAAAATAAGGAGCCCACGCATCAGGTAAGAGATCTGGATCACCCTTTTGTTCATTTTATTTACTTATATATCAAACGAAGAGCATTGCAGACACTATTGATTTAGTGAAACATGACACAAGCTCCAACAATTATTACAAGGAATAAATGTCACCTGACACTAGAAAAAAAAGTGATTAAGATGAGAGCAAATTATTGCACTTGCAACTTCATTGTTTGATGCATACACCAAAACCCACAAGACATATCGCACTCAAGAGCACTTGCACTTCATTTGATGATAGAAATTGATTGCGCAATTTCTCAGAAACTACTGTTATTTTCAGGTAAGATTACTCTCTGGACACATGAATCAATCTGGCAGTACAAGCCACTACAAAGCATATCAAATGGCCAACATGCAGCTTCTACAAGCTCAATAATGTTTAAATACTTTCCAATGAAAAGAAAATAAATTGGCTTAATGGGTAACAAGGAAGGACATAAATTGAATAATTATATATTGACAAAATTTTGCATTATAACACTTATGTTTTGATGTAGCAATCCCCAAGTTTTTAAGATAAAGCCTTTATTGTTGTCGTATCAATGCTATCTTTTTGATGAGCAAGTTTTATTAAACACTTGTTACTAAGGTAAACTCAGAGTATCTTGCAATAACAATACCACTGTATCATGTTTTACAACAATGAGATCATCTCCTAGATTCTTCATCCACTCTAATCTAGCATCTGAATATAAATGAAATAACTATTTTGTAGCATCGACATCATCACTAATAAACCCACATAAGGTTAGCTCTTGTACTAGTCATAGGTTTTCTCCCCATAGGACCTAAGTACGAATTCCCCCAGGCTTATCTGATGCACAAGATTTGTTGGTGTTCTGTGCATCAGAGATTTTCCCCAACCAATGTTGGGGTTCCTCATCACCAAAAAAGTAATATGCTCTCTAGTAGTTATGATAGGTAGACACTGGATAAACCACAAATTGACATCCTGATTAGAAGAACACGGTACAATTGTGCAGCACAAAAGTTGGTTCTTTTATCATCACCAATCAATCCCCTAATCGATATTTTGCTAATTAGCCACAATTAGTGGAAGTGAAACCCTTCACAGAGAAAACCCAGTCTCACAATGACCCCCAATCCAATCAACAATCAAATTAAAACCTACATAACAAAAAGAAAAAAACCCAGAAATAAAATAGAAGGTTTGATTAATTTCCATGAAAAAACAATCGGGACAACCAAAAAAAAGCAGTGTATTTTATTAATAGTTACCATAACCGAGGAGGACGGAATTGAGGGAGGCAAAGACAGCGCAGGCAAAGACGTATTTGCGGCTGCTGCTCTTATGGGTCTCTCTATTCCGGTTATGGGTGCCTCCACCACCATCACCATCTTCTTCTTCTTCTAAATGGGTCGGCTGGGAATCCATTCTCTGATACTTGGGTTTTGAGATCTTTGAGAACCCATTCTCATGGCTGCTCCCATTTTCTTGGAGATCCATTAATTCACCCTCTCTCCTCTCTCTCTCTCCCTTAATCTCTGAAAGAGAGGATTTTGAAAAGTTTTCAGACAGATCTGAATCTAGAGACCAATGAGGGGGTGACTATAATCATGGAAGGTGCCAAGGCGCTTTCCTTGGTCATGACTACATTTTATTATTTTTTTATCAATTCAATTCCTGACCTCTTCTGGGAACTAGAAGTTTTTATTTCTCAGCATAATTTAATGGGTTACAGAGCATCAAAGGCTGGATCAACATGGTTGAGGGGATTATACTGTGTTGTTTACTGATTGGATGGGTTAAACCTGCATTTGTTTAAGCAATCCAAGAAAATTTATACAAATAAAAAAAGTAATCCAAGGATTAGATTAATTGGAGGACTTTGTGGAACGAGAGAAAAAAAATATCGGGTTGTTTTAAAAGGTTGGCCGTAGTTGAGGGACTTTTTGTTCATTTTCCCATACGAAGCTTTGGGTTTAACTGAAAGTATTGATGGGGCTTTTCCACAATTCCACTCACCCCTCCGTTTATGTATCCCACCACCCCGTAATCTTTTTCTTGAATATTGTTACACTTAGATTTTTTTTTTCAAAATATTAATAAAACATATACTCATATTAACAAAGTATATATGTCAATAGAAATTTTTAACATTTTTTTATATATACATACATATAATTAATTTGAGCATATACTTTATTTTTTTATAAAAATATGTATCTCATTAAATGAGATATACTGTTTTTAAAAAATTTAAAAAGTGTGTTATGGACTAGAATGGGGCAATGTCAAACTTTTATAGGGTTGTTCTACCAATTGTTTGTAGCTACTCCATGTTCAACACATGCTCTATCAAACTCTTTAACACAAGTTCGACAGTTTATCCGTTGAGCTCTTTTACATATGTTTGATGTTTTATTTGTCAAATTCTTTTACACGTGTTGAACAGGTTAAAAGATATTTGGTTGAGGAATTGGAGGTGGAATAAATGGAGATAAAGTAAAATAGTGATAAAATGGATGTTTGAAAGACTGTATGTTAAAATTAACTTATATAAAGTGATATAATTATTTCTGCTACCCCGTGAAATTAAATTATTATAGGTTATTCAACTCGTTTGAATATGTGAGCCCCACTGTCAAATCCTTATCCACATTTTATATTTGTAAATTAACTGTCATCACCTCTTATAAATTAGGGGGCTCACATGTGAAATCATTTTTTCACTTTTTATAAATCTTTGTTCACACCTAATTTACATTTTATTCACAATTTATCAATGATCAACCAAACAACCAAAAAAAATTTATTATTATATTTTCCAATTAGAATAATTAAAAGCACAACCAAACAAAAAAATCGTGTATTCCTTATCTATACCCCCACCCCCTTTGTGGTGGAGAATTAACAGAGAATGGAGATGAATACTGAAGAATAACCCTTATTCGCTATATTTGTTTTACTCATATAAATCCTGATTGATATGTCTCGATAAGCTAAGATAAAACCTGATAATTATTCTAAAGAAATGGTGAATTTGCTTATTAGGATTTATCTATGTCAATGGATAGAAAATATTATTCTCTGTCTTTTTTTAAAAAAATTATCTCATCTAACAATTTCACAGACACATTTCAAAAACTGTTATATGTATCAAATCAGTCACGCATCTCTCACACTTATTCAAAGGTATAGTTGTCGTTTAAAAAGTCAAAAAATTTTATCCATCTTTTATCCACCACTTATCATCACTTTCATCCAAGGTGAACTAATTAATAAAAAACTAACTTTTACGTTTCCCAATGAAAATAACAGAAAATGCAACAAAAAAAATTTACTTATTCAACATGGATTGTTATCTATCACAGTATAACTATCAAGAGTGAATAAACCTATGTCACACCCTATACGAACCCTATAAGAAGTTTCATTTTTATTGGGGTTGGAATAATAAAGATACCACACAAAATAAGAGACTGGATTTTCTAATATTGGAATAACAGTTCCAATTCCATGTTTGGATTCTCAAATTAGAAATGACGTGGTTTCTTTTCAAATTTTGAAACACAGTTCTAGGGCATGGTTCTACAAAAAAAGGCAAATGCTTCGAGGGCGAACCAAGTTTTGGTAGTTGATGTCATCAATGTAATGTGAGCGCAAACGAGTTTTGAAAAAGTCGATTAACACCCTTCTTCATAAAAAAAAAAAAATCAATGATCAGATCCTCGAAAACCAATCTTAAAAAAACTCATCAATGTAATGTGAGCAAAATATGCCCCCCATCAAACTTGAAACATCATATCAACATTGACTATCACAACAAACATGCATGCCGCACGCCAAACTTATCTTCCAAGCATGAATGCATATTAAATTATATGCACTCATCTATCTGTGTACTAATCAAAAGTGTTTCAAGTTTTTTACATCTATTATTTTATTTGTAACATTTTCATTTCCAATTTTACCCTAATTTATTTATGCTCCTTGATTTGATTAAGACTAAGAAAAAAATACATATTTTTAATATCAATATATTTAAAGAATAATGTGAGATATTCATTAAATGTATCTTTGAATTTCACAAATTTTTATAAGATATGAATGATACTGATCATGTCACATCATCATTTTTATTGGATTATATCGGGATAATGATGAAACAAAAAAATACCTATTTATATATGTGAATTATCTAAATTGGGTAATGTCATATTCATGTCCACTTAATCTCAATATTTGCTTAACTGTTTTTTCGCATGAGTAAAAAAATCATTTTTTGGTAAATTTTTCCTGAGATTTGTTATTTCGAACAATACCCATCTAAAAAATTTAAATTGTGTATGAAAGCCTTATTTTATCTATTTGGAGGATATTGATGGTTTTAGAGTTGAATAAAATGCATTGGGAGCCGTTGGAGTTTTTGAAACCTGCAAAAACACCTTTGAAGTTTAAAAACATGCGGTCACATTCCATATTGGTAGTTTCCATTAAAATAAACAAAAATACTTTAAAAATTACTATTTTATCCCTTAATTAATTTTCTAAATATTCAAAAAGAGCCAATGAATTAACTTTAGATATATTTTGTGAATATTTAATACAATAATCAAAATTTCAAATACATATGAATGCATTTTTCATAAGAACTAACTCACACAATAGTTAATTAAAGGTGAAACACATGAAAATGATTTAATTAAAAGGGTAAAACGTACCTTTGTCACATCTTAACAAAAAAATATAATAGTAGGGAGTATAAGTGCATGTTTTATAACTTTGGAAAGTGTTTCTAGGTGCATTTTTGTAAGTTTTAAAGACTTCAGAAGATCCAAACGCAATTTACTCTTTAGAATTTCAAATGGGGGACTTTGACAATGTAGAGTTGGTTAAGGGATACAGACGTAAACAAACTCATTTTCGGGTGTAATATATCTTTTTTATTTGTAACTTTATAATAATAATTAAAATTTTTATTATATTATTTATGTATATATAACATGATATATTAAATTGCATATAAATGCGTTAAAAAATATTTAAATAATGTTTTAAAATTATTCAATTTTTGTGGTATATCATAAAAATTATAATTCTTTTTATATTTCTATTAATAAAATATCTCTAGTAACCCTTTAAGAATACTTATGAAGATAAATGATATCTAAAAAAATAATGTATCTTTTTATTTATTTATGTTGATATCAATATTTTTCAGAAATATCCAAACACTTATATGTAAATAATTTTTTTAAAAATCAGCTCATGAGTTTTACCCAGAAACGGACATACCCTTAGGCCTAGTTTGGCACGGGGATAAGGAGTTGGGATAAGAAAAAAATTAGGTTAAATTACTTGTTATCCCATATGACATAAAAAATGAAAATAAAGCATAGACAATTGTTCATATTTTGAGATAAAAAATGGGGATAGTTTGTTCTGAGTAAAAGGTGGAACATACTTTGTCCTGATTTTTTATCCATATTTTATAAAATTGGGATAACATTTATGACTACCTTTCTAAAAACAAAAACCTAAAAAAAGAAAGAATGTGCTCCATCAAACAATATTAATACCCCATTAATAGAAATAACAGATTTAATATGTTTTTTAAAAAATTTAAAGTTATCCATCCAAATGCAAGATTGATGATAAAGACACAAAAAATGAAAATAATAAAAAACATTACCATATGCAAATATGGATAAAATATTAATTTTTTATTCCTAAAAATTAAGCTAATTTATTCTAAAAATTTATCCTTTTATCAGACTAGGCTTTAAACCCATGCACACAGCTAAACCACGGTTAATCAACCCAAACGGAACTCTCATGACCGTCAGATGAGTGAATCTTAAAAATCTTCCGAAATGAACGGTGATCCTTAAAATTCTTAACAACCGAAAATCAAACGGTTCTACATGACTCGACCGAAAAATTATCCCCTCCGAGCGTGACAAGAGGGGAGAGAATAAAACCGACTTAGGGCATTTTCACCTCTTCTCGATCGCAAACGCCATTGTTTTTCGTATCAATTTCATTCTACTTGGTTTCACCTCCGAAGATGACGGTCGATCCGAGCGAGGGGAACCTAAACGGGACCGTTGAAGGAGTGGAAGCGGTCGTCGTTAATGGCGGAGGCGAAAAGAAGGCCGTCTCGAACAAGAAAAAAGAGAAGGAGGTCGATCGCCGCCGCCGCAGGCGGAAGCAGAAGAAGAAGAACAACAAACACGCCGATGGCGGGGAAGGAGAGCCCCCCTCCGAAGGAGAAGACAAAGCTGACGATGGAGACGCTACTGTACGCTCTCTCTCTCTCTCTCCCCTAGAGTTTTTCTCGAATCATAAGTGCAGGATGAACTTGTACGTTTTGTAGTTGAAATGTTTGATTTGATTTTGGTTTCTGACTTTCTGTGACTCTTACGAGGTTGAAGGTTGGGGCGCCCCCGGAGATAGTGTTGGCGGTGGAAGAGGTGGACCTGGATGACAGTCTTGCTGAAGAGTTCAAGAAAGTCCTTGAGAGGTTTAAATTTATTGATGCTTCTTTGGCTGCGGAGGTAATTTGAAAGAGATACTGTTGTTTAGAATGTTTTGATTTGATGCGTGGTTATGTTTGTGACTCTTTAGGGTTTTTTTTTTTGTTCTCTTGCAGGAAAATGTTGATCAAGTTGAGGCAGCCCCAGCTGCTGTGGCGAAAAAGAAAAGCGATGACTCGGACTCGGAAGATGAAGAGGAGGATGCCCAGCAGAAAGAGAAGGGGGTTTCTAATAAGAAGAAGAAGGTATCTTTGTAAATTAATCACTACTTAGTGTGAGTGGCTTTGTTTCTTTTCAACTGTAATTACTGTACTTTTTTATTTGTGATTCCAGCTCCAGAGACGGATGAAGATTGCAGAACTGAAACAGATTTGCTCGAAGCCTGATGTGGTTGAGGTGTGTATCCCTTGTTTCTATCCTTGTTTTTGAGTCTTGTGATTCCATTCCATGCATTTAGTTTGTACATATCCGATGTTCCATGTGCATAGTTGTCTAGAATCTGTTTTGAGTGTGTAATTTAATTGCTTTTTTTTGAAGGACTGATTGGATCAATCATATTAGAAAGTGTTACCCCTTGAAGATGTGGAGATGAGGGATCTCCTGAACAAAACAAAGATAAGAGAAGATAAAATGAAAAGAGGGACCCCCCCTTCCCACCGCCCCCACCCCCCCAGCGGGGGAACAACTCCCCTACAATGGCCCCGTAAAAACCAAAAGTCATTACATATCCCTTCTTTCCAGTAGTCTTAGACTTCCTAGCAGCAACTGTTTGTGGCGTATGCTGTTGGTTGAGTGATGCAATTTATAAGTCCAGTGTGGTGCATTATTGCCACTGCTTTAATTCTAGATTTGGCATAGGTAATTTGGTATCATTAAACTTTATATTTTTCAACAGTTGACACCTTGTGTAATTTAAATAGTTACCTATTTCAAGATAAGTGTTTTGAGATAGTCTTTGTTTTAATTGTATTTTTTCCCCTTCTTTAATAGCCTTTTGTTGTAGGCATCTTTCTATATGCTTTGCATTTTTGTCTGCTTTTTTATTTGATTTCTGAGATGACGTGTCTAAATGTCAGCTTCCTTTGTCTCTCCATTTGTTTTTTTTAAAGTCAATCTTTAAAAACGAGAAGAGGATATTGATGTGTTGCTCCAAGACTTCCTTTTATGTCATTGCTGTTTTGGATAGAGGGATTTTTTAGGTCATGTAATTACTGAATCGAAACAGTTTTATATCTGTAAGGTTTTGATGTTATTAATTTCACCCCTCATTTGAGGCTCTTTCATTTGTAAGTTCCCCTGAGCATTCACATGTGTGCATCATTGTTTGTATTTAAGGTCAATTGTCGTAATCTTGTAGTAATTGGTTTGTTTTAACACTTTCTGATCTGGTACGGTTTCTTTCTTTTAGGTGTGGGATGCAACTGCAGCAGATCCTAAGCTGCTTGTGTTTCTGAAAGCTTACCGGAACACTGTTCCTGTTCCAAGGCATTGGTGTCAGAAAAGAAAATTTTTGCAGGTGAGTGATGGAAGATGCTTATGTTAAGAATAATATACTGCTGATGAATTATATTGGAGGGGGTTTATGTAAGGATACGAGTGGATAAATATTAAGCTTCATTCATCTATATCTCACCCTTATACATCTGTATGTGTTAAGAATTATATGAGACTTGCATTTTAGACAGTGAGTTATACTTTTGGGGGTGGTGTCCCCACTTGGGGGTGAGGGAATAAAAAATTGATAAAGTTTCACCCCTACGTATTTCCCCCCTCTTATGCATGTATATGTGGTTCTTGCAGGAATCTGGATGTAACAATCATGGAGCCGGGCAAGGTTGGTGGTTGACAAAAGGGGCCTTTTTATTTTATTTTTCTTAATTTACTGTTAGGGTGGGTTGGGTCACTTGGGTGTGGTTGGATGCTGTTGCCATGTTCCGTGGAAAATAGATTAGACGGTCTAATCAGCATATAGAAGGAGGTTTACTGAAATATCAGCATGTTACAATAAATTATAAACAAAGCTGGTTCATGGATCTTTGTTTTGAAACTCAATCAATATGCATGCTGCTGGGACTGAATCTTTTTATTGTTTGAAATTGCAGATGTTCTGGGCTGTTACAGCGCTTAAAAATTCTCGCTTGCTCAATTAGTGTATTTAGGAGATTACTTGAAGAAATACATTTTACATCAATAAATTTGTATCTCACAATTTTTTTGTTATTGTTTCTTTTTTTGTGCAGGGAAAACGGGGAATTGAAAAGCAGCCTTTTCAACTTCCAGATTTCATTGCTGCAACAGGAATCGAGAAAATCAGACAGGTAAATCTTGGGATAGTGAAATCTGGGGGATGCTATCTTGAAAATATTCCTAAGTATGATGAAAAAACTCAAAAAAGAAAGAATAATGTTCAATTTAATTTAACTGTTTAAAGGGTGAAGTTCTGTATGTGGAGAATATTTGGGAGTTGGTCATCTGGTTCATTAAAGATTGGGGAGATTCTGTGTAGGGGCTAGTCATGACTCATGTGTTGCATTCGGGGGGTCATATAGTGATTGAGGAATTGTTTTTGTGGTGTGGGCTGGGACGTTGCTGAGCCTTAGCCTTGGTTTTTGTTTTTGTGTTCCTTTGTTGTCGGGCTCTTACTTTGCTTTAATAAAATCGGGGTAGGTTGCCTACCATTTCATTCAAATAAAAAATGTTCTCTGTACTGACTCCATATGTTCTTCCTTAGTTTAGAAATAAATTAAAATCGTCTTTAGCTCACTAGTTCCTGAAGACATTTGGTGTAATCTGTGCTCATGTCTCTAAATACAGGCGTATATAGAAAAAGAGGATAGTAAGAAATTGAAACAAAAGCAGCGAGAGCGTATGCAGCCAAAGATGGGAAAGATGGACATCGATTATCAGGTCTATTACATTTGCTTCCATCTCATTTGAAGTTATGCAAAATTTTAATTTTTTTTAGTCATCATACTTGGGTGATTTCTCTCTGTCAGCTGAGAGATTCTTCTTGCAGTGGTTATGAATCTAATTGTATGATCGTTTAGTCATACATTTGATCCTTGGCATTGCTCAATGATGCTTGTATTTGTGGTCTCTCTTTTGCAGGTTCTCCATGATGCCTTTTTTAAATATCAAACTAAACCCAAACTGACTACTTTTGGAGATTTGTATCATGAAGGAAAAGAGTTTGAGGTATGGTTTCTGTTTTTGATTGTTATGTGTGATATATTGATATTTATGAACATGCAGCATCAATATGGAATGTGTGAACTAATCCATTATATATTTATATATGCAGTAAAGTTAGGTCTCCCTTTATTTTTTTAATATAAGTTTGAATTGATTGAACTTTTATTAGTGCGGCGATGAAAAGAACTCATCATGTCCTGTTCATTGTTACATATGCATATAAAAATTCACATGCACACGCATTAAAATGTATTGTATGAGAGAGTATTGTGGTATAACGCAGCAAGTACTGTGAACTTGGTCTTTTTCTTAGTGTTTTCACTGTTGTGCCATAATTTTAAGAAATCAGTATGTGGAGTTTGTACTCTTGAACCATTTTTCAGATGATATCACCCATTTTGATGAAAGAAGTTCATTTATCGCTCAATGTTACTATTTTTTTATGAATGGTTCTTGAATTGAAATATCATGTGCTTTTTTGGCCCATGAGGCTATGATCTTGCAAGTCCTCATGAATGATTTGATATTTAATTTAAAGTGGACCACTTGAAGTACCTAGGGTTTCTCTGCAAACGAAACAATTCTGAAATCAGAATTCTTTCCTCTTGTTTCCATTTCATTGAGTTTCTGTGTTTTCAATAATGTTTGGTGATAGTCAGGCCTAATCGGCACATCTGAGCCATGTTGTATATATAATATTTAATGCATGTAAAAATCATTTTTCTAAATTAATTTTGTGATCTATGAACTCATGTTCATATAGTGGTCCATAGCTAGTGAGAGAGCATAAAAACTTACATTTTTTTATTATGTGCAGGTTAAGCTCAGGGAAATGAAGCCGGGTATGCTGTCACATGAACTAAAAGAAGCTCTTGGCATGCCGGATGGTTCCCCACCGCCTTGGCTGATTAATATGCAGGTTAGCCAATGTAGCATCTGGTTTATTTGATTAATTTCTTTGATTTGTCCTTTTGAAGAAGTGACAGTCTGAAACTATCTTTTCCAGAGGTATGGTCCTCCACCATCATATCCGCATCTTAAAATCCCTGGCTTGAATGCTCCCATCCCTCTTGGTGCTAGCTTTGGGTATCATCCTGGTGGCTGGGGGAAACCACCTGTTGATGAAGTAAGTTGATGTTTTAGCTAGTAGATATATTGTAATATAGTTCTCTGCATAAATTAATTGTATTAATTACACTATATCCCTGACATCTTTTTTGTGTTCCTTTTTAACAGTATGGACGCCCTTTATATGGTGATGTCTTTGGAGTTCAGCAACAAGAACAGCTCAACTATGATGTAAGGAAAACTTTGCTTTTGCATTTTTTTTGTAGAAGAGAGGAAAAGTTGTTGGATATTTATATTCTTAACTAAATATAAGATATGATATGTTTCTAATTGAAAGAGTTTCAGTTTGTCTAGACTATGTTGTCTTGAAATCTGCACAATAATTCGATGTTACAGATAATAAAGTAGTGGTGGTCATTTTAGTTTCATTTAATTTAGATCTGTTATGTAATTCTAATGATTGAAACCCACATGGGTTTGGCTCTATGGCTAGAGCCATGGTTTTGCTTGCTCCCCATAGGTTTCGATTTCGATTGGAGGTACCTCTTTGTTTTCGGTTATTAAAAACTGCCATTATTTCATATTATTGAATTTTTTTTGTAACCATTGTTTGGAGATCCATCGTCTCCTAATTTTCGGGGTTTTTTTATGATTAAGCTACCTTATTCAAAAAACAGAAAACAAAAAAGGTCTCGAGTTTGAATCACCTGGGTTTAATTGATGCACATGGTTTGTGGGTAATTCTGTGCATCCCAATTCCCCCCCCCCACACTAATTTTGGTGTTCCTTGCCACCAAAAATATTCTGCTGATTGGGAGTTCTGAACCGACATCTTCAAAAAAATCACTAAAGGATAACATAAACTACACAAATCCAGGAGTTGAACTCAATTTTAAGAAATTTCATCACTGCATTAATCTTGAGGAATCCTTTTAATTGTCTGTTGTTTTTATATTTCACAGTGGTTAACTGTTTGTTTTTCCTTGCATTTACAGGAAGAACCTGTTGATAGGACCAAACATTGGGGTGATTTGGAGGAAGAAGAGGAGGAAGAAGAGGAAGAGGAGGAACAGATGGAAGAAGAGGAGCTGGAGGATGGCATCCAGTCTGTAGACAGTCTCTCAAGGTGATATATATTTTCAAAAATTAATGTTTCTTTAGATGTAGTGTGCATTTATTAACATTTTTTGTTAAATAATTCAGCACTCCCACTGGTGTGGAGACACCTGATGTGATTGACCTCCGAAAGCAGCAGAGGAAGGAGCCTGAGAAACCGCTATATCAAGTACTATACGTTTCAATATTCATGTGTTCATTCTTTCTGTTATTATGCTTTGCAATCATATGGTTTTTTGGCTGTCTGTTACTGATCTCCCTTTTACTTTTCCCCTTAACTGAAGGTTCTTGAAGAGAAAGAAGAAAAAATTGCTCCTGGGACCTTGCTTGGAACAACACACACGTATGTATTGAGTTGCCAGTTGAGGCTTGTTTAGGCTTTTAGGAGTTTTCTGCATCTTGTTCTTCTGTTGGTTATGCATTGATATTACTGTGCTGTATTCTGAATGATTGATTTTGTTCTATTGTAATTAGGTACGTGGTTGGCACACAAGACAAGCCAGGTGCTAAAAGGGTAAGATGAACACAAAATAATCTCAGTTTTGTTGCTCTACTATTTCAAGTTACTTGATTGATCTCATTAGTAACTAGGATGATATGAGTTCTTTGAAACTGTTATAAAACTGGTGGCCATTATTTGCTTGTTCAGTAAACAATACATATGGTTTTTCCCATGAGCGGAATAATCATCATTTCCATTAATGTCTTTGCAGGTTGATCTGCTGCGGGGACAGAAAACAGACAAGGTTGATGTCACTCTTCTACCGGAGGAGTTGGAAAGTTTGGAAAATGTTTTGCCTGCCAAGTAAGAAATTTTCAATTAAGAGCGACAACTAAAAATGCACCATGATGGTTTCGTGGCTGTACAATTTGCATTTCTTTGATACTTCACAGGAACAGTTGTTAATATTATTCTTTTTATATTTTATTAATGCAGGTATGAAGAAGCGAGGGAGGAGGACAGGATGCGGAACCAGCGTGAAGATTTCAGTGACATGGTTGCGGAGGTAATTTCATGAAAATATGTTACATATTTTTCCTTTTTTTTCATTTGTTTGTGTAGCACAACTCTAACAAGGTGAGCTGGTTCAGGCGGAGAAGAAACGGAAGAGGAAGATGCAGGAAAAAGAGGGGAAATCAAAGAAACAGAAGGATTTCAAGTTTTAGAAGTTCTTTCTATTATATTCTCCTTATGCGAACTCTGTTATGCGAGTCACATATCTTTGAAATACCTTCGTCTGAGTAAACCTGATCCCATAATCTATTATAAATGTTGGATCAGTGATTTCTTTTGCTAATATCCTACAGCCTACTGACTGTTCAAGAGAGCTGCTGAAGTATTGTGTTTCTTGTGTTGGCATGACAAACATTTCATCAATTTATGTAATATGAATCTACATTATGCAATTAGTTGTCGCTTTGTTGTGGTGCCAATCCAACTAGAAACATAGATATAAAGCCTGCTGTCGTCTATCTTACACACATTGACACATTGATGCTACCCTGTTTTTGAAGGCTTGTGTTAACATATGAGTTTAAAATAATTGGGACCTACATTAGAAGCTTGTCTACATAAAATTCGATTTGCCTCCAGCAAACATCGTTTTAGGCTTAACTTCACTTATATGGTGATGCGCTCTCTATTAATTTCCCGTTTGGATAGGAACAAGGCATGGAGTAGGTGGGAATAGGTGGGATAGACAAAAAAATGTGTTTGGGTAGGGAGAATAAGTTGATATAATTATTCCAAATCAAGTGAGAATAAGTTGGTATTTATTTTCCATGTCCTCCTTAGAATTGTGTTATTCCTTCACTGATATAAGGGGATCTACCTGTTAAATCATCTATCATTACATCAAATCACATGCTATCACTTTTTCATATCAATGGGGTTCACATGTCAAATCAATTTTTTTCACCTTATTCACATTTTGTTCTTCATCAACTAAACAACTCAACCTTTATTATTACGTTGTCAAACAACTCAATCTTTATTGTTACGTTTCCCAATTAGAATAACAAAAAACACAACCAAACAAAAAATTACTTATTGCATTGATAAATTTATTTATTTTTGAAATTGGTATAAATCTCATAATAGCTTATGTCTCTATCCAAACGGGCTCTTACTGTCTAGGAATAGAGGTAAACCTTTCGGCCCTATCTTTCATGGAGGCTAGTTTGGTAAGGGCAAAATTGACATGTTTAGGGTGAAGTGCGAACAATTCTCCCAATTTTAAGTGGAAATTGTGATATTGTTTGATTCATGTTTAGGTCCTTGTTCTGGTTTTAACAAATGTAATTGATGATAAAATATAGTATTATCACATTGTTAAGTGGAACTGGTACTTAAAAATGATTGATCTATAGTTCTAAGATGAGTGACACTGTTTTAAGGGTGCCCAGTCTTATTGTTTCATCTACTCAAAATTTTAACAGGGGAAACCCCAATACAACAACATTCGTTGGCACACAGTTGGATCTGGATTTTCCCACATCACTCTCATACAGCAAACCCCATCACTCAATCAAAGATCACACAAACCTACTAAGCCAATCCAACAAGCTTCTCACTGATCTCCCACACCTTCCTAGCCTTCTCAGCATCACTGGCTTCCTGTGACAGCTGATTCTCAAAAGAAGCTGAGTTCTTGTTCCAGCTCCAGTACACTCCCGACTTCAACAGGCTCGGATCACTCACCACCTGAATCCAACCAAATAATCATGACCCAATTACAGTAAGCATAAATATCAAGATAGTTAAAGACTGTGAGGTCTAATTCAATACCTGTGCGAGTCTCTGGCCAGCTTCGGTTTCAGAGACGTAGCCCTTTGTGATGTACTTCTGGAAGGGAGGGAAGAGGAGCCTGAACAATGGGATGTGCTCCCTGAAGAGTCCGGTGGTGGCGATGCAGCCTGGGTAGAGAGAACTGAAGGCGATGCCGGTTTCCTCGTGGTATCGCTTGTGGAACTCCTGCATCATCAACATGTTGCAGACCTTGCTGTCCTTGTAGGCCTTTGCCCCGTCGAACTCGTTACCATCTATCATGGCGGAGCTATTCAGCCCATTCAGTCCTCCTGCAAGTCCCCTCAGGTCACCAAGGTTTGCCTTGGGAGGCACATTCCCTGCCAGTGTGTTTGTGTTCCCTGCATTGGACGCACAAAAAAGGACCCATCAGTTGAGCATACTCGGTGACATCAATTCAATCCAAATCATGGTTGTTTTTAGAAATGAGTTTGAAAAATAACTTTCAGCAAATACACTCAAGTATCATTTGAAAATGTGTTCGGAAAGCTTTTTGCTATTACAAATTTATTCATAATCCATACCGGTTTCAAACATCCCCCGTGATTCCAATTTTTGAAGACAAAAAAGAATTACTTTTAGTAATATTAAACAATTTTTTTAAAATTTAATAAAAGTGTGATTTCTGAAAAGATATTTTCAAAAGTTGTTGAAGTCAAAAGTTGGGATGATCGATGTGGGTGTTTTACAAGTGATTTTGGAATAGAACATGTTTTCCTAAAAAAGACAAAACTTACAAACGAACTGTCGAATCCCGTTCCCAAATGCCTAAGACTGATCTAAATTTTTGAAAAAAAGCAAAAAACAACTCTCAATGATATAATATTTTTCATAAATTTAACAAAAATATGCTTTTAAAAAAAGTTATTTTCAAACACCGTTGTTTTCTGATATAAGTGAGAGAATGTGTTTCAAAAGTAAGGGCATTTTAATAGTAGTTTTGGATTAAAAACATGATTATCCAATCTCATTTGCCTATGTCTCTCTAATCATCATAGGATTAAAAATTGAATCCCTCACCCGTGATTGATCCGACGATGATGAGACGCTTGGAAGGGTAATCCGACTTCTTGAGATCATCAACGAGGAGGCGTGCGAGGAGGAAGTGACCGAGGTGGTTCGTGCCCACGCTGAGCTCGAACCCCTCGGCAGTGAATGTAGGCTCTTTTGCTGTGGGGAGATAAACCGCAGCATTGCATACCAACACATCAAGGGACATCTCCGACCTGCGGAAGTTGTCGACGAACTGGCGAACGCTGTCGAGCGAAGCCAAGTCGAGGTGCATCACAGTGTAACTGTCCTTGGCCATCCCCACCGACTTGGCCGCCTTCTCCGCCTTAAGGAAGTTGCGGCACGCCATCACGACGTGCCACTTGCCCGTCTCGGCTAAGGACTTGGCGGTGGCCAGGCCCAGGCCCGAGGAGGCGCCGGTGATCACGACGGTTCCCTTGCGGAGGGTCTTCTTTCCGTCGGTTGTGGCGCGGGTGATTGAGGGGGTTGTGATCGAGGTGGTTTGGGCTCGGGTGAGTCCCCTGGATTGGTTGCTCTTCTTGGCGAGGCTCCTCTGTGGAATCAGTTGGGAATGGTTTTGGAAAGGAAAATGTTAGTAAACATAATCTAACGGTGTATATGGTTTGATAAAAAAATGTATATCGTTTTCATTAAATGAATCCATTTTTAGTTAATTTTAAAAAATTTAACGATGCATATACTTCGTCTATCGATTTATATGCTTAATTGGATTTCTAACTATGCATTTGTATTTTTTTGTTGTAAAAATGACTAAGTTAACAGCGCCCTGAAAATCATGCAGCGAATGAGAATAGATTTTCAAAGTTTGGATTTGAAGTGTCAATGTAGTACCAAGAACTAAGCATCACAAGCATAATGAGAGAGTTCAGGCAAATATTCCTCAGAGGAGACTTTTAGTGAGCGCACATTCATAAATGATTATGATTAAGAGATATCTAAACTTGTTTTGTAAGTGCATTTTGATTCTTAAGTATGAGAAATACATGCGAAAACTTCAATATTATGTTTGAAGGCGGCAATCACAATTGGGGTTCTTTTTTTTGATTGAAAATGTTATGTAAATTCCCTTTTCAACATTCACTTCTAATTTGTATATGTTTTGATTTTTTAAAAATAAAAAATCTCATATAACGGGCATACATATTCTTTTATGAAAACTGAAATATATATTTCAATTAATTGTATTTATTCATTTATAAAGAATGTGATTTTTTTACTAGGTATGTATTTTATAAATTTAAAAATGAGTATATGACGCTAACGAGACATAAGAAATTAAAAATGAAGTTGACAATGGACTATTTGTAACAATGCACTTTTTTAGTCATATAAATTGTGTTAAATCATCCTAATTAAATGGATATCCGGATCCCCGAAAGCACCTAATGTAAGGAGTACCACGTGAGTGACTGAGATCACAAATTCAACTAATGGCGCATGGCATACACTAGTCACATTGTCACACTAAATCAGAGGAGAGAAGATAAGTGTAAATGCAAAGACTAACATATGTCACATACCTTGCTCCGAAGAGATACAACACTGAAGTCAGATTTGTGGTGGTCGGAGATAGAAATCCCAAGGAAAGCAGAGTCCTTCTTCACTACAAAACTTGATTTCCCCTGTTTTCAGCCCAATTTAGTCCCACCCAAACCATACAAAAAGAAAAAAATATCACTTGGAATGTGAGAAGAAATCTGACCTCCTTGTGGACTGTGACAGCCGAAGGAAGGAAAGAAGATGCCTGGAGAGCCATTGAAGAACAAAAGGAAGCTCTGTTTGGCGGGAAACTGTTTTGTTTTTGTTGTCGCAGTTGGAGAAAAGCCTTGCAAGGATGGAATGTGTTGTCTGTTTTACAGGGGAAACTGAAAACCGAGGCTCTAGAAAAAAAAAACTATGGTCGATGAGTAGTAGTGGAAGAGGAGGATAAGTAGATAATGAATGGTTCAAAGGTGCCACGTGTGTATGTGATTGGCCAATGGGGTTTTCCCTCTTGGATTTCGTCTCTTTGGATATTTTTGTTTTTTTTGAAAAAATTCCCATCGTAAACTATCCAAAATCTATATACACCATGTTTATTTCCTCAAGTCCATATAACATTCTGAAGTCAAAATAATCCTCTGAGTTAAATTTCAGTTGACAGATGAAGAATATTATATTTGATTAACCATGATTAAAATACTGTATATCAAAAAATCATTATAATATGTTAAAAATGTAAAAAAAATTCTATACATGAAAATTTTACCTCTTTGAATAGAATTTTAGAGCGATAAAATCATCATTTATAAAGAGTTTTTTACATTTTTAGCTAAGGGGTTTTTGATATGTGTTTTAAGATGAAATTAATCAAACAAAATATTCACAAAATATTCCTTATCTGTCAATTAAAATTTAATTTTGGAGGCTATTTAGATTTATATTTTTATCTGTCAATGGAAGATTAACTTAGGGGGTTATTTGGATTTATATAAGTGTTTTCAAGGAATTAAATGAACTTTATGAAAAATCATGGGGTTATATATATTTTGAGCAATTTACAAGGAGTTATTTGAATATTTTTTTTTCTCATTCTATTGAGAATAAAAAACATTTGAATTATAAAATCTCTGTCTCCGTTTATTCCGCACCGTCCTAAAAATAATTTTTTTTAACTCAAACATAGAAAAATATAAATATGAATTAAAAAAAACAAAAAAATCCTTACATCTAGCTAGATTAAATGGTCTCAATCTTACAAAAATGCAATAATAATAATAATTTATTGTTATTATTATTATTATTATTATTTCCCACATCAAAACAAAACGGATTATGGGAATGGGAGTGAGGCAGTCGGGAACTCCATCTCGTGAACCCACCTCCGTGGAATCCATCCATGTGAATGGACGTAATCCATACATGTGGCCGTTTGAAAACAGGTTGGAGCAACTTTTGAAATATAAAAAGCTATTTTTTTTTAAAATCTGCTTTCAAACAGAAAAATTGAGGTCAAAAGTCGTAGGGGACGATTATTTCAATTCACCCCATCAAAAACTCTTGAATTGCAAACCCACCCCATCAAAAATTTTGATACCATAATTGTCACATCCCAAGAGCGGCCGTCTCTAAGGGATGACAAATGTATGATATCAAGTATGTCAAGACCAGATTAAATTACAAAATAACAGATGACTAAAGCACAAGAGATAACAGCGGAAGAGTATATACACATATAAACAATACTAGGCCAAGAAATAAATAACATTGGCCTTCAAAAGAATACACAATCATCGTCCCGTGTGAACATAAATCATAATTACAAAGTTACATGATACATACCAACAAAAGCTACAAAAGACTTGATAAAAAAGGATCACAAAATAGCTGACAGGCTCTAGTCAGATCACCGGGCGGCACACAAGAAGCTCCAGCAGTACCCCAAACTCACTGATCATGTCCCGCACCCTGCGCAGCACCTGGAAGAAACCCATAATAATAGAGGGGTAAGCTAGTGAAGACCTAGTGAATAGAACTAACTACAAGACACCTCAAAGTACAGTTCTCACCATAAATAATTACATCAATGATTAAATTAATACAAGCTGACTCACACTACCTTTTTATGTCCTTAACATAAAGACAAATCCGTCTGCGTCCCATACCACAGGGGATCCATCCCATGTTAGCAATGCTATATATATATTTTAGTGACTGAAATGTCACTACACACAAACGTCTCACATTTTCTCTTGTCGCACAGTGACTTCTCTTAGGTCAATATAGGGATTACCACTCCACCTGTTAAGTCCACCGAAACCCGACTACAACATAAGCCGCACTAATGGAACCGTCTTGGGCATCATCATTTTGCGAACATGGTTGTTAAACCCACAATCTTGGCTAAGGCCCTTCGTCATCCAACCACTTTGATGTGTAGCCGATTTGATCTATCGGATACCGTGTGCGTCCAGGATGGACTTTGAAAACGCTCCCTTGTGAAGGACACCCAGAGTTTACCCTCGTCTCAATTGCAGGTGCGCACTCATGACTCACATGAAGCATCATAATTAGGCTATCCTGAGCAGACTCGACACACACCAGTCGAGGCCTTACGAGATGAACCATAATAGGCTACGGGATCAACCCATCCGATTAGATCCCCTATTCCTAATGATGTCTCTAACTAGATTATGAAACGAAGATTTATAAAACATGATAAAAATATAACTTAATATGCAAGAGTTAACAACAATAGATCATGGTTATGCATTGAAGATATGACATGATACACTAATATTAAATCCTACTTTGAACTACACATTTCAGGTTTAATTAATGTATCAGCATGTAAGAATGCAATATAGTTATATATATATATCAAGTATTCATGAAATCCCAAATGAACATATTTAATCACGCCTTAATATATATATGGAATATGCCTTAATATATATATATATGGATGCCATCAAGTCATGCAAATACATATATTATACAACCCCACCCCTCCCCCAGATTTTTCATCCCCCCTGCATTCTTCTCTGTCTGAGATTCAGTAATGGATATAATCATATAAATCAAACAATCAACAAGGAATAATATTTCTTGATTCCTTCTTTACAATGATGTATGAATGTATGATCATACATGAAACCAATAGATGATATTAATATTGATATGTGGAGGAAAACGCAGTGGGCGTAGTCCATAGCGTGGTGGGAGGAATAAAGGCGGACGAGATTGGTGAGGAGGATCGCATCGGGTTGGTGGTGTGGGTGGGAGAGAGCGGTGCAGATGATGTGGGCGTGGACCTGCTTGAGTTGGGTTAGTCCGCGGGAGGCGCGGAGGAGGTGGTGGGCCATTAATCCTTGCAAGAGGCACTACCTCCGCGAGTGGCATAGAGAGCGCGTCGGCAATGACATGCTCTGAAAATTAGACGAATAGTCACCGCTACCGCCTCGACATCCGCCGCTGACGGATAGCTCTTCATGACCTCCTTGTCGAGTCCACTCGATGCAGTTGCCGCCGCCGCCTTGACGTCCGCCGTGGACAGATAACTCTTCGTGACCTCGTCGCGTCCACTCGGTGCACTCGCAGCCACCACCTCCACGTCCGCCGCAGACGGCTTATAATGCGCGTATTGTTGAGACAGTTGATGGAGGAGACGACAAACAAACTCATAGGAGAAGATGGGTTGACAGGAATAGAAGGGGTGAGTTTTGTATTGTTTCATAATAACATATGATTATGTTGTCATTTTTAAACTGTATCCCTTCAAAGTTGTATACAGATTTCTGTGAAAAAATGTCAACAACTTGAGTTTTTTAAAAGCCGTGGAAAGAAAGTTTTGTACAAAATTAGTTTTAAACTCAGCTTTTGCCTAAAATCAGTTTTGTAATCATGCAACTAAAACTGCATTATTCAGTTTGAAAAATAACTTTGAGTTTTATACACAGTTTTTTAAGATGTAGTCACATGATTGCTTTTTAATTAATTAAGGAATAATGTTTATTGTTGATAATAAAAACTGCTTTTGTTGAAATAAATGCAACTTTCATGACATCCTTTTGTTGTAATAATGAGAACAACTTTTCAATTAAGTGAGCTTATTTAGTAGCTTATTTGAGTCTTTTGGCTTTTAAAGAAACTAATAATAACAAAAATGGATTACCAAATGATGCCTTAATTGTAGGATTTATAGGTCTGGTTTAGCATTGGGATAAGGAGTTGGTTTACACATAGATAAACGTAGATGACCTTGACCTGACATAATAAAAGAACGTTGATATACTCAGTAAATTTTATAGCTCTGTTATATATTACATCTATACAGTGTATGGCGTTAATTTTTTTTAAATGAAAAAATATTATTGTATCTCAATATATATTTTATTTCATATAACAGTATGTATTTTAATAAATAATAAACGTTTTAAAAATAAATTGCTGTGGACTACTAAGTGCTAATGGAGTTGCACAAGGGCTGCACATATCATTTTCCTATGATAAAATGTTAAGTACAGTCAATTTTACTCTTCAACGCATTCAACACATTCTAAATGTTTTCTTAAAAATAAAATTCTAAACGTTTTTCTTTGAAAAAAAAAGTGCAAATAAATTTAATGCATATGTTATTTTTTTTAATCGATTATATATTCGCCTAGAAGAATATATGTTATATGATATATCTATAGTCGGTATTCCAAAAATGGTGTCCCGTAATTATGTCAAATATTTAATTGATGCTTGCATCAATCTTATTTGAATGCTATGAAAAAAGTAAACAAAAATAGGACAGAGAAATGTTATTTATTTTGAATTTTTACTTTTCATAATAATATGTATTTAATTAGACGAGTATATACTTTAAAAAAAATCAAAATGATTGGAGGTGTAGACTTTGGATGTATCAATTTTCATAATTGTGGGGGCATTGCGGTTCAAGTAAAATATTATAAACTACGTACTGTTAAAACTAATGAATATATATTTAGATAAACTAGCATATGTTTTCTTTAAATTTTTTTTTATACAGTCAATAAAATGTATGCTGTACTGTCATAATATATACTTCAATAATGGAGTGTATAGCGGTCGAGGAATGGTTTTAAACTGTAGATGAGGTTGCAAAACGAATTGAGTGGGAAAAAAAATGTTATACTCGGGCATTTTTATAGTAAAAAAAGATCACATGTGCTTTAATTTTTTAAAATAGTAAATATCGTCTAATAAGATACTAGTTTAGGTGCGCGCGCTAATGCGCGTGTTAGTCAGTAATCAAATATACGTCATAATTTTCAAAACTTACTATCAAAGATACATTATAATCAAATATACGTCATAAATAGTAGTTATTATATCCTAATTGAATTCTAATATCAGGAGTGACTAATCGAGATTGTTATTTATTTACCTTGTACTTTTGTATGAATATAATGATAGTAGTGCACATAAATATAGACTGCAAAGACTTAAAAAAAGAGAATAAACTGATAAACAACAGCTCATTTGAAAGACACTAATTCTTTTGAATCTCACACTCTGCCATAAGTCCATAAGAAATTGTTTTATTAACTGATTATTAATAATTGAATTCTAATATCAGGAGTGATTAATCGGGGTTGTTATTTATTTACCTTGTACTTTTGTATGAATATAATGATGGTAGTGTACATAAATAACAACTCATGTGAAAGACACTAATTCTGTTAAATCTCACGCTCTGGCACAACTTTAGGGATAAACAAAGACCGCAAGCCTAATTTAACATAAATGTTATAGGAGTTGTTTTATTAACTGATTATTAATAATTGATTATTAAAATATGGATGATGCACATATTTGTAACAAAGATAGGGACCTAGTTAGGAAACTGGTAGAAGCTGGGAACCAATGTGCAAGAAATCCATAAAAAGACGAAATTGGCCGGTTTTAACAAGGGGCCTGATTATAAACTGGTATAATTTGGGGGTCTATTTGCAAATAGCTCAGAGGAGAACCACTGAGGGAGTGGGGGCCCTTCTGCAAAAATCCCACACACCGTTTTGTCTCGACGTGTTTTTTTAAGGACTGATTTATAAATATTACATATATAGGGGTTGATCTGGAAATAACCAATCCAAGCAGGTCGGAAATTTACAGGAATATCCCCTTCATTTCGTCTCTACTCTCTTTTATACTCGGTCATTTAAAAATGTTGACAGGGGTAAAATGGAAAATGCAAAAAAGTGTCAACCTTGTCTTATTCGATATCAATCCTTATAATAGAACTCTTAGTATAGATGTAGTTTAATGAAAAATGTATATCACTCGATTTCGAGTTAAATGAATATATTTTTAATAAATGTAAGAAGAAAATTAACGAGGTAATATACCTTGTTTAAGAAGGGTTATACTTCATTGAATGATGATTTACGAGATATATGAGACTGTATTTGTGATCGTGAAAAAGATGCAGCAGTGCCCAGAATAAAATGTCAGTTGGGCATGGGAAGAAAAAGAGCGCTGATACGCGTAGTCCTTTTTGTAACCCGTTTTGCAGCCCCATATGCTATGATAACGCAATATATACTGAACTATCATAGTGTATGAGTCATATCATAATATATGACCCAATTTTTTTCTTCATTTTTTCGCTATGAAAAAAAATACATTAATGTATTTCAATATATACTTCTTTTCATATAACCACATGTACTTCAAAGGGTGAGTGTATGATTTAAAAAAAAAAAAAACAAGATGAATTGTAAATTCGGGCTGCAATGGGTCCGTGTGTATCTTTTTGCAAAGAAAAATTCAATTTTTGTTGTGTGGCCCGTTGGGTTCTTTAGGTATGGGCCACCATGGGCCATGACTTGTTGGACAATAATTTTGGGGCATTAGCTCAAGGAAATTGTTATGACTGAGGCTTTATGTAGGAAATCAACAAATTAGCTCCTGGCTAGTCCAACCATTTTTTTTATAAGAAAAAAAAAAAACCATAGCTTAATATCTTGGGAATTGTGTTCCATCAAGTATATTCAAGATCTCTAACAGGCCATTCAAGCATATCCTCTCTGGACATTGATGCATTGATGGCCCTGTCAAGGTTCTGTTCTGAAACAGCTTCAACATCAGTTCATGGTCCCCATCTAGCTAGCTAGCCTGTGATGGCAACAACTGACTCATATATGACTTGCTTTTATTTTGCTCATTTTATTTATATTATTTTATTTTATTTTTGATATACATGCTTTGGCCCGAGTGCGCTGTGAAGTCGTGGTTAATTATGCAATTGAGTGGCACATATACATATAGTTTGGTGTTCTGTCCAGTGTTGAATCCATATAGGTTCCATTGGAGATGGTATGTGTACATATATACTAATATACGTGATATGGATCGCTTAAACAATTCTCTAGATGAAATATGATAAAAATATGTGTGAGCATGGATACTCAGAGTGGGAAAGATTCTGCAATGACAAATATGATACACCACCATTTGAACTAAATACATCTTTTAACTTACGAAAGATATATATAAACCATCATAACTAAATGGATACATCTTCTTATCATGCGTATGCTAAACCCATTCCTATGGATCCTCTCTGTGAGTTTCAGTGTTGTCCAATAAAAACTTGTCACATAGACATGAAAAAACAACTTTAAGAAAATGTCATTACTTGTAATGTTATTATTTACTAGTGTATGCAGATTTAATTTTTTTTGAACTATCTACGTGGTACTCCAACATAGAGTTTCTCAAAACACAAAGGATCCCTTTCCCGGTTCCACAAAGAGAAAGTTTGTTTGATTGATGGTTAGGGTGGGTGACAAGTCGTCGTCGAATTTCTCTGAACATTTAAGGTGCGTTTGGTTACGCGATTGCGCATCGTTTGCGATTGTAGGAAACTGCGTATACAATCGTGCAATCAAACAGTTTTACAATCGCAGTTTTAAATCCAGCGATTGCAGACAAATAGTGTTCAAAAGCTGCGATTTCAAAAAGCTGAGAAAGTGAGCTTCTTGCAGAATCAGTTTTGCAATCACGCAACCAAAAGCACCCTTAGAAAAGGTGGGGGAACTTGTGAGTTGTGACTGTGAGTGTAAGTAATAACCTAAGTATTCCAAATATCTTTGGAAATGCATTTGGTGGGATCTATGTAAGGTGTAGGTGCATATGCCTAGGAGCTTTCAATGGTGGATTTGATTGTAGTGGCCTAGTGGGTGCAGATTTCTATAGATATTGTCTGTTGATCCATCACTCCTATATATATTCAGTTCGGCTGCTTCCTGCTGACCTACCTAGGAAGACACTGTAGAATAAGCACTCTATATTTGGGTATTGCTGCCTGGCTAGAATTACAAACCCATGATAAGGATATCCATTGGAATTCTTGCGTTGTGAGTCACTCGCATGGTTGACAATAATTTCTTGAGAGTGGGGCTTGCATCCGTGATTTAATGATTAACAATAAAATTTACAAACATATGAATCTGAAATATATTATAATATTATATGTATCTGTAATTAAATATGTTGTTTGAATTCAATTATTTTGTATGACTAATCATATTCCTCATAAGTAATTATTGTATTCTATGACCTTGAATGAAGTCTTGAAGCTCTTCTAATTCAATATTCAAACTTTTTTTTTTATCATACCATCTTTCGTCCCTATAATATGTTACATGTGATGATTTTAATACTAATATCCATGTTTAAGCATTTCAATTATTTGAAATTATTAATATCCACTTTCAATATAAAAAATATTCTAATATTAATATATGAGATATTCATGGCGAACACAAATCCACTTCACATCCAGATGATATAAAAATGATATGTACAATCTCGCGTGCAGTCTATACATGTTTTTATTCTTTTTAAATAGTAAACGTCATTTAATAAAGTATATACTTTTATGAAAAAATGTAAATATTTTTATGATAAATTAAATGAAACCATTCAATGAAATGTGAAAAATTTGCAACGAATTAAATGGCTCATATATAATTATCTACACAGCTATAAAGATATACAAATTATCTGCTGGCCGGATAATAATTTCAGTATTCTGTATCTTTTCAAGGAGAGAATTAATTTGCTGGTGCCATGAGATCCACAATGTATATCTACCCTAACAAAGGAGCACTGACTACTGTGTCTGTGTCTCAATCACACAAACACACATCGTGAAATGCATGTTCCATCAAACTCGTGCATGGCACTTTCAGTGGCTGTCAAATCCAATCAGCCTGCGACCTAACCAAATGGTACAAATCCTTCACATGACTTTGATGGAGGCCCCCCTCCCCACTCACTCTTCAACAATCCACCATCACATTGTGAGAGAACAAGTGGAACATGGTGAGTTGGTGTAGTTTGACCATTAAGAAATGTATATGTTCACCCGTACATATATTGTTCTTGTTAGTGTGGCATGAGTGGGGTGTGATAGAGATAGACCAAAGTATCCACTAGGGTTTTCTTATAATGGTATTTTTTTTTTGGATCATTGACTTTAATGAAGTTATATTTGAGTAACAAATGACTGGGTTATAAGTTTGATTGATTGTAGTAGTTTGTGAGAGCATGTTGTTGGGATACTTTTTTTATAAATATAAGGTCATGAATTTTTGCAATTCAAATGTCAAACATAAATCCAAACATATTTTAGCTGTACACATTTCAAACTCAGTCATCTGTGCATTTTCTTTGTTAAATTTTTAATGTTTCAACTTGTATCCATGAATAGTTTTGAGATTGGTAGTTCATATAGTAATTTTCTTGTAAGTCTTATATCTTACCTATAAAATTAAACATCACCAATGTTATAGAATTTTTTTAGACATTTGACTTGTGGATACGATATAGATTTATAATATAAATTTGCGTTTATCTTTTTTTTTATAATATAAAAAAATTACCACTCCATTTGACACTAAGGGCCCGTTTGGATAGACGTTTTACCTGCGTATGCGATCTGGACGCATGCAAATGCTAAAACGTCCATCCAAACGGCTTTCTGCGTCCAGAACAAGCCCCCGCAGTGTTTGCGTTGACTGTGTAAAAAATTGGGTTTCCCAATCGCCTCAAAACAATGCTTCGGCAACGCAAGAGGGAGGTTTGCTCGAATGGTGAAGGAATTGACTACTATGCCCATCCACTTTTCTCCATTTCCAACCCTTGTCCCCGACCTATTTCTTATCCCTAACCCTTGAAAACAAGAAGAAGAAAAAAACCTCTTTCTTCAGACATGCCGACTGCAACCCATGGAATCTGTTCTTCATTCGTGATCTTCTCTTTCGGTGTCTCTGGTCCGGAACTTCCAACAACCTCTTCTTCGATTATTCAGGTATGGTCAGTGTGAATGAATACCATCATTCCTCCTATTCCCCTCGGCTTGATTGGAGGTGGTGAATGTGATCCGGTGCAAAACTCAAATGGGATGAGGAAATACAAGAGAAGTATAATGTGATCTTGTGCTTACCCCACTCACTCCTATTCTCCTCGGCATGATTGATGGCGGTGAAGTTCCACGAGCAGCTTTGAAATGAATGGGGCAAACACAAACTAAGGTTTTGATTTGGAGGAACGGATGGGGCATATAATGAGGGGTGTTATGGTAAAATGCCCTCACAGCGTTGGCAACACAGGAGATGTCGCCAAACAAACATGTATCACCCATTCTTCCATCCTCGACGCACATTATTGTTGGTTGCAATTTAAACCACTGCGTATGTCAAACGCGAGTTTTGACACCTGGAATCCAAATGGACCCTAAGCATTTAATAAATAAAAAAAATTTGCGTTTATCTTGTGATGCTACTATCATTGTTTTGATCTCCACGTGCATTTTTTTTTCTCTAACGCTCTTGCATCTAAAGATTCCTAACTTGTCTCATACTCTAACACACATCAAACAATTATTTGATAATTATGTGATTCTGGCCAGGTGCATTATGGAATGTTTGTGTGGACAGAAGCCACATATATACCAGCTTAAGACACCAGGGAAAACTATAATCTCATGCGCCTGTTTTTTATATTTGTTTATTGCCTTTCACGAGTTCAGAACATGTGCAGCTGCTTGGGTTTTATTTTTCTAATTTTTTTTCTTTTTATTACATGCTTAGTGTCAAATGGGGTGGTCTTTTTTTTTAACCCATTTGGGAGGCTAATAAGAGTTTTGTGGTCAGCTTTGGGGGGGGGGGGGGGGGGGGGGGGGGAGTCCTTATATGAGACAGAAGCGGGCTTTTGAAGTTTTGAGATGTATATATACCCAAACATGCACATTTTATAGAAAAATATATATATAGAATTTTTATTAATGAATTGTATATATTCCTTACCAAAAAGAATTGAAATCAATATATGATTGTGATCACAACAAAAAAAATGGTACATATTCTCATACAAAAAAAAACTTGGGCAGTGAAATACTCAATCTATTTTAATTTACAGCTTTGTGCAACCACAACGTCATTAATGTTATATATGAAATCATTTGATCCAATATATTTTTCATCATGTCAGTTTTATTCAAAAAACATAAAAATTATGTGCATACAATTTATATGGGTATGAACTTTATTATTTTTTATATGAAAGAATACACTTGGTATATATTTCAAATATATATGCTTTAATAAAAATTATAATAAATGTGGATTACAAGTAGAATGTGACATTTTTCAAAAAAATATGCAAGGATAAAAGCGGGATTATGAGCACCTAGACATGCATGATCATACATACATACATATATATGCAAAAACAAATTACATATACACATGTAAGAAAGGAATCAAAGCACGTGCAGTGGATGCTTGTTCAATGTGGCATGAGGTTACCAACTTAACGCTATGTTATACCTCCTGTTTGTTAGACGAAATTCGAAAGAATTTTCTGTGGAACCAGGGACAAACAGACGAAGGTAGCTTATCAATTTGACTGTAAGGTCAGTTACGGAAAGCCTATCCGTAATAAAAATAAAATAAAATAAAATTGTGGCATAAGGTTATGTTTGATGTGATCTGGTTAAAATTGAATTTGATTTAGTGTCTTTTTGGTAGAAACCCATGGAGTGATCTAGTTTAGCCTAGGATATGGATTACCTAACATGGTTGGTTGTTAAACCTTTGTTGATAGAAGACCGGTGTTGTAGGACATGGCCAAACAAAATACTGTTAGGGGTTTGTTGCCCTTTTCTCCTCCGCAATGAGGAAACTTTCATATTCATGTGGTCACTCCAGTGAATTAAATGACAATATTTTTTTGGCAATAGCATACATGCTGATATTATATAGTATTTAGTGACATGACATAATAGCTCTATTATACATTTCTTAAACACAAAAACTTTGTGGATGGTCAAATATGAACCTTTCCTTTGCATGGCACTTCTTTGATGGGCAAAAGGAAATGGAATTCTAACTAACATCCCATCATGGTCCAATTTTATTCTCTGGGTCATCACTGAATATCCTTACCTTGTCCTGGCCACATTGAGCCTCATTTTCACGGTTCTCTACTTAGGCCTAGTTTTAATTGTTTTAGCATTGTATTTGGTTGGTCTTATATTCTATTATGGATGGAAAGAAAAATATTCGGTTTTTACTTATTCAAATTTTGATAAAAAGATAAAACATGAATAAAAAAAACTAAATAAACAGTGTTGTCTATTTGGTTGGTTCCTCTCATTTTTTATTCGGACTTGTAACCTCATTTTTGGTAGCAAGATTTATCTTTTTCTCAAAAAAAATAAAAACCATCTTTCCGTTCTTCCGAAAACCACCAAAATCAATCTATTATATTTGCTCGCTCTGATAGTCACATATTATTTCAAATTTCACGTATCAAATAAATCTGTAATGCATTTAGTATTTTGAGGATTCATGTATTTTTTTTGTTCTATTGATTTATTATATTCTTGGTAATTAAATTAAAATATAGTTCCTATCATCCTCCTTTACACCCAACATATATAAGTTTTTGTGTGTATTTCTCATACTAGATTAGAATACATCAAATCTTTATATTTTTATTATATTCATCATGTATTGTTTACAAATATATGTTTACGCATTGAATGAAATTATTCACCCCTCCCCCAATTGGTTTGAAAAAAAAAATTATCTGGACAATAAAATAGTTATTCAGTGTTTGGCTTAAAATAATATATCTATTGGTATAGTTTTTTTCTGGTAAATAAAAGTGTGCATCAAAAATATCTCCCTTCTAATCATTTCCTGTTTCCAAAGGATGGAAACCAAATCATGTTGATTGCATTCCTTCCAAAGTAGAAAAATGTTTAGAAGAGCATCTGACAGATAGAACTACTCTTATTTTTCATTGCATAAAGGGCCGCGCGGATTGAAATTGTAGTGAGAAACAATGTGAACTCAATGAAATGAAATGAAACTCGGTGAAGTACAAACAACTAGGTGAGTTGGGAGACACAAATAATGCTATATTGTTGGCTCTTCTCAAAATTGAACGGGTCAACTTTTAATTTTTTAATAAGCTAAAATTAAAAACTGTTATTAAACATATTAATTTTAAAAAAATCATCATTATTTAATTTTATCTTCAACACAGTATTTTTAAAATCTATAATTTATAAAACAATAATAATAATAATAATAATTATATCTTCTGTGCACAGATTATCTAAAAATTAAAAGCTTTGTTTTTCGAACATAGTTTTCAAACACACCCAAAACGGAAGTGGTGGAGGCAAAAGGAGGGGCGGCGACAGAGAGTGAAAGAGACCGTCCACATCAATCGACAAGACCCTCCCACGTCCCATCATCCCACCGACCATCTGTTCTGCTGACTCGATTCCTTCCTTTCTGTAGCCCACTCACTCTGACTCTGCCACTTTCATTTTGGATGTACTACTTCATCCACTCCAACCGTACCTTATGTTATTACTGTTCATCAGGAAAAGCTATGTCAAGCTCACGTGATTCTCTCTCTCTTTGTTTTTTTTGAAGGGTCGTCTCTCTCTCTTTGTTATCAAGTGTTTTCATTGGGTGTTCTGATCTTTTGATTTATTTTTAATCAAATTCTTTTTGAACTCGTGTTGAGAAGATGTCATTTTTCAGAGGGTTTTGTTGTTTATTTAAGTTTGGGTAAATCATTTTTACAGTATTATCATATCATATGTAATTTTAATTTTTTAAGATAGACAATAAACAAATCAGTCTTCAATTGTAATTTTAATTTTAAAGATAAATATTTTTTTATAATAAACTATGTGCATTTACATTAAAAAAGAAAAGAAAAAAAAGAAGCATGGAGATTATATATAGATCATTAATTAAAAATTGAGACTACAATTGTGGTTCATATAAAGATTTCGAGTAACAACGTACGTTTCATATGAGTTCATTCAAATTGATGCATATTATCACCTGCACATCACCTTATCATTCGTTGGAGTGTTGGACAACCCCTTCAAGTCTCATTAAATACCAATTTTTTTGCTAGATAATTGTTTAATTTTTTTTATTTCCATGATTGAATCTTTTCCCCTCTTGAGTTAGTACCACTCCAACAGGACTCATGTTGAAGAGGCTGTACAAGAACTTCTCTCTGCATAGGTTACATCTTCTATTCCAACAACAAAACATCCTAAATATGACAGTGACAAATCATGCAAATATTTAATTTGTTAACTACCGTTTATAACCCAAAATCTGACACACCACATTTCCTACACACACCCCACTTGTAACAAACTGTTCATCAGAGACAACAATTCCATCAGAAACTTCATCAACTTTAATTAAGATCACATGCACGTGTCTCCAACAGGCTTCAAATTTTTGACTGCCCAACCAACCCATGATTCCCCCATTTTCGCCTTCAACACTAAGCAAAGGAAAATGTAACATTCATCCATTTTAAGGTTCAAAAGACATATTATACGTGTTTTTATTTTTTTAAATAATATATCTCATTTAATAAGATATTTTAATGAATAGAATAATTTTTTTTTAACATAATATATATCTCATCATAATAAGTGAAGATAACTAATAAAATACACAATACTGTATTTAAAACTGTAAAAATAATGAAGTGTACCGTAACTTTTGAGCAAAACCTTTAGCGGCCCCCACATACACACAAACTTCCATCCAATCTCCTCTCTCCATAAATAGATCCCATCAATACATATAAATGCAATACGAAAACCCAATAGTGTTGTTTTCTCTACAAATCAAAACACAACACAATCATCCCCACCAAATATACCAACTCATACATCCCCTATACATACACTCACCCCCCCTGCCACTACTGCTTGGTTGTTGATTCCCCCCACCAAACCCCTCCTCTAAAGAACATGCTCTCACCTCCTCCTCCTCCAACCTCTCCTATCCCAGCAAGCTCAATCACACTCACCATTCATTCAAATCCAAAGCAACACCATCTCCTCTTCCAATTCAATCTCCTCCTCTTCCCCAAACGCTGATGGGTACCATTCATGATTGGGTTTGATAAATCTTCCCCAAACTTCATTAAGTTTTGTTGGATTCATCTTTGTTTTTCATAATCTAACATGTTTTGGGTTGATTGTATCAATTCAGACTCAGCAAACCCAACAACAGATGACTCCCATAAAGTGCCCAAGATGTGAATCCACCAACACAAAGTTCTGCTACTACAACAACTACAACAGGTCTCAGCCCCGGCACTTCTGTAAAGCCTGCCGGAGACACTGGACCAACGGTGGTACCCTCCGCAACATCCCCATCGGAGGCACTCGCAAGGCCACGACCGACCCCAACAAGCCACAAAACGCATAAGAAGACTAGCTCCTCCAGTACCACAACCTCTCTTGAGCATCAGCAACAACAAGAACAAGTGGCTTTTGCATTGATTGATGAACAACAACAACAACAACCCATTAGTTCAAATGCTCTGTTTCAATCAATACAGTCTCCTCTGTTTGATCCATTCTTAACACCTCTTCCACCCCCAATGAACCAGTCCTCCAACAACAACAGTGAGGCATCGTTTTCCTCCACAACATCCTCTGCGGATCCATGGACGTCCAGTCTTCTCGACTTGAACTGTTGGAGTTGGGAGGATATCAATTACTTCGTCTCTGCTTCGGATCTCAACCCACCCAAATGTTGATCAGTTTCTGTTCTGTTTTGTATATATTTCTTTTTTTTGTTGGTTGATCTTGTTGAGTTTGTTCTTCTTTGTTTTATCTTCTTTAGAGATACAATGAAGCCTCGTTTTCTGAGGCTATCTTTTTTTCTTTCTTTTCTTTTTGCTTTTTGGAGAAATGAAGACAGAAGTTTGAGGATTTCTTCTTTGTTGTTTTTGTAGTTTCAATCAGTAGATGATGATGATGTAGTTGTTGTTTGGGGTTTGATGGATTGTTGTTAAAGGTTTTAAATGGGTCCCATAATGGATTGGGATGGTGAGAGGGATAAGGGATTGATGATGGACTCTTCCCACTGCCTTTCTAGGTGCCTGATGATTGTGGATGCCAAGTCCTGTGTTTATCTTCAAAACCAATTTCATGATAATACAATATTTATTTTAATATTTTGATGAGGAATCCAAGATTAGTGTAGAAAATCTCGATAGATTAAATAACTCATAAACAATGTGCATCACGTAAGATTGAAGGATTCGAGCAAATTCATGACTTTAGCTAATAAGTCAATTCCATGCGCGATTTAATAAGATATCGATAATTGAGTTCCACTCATTTGCATTGGGATGCGATGTGCAAATTCTCCGCATGCAATTGTCACATTTTTATTTTATAATTATTTAAAGGTGTATAGTTTTTTTTTGGGCTCAGTTTAAAGATGCATAGTTCATATAATTAAACATAACTTTTATGAAGATGAATTGAATGAACAAATGCAAATGCATATATGGTTAAGAATGTGGTATTGGGCTGCAATTGGAATCATTCAAATGGTTTCCTATATATTCACATTTAACAGGATGCCTATACTTGATGGCTGGAAAGAAATGTTGTGGTTCAGATCAATAAAATCACATATGAAATTATAGATCCAATCTCACAATTATGTGCAGCAACACACAGAGCTTTTTGCTTGGGATTCTACACAAACCCTTCTAGTCTATAATATAATTTGCATTGTCTCATGAAATCCTTGTCTTGAATCTCATCCCTATCTTCACATATGAATTTGCTGCTCACTTATGAGCTCATTATGACTTGCCACATTGAGTTTCATGAGGAAATTGCAGGTGCATTAAAAAGCACCCCCAATGAGATGCTTCTAAGTTGAGATAGATGTTAATGCAGTTCACAAAATCTGAAAGTCAAGAGGTAAATCCTATGGAACTTGGAAAAAAAATATAAATAGTTATAAAAAGAATTAAAAAAAGGAAAATCTTATTATTTTTAAATTTCTACTTATGGTATGAGCTTTTACACTTTACAGGTTCTCCCGTCTCTTCTTTATCGATTAATGTCTCCATCAAATACGGGTCGCGTGCGTTCTTCCATTGTATCAATGCATGTACAATCATTTGTCAGCATGGATGATTTTAAGTGACTGTGAGTACTTATGCAGAATGAACTATGCAAGATGGAGGATAGTCCTTCTTACCACCCAGCATATAGTTGCACCAATTATTGTGGCATTAGAACGACAGTCATTCACTTCAATGGACTTTGGTTTATGAAGTGGGGGGGGGGGGGAGAATAATAATTAATAGTTCTAATCAATCAATCAACTTGTTTTTTAGTTTCACATATATTTCAAGATATATAAATTGGTAGTTCTAATGATCAACATTTTTGATGTAAACTTTGAAATAATAATGTTATGCTGTGTTAATTAAAGTACCATGTGACCATTTAGCATAAACTTGAAATTAATTATTTGAATTAAAGCATCATATGTGACAAAAATAAAACGTTGAGAATTAAATTAGGGATTCATATATATATGTATATACTTTTTAATATATTTTGATTTTGTCAAAATACCATAGTTGAAAACGTTGTGTAGAAATATATCTAAAAATAATTAAGTCAGTGGAAATGTACTCTTCCATCACAAGTTGTTTTTAACCATGGCTAAACGCCTAAACCATGGTTAAATGTGGTAATCAAACCATGATAAAAAGATGAAAATGCTCCACACTTAAAAAAGAATACGTGGCCTGTTAAGACCACCACCTCTTTTTGTTTCTGAAACCTAACTCCATTTAATCCTTTGTGATTCCTCTTCAACCAAAGTCCCCCCCCCACCCCCCCCCCCCCCCCCCCCCCCACCCCCCCCCACCCCCCCCCCCCCCTCCCCCCCCCCCCCCCCCCCCCCCCCCCCCCCCCCCCCCCCCCCTCAAAAATCTTCCACCCCGAAGGTACACCAAGTAGCAAGAGGGGTTCGGTTGGCCATCTACCATTAAAGAATGATTGAGTTGATGTGCTCCTTATTAATGAAGTTGGAAATAATGGTTTGAAAAATGTTAAAAGTCAGATTTTTTTATTGTTTGAATGGAGGGTTAAAAAAGTATTGAAGGGAGGCTCAGATGCTTGAAATGGATTGTTGAAGAGGTTCCATTGATGAGTGAGTGAATAAGAGGGAGTTTAAAAAGATGAAATGGAGTGTAGGAGGTTGAAGGCACATATTAAGGTTCACAGGGATATATATAAGATATTTATAGGCCTTTAATGATGTAGAAATGGAGCTGCTTAACAGCTGCAAATGTTGGAAAATATAGACAGATTTTAATGGAACTTCGAGTCGCGTTACAAAGTCGTTTTCTTAAGACAATATTTGCCCTCAAAACAATGTGTAAATGATTACTGCAAATTCGTCTGTAGGATAACTCGAAGTGCTATTCCATTAGCGTTTGCACCAACGATGATGGACATAATGCTAAAGACGAACTCAAGTAAACAAAGACCTCGATCTGTATTAGGTTCTACAGAAACCCAATACAAGAAAACTTTAGGGAAAAGAAAAGCTTGTTTGATTAATTCGAAGTGGTTTGAATGGTTGAAATTTATGTCTATTAATAAACACAGGAGCACCTGTTTCAAGGCATCCCATAAGGCTTAACCACCTACAATCTTGACCGTTGGATCTTTAGTTACAAGATCAACAGGTCTAGATCGATCAACATCCGATGCACCTTTCCCGATGGCACCCCTTCGATCAGTGTAACTGATTCTTGATCGATCAAACGGTGTACGTTGCATCTGAATGATTCCACCATTTGGACGGTCCAGATCACATCTGATGGAACTATCTCCACCGTCTAATTAGCCAAAAAGAAAATGCTCCAGCTCCTAACGACAATACACCACATTGCGCCCATTCGCGTGTGCGGACGGTGCTAAAGCACCGTGTGTATAACACCTTATCATTCCTAAAGTAAACATTGTTTTATTACACACAACACTTTATATAGTGCCAAACATTTTCATCTTTAAACCCAACACACAAAGTTACAAATAAAGGACCTAATTTACAAAACACTTGAAAATACATTTTGAAAAAACCTCTAACAGCAAATACAGGGGCATCGATGCACTACCTTAATCATTTTCACAAGTATTTTTGCTCATTATTAATTTTCAATAGAGGTATTTTGATCGAATTGGATTATACCAAAGGGTACATACGTAGAAATCCATTATATTACTATATAGGGTTTTTTATTTTTAACTCCCTGCAAACCATCGTATTTAGCGATCGCTCTCTCACTTCTTCGTATTTGAGTTTTACTCCCCAAGATTTAAATGATAATTCTTTTTACTCCCTATCAGGGATTAAAAGAAAATTAAATAATTTACAGATAAGTCCCTCTCAGGGAGTAAAATTGGAATTATCCTTTAAATCTGGGGAGTAAAACCCAAATATAAAAAAGTGAGGGAGTGATTGTTAAATACGATGGTTTTTGGGAGTTAAAAATAAAAATCCCTACTATATATGTAATTGTTAATCTAAACACATATTTCGGCTTTGGGATTTTTGCATGTGTATCTTTCATAAAATATAATTTTTCAAGATGTCCCTGTTAAGTATCTCTGACTGCAAAACTGTTCAAATCAGTGTATCTACTGGTGTCCATGTGGTCAGCTTCTACTCGCACAGTTAAATGGGTATGAAATGACCCATATACCCTTGTGGGCGGGTGGATGATCATTTTGTTTTTGACATATCACCATTGCCCTTTTTGGTATGAGAATAGTATCAGAATAGAATAGGGTCCGTTTGGTTGCGCGCGTTTAAGGGCGATTCTGTTTTTTGAAAAGCAGAAAATCCCCAAACGCGCCCATTTTTGGATTCCTTTTAATCGAGTTTTTAAAATATTTTTTGTATCAGAAATATTGAGAATTAAAAAAAAACATGCGAGAATTAATCTGTGTTTCCAGAATAACTTAAATGGATGTTTGAAAGACTATAATAAATAACTAGTATAAGATAAAATATGGATTCTAGCCAACACGTGAAATTAAGTTATTTTAGATTATTTAATCTAAAAGAATATATAGATTTACTGTTAAATCAACTGTCATCATCTCTTACAAGTTAACTATCATCATTTTTTCACATTTTATAAATCATTTTTCATAACTTATTCACATTTTATTTAAACAACAAAATTTTTATTATTACGTTTCCTAACCATAATAATTCAAAACATAACCAAACAAAAAATAACTTTATATTATTTATACTAAATAGTCATCAAACCCTAGAATAATTTAATTCTCTATCCAAACTGGAGCTTAAATTTTTCAGGAATAGTTTTGCACTACGTTTTTTTAACATGAACACTGACAAAATTAGATTTTATGAGGAGAATATATACAAAATCCATTTAGCTTTTGACCTACACATAATTTGAGACACTAAAGTAAGACTAACAAATAAATTGACGAACAAAAAAAAAGAAGAAGAAATTGAACCGATGCGCATTCATTTCTATTTCCTCGTCCCAAGTTTCATTAACTTTGTCCCCACCGATTGTGACCAATGAAAGACACTAACTACATTGGATCAACAATATTAACAACAAGACGTACAACCTATGCTGCCCTACCCCAATATACGACATCAGTTCAGACAAAATAATATATATAACTACAAAAACAGTGCATACACATAAAAGATTTCCATACAAAGGCCGAGACTAAACACACTCACCAACACCCAAAAAGAATACTCACATAATGCATTCAAACGACAAAGAATCTTAGGACTTGAAAACATATGATGATTTCTCTACACTAAACTTTGGCTGTGCTGAAAGGACCTGCTGTATCAATCTCTCTCTCTATCAACTCACATAAACACACGAAGGGATGAAACAACTCTCTCTCTGTCTCCCTCCCTCCCTCTCTCTCTCTTTCAATATTACAATCCTCTCCATATAATTTTTTCTATACAAAAAAGAATATCATCCACCACCATTAGATTCGAACGGGCAATCCGAAGTTCTGGAAAACTCTTATCTCCCCGCCGAGCCCTGCTGTCAGAACTACCATTCCCCATGCTGGCCTGGAAAGCTCGCCACCGCTTTGCGGGCTCCTCCTGTTAGCTGATGCAACCAACTTTTCCTCCGGCCATGTCGCCGAAACCCTGTCGCTGAAGGGGTTGCTGTTTAAGCTGGGGGTCCTTTTGTGGAAGGTGCTTAGATTGATGCCATTGACACTGGAAGTCCTTTTGTGGTGTGCACTTCCGTTGGTACCATTCATGTACCGATATGGCCTTTCAAGTCCAGTGGACTTGCGGCCTGGGAACTGGGGATTGGTTCCGTTTCTTTGGCCTTCATCAGTTCCTTTAGAATCGCTGGCAGATAGTCCCGGCCATGGAATGGCCACTGATACATTTTGGCAGTGGAAGTGTTCGTAAGACTGCGTGACGGTGACGGTGTCCCTGCTTCGATTAGGCCGTGAATCACGGTCGTATCTCCACACGTAGACATGAGAGTCTTCGCTGGCGCAGATCACGTACTTTCCGTTTGCTGTCAATGAGGCTGAGATTTGGCTGCTTGTGTTGCGGAACCCTGTTGCAAAGCCATGGATTGTTTTAGCATTAAAATGGTTTTTATTAGTTTGCCAATTTGCTACATCCACACAAAATGCGTTCCAAAAATTTCACATGGGGATTGCGTAATGAACATCCTACCGAAAAAAGGGTCCAGATCGACCTATGTGGTTGACAAGGCAGATTCAGTGTATTACAGAATAATGCTTGCTTGAATGCAATTTGTATACCCAGAACTACAGGAGGAGATCACATATCCAATAAGATATAGATAAGCAAGTAACAATTCAATGAAGAATGAGGATTCCATAATGCTATGATTCCAGTCTGCCATAAACAGATACATTGAAACACAATATAATATTTGGTAGATTCTTACTAAGTTACAAAGGATTTGTTATAAAATCCCAGCCTTTATTAGGAGGCATTCTGAAAACAATGGAACAAAAAACACAAAATAATGAATGCCATTATCTCAAATCCCAGAAATTCTCACATGCTTCAATTTTCCTTGCTTTGATCATCATTGCTAAAAATTGTCTAATTTCTCCAGAAAGCTGGTATTGCAGAGTATATGACCCAGGAACAGGGGTAGACTATCTCCATAATAACACTTGTTATAGCCTTCTTTTATATTGCATTCCTGCTTTTCATGCCCCTTCTGCAACTGGTCTCTTGAAAGGAAAAAGAGAATGAATTTGGTAAAATCCGAAACTAGCCAATATAAATCCATCCTACATATGAGACCTTCAATTAGAAAAGTTTTAGATTCTTCAGAAGATTCCTCTCTTTTCCATCACTTAGCCTATATAGGCACCCCTCTTTCTCTCTGGAAACTCATCCTAAAAGGAGAGTGTACCCAGTCAAATTCTGCATCATAATGAGGCAAGCTGAAACAGGGAAGAAGTGTAGTTGAAGCACATATAGGCCAATTATAAGGGAAGAAGTCAGGAATGGAGGCTGTAGTGTAGGATACGAAAGATGAAGACTTACTGTTTTATGATCTCTTACACAAATTCATAAAGTGGAGCCCAGACCATTTAATAGAGTGAAGTTGGATATTATTTATCTTTATTTCTCTCTTCAAGAAATATATATATTGACACAGCACTTCTAAAACTAATTAAACTAAAGATTTGGAGAAATTGGGTTTCTAAAAGAAAATTGCACATGTATACACGATCACATAGTGGAAAAAATGACAGGATAACAAGTATCCTGCCAGTTCCAGAGCTGGTGTCCAAAAATGGGCAAATAATTCCCTTAATAGCTTTAAATTAAAAAAAGGGCAAATAATCCACGGTGATCCTGCATACTGAAAGGGGAGAAATATTGTCCTAACCCTTAGCAATATTATATTCACAAAGTGGCCGCTCCCGCTCACAGGACACAGACCCAGAACTTTGTCTGAAGAGCTTTTAACAGCTATTCAAATATTAATAGTTATTAGAACATTCTAACTTATAATGTTATTTAACATATATTCAGATTTAGAACCTCTGATGTACACTGCATAAGAAAACAAAATTACACGAGTACAAGTTCGACCATCGACTTTCAGAAAAAAGGGAGAGAAAATCTGAAGCCGTCAAACAGAGGAGGTTTGAATGGACATTAGCCAATGAACATTCAAAAGGATAAATTTCATAGTAGTTGATCATATTAGACAAAAACTTTGCATTTGTTTGAGAATTGTCTCTATGTTGTTCGGAGTTTACTGTACTCTAGTACATATAACATTCACTATTTTTCACCCAATAGTCTGTTGTACTCTAGTATATAAAACCATAGTCATATGATAAACTTCAATTCACGTGTTAACTCAAGGAACTTTTATGGACACTTTCATTAAAGGATGGATTTCTATATTCATATATTTCCTCAAAATTAGATATTATAGATCTCTAAGTTTCCAACCCACTATTTCCCATATAAAAATGGTTGGTGGCATGTTCCTAGCAAGTAACATTGAGTTTGGAAATTCTTTAAGCTTTAAGAGAGAAAAATAAGTATTAAACAGTTTCCATAGATCAGAAGATTCGAAAGAGGATAAATTATTTATGTTGATCTTCCTCGCCGTACCTTTGAATTTGTGAACCAGATCAACACCATCAATGAGACGAATACGTGAATCTGCAGATGTGACTAGCACTTCAGTTGAACTCCCTGGAGCAAACTGTTCAAGTGAAATTTGTCAGCAACTCAATGTTCAGAATCCATGCAACAAAGAGGAATAAACTGAAATACGAAATAGCATCTAAAGGGACCAAGAGGACTCACAAAGAGTAATACAATAAGATGGAAAATGTAATTTAAGTAAAATACAATGCATCTAGATGATCTTTGAAACATTTTGATCACATGTCCAATTAAATACCTGGAAACCAGTAATTTTTTTGAGATGGGATTTCTTTTTCTTGTTTTCCAGATCAATCAACCTCTTCTCCTGAAGTTTGTTGTCTGCCAAAATAGGAAACAAAAACACAATTGGATGGCCATAGCAGGGCACAAAAACAAAGAAATTTTCTAAACCAAGAGGCATAAAGCACCTAGATGATGAGTTTGCCATTCATCTTTAAAAGATATTTTATTTTACTTTCCTACAACCATAATAGAGTAAAAAGCTATTTTTCATAGCTTCAAAAATCATATAGAAGACAAAAGTGTGTTTTCCACATAAAATACATAGTATAAAATAGGGAACAGATACCCTACCAGCTGTGCTGTATAATCGGCATGTCCCCTTGTGTGAACCAACCAATGCTTCCTTCCAAAGTCAATATATAGATAATTTTCAGAAACAAATCTATGACTAAAAACAAATTTCAGGAATAATTAAAATTTTCTGAGCATACACGATATTCAATACAAGCAATATAAACATAGAACATAATTTGACCTGTCCATCAGGGGTATAGCAGGCTGCAGTCACCATTTCATGCAGATCATTCCAATCAACAACTTTACGGTCTGGGATACTCCATATGCGGACCTTAGAATCTAAGGACCCACTGATGAAATATCTGTCATCAACAGGGTTGAACTGGATGCTAGTTACTGCAACATGGGAAAAAATCAACAGAAAAAAAATTAACAAACAGCAAAACCAAAATGCAACCTCTATGTTGGCAACGATAATCACCATAGGGATTGAGCTTTCAACCTTACCATAATCACTATGAGAGAATATTTTCAGACAAGTGCTGCTAGACATGTTCCACAGTCTAACAGTTTTGTCCATTGAAGATGAAAGCAGTTGCTGTGAACACAAAATACTACAACATATCAGAAGCACTGAGGTTATGTCTTAAGGGCAGATAAGAAAATTTCCACTTTTGGATAAAAGTTGATCTCCTTGCATTTGATAAATACCATGCAAGTCGATAACAACAGATTATAGATATTCTTTTTATTTACAGCATTATGAAGAAGATTAGCATGAAAATTTTACAAGCAAACACTATAAATATTTAAAAGACAGAAATGTGCAGTGTTAATCCCACAGTTTGTGTCAACTTATCTTCTTTTTAACAAAAAAAAATGTTCAACAATACTCCTACCCATGGGGGGTAATCTTCCTGAATAAGTGGGCTCCAATCTTATTTCAAAAGAAAAAAAGAAAAGAAAGAAAAGAAACCCTCCTACACAGAATATAAGTGGCAACATGAAAACTTCACCACCAAATTTTGTTCATCTTTTGGTCATTACTGAGCTTCTGAAGGATTCATTCCAGAACAAAAGGATAATTTTATTAGAAGCGTACGTAAGGATAGTGCAAGACTTTTACCAAAGTTGTTCTATGAAACAATCATGAGAGAAACTGATTGTTGCATTCTAGTTGATCAGTGGTAGATAAGGTGAAATTTTCCTCATCAATTTTTTTTTTTAAATAATCAAAGATGTATTGTTTTGGTGAATACAAAATGAAGCAGCAATTACTAACACAGAGTAAACTACTGAACTTGGCTGGTTGTGATGTACATATCTTTTGATTTTTATCGTCTACACATATTAAACTTATTCATGTGTCACAAGAAACTTTCACATGTAGTGTACGGAAAGCACACACCATTCATGTAATCAATGGAACCTTCCTTGTGCATCATAAATATTGTCTCAACTTTTTAGATTTTCCAACTTCGAAGTGATCCAAGAGAGAAATGGGTGGCAGTGGTACTGATGTTAAAGGATTATATTGGACATCAATTCATAATTCAGCATTAAATTCACTGATAATTGCTTTCAAACTTTAGCTCCTCTTAGAGGGAGAAAATTTCATAATTTCTTATATGGAATATGGATGGTTTATTTTACGGAAATCTCATATGGATAAATTTGAATTCAGGATCATAAGAGAAAAAAACTGAACCGTGGATGACGGAAACAATGTACAACTATTGCTAAAATATGCCAGACAAGTTGGAACAAATAATCAGGCAATGTATCTGGTCAGTCGCATGTCCTGAACATTCTGATTTAAGACATGCTTTTCTACAGGTTATAATAATAGAAAATGGAATTCATTTGACGACATGATTTTTTTCTTGGCAACCAAATTAAACCAACACATCTGCTCGCATACAGATGAACCAGACCCTCTCACTATCTTACATTAGTCGTATTGGGTGCTACACTATATAGTTTCTTAAACTTGCTTCCATACATACAAGCCTTATTAATATGTTCATTTTTATTCCTTTCTGTTTCTTTTGTTCATTTTAATATCGTAATTTTCTCTCACTTAAGAAATACAAGAAAATGCAATTTTTATATGAAATAAAGGTGCAGCACTCTAGCTCCTACCTCAGTTTATAGGATTATCAATTAAAAAAAAACTTAAAAGAAAAAGCAAATTCACATAATTACCATGCATGGGTGTTTACCTAAAATACATGCATCTAAATCTAAAACATTTTAAATCTACTCATTTTCACTAAGAGCTACCTAATAGAATTTTACGCTCCTTTTGCAATCTGTCAGACAATATGAGGGGTTTCGATGGTATCTATATGACAAGAAGATGGGTAATGGGAGAAGTGATAAATCTCATTCTCTTGAGTTATTTAAGCAGGTAGAGGATGCTGTCATGGATCTCTACCAAAAAATCTGATATGAGCTTATCTGTGAAGAATTTTTTCCCCAAAATAACATTTAGCTCAGCTTGCCGCCTTATAACGTGGTTTACGAACAGCAGTTGTACTTCCATTAATGAAATATACTAGTGACACCACCCATTTTGCAAAAAAAATTGGACTTTAGAACATAGGCACCCAACTATTAATATATATATTTTTTTAAAGGAAAAGATTCCAATAGCAACTACATGAAGGAATTAAGAATCAAGATTTGCGTGCTACCATTTGTCGCACTTATTGGCGGAACAATCTCTTTTATCATAGCATGACATTTTCTATAGCAAGCTCATGCTCTCATACATTCTTCCCTTTCTTTATGCAAAACTCTTTATATATTTTTCTTTATATCCTTCAATTGTTCAGATTCTGGCATTACTTTAAAACGACTTTCCGATAAAATGCCTCCTATCTATAAAAACATAATCACATTAGATTTTTCCAGTCCTGGAACATAATTATTACAAACAAATTTCTTATCTTAAGATATTTAATGTATTATGTGTCTAATGACCAAGAGTAAAAAGAAGAACATATATGTACTTTCAAATTGTATCCTTTCTCTTTATAATCATTGTAAATCTCCATAATAAGTATTTCCATTTCATTCATGGTAATTTTGGATGAAGCTCCCATACCCCCACAAAAACAAAGTATGAAGTGCCCATACCCTCACAAAAACAATCTGAATTCTAAAAATTGTAATGTAGTCTGATGTAATGCTGTACTTACTTTTTGGGGAAAAATAGCAAGCATTGATGCAATGCTTTCATTCTTAAAAAAAAATAAAAACATAAAAAATTTATGCAATGCTTCATTAGTTGCTATAAATTCAGTTGACTAATTACTAAAATCCCTTCTGACTAATTCACTCATTGATCAAATGGTTAAAATCATGTAGGGTAATAGTTGCTCACAGGGGCAAGAGGCCCGATGCCGCAGTTCTGAACTAAGCAACATCAATTAGGGAACCGCGCAGGTTCCAAAATATTCTTTTTTATAAAATGCAGTCGTTCAGATAAAATAAGAAACATCAAAGGAGATCTGGTCACAGGAAAGACGTTGAAAAAAACAGGTGCTCAGATCATTCTTCCACCCCCTTTTTTTTGCCCAAATATAAGATCCATCACATATACATTCCATACCTTCAACATACTTTCCCTCATTACTCCCCATCCCACATGAAAGAAATCTGTAAAGTTCATGGTATTTTACGTCCCTATGCCCCAAACTTCATAATCGATGACACTACCAACAGGTATGGGCAGGAAAAACAGATGGAAAAGGTGGTTTGACCTATTATGAAGAAAAATGAACGACAATGCAAAAATAAATGAATTTCATGCATTCCACTTAAATCCACATCAATTGCAGGATCCCTAAGTAATTTCAAAGAGACGGACAATAGAATGAGAAACTAACCAGAGACTTCGACCATGAGAGGTCGAGCACATCATCAAGATGCCCCCGGAAAGAGCACACCGGCTTCTCCGATAGTGAAAAGACATGCTCCGGCACTGCAATTTGGTCCAAGCTCACAGACTTCCTATGGTTCGACCCCTTCCCTCTCTTCCTTCTCTCCAAATAACCCCCATCCAAGCCCACCAAAGGTTCGGGCGACTCACTGCAAAGATTCAAATTCCCCTCCTCACCAAGCACCAGAAGCTCCCCCTTACGCTCGGCCTCCGAGACCTGCCAGACATGGATCACCCTGTCTTCCCCGGCGCTGGCGAGGTACCGACCATCCAAACTGAACCGGACGGCCCAAATCGAACCGTGGTGGGCCCGGATGTCCTGGCTCATGTACAGTGCCGAGAGCTCCTTGCACGACTTCCCATACTGTCGTACCTTGGCCCTCTCCGGACCACATCCCCCGCCGTTCATATGGTGGAACTGCGCTTCCTGGCTGTCATCCGTCGCGGAGCTGGACCTTCTCCCGCCCTTCTCGGAAGACGTGTCCCTCTCGTCGCTGCTCCTCCTCTCCTTATGAGAAGCCCCGGTGACCGTGTTCTTGATGCTCCTCAACCACCCTCCCTTCCTCCTCCCCTTGGACCCTCCCCCACCTCCCCCATTGTTGGCTCCGCCATCCCCCGCCGATGCGGTTGAGCCCTTCGAGGAGTCCTCGAAGTTCTGCCTCCGCATAAGCTCCTGGACGATCGGGGAATGCCCGACGACGGACATGTGGAACTCCTCCGCCGTCAACTGCCGCCCCGTCCCGACCTCTCTGAGCTTGTCCCACGTCCCGTCCTCCCGAATCCCATTCACCACGAACTCCTCCCCGTTGTCCAGGTTCTTTATCGTGCAGTACCTCCGGTGATGGTGCGGCGGCCTCTCCCTCCCCCTTCCGCTTCCTCCACCGTCGTCCAATCCCTCCAAAGACCGCGGCGGCGACGACTCCCGAAGGCACTGAATTGGAGGAGGAGACGACGAATCAACGGAACTCTCGGATCTGGACCGGGCGACGGACCCGAGGTCCGCCTCCCTCCCGGTCCTGATTTGATCGCAGGACACCGGCCGGCCGAACCTCGCCGCGTCGTCGTCGTCCTCGTCAGCCGCCGTCAATCGGAGGCGGGAGATGCAGCCGTCGCCGGCGAGTCCGAACTGCTGGAGGAGGCGCCTGCGGCGCTCCTGCACGGACATCGGTTCCGACATCCAGACCTCGTAGACGGAGGAGGCGAGAGACGACGACGGCGGGGGAGTGAAGAAGCGGCGATCGGAGGGCTGGGAGGGGGCTTCGTCGTCGGAGGCGGAGGTTGAGGAGCAGGAGGAGGAGAGGATCCGATCGAGGGACTCGTAGAACCTCTCCTCCTCATCATCCTCACCATCGCCATCACCGTCTCCTCCTCTCGAGTGGCGGCTCATCACGTCCTCCACACATTCAACCTCCCATCTCATACTCGAAGAGGTAGATCTACTCTCTCTCTCTCTCTCGATCAATCTATCTGTTTTGGTGTTTTTGTTTATCTGAATCGTTATTATTATCAAACGCGTGTGGTTTATAAATAACAGTCCGGGACTTTTCTTCTTTCGGTTTAATTACGGGTTAATTGTGGTGAAGTGGGTGACGTTAGTGAAATTGAATCGACGTCGTGCAGTACATAAAAACAGGGTCTGCTGTGCTGCCGCACAGTGAGGTTAAATATGTGAACGTTTTTATTAGCAGTAAATAATTTCCTTTTTTTTTTTACTTTTTTTTTAATGGGTCCAACTCGAAAGAGGGGGGTTAATATTGTGGGCCTTAGATGGGCCGGGTGGGAAAGCGACCCGGAGTGGGAGAGAGAATTATTGAGGGGGATGGGTTTGGATTTTATTTATTTAATAATTTATTTAAATATTTTTGGGGATGTTTATTCATTTTTAATTTTTTTTAAAAAAATTTGGGTATTTGTCCGACAAGGGGCAGTACTGTCCACGTGGGTTCCCAGCCCATAACATAACATGTGAGAGAGAGGGGAGGGAGGATTTGAAAGAAGGGAAAAAAAAAGGGAAAATAAAGAGAGGAAAATAAAAAGGGATCTTTGCACGGATAGTTGGGGGAATGCTTTTGGGACCATCTTGTGTACTCCCCCTGCCCCCCTCTCTTTATTGTGAGATTTATTAAGATTTATAAAAAAATTAATACAGACCTAATATGACCATTATTAAGTTTTATATTTCTGAAAATGTCATGACAGTATTTGCATTCTGAATATATATATATTCTGCATTTTCTCAAACTCATTTACTAGATTGGTATTTGGTGAATGTTTGTAAACATGATTCAATGTATCAAATATCTTTTCATTTGAATTTACAAAAATGTGTTTTCTCTATGCTATGTTTTCATGGTTTATGGTTCATGCAATCTTTTTGTTGTCTCTTTGAATATTTAAAAAAATATATATTCGAATTAAATGAATATGTTATTTTTTTTTTACATGATATATATTGATCCAGTGAAGATTATAAAAGGGGCTCAGGAATAGCTGCGTGTGTCAACACCTAAAAAGGTAGAGTTTGGTATACCACAACCACATGAGGTGTTTTTGAGAATGAGAGATGAACAGCTAGCTTTGGGAGGGAAGGAATATATGGAAAAGATGATCATATCATAGCCAGACACGTCGGTTGAAAATGTTTGGCTATTAGATCAGCCGTTGGGGTTTATAAGAGGTTAATTTAAAGAGATATATTTTATAATAATAACTAAATTAATTTGGAATAGATTACTGCTTTTGATTGATGGTGTGCATTTTCATTGACCAAATTATGGAGTTGCCATCATATGCAGTACAATTGTAATCAATGTTCTAAAAATTTCTTTTAAGTCCATATTAATCCCTATCTAGATCTAGACGAGTCCAAAAACGTCTAACCATTTTTTTTATTAATCTCTAATTGACTAATAAACTATTAAGTTGCTAATATGTGTGTGTTAATTAATTTTTTATGTTATCCATATTATACTTGTATTATTAATTTTGTTTTATTGTTATCTTGGTTGTAGTGTAAACTTATTTTACATACATAATATATATATGTATTATATTTATTATTATAAAAAAATGATTGATTAATCTTTAATTAATCTTTATCTATCAGATTAATCTCTAGTCCTTACTCAACAGTTTGATTAGTATCTAACGCTTTTTATAATAGTGATTGCCATTAATATTTGTGTTATTCTTTTTATTGTCTATGTGAAATCTAAATTTGACACGTCTTTTATTTTTTGGTAAGTTTAACATATTATATATATATTAAAAATCTTATCTTGTAAAAACATGCAAAGGATCAAGAGTTTCATATAATTTAAAGTTTCCTACAAAATTAAGTTTGGATATCTCATCACAATATTTTTTGAATTTTTTTTTTCAAAATCTTGAATTTTTATTTTGCGAAATTTAAAATTGATTTACCAAAAAATTGTTTCTTATAAACCAGTTTCAAGCAACTTCTGTATGATTCCATGAAGGGCAATGTGTGTGGATTGTAAACATGTAATTTCATAATTTTTTATGCATATCTCATTTTATAAAAGAATATGTTTTGTTACATCAAATATATAAATTTTAAAAATTTCAAAATAATGTGAGGGGGACTGTAACGGTAATATCAAAATTACCTTGCCAAACATGGGGAGAGATCATATTTAACCATGAAAATGTTAGATATATATATTGCTTCAACAAATAATATGATACATATTAAAAATATGAAATTTTTTAATGAGATATATCTTATCTAATTAGGTATATAACTTATTGGGTAATAACGAGAGGCGGTGCTGTAAAGGAGAATGTGTGTTACGGCGCCCTATTAACCACCAAAACATTATTTATTCTTTGGACAAACTTTTGATGGTTATGTGGCAGATAACATGGCAAATTGGCCTGCCAAAGAAAGAGAAGAATGTTTTCTTTTTGCCAACTCTGCTGTGGATGTTTAAAAACTCATCCAAAGAATGATCATGAAGAGGTGGTAGTCCTGGAAGATAAAAAGAGAGAAATCAAGATCTTCTTTATATATGTATATAGACATGGCCTCTCATGTGACTCAAAAGGTGTACAGCCCAACCATGTTATTAATACCAGTTTTTCGATCACACAAAAAAAAAAAAGGTAAAAAAAGAAGGATCGATGGAACTGTTTCGATGCGCGACGAGGAGACGCACTGCTTGAATTACAGTTTGAGTTTGATCAAACCACTGTCTGTGAAATCTGTATCTGCTGTTACATATATATATGGTTGCTTTGTCTGGGCTATAATAGTGGCCATTGTCCCTGGAATAGTTGAAGCTGGGCAGTAGGTCAGGACATTGAGAAAGTTCTCTGTGTTGGGTGATATAGATTGGCCCTGTAGGGGACCTTTTGGAGAAGACTTCAGTCAGTTTCTGCAGTTACTTTTGTAATCTGAATATGTTCTGAGTTTTTTTTAAAAAAACTATATATACTTGTCTAACAAAATATACACTTTAACAAATTAAAATGTAAATTATATATTGAGAGGAATTGATTGCATATCTATTTTTTTATTTTCCTAGTAGGATGTATGCTCTGTTAGAGATTTCGTAAGCTGAATTAGGACTACAGGAATAACTGAGTGTGTTAGTATTCTTCAGAAAAAGTTGATGAATTACTTGTTGTGAAAAATTGATACATATATATGATGAGGTTCCTCTCAAAAATAATGTCCTTTGGACACACTACTGTGAGTCTGTGACTCACTCTATCTCTGAAATTGGACTTTGTCATTTGTTAATAGAATGATCAAGGTCAATGTATCAAATTGATCAGTAAAGCATTTTCAGGACAATTTTGACATTGATTTTGGCAACACAATAGGCATCAAGCAATGTATATCCTCAGTGACTTTACAATATCTCCAGCTATTAAATGTATCATACTTTCATAAAAATTAATCATTCACAAATGAGTCATTTATGAATGAATAACACAATAAAATTCAGCTGCATGAAATTCATTAATTAATTTTTTTAAATCACACATTTTATGCTAATTTCAAAATTTTGCCAAATTCTGATACAATGGTCCCCCCAACATCAAATGTAGGCCAAAGTAAGTGTCTCTGTATCCCACATTTTCAATCTATATACATACACAGCCAGACTCTCACTGACTGCTCAACCTCCGATGGATACATAACCAGCATATTCATGTCTTTATCCATCCAAATATAACATTATTTTTTATATATAATTGTCACTAATCACGTAGCGTTAGTCATCCTTCACCTATAATTATAGCCCAACAAATATTATGAAAACCTCAAGTGGCAAGATATTAATTAAACAAAATAAACCCATGATTTTGAAACACAATTATTTTGGGAGTTTCTAATCATGTTATTTTTAGTAGGTAAATATTTTGTTTTGTCAACGAGAGTATAATATTTGAGTCAATAGTTACTAATCATGTTAAAAATTAGTTCATGTATTTTGGTGGAATGCTAAATATGGAATTCAAACTACATTTGGTGGAGCTGCCAGGTTTTGATTTCTAAAATTATTGCAACCATTCATGAAAATTGTTTTTAGCAATCAAAGAAGAGAGCTTTATCTTTTCTTTTCTTTTTTCTTGTTCAGAAGATTGATGAGAGTACTGTAACTACTAAAATGGTGATAAATATACAGCTAGACTGCCACCGTACCATTATAGCTAATAATAGATAATAATTCAATTCCTGTTACATAAAAAGGGTCCTATGAGATGTGGTCTCAGCAAGCATTAATTTATCTTTTTAGGGTTTTTTTTGTTGATAAAAATACACACCATAAAAGATATAACAACAATTTTGGCCACAAGAAACAGTACTGAATGTAACCCATCCATTTGTTAGAAGTGAAGAAATCCTCCAAAGGAATGGACTATAAAGGATGGAGAGATTCAATGATTTTTATTTGAGTGTGTGTGTGTGTGTGTGTGTGTATGTATATATATATTATTATCATACATAGATTTATAACAAAATCAAAGTCCACTGGATATCATATCCCGCATATTCTGTTCCACTAGTTGCGTGGGGACCTTATTCTCAATCAAACAGTTCTGTTTTTTATATAAATTTAGTCTATGCAGTAGCTGTTAAGTCTTTCAGTAGAGCTGTTTTTCTGTTTTTCTATCTCTTGTGGGGGATGTTTTGAGGAAATAAGACCATTTAGCCATTATGAGACTTTAATTGGAGTATACATGAAATATATTTAAGTTATTATAAATATATGTCAATTATTCAGACCATGTCATATATCAACCCAAACAATCTAATCCCCCATTAGTGTATATACATATTAATGTGCACATGCATAAATTGGGTATTAAAATACTCTATTTTTAGGTATACGTATGAATACATGGTTAATTTGTGGATGACACAAGTAAAAGAAATTTAGACAAAAAAAAGAGAAGAATATTATGTTTAGCCCCATTGCTTTACCTTTATGAGATTGGTGATCTTTGCAATCCAATCTTTACCAACCAAAAAAAAGTCCAATCTTCAAATTAAAGTTGCACACTCTACTGGATGGAAGGAGTTGATGTAATATGTGGACCTCTATATATTTGGAATTAATTATTTTCTAGCAATCAATTGTGCTCCAACACAATTTATTTGGCACCACTATAGAAATCAATCTTGATTTTGATTTCCACTCATTACATCCAACAACTACCATAGAAAACAGCGGTATAGGCAAACACATATATACCACATTAAGATTTCAGCTCTATATATATTCTATTTTGAATAATGTCATAGTGTCATGTGCAGGACTAGTGTTACTTTGTAAATTTTGTACAATAGAACATGTATTTTTATTAAAAATAAAATAAAATATATAACTCCAATGAATTATATAAAATCATTCAAGCAATAAAAATTACATGTTTAGTCTCAATGAAACATGTCTTATTTGAAAGTATTGAAATACATATCCGTATATACTTTTATAAAAGAAAAAAGTTACATATAATAATTAATGTAGTTATTTTTATAGATCGAACACTTTTAATTTTTTTTATTTTTTAAAAAAATATATTTTTTAATGAATTACATACAACATTGAATTAAACGTATATATTTTTATATTTTTTATAGTAAAATATATATTGACTTAATAATACTAATAGAGATTTCATTATTGCGTTAGGTGAATGTAGAAGTAGGGGTGGTAAACAAGCCGAACGAGCCGAGCTTTGGCATGTTCAAGCTCGGCTCGTTTATAAACAAGTCGAGTCGAGCCGAACCGAGTTGAGCTCACGAGCCTCAACGAGCCTAGCATTCTTCTTCATTTTAAGGTTTTTAACGGTTGAAAATAAAATTTTAGTCTAAATAGTCAAATTCATGAGCCTAAATGAGCATAACTTTATATTGATTTAATGTTCTGATTTTACAAAGGAGTTTAGTCAAGCTTTAATTAAGTTTTTTATAACACAAACGAGTCGAATTTGAACACAAAATGAAGTTCGATCCAGGTCCCGAGCTTAACTGAGCTTTAAAAATTATTCAAGCTCGTTCATTTGTCTAATTGAACGAGCCTGAACGAGTTTAAACCAAACCGAGCCCGAGCGGCTTGGTTCGTTTATCAGCCTTACGTAGAAGTGTCCGAGTGTGAACAGTAAATTCACATGAGATTCCATTGATATATTGGATCACGTTTTAGCCCCACCTTTTAACAAAAAAAAATAAATTAACATGAGATAAAAATTTGAAAGGACCAAGATCAATCAAGTGCTTACACAAGAGTAACAACAATGTTTTGTCAACTCATATAAAAAAGAGAGAAGACTTTAAGCACACCCAAAAAGAAAAAAAAAAAAACAAAGTACAATGTGTTTGTGGAGGGGCAAATGAAAAGGATTTCGCAGTGATGCCTGAATGTATCCCATCTGCCCATCTTTGATTAACCCATTAAACAAAAACCAACTGACATTTGTATTTATGTAAATGATTAATGGAGACAGGCAGGCAAGGCAAAAGCATGGTCTTATTCTTTAACAGCCTGTACCCTCCCTCCATTATTTTAACCTGTATAGTAACTTGTGCAAGTCTAACAACCTATGCTAAGTTTCACCATGTTTAGAATTTTTTTCTTCTAATGCTATATTAGGTCAAGGTGTGGTGACTGTGATTTCCAGCCTCTCTTTTTCATAATCCCACCAAGTGACAAGAACCGATTTAGTCATTCTTTGGTTACTGTGAAAGTGTATTCATTAAGCCTAGCCTTTTTTATGTCTTCACTTTTGCATATGTACAAAGTGGCATTTCATCTTTATCTTGTATGAATAAATGATTCAAAGGTAGGAATAATAAAGAAGCAGGTCAGGTCAAGCTTGGGTTAAACCTGACGCAACCCTAAATTGTGTCACGTCACATCTTATGTTATAAAAATAATAACTTATATATGTTCCATTTAAAATCTACAAAACCTGTCTCTACATGTCTCGCTCCTATTTTGGATTGAGACTAGCTTGATCATATTATAAATTAAAAATATAAACAAAATTTATTTTAGCATCAACATAATTTTCAACTTACAAATTTCATATAATTCATCTAACTTATCATCAAAACTTAAAATTGGGATTAAGGGTTTCGAACATGAAATCTAAATCTTTCCTGGACATGACTAATATTCCAGTCTAACACAGTTGTAATCTATAATTCATTGGGTTTATCATTTATATCCAAGATGCCCAGACAGGTTAATTAGGTTAGTTTCAAACCTAATTAGGGGTCTAAAAATGTTAAGCCATGTGTTTGTGTGTGTATTAGTAGACCATGCTTCTGTTGCTGCACATGCCACCTCAATTAGCACAAGATCTGAACAATGCAAACTGATTTGACTCCCCTTTTGTGCAAGTTGGAGGGGAGCAATACAGCCCCATCCAATAAGTCACATCTGATGAAACCATTCCTAATCTGCCCAATCATTCCCCTCTTCTTGGCTCCTCAAGCAACTCTTTTTTCAACTCATTCAAGGGGGGAAAAAAAGGTGTTTATATTCATGTGTTTGTACACATTTTTTTCTACAACAATTATTGATTAGTGTCCACGGTTGTCGGGCTTTTTAGTCTGTTAGCCAAAGTGAGGACCTTGTATCATCTCTATGGAATTGTGGTCCTGTTATGCAATTTCAATTTAGGGATTGTTATATTTTATATTAATAATTAATTAGTGGGTTTTTTTTAGTTGTAACCATTGATTTTATCTATGATTTATTTTATTAACCTCTAGATTTTCTAGAGGCTTATAAATATGCTATTTTCAAGGTGTAAATGACATCATGTTTTAATTTTCAAAAATAATATGTTCAGTCTCTTTTATAACCTCATTTGAAGTATGCACACGCTTTGATTTTTTTTAATATATATTTATTATTTTTTTAAGTAGATATTACGTTTTTCACAATAGACTCATATGCTGAGATAGTGAATTATATACTATGGGAGGTAATATTATACATTGCATTAGTGATAGATCAACTATAAAATGGACCGAGTGTATCAAAGCCTGTTAGTTTTTTTTCTTGTGAATTTAAAAGAGGGCGCCGTTTAACTTTCATATTTTGACTTTGTTGAACAATAAAAGTTCTTCGGTGCTTTTTCTTTTATAGTTCGTATTTTGACGTCTATCCTTGCTTGCATCACCAAGGAGACTCACTCAACACCAACTCAATTTAGTATTCACTTGACAATTTATTTGTAGATCAGTACAACTGAATTTGCCCCCACACATCTTCATGAGCTTTTGGGAAAAATAATTTCCATACACCTGCTTCTTGTACTGGTCCCAGCTTGTGCATTGCTGTTTTAAAATGGAAGCATTATATTGGGGACCTAAATTTGGAGATTGTTAGTGAAGGTAAACCTGATATGCTTTTTCACTGTTACAAACATGGCAACCAAAATATCATGTTTGTGAAGTTTCATCCATCAAAATCACTGGGTATCTGTCAAAACACATCTGAAAAAAGTCATGTAAATTCATAATTCTAAAGGAGAGAGTGTAACAATTACAAAAGTTAACCAAAAATTGAAGCGCGACACAGTTAAACATTAGTCTGTTTTGCAGTCTTGTTTGCAATCACTCACATCATTTTTTTTTATCCTATCATCTACTTATAACCTCCCCAACCGATTTTTCACAACAGACCACGTATATGTTTCATTACGAACGCACATGCGTGGATGGTACAACGTTAACGCATTTTCTCACTATATTTGTAACTACATTGGGGAAAAAATATATCAGGACCAGAGATCAGGGGCAGGTGGAGGAAGGTAGGGGACAGAGAGCTACAGTCACATAGAAAGTGACATTCCAGTAACTCCCCTGCATGTGCTTCTGCTTCAATGAGTAGGAGGTGTGTTTAATGAAAACTGGTTGTGGTGGTGATGGTGTTGGTGGTGGTGGCCTATTTTAGGCTTCAAGAGAGCCCCATCTCGATCGCGATTCGTTCGAGTGGGGACTTGTTGGATCATTGGATGAGCTGGAGGCAGGACCATCTTTTGGTTGGGAAGCATCCATTGCAATCGAATTCGTTTATTTGCGCAGAGCATAATGTTTGTTTGTTTGTTTTACGTTTATGAGATTTAGCCAAGCTGTGATTCAATGATAAAACCAAGTACCCAGTGCTAATTGACGAGCGCATATGCGCCTCTATCATTGAGGATCGAAATCACGGATCAATTTAGATTTTCTTTAATCTGCTTTAAGTGTATGTTCTATATATATGTTGTACTGGGGGGACTGCCTTGTCTGATGGTGTCCATGGCAAGAACTAGATGAATGTCATCATAGGGAACTTCAGATCTCATGTTGGCTAATGCAGTTGATGTCATTAATTAACAGTTTTTCAGCATGGAATGTGCAAAGAAAAGATTTTTATCCATTCGGGTCTGCTTAAAAGGTAACATAGCTAATGTTGCATGTGAGACAGATTTTCAAATGAGTGTTGTAACGAGTCTTACATATATTCAATAATGTATATACCTTATTAAACAAAACATGATATATATTTTTCACTTTTTCTATAAACGGATTGATATATACAATTCATTAGAATACGTACCTCTTTTTTTGAAAGTATATCCTCGGTAACTTGAAATCTAAATCTTAAAAATATAAAAATGTGAAAATTGCATGTGAGACTGTTGTACACAACATTGTTCTTTCAAAATGGAGGAGTGATTATACCACCGGATGGCTCTATTGTTGAAAAGATTTTAAATAGTCATATCATTGAATGGGTGCAACCAAGTGGTGCATATGAATCTATAAGTAGGGTCTGATCCAACCATTTCTGTATCATCTAAAACCTATGTGAGTATTAGTTTCATTCAACAAGCGCTTCAGTATCTGTCACACACTTGTCCAACGTTTATATATTTCAGTTTTGATTTTTTGCCAGTATAGGTGGTATAGATCTCAGCAGATAAACTTGGCACACTTCTCAACATATGTAGACAGTGAATAGTCTGTATTCAACTATAGTCTGTCATTTTTACCAAAAAAGAAAAGAAAAGGAAATATAGCCTGTAATTGTAATTGGGTTTAACAGAGATATCTCCAATTAGATACAGAAGACAAAAGGCTTAGGCTGTGTTTGGATCTATTATTGAGTGTTTTTTGGGAATACATTTGTAATTTTTGACTTCATGCAAAAATAAAATTATCCAAACTATGTTTCAGACGCTCATTTGAGTTTCATTTGGAATCATTTGGACGTGCTAGTGCTTTTACATATATCGAAAAGTGAAAAAAAAATATGTTTAATTAAAAAAATTGTTTCAACTTTTATTATAAAAGTATGTTTTTGAAAAAACAAAGAAAATGAACTTCCTAAAAAAACGAGTTTATTTAGCTACTTTTTGTTTAAAAAAACATATTTCAAAAGGGTTTCCAAACAATCCTAACAATAATTCTAAAATCCCTCATTTTAAACCCAATGATTGAAAAGGTGTTTTGATCATTTTTTAAAAAAATTTAGCCTTTTCAATTGTCGAAATCACACAAACATGGATCCAAATAGGCCTAGTCAATTTCTAGTGTGAAATAGTATGTATTCAAGTAATTAGTAAAAAATGGTATAAATAATCAGTAAAAATTTCATCTAAACCCTTCCATATTGAGAATAAATTTACCTTGATATAGATGTGATTGTTCTATTAACCATTTAAATTTGATAATTGTTTCAGCTGTTTTATTTTTATTTTTATTCGTTTGGTTTGTTTTCGTTTTCTAGGGGCACATGAAGGCTTCGACACACTGTAGCACTTTAAAGAGAACAACACTTGCTTTTGGTACCACTATGTGGTGGCCAAATTTTGGTTTTGTTTGGATCATATATTATTCCATTATAAGTTTAATGAAAAATATGAAACAGTTATATATTCAGGAAAAAAAATTAATATAAATAAATATCAGGCATATGCACTAACACTACACACCAAAATGTGTGAAGCATGGGGATTATTTGCAATAATGGATGTGAGAAACTCGAAACAAGTGTAGAATCACTAGTAAGTTGTACGCGCGTAATCAACATCAACACGTGAATGAATAAATTTACAAATTTGATAATATGCGAAAACACTTATAGGTCTTCAAATCCATGTTCATAAGACATGCATGAGAGAAAAAAACTTGTACAAACAAGTGATTAAACAACAAATGTAGTGGCGCTGAAGATGTTTAAATCCCCATTTGTTGTCAAATTTGAAAGAGAAACATGAAAGACTCTTTATGCAAAGTAAGAAGTTCGATTACGCCAATGACCTAATTTAGTTTGCCACTGACCCATATAAAAAATTGACAAATGTCCCTTATTAAACCTGGATAAAAAAAGAATTACAACTATAAATATGATTTTAATTCTCTTTAAGACTTAAGTCGTCATGGTGATAACTTACATGCGACACAAAAACCACAAAGAATATTGTGTGGTTTATGAAGCCTGCTTGTATAAAACTGTGTATTTTCTCAGATAAACTGATGATCATTCTATCACATTACCAATTAAAGCATTTCTAATATGACAAATGAAATCTATTTTATTTTTTATACTTTAAAGTACATGATGATATCAAAGTGTCAAAGACATCAACAAATGATATTTTTTTTTTTTACATAAATGACTAAATTGTGAAGAATGACATAATTCATAAGCTATATTAAGAAAGCGTATACATTCATATTATCTTAGGCTCATAGGTAAATAAAATAAAATTTTACCACATAACGTCATAAGTGAACTTTATGAGTTCAAATAATTAGATTAAAATATTTATTTATAATTTTGTAGGTATTTTAATGATTCAAAAAAAAATTTGAATAAGATTTGAAGTTCGGCGATGGCAAGTATGTTTTTTAGACCACAGACCTTGCTATATACTTAGAAATCTGAATCAAAGATGCCCTTATAACACAGATAGGGGTCTGATTATGAAACTGGTAAAAACTGAGGGCGGAACTTCAAATATCTCATAAAAGCACAAATTGATTTATTTTGTAGGGACTTAATCATAAATATCAGAGACCTTGAGGAACTATCCACAAATAACCAAAGAAGCTGACAAAATTGGTCGATTTTTTCAGGAATCTATTTATAAATATCATTGACCTGGGTGCCAATCTGTAAATAACCCAGTCTGTCCTCGTCGAGCGGGTAGATAGAAAACTTGAGGGCCTATCTGCAAATAACCAAGCAAGTCGAAATAATCCAGCCATGGGGACCGATCCGCAAATAAACCAGAAATGGACAAAAACTGTCGATTTTTTTAGGGACTTGATTATAAATATGAGGGACCTGGGGGTTGATATACAAATAGCCCACTCTGTCTCATTGGGCAGGTTGATTGGGCAAAAACTTTCGTCTCATCGTGTTACTTTTAGCCCCCGTTTGGAATGGGGATAGATTTTATTCTAAGGTATATGTTTATTCAAGCATAAGTGAGTATAAATAAGAATAAATTGATTTTGTGTTTGGTTGTATTTTGAATTATTCTCGTTGGTAAACGTAAGAATAAATGTTTTGTTGTTTGGGTAAAATGTGAATAAAGTATGGATAATGATTTATAAAAGGTAATAAAATAATGATAGTTGATTTGACATGTGATTTATAAGAGGTGATGACAATTGATTTGACAGTGGACCCACATATTCTTTGGGTGGAATAACCATGGATAACTTTAATTCCAAGGATTGATTGGAATCCATATACCACTTTATCTGGGTTTATTCTTGCATAATTTATCTGGGGTTATCCGGGGTAAACAAACAAGTGAAATTTTTTATCCGGGGTTATCCGGGTCTATCCGGGGCCTTATCCCGGATCCAAATATGGGCTTAGGTATAGAGTATAGATAGATAAATACAAAGCTTATTCATCAAGTGATGAATCAATTGATTACAAGTTATTCATGATCTTTTAATAATTTGGAAAATTTTCTTCAGTGACATGGTGAAAATTTTTAAAAATTTGAAGAAAACAAGTAGCCATTACATTTTATTGGAGTGTTGAAATGACTTGTATAATAGTATACATCAAATTGAAAATGTTATGCTAGGTTTATTTTACAGTTCAAAATGCAAACCTCATATGTTATTTTTTTTAAATCATGTACTTACTCTAATGAAGTATGTACTTTAATAAAATTAAATTTGAAGTAAATACTCCATTAAATTGAATAGTATCATTTATAGAAAATGTGAAAATTTTCTGATGAGATATATATCTCATTACAATAAATATAGATGCTAATGAGGTATATATATATAATTGTATTTAGGATTGTGAAAATGACTGATTATAACAGCTCCTATCAAATTCGGACAATTCGACACGCAACCAGAGGCAGTCGTATGAGTTGGCTGGGCCAGGCTATAGCCTGACCCAAATTTTTTTTTTTATTACTTGATGATATACATTATAATAGTTATATTTTATATTATATAAATAGCATTTTATACATAAAATATATTCTTAACAAACTAGATCTCAATCTAACAAACTAAATTGAACTCTGGCCTGTATGAAACGGGTTTGGAAAACCTTTGAATTTGCAGGAAGCTATTTTTTCCAAACTCATTTCCAAACAAAAAAATTTGGGCCAAAAAACTGCAAACATATTTTTGTGAAAAAATGCCTAAACTTGAGTTTTCCAGAAGCTGTGGATAAACAGCTTCATGTAAAATCAGTCTTAAACCCAACTTTTGCCTAAAATCAGTTTTGCAACACGCAGCCTCAATCTTATTATAAACTTTAAAAATTCTAAATTTTAAAATTCAAATATTATCTTAAGAATTTAATTTCAGTTGAACAATAAAGAAACATCTATATCCATAAAACAATTCTTATTATTTTTCTAGCAACAATTCTTCCTATTTTTATGATAAAATATTTGGTCATTTCAATTATAAGATTTGTTAATATACCGTGTAGGATGAGTTTATATTTTATTTTTATTCTTACAAAATCAAAGTACTCAACCTTAATTACATTTTTTTTTCTTTTCTTCACATGTATATGTTTTTTGAAATATCACATTATTTAGTATATAAATAATTACATCAAATATAAAAAAAAGCTCTCATATAAATATTTAATATAGACCATCAAATATAAAAACAAAAAATTTCTATATAAATATTTAATATAGGCTAAATAGCCCATCCTAAAATATTGTCCTCTATCCGCCCTTGCAAGCTGCGGATCCCATTTTAGATGACTCATATTTAAAATCTTTCTAGTTTGGTATTTAAAAATCATTTTTCTTTAATTTTTTAATTTATAGTTTTCAATAATTACTTTTTGTCATTTTGTTATTAGAGAATTTTTGTAATTCCATAATTAAGAGTTTGTATTTTACCTACAAAAGAAGTATGAATATATTTTATGGCCAACAATTTTTTCTTCCTAGCATGCTTTCCATGAAAAGGACGTAATATTCCTCTTACATTGATTTATACAAGGCATGTTAGTAAAATACATGCATGCTTCATTTAATCGAAGTACATAACTTCATAAAAAGTATGACAATCTTAAGTGAAAAAAGAAGGGAGATTGTGTGTAACAACTACTCTTTGTTAAGTCCAAATCATGTCTTTAGTCTCCCCCAAGGGAAGCAACCCAGCCAGATTTTTTTGCCACACTTGCCTCATGTTGGCTGTCATTAAAACCAAAACAAACTCCAACAGTACAATGCATATATACCATGCTATCATGCAAGAAGGCAAGAGCACCACTCACCCCTACACATTCTGTGACCTCAAGATTTTGTTTTTCTTCCTCACCAACTGACAGTTGTGTTCACCAGAAAACCTAATGAGATTTGGCATATCCGCATAATTTTCAGGCTTGATCTTGTCATAGTTCACTGTATCGGTCGAGGCGGAATCTACTGGTCCTGGCCGGAAGCAGTGTAGTCCCCCCCATGACAAGTCTGAGGACCACAGTGAAGGTAAAACCTTCAATAAAGCTTTATGTTCAGATCAGAAGGTGATGCTCACATGATGTCTCTTTTTGTTAGATAGGCTTTGTTCATGTATATGCAGGCATTGCTGTGCTGATTGAAGTAAATGGTTTGTAACATGGTATAATAACCAAATAACTGTTGGAAAGTTTAGGTTTAATTACCTGATCTCTGTCTCTAATTCACATGATTAGGGCATTTTGTATGTTGATTATTTTTACAACATCATATGTCCTTTCATTATTAGATTACATCTTATGGTAGAATAATTAAATTACTTTTTAAAAATGATGACATTGAAGTTGGCCTAATTGTGATAATTAATATATGTAAATGATGAGATTACAAGTGATTAGCCGGTTCTAGTAAGATGTTTAGCCTTGATATATAGTTGTGCTAAAACAAAATGATTAATACACAATGGTGCCTCAAATTTTTTTTATTTAATTTTGTTGTTCAATTATTCGTTATTGATGTATCAATTTAGAATTCATTACTACAATATTTGATATTGATCAGGATTTAAAAATGTGATTAAATGAATTGTATCACGGTTTAACACCGTGATATCTGATATTGTGATATTTTATTTGATATTTTTATCAGTTTTTTAAACGTGATTGTAAATGACAGGTGATCATAATTTTAAAATAGGGTTAAAGACATTTAAGTTTTATAAACATGCAAAATCCCACGTGGGTGTAAATTGACTATTATATCTCCTAAATATCTTTAACCCCAGAAAATTTTAAAGACACAAGTCCCTGTAAACACATATAATCTCATATAAGTATTTTCAAACTTTAGATCAAACATACATGTCCCTTCAAACAAGAGAAATGTCACATACCTGAGTCCCACTAAACATGTATAACCACTTTGTCCTTTTAAAAAGAGAGAGGTGAAAATGGGTTCAAGAGCAAAATAACCATTTTAAAGGACAAAGATGTCTCTTTTTATGTTTTGAAGGATTATGGATGAAATATTCTGATAATATACCATTAGAATGGATGAAAAATTTAACCCAACGATTGAATTGACAAACCATTATAATTTAAAGGATATATATGTCTCACTTCAAGTTTGCAAGGATTTATATTAGATTATGCATGTTTACATGAACACAGATGTCATTAACCCTTTACAATAAACCGTGATAATTGTTGAGGAAAAAATTACACTTTTATAATGAAACATGATCTTTGATAAAAAAAAATGATTGCAATTTAGATTAAAACCATGATTTTTAGATTATTTAAGATTACACTTTATAAACAATGTGTAATCTTTACATTACTTAAGATCGCATTGTATAAAAAAATATACGATCTTTACGATTATGAAAAATCACAATTCACCATATCATGATTCAATATTGGTTCTACCTACTCTTACAATTCAATTAACAAAACGAGTTGTTCATTAAAAAAAATTCAATCATCTAAAATGGATCAACCTTCATATAACTGCTTTTTTCACGCAAACAGTTGTTTCATATAATTATAAGTAAAAAAACAACTGAATTTACAAATGAAACTTGTTCTTCCTATCACAACCCATTTTGAAAATAGGAGAGAGAGAGAGAGAGAGAGCCCGAATACTGAATTATGTTGTACTCTTGATTATTAGGCTTTCAATATGAGGCATTACATTGTACTCTGAATTTTCTCACGAGGGACGGATCTATTAGTAGCCCAGCCTAGATTTTTCAAAAAAATCCCTAAATATCCCTTAAAACCATACACAACAAGAAATTTGATTTTCAGCGACGGTCAACATCCGTCGCTATTGGGTATTTGCGACGGCTTTTAACCGTCGCACGTCCGTCGCTGTTGAGGGTGTCGGCAAAAGACCTGGGACGGATTGTATCCGTCGCTGTTGACCCGTTCAACGACGGCTTTAAGCCGTCGCTAAGGCAGATTCAGCGACGAACTATATCCGTCGCCATTGACTAAAAATGGCCAGTATTTGTGACCTTTTAGTGACGGCCTATATCCGTTGCCATTGACGATTAGCGACGAAAGTAATTGCCAAATCACATTTTTTTCCTTTTTTTTTACTAGAACTAAAATATATATATTTGATGATTTAATAAATAAAACATTCAAATAAATTCAGCAAACATTTGAATATTCATTCTCATTCAACTTATATAATCACAAATTGAAGATAATTTCATACAACATTTTTTCAAAAACTAAAATAAATATTAATTATAAATGTAAGCTCCATGAACAAAATATTTTCATTTACAACAAATGTTCATCCTTTCTACACCTAAAAATGTGATGATGGAAGCATTTGACTAACTCGTGCGGAAAAGGTTCCCATAATGATGTTACTTTCTTGTAAAATTTATCCAACCATAGCTTGGTTTGGATTTCTTCATTTTGCCTTTCACTGATTCATCAAGTGGTATCTTTATATACTCTGAAGAAAAATACTAAACATCCTGCACATAAAAAAATATAAGTCAAACTTCAAGGTAAATAGTTATTTAGATCCCAAAGAAGAGATTCAAGAGGCACACATGAGATTACCAAAAATGCATCAGCAGGTCAAGGAAAGGATGACGAGGAAAAGCTACTTGTAAGGTAAATTCCATCACCAAAAAAAATGTCATATAATTAAAAGGAAAGAAAACAGAATAAATTTATAACAAGATTAGAACTACAATATACAACAACAAAATTAATTACAACAGGATGGAACAAAGTCCAGAATCAACTAAACAAGTTTAAGATGATTATAATAATATGTATCTAAGACACCTAATTAAGAATTTCTACAAGAACTTGTCTTTAGGACCCAAGAGACTATTACCTAAGTTAAGAAAACTTATCGTACCCAACGTTTCTATCACCCAAGATCTGTTTGGATCGATTTGAATCTAGTACAATAAGAAAAAAAACCCCAATACCTCCTCCTCAAATGCTAATAACTAGGATGGAGACTAATAACTATCCCCAAAAAATAAAGTGCCAGACAACCATATGTGACCCAAAGACATCAATATATCTATGATTTATATATATGATCCACTTTCTAATTATCCCCAATAAAACAAAAATAGGAATCATATTTGCTAGTATGAGAAATTAAGAAAAACCATTGAATCGACTTGGAAAAGACAAAGAGGACCACTTGCAGACTTCTTGGGTTTTAACCAAGCAAAAAAAAAAAAACCATGGAATTCCATATAAATAAAAAGTTTCATTTCATTTTCCACACTCAATCTGACACATTTTGCATCCATCGATATATGATTAAAAAAAACCACAAATTTAAAACCTACAAAAGAAAATACATATAGAACAATAATAAGAACCTGCACAATAGTGGATTCCTGGCTGTAATCAAGGATGGATCCGAGTGTAGCAGCACCACGAAAGCGAGCAAACTGACATCAAAGAGAAGAAATACACAACAAATCAAACACCATTGAACAACTATTTCATGGATCCAGCAATCAGACCAGAAGATCTAATCTGAGATCCAAAAAGCCCTATATAGTAAAATAGTTCTCTAAAACAACCTATATTTCTTTACTACCGTCGGTTCGTTCTTCTGTGCCGCCGGATCGTCGTGGCCGGATTTGTTATTGGGGATGAAGAGGGCGAAAGGAAAGGGTCGGTGCGATTTGCTATTTGGGTTTTCTTTTATTTTTCTTTTTTTTTGAAATTTTGGGTTTCTCTATCAACTTTCCCCTTCTTACACGTGGTGAACAGCAAAACCCACGACCCCACTTTGATCAATTTTTTACTTTATTTATTTTTAAAAATAAAACTTGACGGTGATTGCGACGGACTAGGTTCGTCACAATCTAGAGACAGATATCGTCCGTCGCCCAAAATGTTATTAGCCAGTCGGCAAAGCCCAATTTTCTTGTTGTGATATCCTAATTAAATTAATGGGTTTTTTTGCATGTATATCATTGAAAAATATATCATTTATTTTTATACCACCACAAATAACATATTTATTTTATACCATTAGAATTTTTCTTAATGAAAAAATGTGTCCCTCTGTTATCTTTTTTTTTATCAAAATTAAACTTAACCATAGTTAGTTCTTAACCAATAAATAAAAATGACAAAAATAACCATTTTTGTCATAACATAAATAATTAAACATAATAACATAATTATAATCTCTTGTTCTTTCCAAATCAATAATGAGCCATTCAACTTCCAACAAAGATCTAGATTTTTTTTTTAAATCTTTCATTTTGTAATATCTATTATTAATTTTTCTAAAACTAATATCATTACATTTTTATTCATGTAAGTATTAATAATTATTATGTCTTTACTAATAAATAGTTTTTATGTTTAATTTTTATGTATGTGGATTTTAGATTATTTTTATCATTTTCATATTAAAATTAATATTTTTTATTTTTGTAAATATTGTATTTGGTAAGGTAAAATATGCAAAATAAAAAAATAAGGATACTTTAGTCATTTCTCTAATACTATAAAGGTTATAATAAAAATTTGGATGGAAATTAACTATGATGGTAAATATGCATAATGTATATATAATCTAATAGTATAAAAATAAATATGTTATTTGGAATAATATAAAAATAAATTGGGTGTTTTTGGATGGTATACATGCAAAAAAAACCCTAAATTAATTTATAACAAACGGCTTGACCAATCTCTCTGTCATCATCCATCACTGGTCCTCGTCCCCCTGCCCACTGCGCTTCCGACGTTCCATTGTGATGCATACGTGAAATAGAGTTTCTCACTTTGAAATAGACGTTCCATTTGCTTGCAATCGCTGGGTTTAAAACTGCGATTACAAAACTGTTTGGTTGCGCGATTGCAAACGCAGCTTCCTGTAATCGCAATCGCAACGCAATCGCGCAACCAAACGCACCCTTAATGGTAAAGAGAGCTGTCACAAATCACAGAAGACAATCTCTCTTGTTCATTTATTTTTATTAATGATTTACTTTTAATAACCAGCTGACATGTATTTTTGATGATTTTATTGATTTTACGTGGTTTTTTTTTTGTGATTTTATTCTCTTTCTATAATATCTATCGAATCTCTATGTATGACACTGGTTTTGTTTTTTAAAATAAATAAATATGATTTCTATCACTTCTTTTATTGAAACAATGGGTGCAATTCTATTTTTATATGTATTTATTTATATATTTATTTTTAATGTCTCATTATCAATTCTTTTTTGTATAAAATAAATGCAGTAATTTTTATTGGTTTTTCAGAGTGAACAATTTTTATGGAATCAGATTATGTTGGTATTATTTAAATTATAGAAAATAATAACATTGTTATCATATAATCTAATATCTTGATGAGCAACGCTCAACTTCAATAATGTTTATTTATATATTTTTTTATATATATCTAGCTTTGTGATTCTTCAGTAGATTTTGATTATAAATTCAATTTTATTGATATAAAATTTTCCATAGTGCTTTTTATCAAGCATAAATATATATTTTTTTTACTAAAATTAAATTCAGTCCACCCTAAAATTATTTCCTGGTTCCGCTGTTGTTTCTCATGTTCGGATATGGTTGAAATTGTTCTTTTTGAAGTTCCCACGCATTTTGAATTTTTTTTTTAAAATCTACCAAAACACGTATTTTCATATAAAAATAAATGTATAGTGCTAAGAGGTGTATATCCAAGATAAAATATTATATTTAACGAAACATAAACCTCAATAGTGAAATGGGAATTTTTTGACTGCATGTAGCAAACATTCATTCCTGTGGGGTTTTTTTTTTTTTTAATTCTAACTCTTTTACACGCCGGGCCGGATAATTGAATTTTTTGAATGGCCCTAGGTGAAATTTTAAAGCAGGGTTTCATGTATTAATTTTTTTTTTAAATTTATATTGTTTTAATCTTGTACATTATCAATATTACTAAATAGATGTACAATATTTTACAATAATTTAAATTAAAACATTATACAATATCATATGCACTAAAAAATAAAAAAAAATTAAATTTAAAAAATTGAAATATCTATTGAATTATAGTTTGAGAGATTTAGGGAAAAGAAAAATTTTAGGAGAATATCAAATAAATTAAGAAAGTTTGTTGAGATAGATTAATTAAAGTAATACATCTCACCGTAGATTTTATTAAAGTTCACTGAATAGATGGTTCTTAAGGGCATTGTTGGGTGGGGGCCCTAGACAATTGCCTTGGTGGCCTTGCCCCAAGGCTGGCTCTGCTCTTTTATATGGCCTGCCCTGGGTGTAGGCCTAGTAGGCGGCCGCCTAGGGCCTCATCAGGGAAGGGCCCCTGAAATCCAAATGCCTACAGCAGTTGTATATTTTTGTTATGGGTTTCAATCTAGCACACTGTGAAATTTGATTAATTATTTTTAACACACACAAGAGCTCCAAATGAAAAAAAATGTATGCAACTATAACCATTTCAATATAATTTCATTCATCCAATGGTAATGATTCTTTTAACTATAACCACTCTCTTTCTTATAATCTTATCATGTCATTTTTTGAGGGCTACAAATCTACATCTTTCTGCCTCTCTCTATCTCTCTTTGTCTGTCTCACTCTTTCAACCATTCCAAAATTAAAAAAAAATCAAAATAAAAATTTAAATGTTTTGCAACAATGTTGATCGATCTCCACTTTAAGACACAGCCACTTCTTGAATTTAGTTTTGCTTTTTTATATATATATTTTTTATAATTATATTCATATATTCTTGTTAATTGGAGATGAAATTAAAAAGGGAGGCATGACAATCTTATTTTTCATATGGCAAATTGATTTTTAAACAAGAATTTTTTTTTTTGTGATAGGACCCCATTTTAAAAGTTTGTCTAAGGCCCCACCCAAATTTTCAAATCTCAGGGCCGACCCTGTCTTTTAATACTCCATACAATGTAAGATGGATCAATACTAAGGGGTGATGGATCAAACTAAAAAAAAAGGCACTGTTACATTCGACCCATCTTTTGGTTTCAGTTACGTCATTAGCCACATGCAATCACGGTAAAGAGGTATATATATAAATATTATTAGATATTTTTTACACATTTTATAAATGAGTCCATTCATTCATTGTAATATATATTTTTAAATGTGTGAACTGTATTTAGGACTGAAAAGGGGTGAGTTCTAACATTTTTCAAAAGAAAAAAAAAAACTAGCCTAAAATTTTGTGATTTTTGTTTATTCGTCATCCTCATCTCTTGCTCTTCGGTCTTACACTGATGCTGACTAGGTGGGAGATCTGACTACTCGTCGCTCTACTACCAGTTTTTATATTTTCATTGGGGATTCTCTTGTTTCCTGACACAGCAAGAAATAAGATGTTTCTATTTCTAACACAGAAGTCAAGTATTGAGATATGACCCATCACGACCAAAGAGATCGTTCATCTTAGATGTCTCTTGATCAATCTTGGAGCTGATATTGCAGGTCATACACCACCTACTTGTATCAAATATCATCACGGAAGAAAGCTATTTTTAATCTATGGTGACGGTTATATTTAATTGGGAGTCTGGAGGGTAACTTTAAATATCGTTACAGAACTGATGGCCTATCCTCACTAGTATAGAGAATGCATCTTTGGAAAGTAGCAGATCAACCATTTGCGGATGAATGTACAATCATTATAGTTAATGATATTGCATATCTTTTATTTCAGACTGCGTGGGAAAATATCAATTGATTTCCACAGCTACTTCATCTGGACATGAAAGCTTTAATTGGAGTTTGTCTTTATAACTTACATTTGTAAACACATGCTTATTTTCACACCCATATCTCTCCTCTAAAGTGATGCAGTCTCTCGTTCAGGCAGTCACGTGGACTTTGAGATTGTCGATGTGCCATCTTATCTTCAAAGAGACACTGATTTATTTTGAAAAAGTAGGGGAGATGGTGGTGTGGTTTATACAACATTGGAACATCTGTTGGGGGTGGTAGCTTTTGATTGAGGAGTATGGGGTTCTTTTTTAATATCGGGGTACTTGGTAGAACTCTCTTCTACCGGTCCAGCTAGTTCAGCTTTTTAATTTATGCTTTGTATGTTCAGCTTTTTAATTTATGCTTTGTATGTTTTGGGTATTTGTCAAATTTTAGCAATAAAATTGAGGTGTCTACCTACTGTTTCATCAAAAAAAAATATCATCATCACACCGAGACTTTTTTTCTAGCAAGGAGCATATATGGGGCAATGATGCACTCAATCCCCTTGAATTTGCAACTGTATTTGCAATCTCCATGTCATTAATGCATTATTTAAATTGTTTAAGATAGTATATACCTCACTATATCAATACATATTTTAGGATTTTTTTGCATATGTATCATTTTAATTAAAATATGCTATTTATTTTATACCACTCCAATTAACCTATTTATTTTTATACTATTAGAATATTTAAAAATTATGCATATTTACCATCCTACGTAACTTTCATAATTTTTTTTATGAAAATTGCTAAAGTCTTAAAAATGACCAAAATACCCTTATTTTTTATTTTGCATATTTTTCTTGCCAAATACAATATTTATTATTGTACCATGAAAAAGCAAAAAATGTTAATTTCAACATAAAAATGATAAATTTCATCTAAAATTCAAAAATAAATTAACCATAAAAAACTATTTATTACTAAAGATATAGAAATTATTAATACTTACATTAGTAGAAATAAAATAAAATTAGTTTGATAACAGCTAATCATATATATACTCTAAAATAATAAATTATAATAAAACCTTGATCTTAATTGGAAAAAAAAGGAAAGAAGGGGTATGGTTGAGAGTGGCGAGAGGGAGAATGAACCACGGTTGATTTGGAAAGAACAAGAGATTTATTAGGTTAAAATATATGTTTCATTATTACATCATAGCAAATATTATATGTGGTTATTTTTGTCATTTTCACTTGGTAGTTAATAACTAACTGCAGTTAAGTTTGATTTTGGTTAAAAAAAGATAATAGAGGGGCATATTTTTATATTAAATTTTTTTGTAATGATATAAAAATAAATATGTTATTTGTGGTGGTGTAAAAATAAATAACATATTTTTTTATGGTATACATGCAAATAATCCTATATTTTCTAGCAAAAAAAAGTAATGTGAGAATATATGCATTCAACTCATACATGTATATATATTTAAAAGAATATATTTTCATTAGTTAAGTATATAATTAAACAATAAATGGATGAATTGTAAACGAAACTGCAAAATATACCCACCTATGATCTACTTATGAAGACTGAATAGTTTGTCATGTGTATATGGTTAGGCTTGTTTTTTTATTGGTTATGGTAAGACATGGTATTTGCTATATTCTAAAATCAGGCCTGACCTGGATGGTTGAACCGGTTAAACCTCACTTGCTTTGAATTCTAATTCCATTTATCCAAAATCTTATATTATAAATAACCAGTAAAAACTTTGACCCAGTTGTTGAACTGGTGGTTTTTGAGAATCGACTACGGGTTGATTAAACCAACCAATTTTTTATTCCTATAAATTGTGATTAATTATTTGTTTAAATATTAAATCAAATAAAATGTTTAGAATTTATATAATAAAATCATGTTATGAATAAGTAAAAATATTAAATTTAAGATTTGATATAAACTATGTAAAGATTTTTTAAAGTATTTCATTTTTTTTTTGTAAATTCATTTATTTACTGCCAATAATTAAATATTTATTATATCATGAGATTATAACTATTCAAATTTGGTTAACCCACGGTTGAACCAGTGAATCTTAAACTGTCCATTTTTCGGTTCAATGAATGATTCGATTTTTAAAACATTGGACATTTATTACTTTTAAGATACATGCAAATTAAGATTCATTTGATTTTCTTGAAATTTTTTTTATCAAATTGCTCGAAACTTGGTAGCATCCTTTTAAAGAGTTTAGATTCAGTTAGGACTGGCTTTAGTCAGTTCATTAGTATTGAACTGCATAGATCTATGAACCGAGTTATACAACCAACCCCAACCTTGGGTGTAGGCCCAGTAGGCGGCTCCCACTCAAGGAGGGGCCCCCAAATGCCCACAGTCATATATGTATGAAAAATGTTACACTCACGTGGTTTCTCCGTCCGTTTCTCAGATCCTACGTAAGATCCGACGTGGCGAGAGCGGGCTAACGTGGAATCATTTGACGGGCCCGGATGGGTTTTGAGAATTTTGAAATTCAAAATTCTTCGATAAGAGTGGACTGATGAAACCCACTGATCGACATGCATGAAATAATTTAACATTTTTTTAAATAAAATGATAGAACCGACTAACAGACATTAAATGATTTATAAATTATGTTTTTACAGATATACTTGTTTTCCTTATTTTCTTTAATTAGCAGGTTTTGTTTCATAAATTATGTTTTTGTAGATATTCTTCTTTTTTTGTTAGCATATGGTTTCATTATTCATTTTTCACAGAGATTCTTTATTTTCTTGTTTTGTTTTCGTAGCAGATGGTTTTAAAAAAATATTTTTCACAAAGATTCTTGTTATCCTTATTTTCACATGTTAACATATGCTTTCATAAATCATTTTTTCACATAGATTCTTTATTTCTTTATTTTCTTTGCATAGCATATTGTTTAATAAATCATTGTCTTTCATTCAATGTCTTGGTGTTTCAATTGTTTTTAATCTTATCTTGTATCTTTGAAAATAAAGATTGCATATTCAAAATTTCAGCCAAATATGCTATATTAAAAAATAACGTTCGTAAAGAGGGGTGGCCCCATGTTCTTGATGTCCCTGCTTCGCAACAGTCTGGTCAGCAAGAATGCGATGTCTTCCTCTATCAGTGGATTGCATGTAGTATGTTTGATATTCGTTTCCATTTGTTATGGGCTTCAGTCTGACCCACTGTCAAATATGGTTATTTTTATAACCAATATAAGGGCTCCAAATGGAAATAAAATGTAAGCAATCCCAACTATCTAAATAAAATTTCATTCATACAATTGTTATATTTCTTTCTACATAATTAATTGTTATAAGGTCATCCATCCATCCAACTATTCTTAAAAGTAAAATTTCTTTTTCACTCTTTCAACCATTCCAAATTTAAAAGAATCAAAATTTAAATGTTTTGCAACAATATCGATCTCCACTATAAGGTACTTATCCATTTTTGAATCTTAGTTTTGTTTCTTTTTTGTTATTGAATTTTTATTAAATTATATTCACATATTATTGGAAACTTTTTGTAACAGTTTATATAATGATAATATAGAAAGTTGTTATCCAAATGATTTGTATAGCTGTGTGTATTTATTAGGTCATATTTAAACAAGATGTTTTTTTATGGATCCCCATTTAAAAAGTCCGCGAAGGACCCCACCTAAATTTTCAAATTTCAATCAATTGTTGGGTATATGTCTCACTCTCTTACTAAATACTGATGATACTAACCAAATTCAAGCCTCACTGGATCCAATAGGAGAGGAAGACTTGTATCAAAAAATTGGATGTGCAATTAGATTCATAAGCTGTGTAGTTTGATTCATAAAGTTGTACAATCCAATAGTAACATGAACCACTAGAGCCAATCCTGACTGGATTCGGACTACCTTAACAAATCATAAGATGATTAAAAAAAATTTGTCAACGGTATTATCATTAAATGCAACTAAATAAAAAAAAGCTCATCCATCTATAACTTATTAACTTGTCCATCAAATCCCCTTCATCAGCATTACAAGGAATTGAAGATGACAGGCTAAAAACTTGTCCCTGTTCATCTTATGTTTTTTCAGAAAGAATTGGTTTCTGAGGCTATCTTCGTGGCTCGTTTGATGACCATTGCCATAAAGAAAAAATATTCCTAGACAAACATATGATTCAAAGAGTACGGATATATAGTTCAAGTTGGCATCTTGATGTAACAATTTGGTTCATAGTGGTTGATGATTGAATAATATCTTACAGTGACCGTTTATCTAACCACTCACAAAGGCATGAAGTAGATTACACACACTATTGCAGGGCAACACTGAACACACACACACACACACAAATAAATGTTAATCTCTAAAGAGGATTCAAATTGACATTTTTTTTCCACATTCCATGGGATGTTGGTTGATCTTTGTTCACCACTCCATGGATTGGCATGTTCATATATAATGGACCATGCATTTATACAAATTGTTTTGGGTTTATTTTTTGTAGTCCGGTGACTGGACAATAAGAAAGAACCGCACACAAAGGATATTCTACACTTTTCAATTGTGGGATCAGCGGGGTCTGTCTCATGACCAGGGTTTTTTTTTGTTCAAGTGTTATGTCAGTTATATAATATGTGTTATGTGAAAGACATTATGATCATGTATATTCTTTCATGAGTATGAAATTATTATTCCATTGACAAATTATTGATGTATGATCAATCATACTGCTGTGTGTGTGTGTATGAGAGAGAGAGAGAGAGGGGGGGGGGGGTTCGTAAAGTGAACAATCTTTTACCAAACAACTTAAAACTAATTTGGTGTTTCTTAATTTGATTTCTAGATTGATTCTTTTAAAATAAATAGTCCCCAAACTTTTGCAAAATTCCTTCTATCTTATACTAATGTAAATTCTTCGGATTCATTGAATCTACATGATTACATAAAGTTCTCACTTGTCCTAATAAATGTGTTTTGTCATGAGGAGACTTGTGGCGGTCTATAAAATACAAAGTAAAATGTTCTACTTAATTAGTTATTCATGTAGCTACTTTCAATTATTAAATTTGTGATGTACATACATGTCTAATGATGTGCGTGTTTTTACTAAAAAATAAAATACATACTCAAATGAATTGAATGCATACATTTTGTAATGTTCATAATAGAGTATATTATATACTGCATCAAATAGAATTCATGGCGCCCAATACAAAACAAATCCATAATTCCACATACGCCTACAAAAGAGCTTTACATCTTCAAACAAGTTGATGAGAAACAAAGAGATTAGATTCTCCCAAAACATGACAATACATCAGCAGCAAGTCTTACAGATAAAAAAAGGTGACAACAACCAATCCAGACTGGGAGATCACAAAACAGTCTCCCTATGTGTGGTTGAGATTGCAATACAATACCCAATAATCACTCCAAAAAGCACCCATTCTATCTCTATTGACACTATAATCTGCTTAAAACAACAGTGCAAATAAGACAAATCCTCTGCCCAGAAGCAGAGGAGGGACTTCAAAATTAAAAGAGAGGATGAAAACATGAATTCATGAAAATGCACCTGCTGAGGTGAGGCTTAAAAGATATGCAGCCAAGCAGTGCAATATGTCTTGTGTATACTATATGAGGTGAAAAGCTAAAACTAGCCTTCGATGCGAAGGCGAATACGATCACGGGTTGGCTATCAAAAAACAATCAACCAATGAATTACCTAGCGCAACGGAGACCCTATGTGACGCCTGGCCTGTCAAGAGTCTCAAAAGGCTCCAACGTCGTCTAATAGGAGTAGATAGTATGTGTTTCACAACTCTTAGAAACCAATACGCGTTTTAAAACCGTGCGCTTACGGACAAACCAGACAATATCTTATGTTGTAAGCCTGGGCCTTACACCCCTACAAGTCCAGGCAACCCGACTCCGACCTGGCGCGCTCCGCCTCAAGCTCCGACAGCAGAATACTATTCGCGCCGTCGAAATCATCCCACACGGAGCTCCCGGGACCCCAAGCATTGAACCAAGCCTCCCCCACGTCCCCCCAAACCACCTCCGACGAACCCATCACGACGTTCTCCTCCTCCATCGGCCGAGGGGGCTCCTGACGCGGCTCCGGCGTTTCTTCAACCGGCTCGGGAGGCTCTCGCGCGCTCGATGCGTCGTCGGGAGGCACGGAGGGCTTGCCGAGGAAGAGTTCGGGGAAGTTGAGGCGCGCGTTCTCGCCGCGGAGCCTGAACGCCTCACGGTCGTAGGCGAGCGCGGCCTCCTCCGCCGTGTCGAACGTCCCGAGCCAGAGCCGTGTCCGGTTCCTCGGGAGGCGTATCTCCGCCACCCACTTCCCCCAGTGCCTCTGTCTCACTCCCCTGTTAATGCAAATCAAAGACGGTTGTTTTAATTAAAACTGAACTACTTTTACAATTCTAAAAAATAATTTAAAACAATCCTCTTTAATTTGCATCATCACCTGTAAAGCTTCGTCGCTGGCGGCTGGAACCCAAACCCGCACGTCATCATCGCCTGCTCGCGCGGGCTGAGGTTCGTCGGCGCGAACGATATCATTTGCTGCTGCTGCTGATGCTGCTGCGGTTGGTGGTGGAGACTGAAAGGGAAGAGTCGACTGGGGCTTCTGGACTTCTTGAGAGGTCTCGAAGAAGCGGAAGCCTCTTCGAAAACGGGCTTCCGAGTGTCCATTGCGGGTTGGATTGGAAAAAACAGAGGGGGGGTTTGGGTTTTTGAGGAGACATGTAAACGCAGGAAAAGATTTGGGTCCCACGCGCACTTGCTGCGATTATTGGCTTTTGAAAGTTCTTTGGATCGATTGTATGGTCAGAGTCATGTGTGTGTGTGTGTGTGTGTGTGTGTGAAGAGCTGCTCCTGCTGTTGTTGTTTGTGGTTGGGTTTGCTTGGCTTTCACTTCAGTCTTGGTTGAGCCAATGGAGGGTCGACGCGTGTCGGTTGAATGAGTCGTCCAGGCCATATGTGACACGTGATGGCTTTTTCGCTTGGATAGTGATAGATAAGTTGTCCTATTACGAGGGCATTCCGGGAATTTTACGTGAAAAATGAGAAAAAAATGGAAGAAGAAAATTTTGATTATTCCATCCTCGATCGTATTATGTTTTATTAGAAAAAAGATGAGTAATCTTTTTTACTTTCGCGTGAGAGAAAATTTGAGAAGAAGTGATAAAAAAAATTTTATTATTTTTTTATTACATACACTGATACCTGTGAAATTGGTCAAGAAAAATAATTTTTTCTATTACTTTCTTGTTGACTCAAATTCCACTACTTTCTTTCATTTTCTTTTAAAATTATACACCTTAAAATTACTGTGTTTTTTTTTGTTTTGATAAATCATCTATTACCATGAATTTTAAAATTAATCTTAAATAATTCTTCTCATAGTTAAAAATAATTTAATTTTGTTTATATAAATCAAAATATTCTATCAAAACATGTATATCTTAACTTATAAGATGCATGTGAAAAAATATTCTACTACATCATATTTAAATATAAATATTAGAAAACACGTGTTTTCTTTTCTTTTTTTTCAAATATTCAATATTTTCACATAAAAAATATTTTGAAGATATTGACTAAATAAGTCACATGCATATTTTAAAAGTTCATCGATGAGGACCCATTTTAAAAATTAATCTTAAGTAATCTTTTCATAGTTAAAAATAATTTAATTGTTTTATATAAATCTAAATATTCCATCAAAACATGTATATCTTAATTTATAAGATGTGACAAAAATATTCTACTATGATATTTAAATATAAATATTAGAAAACACGTGTTTTCTTCTTTTTTTCAACAATATTTCCACATAAAAAATATTATGAAGATATTGACTAAATAAGTCACGTACATATTTTAAAAGTTCATCGATGAGAATCCATTTTTAAAAGTTTAGCTTGAGCAGCACACTCACTGTGAATCTATAATTCAAAACTTGATCAACTTTTTAATCACACAATTTGAGCTAATAATAGAAAGGATGCCATTTTTGTAGGGTGTTAAAAACTTACTGATTAGGATTATTTTTTTGTTAAAATTTTTTTGTTATCAAAATTTTATTACATAGTACACACCACTACACAATATCAACCATATGGTTTCCCAAGTAAGAACAGGGAGGAAGTCAAAACAAATCTTGTTATGAAAGAAAAGTCAAAATCAAAGACACAAAACGGTGGTGGTGGGGGAGGAAGTTGGTGCTATCCGACACATGTCGATACGCCACCTCCTCCTTCGTCCGTCACTGCCTTTGTTATCATTGTCATCATCAGGGCCACCCACCATAGTGGAACTAACCTAAACATGATGCAAACAAATTTAAAACCATATAAAAATATTCATTTTGGTATCTACAATTCAACTCATTATTTTTTAGGTGAACGTACTATATGGAGAACGAAATTCCACCCTGCAAGCTTATCAGGATAAGTTTTATATGATTATTCAAATGTTTTAATATTAAACCCCATGGTCCCAGTAACTATATGGGGCTAAGTTCCAACAACTTCCTCCGAAGTCAACCAAAAGGAGAAGTAGTGGCATCACATCACCATAATTAGGAAAGATTGGTCAAAGCATTGGATTAGGCCTTCCACATGCATTGAATCATGAGTCATGACCATCACTTCCTCTTTATTTCATTTGCTCTCACTTATTTTAATTAGTCCTGAGCAAGGGAGGAGCACCACAGATCATCGTACACGATTAAGGTCTATTGTTCTTATCTGTGATGCAGGGGGGTTTTCTAGGGTTCAAACTTTAGGATTTTGTCTACATTCAGATTCATGCATGTAAGAGTGGAGTCATTGATTCACTCTATCAATTGGTCAAAATATATATTAAAAAATTTCTGTCTTTTTTCAATCATCGACCCTTTATAAATGAAACAACCTAGTAAAATATACATATATGTTCCCCTTGAATTGTCATGGATCAGTTTGAAATATTTTCAACATGCTTTCACAATTTTTTTTTTCAAACGTTGTTTCTTTAATAGTCCATCTGCCAAACTACGTCTGTTTGGATTGATGAATTATTCCTAAACTATTTTTAGAATTTTTATCATTTTCTTCACTGATGGTATGCAATCAAACTAACTAAGATTCTATAAGACTATATCAGTAGAAAAAATCTTTAAATATAAATAAATAAATAGTATTAAAATATTAGTAGCTTAAATATAAAATAAATAACTAAATAAATAGTATAAGTTTTTCATTGATTACATACAAATTTTTTAATAACATCTAAATTTATAAAATTTAAAATTCTAAACACACACAAAATATGTAATTTGATATTTCATAATTTTCAACCAAAAACAAATCATTTAAATCAAAATTAAATTAAGAAAAATATTCAAATTTTCTTATGTAATTATTCTTCTTCTGCTTATATAATCAATCCTAATTAGACAACTAAGCCTATATGAGAATGCAATATTTGATTGGGTCAGCATATGCAGTATTGAATAACACTGAAATTGTCACTGCACACTTAACAATGCAAATGCAGTTTTATTTTGCATTTTACTCAAAAAAATTTGTATACAAATTCCAATTATCAAAATATTCTAAAACTCATATAGGCATTTTGTGACTAATAAAAAAAAATACATTTCAAGATTGGAGACTTAAAAAAATTAGGAAGAAAGTGAAAGACTAAACCAAATAACGAAATAAACATTTAAAGTTAGAGACATTAAAAGAAATATGAAAACAGGAGGGATTTGGATTAGTTTACCTATGGATTAAAAACATAAAAATTCTTTTTTCTTATAGAATGCATGACATTTTTTTTTTTTTTTGACCAAGAAATTTGACTAACCCAACCCATGTAAAAATCAAGTTCAACCCGTCAATTGAGTTAAAAAAGAATACTCAAAAAAGTAGAAAAACATAAAGAAACAAGCCAACAAAGTTTGGCCTGTCAAAAAAAACAATCCAGAGTGGACTAATACTAATAGTAGAGATATCTACTCTCTCTCTCTCTCCATAAAATATAAAAAACACACGAGACTAATCCTCAATACAAAAGGCATCTACAAGTTTATCCATAGTCCTCTCACATTGAAAATTAAAAACGGATTACCACAGGCATATTAAAATAAAGTAGAAGTGGTTGACGCAAAAGATGGTCATTCAACCAATTCACGGAAAAAGATACGTGTGTGACGTGTAACGTCAATTTACGTGGTTCATATTATGTCACGGGGATCATCGATCAGTGGACGCAACACGTTCTCTTTTTTTTCCATTATTTATAAAGAACAAGTCATTGATCGTACAAGACATCCTGGAGAGAGTGGCAACCAGTGAATTGTACTAACTGTGTTAGTTTGAAATGCTCCTTTCATGAATCATGAAAGTGACTGCACATGTGGGGTGCTCTTTCCATTTCAATGCAGGTGTAATTAGATCAACTCTGTGTGCGTGAGAGAGAGAGAGAGAGAGAGAGAGAGAGTTCAGAATTTGAGATATATATCAAACACTCTAGAATGTGAAGGGAAAAAAAGTGCAGTGTAAGGCACGTTATGGCCTTGACCATATATATAATATATGGTCCTTTTCATGAAGGCTCACTGAACCTGGATTGAAGAGCTTGTGTCCAGAGATATTGTGTCTCGGCACAGAAGTGGCTTTGTTATTGTAACTATATAATTTCCAAACGAAATCCAGAATACAGTTAAGAAGCCTCGCGTACCAGCAGATGTGTGTGTGATACTATTTTTAATTATCTGATCAACAATGAAAACATAGAATTAAATGATAAAAGAGTATCAGCAGAACCGACCTGGAGTAGTGTAAGAGGGTTAGATACATATAGGTACTATGTATGTATTCACGTAAAAAAAAAAATTATAATTATCCCTTTGTTTTTTAAAATACAGAACACATTCTTTGGGAGGGTATGTCAAAATTCAAAAAGTTTAATTTGTGTACATCAGCTATTTGGTATGTTTCCATTTGGTACTGTCCAGGATAATAATTCGTATGATAAAGGACATCACACAGGAGATGTATATGACAGACACTTGAACTCCACTTACACTCAAGTCTCTCTCTTCACTTGACACATTGCTCACTTGCTCTTCACTTACTTTTACATGTGATGCTTAAGTCTCCTATTTTATTAGTAAGGGATTGTTGAGAAATCAACCGGATGTTTATTAAATATAGTTTAATATGATATTTTGTGTGAGACACATTTAGTCTCATATTGAAAAAATAAAAGAATGAAAAAAAATATTTAATAGCCTTTACAGCTATCTTAAATGGATCTGTTGGAAATGGGCTTACCAAGATCCATTTGTTAATGGGCTTGGACTATTGGGCCTAGTTAATGGAGTGTCTCTGGAGTTGTTTCAAGAACCTCTTGATCGCTGACTCCAAATTTTTTCAAACCGGGAAGAATCTAGAATATGGTCTTTAAATATATCTAGAAAGGAAAAATCTAGAGGAAGGATGTGTAGAGATGTTCCTAGATAGAAGATTATGGAAAGATAGTAGAATAGTTGTAGAAACATTTCTAGTTAAAGAAGTTTCTAAAAAGAGTGGAAGAGATGGTTGTAGAGATGCTCGTGGGGGAGGTTTCTAGAGACAGAGAGAATGAACTAGAATTTTTTAAAATCTGTGATGATCAACATACAAAATTGCTATTTTTTAATATCTTGAACCCACGACTTAACAATATGTGGATAGTTTGTTCTCTTAGCCCCGTTTGAATGCAGTATAACCTCGGATAGATTCTGAAATAAGATGAAATATATTAAATATGGTGTTTGAATATCTAGAATACTCAGGGATAATGTATGCCTAGATAAATTGATATAAAATAGTATATAAATTTCAGCTAACCTATGAAATTAAAGTTATTCCAGGTTATTCTACCTAAAGAATATGTAGATCCACTGTCAAATCAATTGTTATCACCTCTTATAAATCATATGTGAAATCAACTATCATCATTTTTTCACCTATAATTTTATTCACATTTTATCCAAACAACAACTTTATTATTACGTTTTTCAATAAAAATAATTCAAAGCACAACTAAACATAAAATCATTTTATTCTTATTTATATTCACTTATGCTAGAATAACTATATACCCAAAAATAAATCATATTCTGTATCAAAAGGGGGCAGGGCTTAGTGTCCTTACTTAAGGAACATTTTTTTCCCAATGTAATTTTGCCCGGGGCTCACACACACACAAGAAGGAAAGAAATAATGCTACACGCAATGCAATCTAGATATATACTTTATTTTTAATAAAAATGCACACTTTGTTGTGTAACACACACTTAAAAACAAGTTAGAAATACACTCCCTGACTCCCTAAGTTATGCTATACTATCATGAAGGATGGAAGGTGTTTGAGATGCATTTACCAACGAGCACCTACTCGATTGATGGGCTGGGTTGGGATGGGCTATAAAATTCAGATTGGAATTGAAAAGGCCCAGATAAGCAAAATGATATATTCAATCTTGTGGGCAGTGCAATTGTAGTAAAATATTGATTTTTTTTAAGAATAATATATTCATTTATTGAAATATATATATTATTATAAAAAATAAAATATATATTAAAATACACTAATATATATTTATTAAAAAACATAAAAATATTATATACTACGATATTACAATGTATTATACACTATCATAATATTCTATGATAATGCATTGTATATTACACTATCATAATATTTAAATGGTTGGGGGATCACTTTTACATTGGACATGATGGTAAATCGGATTGTATCTGCAGATCAAATCAGATTTGTAAATTTGGGATCTTTAACCTAGGAACACGTGTCTAATCAGTGTCAAATGGGGAGGGTTAAAAAAAAACCCTTCAACATGGAATCCCACCTCCTATGTTAGTCTTTTTTGGGGTGGGGTTTCCATCTGCAAAAAAAGAGGAAAAGAGAGAAAGAGAGAGGTGGCGGGCGGCGGTGGTGGAGGAGACAACGGTGGAGGGGATGGCAAGGGTGGAGAAGGGGGCGGTCGGAGGGGTAAGGGGGGGAGAGAGAGAGAGAAGGAAAGAAAGGCGGTCGATATCTACAACGGTCAACGTGCTTCATAGTCACCAACTGCTGACACCCTCCGCTTCCCTCCCAAACCCCCCCCCCCCCCCCCTCATTTTTTGGTACATAGGTTCTATAAGGCAATTACAAATCATAGTCCATTGAGCGATTATAGACGATGTGGACAAAGTCTACCAATACACCCAACTTAAAGGGTTATTTTCACTTTCTTTTTCTTCTGCTAGAAGCAAAAATCAGAATCAAAACCCTAAACTCCATCAAATGAGAGATGTTATCACCACTGTGCCAAGCGTGTGGGGGATTTAGCTCTTTTTTTCTTTCTTTTTTCTTTTCTTGAGGAGTACACCTTTTTTCAGGGGTGGGGTTCTCACCGCAATGGGGTGGCTTTAGTTGTCCTCTGTTAAACAATTGATATTCAATGGTTATGCAGAAACAGCAGACCAAAACCTTCCTTTCCCTCTACATTTCTCTATTTTTCTCTCCTCTCTCTCTCTCTCTCTCTCGCCGTAGCCGCTGTTGGTCCGTGCGACATGCGAAGTATCTCTCGTCCTTCGCCACCGTCGGATTTCAAAGATTGAATTTTATATATCTGTAAAGATTGATCGGTCTTATTATTTTCACTCGCATCTCCGCCTACACTTCGCGAAATGGTACTCTTTTCTTCTTTTTTTTGAGTTCTGTTGTTTTTGTTTCGTCCCATGATTTTTGGTCACTCGTTCGTCAGAAGGGGATCTTGTTAGCTCTTTCTGGGTTTCAATGTGATGATCAAGTTTTATGTTGTTCGGGTTTTGGATTGTTTTAATGCAGCCCTTGATTGTGATTTGTGGATTGGTGAGGATTCACGTTTGTGCTTCATTTTTTCTTCGGAATTAGCAATTAAAATTTCAGTTTTGGAATTACATCCATACAAATATTTGCCCCTGTTTGATTTTTATTTTTTTATGAAATAAAAAAAAAAAAATTTCTGATGGATGCCCGCAAGAACAGAAGCAATCCCAATCACCAAATGGCTTGTAGCACATATAGTTGGTCACGCGAAATGTGATCTTCATGTTGGCAAGACGTGTATGAGATTTGGTTTACGCGGAACTCAGTCGTGCTGGTTTTATTTAGAAAATCTGTGGGAGCTCACGGAGGAATTAATCCGGGAATGGTGTCGATTCATCGCGGCACCACCCTCATTGAGTTTCATTGAGGGGCTTTACAGGTCATGGCGTAACGAGTTTTGGTTTTTTGTGTGTGGAATAGAATCCTCTTCTATCCATAACTCCCGCAATGGGGTTTCCTCGTCTCGCATTTTTATTTCCTATTTTTGGTGTTTTGGACGCTGTAACTTCGGTTTTATAATACAATTGGGGTAGCAATCTGTCTACCATTTCCCTAAAAAGAGACGTATATGAGATTATATTAGTGTATATGGTTACGGTAACGGTTTTTATTTCATGGTCATTTTATTAATTTTGATGCTGAAATATCAATGATTGATATGTTTTCAAATGGACATTTGCTTTCAGCAACTCCATAAAATCTATGTGTCGCTAACTTGCCAAAAGCTACATTGTCGTAAGTTGCCATATAGAGTGCATAGATAGACGATGCTGGAATATATCTCTTTGGTGATTGGTATATATGAATAATTTGCATATTGAACATGGGTTTGCATTCTAGTGAGAATCAGGTAAACCATTGAGTTTGGTTTCGAGATTTATTCTGGGGCACCCAAAAGGTAAGAAAGAAAAATAATTAAATAACGCAATTACCGTTGCTTGCCTATTCTCGACTCATCTTTTGCTTTAGCAATGAAAATTGTGTTTCCATTTCATTTTCATCATTGTAACCGGTTGGGGTGGGGGTTGTGGGTGGGGGTGCTCTATTATGATGAGGCTTTGTTTGTGGAAGCTTTGGTATCAGAATTTATTTCCGAATGTGTCTTTTACGTGAGTGTTACACATTAGTAGGAAGTTTATATGTAATATATGCAAGTTTGGTTCATGTAATAATGAATTGGAGGTTTAAAATGGAAAGAAATGTACGAGCGAGAAGTGTTTGCTAGCCTTTTTTTATTCTCTTTTATTTTCCTTGGAGACGGTTTGATCAGTCGTGAATTTTGAAAGGTTTTTCACCTTTTGTAGGCACCTAATCCTTAGTTCGAAACACCTGGTTTTTTTATGACAATATGTCATATGGAATAGCTAATAATTAACATGCGCAATGTGGATGGATAATATAGAAGGGTAGAGCAGTCATTCAACAAAAAACTAGATCTACTATGATGTGTGGCCTTCCAGGGTCAAACAAGATTATTTATCCTAGACACTTTCATACTCTTGGATTCCGTACTTTCCAGTTTCTCATCTGGGCTATCTCCCTTTTAATGGCACTTGCCATTCCATGCATCTTTTAAAAGCCTAATCTCTTGATCTATAAGTAATTTTAAATTCATCGTCAATGTAAATACATGCTCCATGTCTTTTTTTTTAAAGCAGTGGCATGTCCCCAATTTGGTCATCTTTTGTGATGGCCATTTAATAGCCTCGTATATCATTCTTTCTTAGTGTGTCTCTTTTATAGCCACCCTCATTCATTCATTTATTAGGAGCCAAATAGTGCTTTGCGTTTTAACGTTATTATAAAACCGTGTTAAATGAGCATAACGAATTTGCCAACAAGTAACAATTGGCAAAAGGCAGTATTGATTTCTTTACAATTATAGTACTGGATATGTTAACAACTATATGGTAAAATTGATCATGAATGGTGACATCTCTTCTTCTGGCCCTTCAGGCCCTTAAACCGATTCGCAGCACGTAAGCTGTTGCTTGTCTCTTAAACTAGATGAAAGTTTTCTGACAGCAACAGGGTGGCTCTCCAAAGCCCCAATTCATTTTCTTTTATATTGATTGTACTTCTCATGGAAAAATGATGAGTCTAACAGGTTTCTCCCTGCCAAACCACCACCGGTGGTTACAGTAGTTCAGCAAGGGTCAATTGCTCTCTATGACCTTTTAAAAGTAAAATTGAACTTTGCCCTGCCCTACTCCAACCACTAATATGTAGAAAGACTACTATTGTTTGCCCCTTCTTGATTGTAAACTCCTCTCCACCTCACACACGCGCGCGCACTATTTGGACATTGGTGAAATTTAACGTTTGTCCGAAACTGTTGGAGTACAGGCAGATATTACTAAAGGGACTGAACAAACTCACTTATTTGTGGAGATGCATTGCAGTGTGTATTCAAATAGCTCATGTAAAAATATTGATGGTTGGATGTGCCTTTTTTGGCCTGTTTGTATGAACTTGGACAGAGTCCTGAAGTGATCAGCAGTTATTGACTGAATGATTCTCTGGAAGACCGGGTGACAACCATTCTTTGAACCATAAGTTTCGGAGTTGACCTTTTATTAATAATACAAAAAATGGTGGATTTTCATATAAGTTGGAAAAGTTTAAATTCAAGATGGTTAGATATCATTGTTACTGCCAGGTTCAAATCCGAGTGCTTGAAGGATTATTGTCGGTGGATTATACTTTTTATTTTTACTGTAGAGCTCTTTTTTAGCTACTCCATGATCTATATGAACATCAATTTTTAATCAAGCCATTTCCTTGAGAATTTCATTGATTTAACTGAGGTCTTTTTTTTTCATATTTTCTTCCTGTCAGCATTATGCCAATATCAAATATATAATCTTGCCACTTTTTAGTCTTGATGTTGAGTCAAATCTTCTTCTCTGTTTCACAGTTTGTTGAGAAATCTTAAAATTGTATCTTCCTTCCCTTTACTGACCTTTGTTTGTGTTGTGTTCCTAATCTGTCTTCTGTGTATCTTGTCTTCAGTGTTCCTAATCTGTTTGAAAGTATCTGGTTTCATGTTGCTTTCTAGGACAAATTTGGTTTCATCCTTGAGTCAATTGTATATATCTGTTTTGCTGTTTATTGAGAGGGCATCGACCCCTTCCTCCTCAACTTTGAGCAATAAATATTAAGGACATCTAGTTTTTCTGCTTACCTTTTTTTTCTCTGTTTCACAGGCTGCCAAGATACTTGCCAATTTGATAGTTATGGGTTCTGGAATAATGGTCAGGGCGTTTGTTCAAGCATATCGTAGAGCACTTGAGAGTATGTCTTATATTTTTTGTTTTCTTGATATCTATGAATTTTCAGCTTTTAACATAGCCTGAATATCAATTTCTTACATCCTTGTTGTTTTGACTCATGGTGAGCAAGCGGTGTTTTTTATTTATTTAAAATAATGGCCATCATTTGTTTTTATTTTCATGCTTTTAGCGACCTTATGAAAGCGAAGTAATGAATCTGAAACAATATTTTACATTTTGAATCTTTGACAGAGAAATTTAGCATATCCTTGTTTAATCAAAACCTGGTTTCAGTACTGGATGAAATACTGCAACATATACATAATGCATGTTTGTTGTGGTTGCCATTTACCTGATATCCTAGGATGGAAAATTTCATCAATTAACCTAGGTGAAATTTAATGTATTGCTGAAGTGCTGGATTAACTACTTGCAAATATGCCCATTTTCATGTATTTTGAGATTGTATGCTTGTGATGAACATCATCTCTATTTTTTTTTCACATATCCTTTATATAAGCATAATTTGATGTCTTAATTCATTGTCTGATCATGAACACCACCCCTGCCTGGAAACACAGGTTCGGATTCCTTGACCTATACTGGGTCAAATCTATCAGTTACTAGCTGTTTATCCTCTTATATTTGTGGTGGGAAGTTCCACAAGAAATAATTATTTGATCTTTTCTTTTAACTATTCTTCTTCTTTGCAGACGCATCCAAAAACGGTGTTGCTCAAGAAACAATACAAAATGCCGTTCGGAGAGGAAGCAAAGCCATGAGCAAACAAGAAGCCAGGCAGATTTTGGGGGTTACAGAGAAGTCAACTTGGGATGAGATTTCACAGGTCTTTTTCCATGTGTTTCTTTTGCATCTTATTTATATCATGCTCATTTGATGCTTTGATTGACGACAACAAACCAGTGGATCAAGTGTTTTGTTTTATGACGAATGGAAAACTGTTCTGTGTCTGCAGAGGTACGATGTATTATTCGAGAGGAATGCAAAGAGCGGAAGCTTTTACCTTCAATCGAAGGTTCACAGGGCGAAGGAGTGTTTAGAAGCTCTCCACTCAGAGAGAGGCCAGGGACCAGTTTGAGAGATCTTCCCTGAGAGTGGTCACTCGCTCAAGGTCTAAACAAAAAGAAGAAAAATCTATTGTTTCATGAATAATTATAGCATACAAAGGCAAACAACATTGACATGTGATGGTATTTTGTACTGAAAAATTGCCCATCAATCAAAACCTTCTCTTGAAGCATTGTTATAATTGACTCTTTTATGCATAATGTTATCAATCTCTTTCTTTTAATTCATGAAGAAGCAGCATTACAGACTCCCATTAAACAACCAAAAATACAATATATATGAGACTATAAAGAAACACATCATGGATTGAAATTCAGAATCCTCATTCAGTAGGTGCCCATGCGGACGCCGGACTCCTTGCCAAAGGGAGGGTACTCCCCGCCACTGTCCCCCCGGGACTTGGCGTAGGAGATGTAGTAGAACTCGGAGATGATCGTGGTGAAGAAGATGAAGGCAGCGCCTGCCCCGAACACACCTTTCCTCAGCGTCTCGCAGGTTGGCGGCTGGTCCATGAAGATCATCCTGTACTTGGTGTGGTACGCGTTCCTCACCAACCCCGCCAGTAGACATGCCTCCGCTATCACAAACGTCAGTCTACAAAAAGTCCAGGAAACAATGTCAAATAAATTGAATGTATATTTTTATTTATATTTTTTTTAATAGAATATATATTCACGTGATACCAAAATGTGGGCATAGCACTATTTCAAAATATCAAAACATATAATGTTCGAATGGGGATTACAGGAAAAGAAAATACAAGAGTGGTGTGGATGACCCTCATTGACACCCAAAAAAAAAAAAAAAATTAGGTAAATAAGTAATCTATTCAAACTCACATTTTTTGAGAAAATTTTTTATGAAAAAAAAATTAATAATGTATATATATCATGTTTTGATGATCCATATGCTTCATTAGATTTCCAACTATGCATATATAAGGGGAAAATGCATATAAACCCCCTACAAGCATATGAAAATCCAGATAACCACCTGTTTTATCCCAAATCTAAATAAACCCCCAAAAATATAACTAAAAACCAAATCAGTAGGTGTGTTAATTAACCACCGACAAAATTAAAATATTCTCGGAATATTTCATTATCCTCACACAAGTAAAATGCAATGATTCAAAATAACACCGGTAAATTAGGAAAAAAAACTAATAGTCCCTTTACAGTTACATTTTTACCGCTCCTCGCTAACAAAGCATCTTCTTACTCCTTCCATCCCCAAATTTTATGATTTTTATAATTTAATAAAAGAGAGAGGGAGAGGGAGAGAAGCCAAGAGAGAGAGAGGAGAAGAAAAAGAAGGAGAAGGGGAAGAAGAAGATAGGAGAGGAAGAAAAGGAGGGGTGCAGTATTATAACTTTGCACATATGGTCAAATTAGGTTAACTAACAGAAGGGGTTATTTGTATTTTGTATATGTTAACAGGGAGTTATTTGGATTTAGGAAAAAAGCGGGGGGTTCTATGGATTTGTTTTACCAGCAGAGGAGGAAGAGAACGACGGCGCATGCGCGGGATCCGTTGGGGCGGAGGGGTCTACCACAGCAGAAGCACCTGGTGGCGACCATGATAACCACCTGGCTCACCATCAAGAACAGGAAGGCTCCGACGCCGAGTCCCGTAGCGATGTCGGAGTCGTAGACGCAGTACGAGTAGTCCTTCTCCTTGTCAGCCACAACACTCGCCTGAAACATTGGACAAGCAATCAAGAGTTGTTATATTGTTTGAGCATTCAAGAAGAGAATGTTGTGTGTGTCTCACAGTGCTGCGTCTCTGTTCGGCGGTGACTGCGAGGGCGAATGCGATGACGTCGAAGACGAAGACGGTGATCAGCACGACCTTGTTTGCCATTGTTGATCGATCGGATCTGTTTTGCTCTGGTTTTTTTTTTAATCTGGGTAATGCTGTCGGCACAAGCAAACGCCTTGGATTTGTATTTATAGAGGGAAGTGATCAGTTGGTGTGTTAGGTAACGTGTGAATTAATGAAATTCCACTTCACTTTTTAGTTTCTTTTCTTTGGTATCTGGTAAACAGGTGTTATTTCACGTGTTTAGTATGTAAATTTTCAGAATTTTTTAATTTTTATGATTTGTCATGATTGAGCACTAATAAGTGGATCTCATTTCATATTTTTGAGTTGAAAAGCCGAGGACAACGAACCACAAAAGTCCGAACGGGTAACTAATACAAGGAGTCTGGATCTAGTCACGTACCATCAATATCAAACTATACATTTATGAATCGAATTATAAAGTCTATGAATTGAACTGCACAAAACAATTGATTATCCAGTTCGATACTGATAATATTGATGATAACCAAATTTGAGTGGATCCAGACTTTAATACGAGTCTAATGAACTGTGATTCTGTGAATTTGCTTAGCAAAAAAAATTAATTTTTTATATCTTCGTTTTATAGGTAAACAAATGATTGTAATTTATGAATAAATCTAAAGAAAGTAAAGATTTAATGTAGAAAAAAGATAAAGATTTAATAGCAAAAAATTGATCCAAAATTTGATTCCAAAAATAAAAGATAACATTTTTACTTTCCTTGTAACCCATTAAAAAGAGAGACAATGATATGTTCATTTGTGATGGACTTAAAATGTGTTTTTGTTAAAAAATAGTGAAATTGTTAGCTTGAAAAGAAGGGAGTGGAGAATTGATTGTGAAAGGTACGGGGAAGCGGTGAAAGAGCCACGCCAACGTATTCCACGGACCACGCAACAGACGGTGGTTAGTTCCTGCAACCTCTCTTTTGTTACGTATACTCCCAATCCAGATCCCACCATTCCTCAACACCACCTGTGCATTTAGTCATTTTGATGTTCTCATGTACTTAAATTAACATAAATATATATAATAATTATGTTCTAAAACGTATAAATTGTATTTTTTTTTATAGTGAAAATGATATGTCTAACCCCTTGTGCAGCAGCTCCAATTGCACTCCACATTTTTTTTTTAAATCATACTCTCTCTCATTCAAGTATATGTTGTTATATGAAATGAAGTATATACTAAGATACATCAGCATTTATTTTTTTCGTGTTAAAAAGATAATAAAATCTTTTGCACTATTATAGCGTATAAAGTTACAAAATAGGTTGCAAAACAGACCAGTGTATTAACGCACTATCACTTTCCCGATGATGATCCATTCATTCCCCAAAAACCCCAAAATCAAACTCCAATCCCCACCTTCACCATCACCCAAACCAAATATATCGTAGATTTATATCAATGCGCGTTAGATTTATATCAATGGTTGAAAAATGGGGTCTACATCTTCTAGGATAGTGGTTCTTCATGTAAAAGGCATAACTGATCACAGCTGGACTATATAAGATTTGTGTGCCCAAATATCTTGATGTGGAAAGTGTAGTTGCAGAACCACATGGAGTCATCAATAGTCACTGCCATTATTATATTTACATATAGTTATAGAGGTTCATTTTGATATTCCATGTATAAGTTTTCTTGATGTAAAGTTTTATGCAAAATGACTGTTTGTCTTTTGGATCTTGCTTGACTATCATCCTTTCATTTCCAGTAGCTCTTTCTGGCTTGATTCTGACAATGATGGAAGAGGGTCAGGTAAAGGAGTGATATATTATGTCTCCTACCATAACCATGCTTTTGGCAAAGTTCACAAAGAAACCTTAGTTGCCAACAAGGGTCAATGGCTCGTTCACTTGTGTTATCGTGCACATATCCTATTCTACATCCAATTCTTTATTACTGGCTGCCTATCTATCGATCTCAGGTACATTCAGTGGTTTTTTTCAGTGTCATGACATTTTCCCAAATGAAATAGTTGCCTACACTAATCATTGTCATCCTCTGTTTTTTACTGACATCAAGGTTCTGAATGTTGGAGAGGAGCTGCAACAAGAAAACCATACCATTGCAAAATGGTTATCGCATTTATAACATAGTAGGACTAAAAGCTTCCTGGTAAGTGAAGGTATCATATTAATCATCAGTATGTATTACTTTTTCTAATGTTTTCTGAGTTTTCATAACTAATTCTCTGGAGAAATTGTATTTACTCACTCATGCACTTTTTAACGACAACATTATTGTGTAATACATAAATTAGGTTTTACTTGGCAATGGATCTTGTTTCCCATCACTAGTGAATTTAAGGTTTGGACCATGCTCTGCATCCTTATGTTGTCTGACATGAAAAATTGCATTACTATACATTCATTATTACTGCATGCTTGCATCTTTCCTACGTTTTAATGTAAACTATTTATGATTGTGCATTCTCCATACATCCTTGCTTTCCCTTGTTTAGTCTTTCTGAAATCACAAAATGAAATTGTTCTGACATGTCTCTGTACGTGGTTCTCATTTTCTTTTCTTTGATCTGTAATTTGTGAATTGTGATGAACTAACACTTGGGATACCCAATGATGCCTGGCGAGTAGGAATTCTAGTCCTGTTCTGTCTGGGGTTGGCATTAATCATTCCATACTATCTTCCACCCCATCTACTTCCAAATGATCGTGGTTCTACATCATCACACAAGTCTTCATGAGTTTCTCTATCACGGATGGATATTATGATATCATTTCATCTATTGAATTATCTTTCAAGAACATTTTAATTAAAAATGGTGAACCTAAACTTTTCTTTGCCCCAATGTGAAGCATTGCACGTGAATTGTGAACCTATCAAGCTGGTCTTGTCTGCATTTTTTGTGGGATCAGTTGGCAAGCCCTTATTTTTTTGGCATTTCAAATTATGGGCTAATTGAACTGCATGTAAATGTATGTTGTTTGAAGTTTTGCAGAAAGTAGGTTTTTCACCTGTCCAAATATTTCAATCTTCAAATTTCATAAACTCACGGGAAAGGAAATTTTAAATTAGTTGACTTGTTTATTGATTTGTTATACTTCCCCTTAATAATTATTTGATAGCAATGATCACCGCACGTGCGAATCTGGAATTTCATAGTGTCACAAGAGATGATATATGCAGTATGATAGTTGACTAGTAAGATTAAGGAGAAATTTTGACTTATGTACTAGCTTCAGATGCCTAAAAATTTCATATTAATTATTAATTGAAAAAAGGAGAAGATTCACATGATATTTATTAATTATCTTAAATTCATGGATAATGTTGGGTAGAAGTTTCACAAACTGACATGCACAGGGCAAGCATATTGCAAGGTCCTCCTTGATGAACAATGCAGGATGGGGGAGTCCTATGAGTGATTGAATAAATGAGCTACACCTGTCATATTATGATGTTCCAAGAGAAAGAAACTTCAGTAACAATAAAAGAGAGAGACACACTAGTAGATTTGATCAAAGCAGCAAGGACTGAATGACAAACCTGCACTTGCAAACTTCAAAAATCTAAATACAGCAGACCTAGCTTTTCTAACATGACAATGTAAATGGATGGAGAGGTTCCACAGTTTGTCTAATGAATCAAAATGAAAAGAAAAACATGCATTCAGGCAATAACTTAACAATGGAAAATGAAGGGATTACACTCATTATTGAAGATTCGTGCATTTCCCATCATAACTTCAATACATTTACCCTCAGGTGCAAAGTATATATGACATGACGGAGCATGGAGCGAACAAGCAATTGCAAAAACAGTCAGAACTAACAGAACAGGGGCTAGCTAAGTTACTCATTTGAAAGGAAAATTGTAGTAAAGAATGAATGCAAATATAAGCTAGCCAAAAGTCATACATCAATAAAAATATTTTTTCTTGCCCTTTGATAATCCTCAAAAAAATGTGGCAGGAACATGCTGAAATTGATTCCAGTAGGCTCAATAAAGAGAACATTGCATACAAAATTAGATATGACCTTCTGGAAAAGAAAGAAATGCTGGCAAGTAGCAAACCATCAACATAAATATGGTAAAATGATCTTACCAAAACCAATGCACCCAATAGTTCTCAAGCATCATGATCAGTAGATGAGCTCAGTCCATGTTCTCTGAATAAGCGTTCCTCATCATCTTCATCCTCTTCATATTCATCAGAATCACCATTACCAGATGGACGCCCGTTAAGGTCTACATCCACCCCATTGACCTGCCGTACAAACTGCCCTCGCACACGAGGTCTACTTTCAGCAAGTCGCTTACGGTTGATATACCTAATCTTTTTGTCAAAACACCTATCTTTCCGTTTTTGCCTAAACTTGATCAGCGCTGCCTCTCTTCTTTCAACCCAACTGGGTTTCACTTCTGGAGAAGATGAGCTAGGCCATAGAGGGGGAGCAGGTGCATGACAAGGTTGCATATTTACACCAACTGGATAATAGGGAAGAGGAGGTGTCATAGGTGGTAAATTATATTGAGGTGGTAAGGCTGCGGTAGGCTGCATATGCATACCATGCAAGTTTGTCGGGTACATCTGACCTGATGAGGGCATCATATTTTGGTTCATCATTCCAGGGAAATAAAAGGGCAATGGGACGAGTTGTGAAACACCCGGAAATTGGGGCTCACAGTTTGATTGCACTGGTGTTTTAGAGGGCTGATCTTGAGATGTGCTCCATCCTTGTGAAAATTCTGATGGTATGGGAGACATGTTAATGTCAGGAACCTTCGCATTGCCAACAGATCCATTTTCACGGGGGTAGCTTTCCCATGTTTCCTGGTTGTTTCTCTCAGCATCACTAGTTTGTCTAGACAGCATTGGAAGAGCAACTCCATTGTTTAATGATCCCGATGCGGCCACATTTTCATCTGTGATGCCATACCTCGGAAAATTGTATGTTTGTGTGCCCGACCTCACATATGTGAAGAAGGCTGAAGATTCCCCGACCTTGAGTTCACTTTTCTTTGGGAAGGACACAATTCCTCCTGAAAATACTGATCAAAGCTTCTCTGATAAATATTACAGAAAAAAAAACTATGTGGGAGAAAAAATACACAAGTCAATAAAGAAACAAAAGCAGCAGAAATACTAGTACATTTTTACCTGTCCTCACACTCGGATTCTGCACATTGGAGTGATATTCAGCTGAGTAGTTAGGAGCAGGCTCCACATCGGCAGATGCAAAGGGCTAGAAAAAAAAGATGGAAATATTGAATATTTGCGACATCATGAAGCTGCAATGAAAAATTCAATGAATATGTGTTTTTAATAAAAAAAACTCAATGGAATCCCATATACGGAAAAGTCTCAATAATATAAGTAATTAACACATCATAGATGCAGCTTGACATGGGCTTTCACCTGCCATAGATTCAGACACAACAGATCTTAACATCCCTAAAATTGTAAGTTAACATTCTTGGATCAATATTGCGCAACTCACAAGCTAGACTTGGTCTGGTATACTTCATGAGAAGCATGTGCCTAAATGGGTTTTCCCACATATATGCATAAATTAGAGGGTCTGCTTGTTGATGCATCCAAACGAGAGTAACTAGCAGTGCATGAAAGACTACCTCAACTAGAGAAATATTAGCAGAAAGAGCATAACATGCATATGCACACAAATCCCAGATACAATTTTGGTATTTTTGCATGTTCATAATGACAAGAAATCTGATCACCATTTTAATACCCTGTTAATCAAAAGGTTAACAGTCTATAAGCATGGTTTATCAGGGTTTCACCAATTAAGCAGCTAGAACGTAAGATAATGATTATAAGAACCATATTGTAAGAAAAGAACAATCTCACTTCTATGCATTTATGTATAGAACACATATATACCATATCAATGGCTCCTAAAAAAAATTGAACACCTAAGGCCAATTCGGAGATCTCATCTCAAGCGATTGTTTACATCGGGAAAGTGTTTCCGTCAGCTATTATTCATGTCTGTCTTGATGTACATGCTCTACGGTATTTTGGATTTTTATCAATCGATATTTGTTATTTCATATATATTCATTTAATCATATCAAGATTTGTTTACCAATTTTTCTCTGTTGTCTGGTCTTCTTATCCAATATCTGCAAGAAGGAATTCATGTTCCCACGTAATATGATCACACTTACCTCATGTTCCCGATGATTGGAGACATTTTGTTCTTGGTGCATGTTCCTCCGTGACCTGTCATCTGTGTCATCTGAGAACAGATTTGTGCTGTTTGTATTAGCATCACTAGGGTCAGAGGCTACCAAATCAAAGTCATGGCTCAAGATATCCTTCTCCACAAGTCCAAGCTGCCAAGAGAATAGAAAATATTAATGAATCCAGCACACATCAATAATACTGCAAATGTAGAACAGTAGTATGTCACAACACTCGGGTCAAATGAGTCAGCCATACCATGCGCCTTCTCCTCCACATGTGGGTCCAGAGGTTCAACAACTCATTCGTTCGCAACGGCTTCACAAGATAGTCCGCCGCTCCAAGCCTCAAACACTTGACAACAACCGGAACCTCATCTTTCGCAGACATCACTGAATACAACAGTAAGAGAAAAACATTAAAGCTAGATTACACAAACGCTTCCTTAAAATTAGTACAGCAACAAGAAATATCTTACTAATGATAGGGATCCGCCTCAACTCTTCATTCCTCATGATATACTTCAACATCTTAAACCCCTTGGACACCGGCAAATCAACCTCGGTAAGGATGATGTCAATATCAGGGCCCTCCGCATTTAGTGCATCGATCACCTGCCTAGCGGTCTTCACCGAAGTTACTGGAAGAACACCACAACACAATAATCACATAAACTAATTATAAAAAAAAAGGCATGAATCAACACTAAAAACAAAGGATTCTCAAATACGCATCTTTACATGTATTTCATAAAAATCACAATTCACCAAAACAGATTTCCTGATCCTAGAAGCTTTCCCACTTTTGAACTAACAAAACAGTCTCAATTATCTAATTTTCACATCCATCACAAAATCAAGCCACAGAGAGAGAGAGAGAGAGAGAGAGAGAGAGAGAGAGAGACCTTGATAGGAGCACTTGCAGAGGAGGCTGAAGACCTCTTCAGAGCTCTCGACGTCGTTGTCGCACAACAAGATCCTCACCTTGCTCCGGTCGAGGAACCCGCCGCCGGCACCTCCGACGCCGCCGCCGACGTCTTCCCCCAATCGACAATCGCCATCGCAGCCCTCCACGCCAGATCCCCTCCCCATGGTCCGTCTCATCGGACGGCCACCGTCAGAAATCCATCTCGATCAGTCAATCCAAACAAACAATCTCCAGCCGCCCCGACAAATATCTCATCCAGATTTTTTTTCCTTTTTTTTTTACTTTTCTGAAACCTAACTTTTCTATGCTATAAACAGTACATACAACAGATCGATCAAAACCTAAAAATCTATACAAATCAATCCACAAAAATAACAGAAAGCAAGGGTTCGTTCTTTCTTCTTCTCCTCTTCATGGACTCCGTTTTTACTTTTTTTTTTTTTTAAATAGATTTTTTAGGTTATCCGAAACTGGTTTTCCAATTTGGGGAATTATTGATTCCGCCCATTGATATATAGGGTCTGGGAGAAACAGGGGGCGGAGCAGTTTAAGGTTACGGTGCAACCGCGGAGGATGGAAAAGAAAAAGATATGGGCAGCTCTATCCCCACATGGATACATGCCTTCCCCACCACTTGACTGTTCCCACAAACCATGCTTATTATAAAATCCAATCCCACCACCATATATATCACATATAAGTTAAATCTCAATCCCACCACCCCCTTAAGTTCTCTTCCTTCCCTCTTTCTTCTCTCCCCTGCCTCCTACTCGGGATTTATTTTTTCCTTTCCTCTCCTCTCCTCTCCCTCCCATCCCACCTGATCCGCCCTCCTCTCCTCTCCCTCCCATCCCACCTGATCCGCCCTCCCCTCCTCTCCTCTCCCTCCCACTGGATGAACCATTGAAAAGGAGAACTCACGCACCATCGTCCATCCGCATTAGGTATGTGACATTCTTTGTTCTTGATTGTATATTCTTATCTTATTCTAGATTGATTATTGAACAAAAAAAATTATTTAGGGTTTGGGATAGAAAGATTAGTTATTCAAAAAATAAAAATAAAGTTTGGATAGAAATCTAGGGTTTGATATTATAACTAAATATGTGATTGAAAGATTTATTATTCAAAAAATAAAATTAGGGTCTGGGATAAAAATATAGGGTTTGGGATAGAATGTATACTAAAACCTAGGGTTTGGGATATAATGTGGATAGAAAGTTAGGGTTTGTAATAAAATGTGGATTGAAAATTGGTTTTGTTCTTCAAAATTTGTGGTGGGATTGAAATGTATGGTTTGTGATAGAGGTGGATTGAAATATTGGTTAGTAAAAAAAAAATAATGGTTTGGGATATAAACATATGGTTTGGGATAGAATGTGAATTGAAACCCAAGGTTTGGGATAGAAAGATTAATTATTCAAAAAAAAAATTATGGTTTGAGATAGAAATATATGGTTTCCATAGAAATTTAGGGTTATTTTTGGATTGAATTGAATTGTGTTTAATGTTCAATATTGACGATGGATGTATTTATAAATTCGGCTATTGAAGTTTTCTAAAACAATAGTATTAATATTTAATATAAATGAATTTCTTTCTTAGGCAATTCCAGTATAGTTTTTGCATAGCTCTTATTCTCAGAAAATATAATTTGATGACCTGTAGAAGACTATGACATCCATTTGTATGAGATGACCTTATTCATTGTAAAATTTTATATGCAGCATGAGCGCAAATGGCCTCTACCTCTGATGTCCAAATGGTATATTATTGAATTATTGTGTATTTTTAGCGTAATTAGAGTATATAAATTCCTTCTTTTAACATGTCATTGTCTATTTGTAGTTTAAGGAAGATGTAATACAACATCTTCAGTCATTACTGGATATGAGGACAACTATTTCTTCCGCGCAATCTAGCATCCGACAATTGCTTTTGTACTTGGAGAATGGCACACCACTTCCCGATGCATCAAGGGTGGAACGACACTCCTAGAAAAGACATGCTTCGACACAGATGACTTTATCACAACCGCCTTGTTATTCTAGTTAAGTCAGCCCATGTGTCAAAAACAAACTTGTTATATTTTGTTAGAGGGGAGACTAAACCCCAAGAACATGGCATTCCTTTGGTTTTGAATGGCCTATAACATTGTGAATATTCATGTTTGTAATGAATGCCTTTTTAAAATGTGTGTGAATGATCGGCTGGGATGTGAATGACTAAGAAAAATCATGTGGTCGATTTGATAGGTGTATTCATGATTTTTCTAATGTGTTCATGCGTTAAGCTAATGTGTGTGAATCTTGTGTAACAACAGGCATCAATTTTTTTTTCTGTTCATCTGCTGGTACTAGTTGACTACATTGTAATTGTTTGGCGAATTCTAGGACACATGCTTCATAATAGTTCATTCGACGGACCTCTTATCGCCTATTAAAACCCAGAACACATGCTTTTCTTTCATGGTTTTGTTCGACGTGGATTTCGTCGTCCAAGACAACCCAGGTCGACGGACCTGTTGTCGGCCATAAATACAAACACTCGATAAGAGGTCTGTCGAACGTATTTCAGAACACATGCATATTCATGGTTTTGTTCGACGTGGATTTCGTCATCCAAGACAACCCAGGTTGACGGACCTATTGTCGGCCATAAATACAAATACTCGACAAGAGGTATGCCGAACGTATTCCAGAACACATGCATATTCATGGTTTTGTTCGACGTGGCTTTCGTCGTCTAAGACAACCCAGGTCGACGGACTGGTTGTCGGCCTTAAATACAAAAACTTGACACCCAGTCTGTCGAACGGATTCCAGAAGACATGCTTCCTAATAGTTTTTTCGACGTGCATTTTGTCGCTCCGGACAAACCATGTCGAAATTTTTTTTGTCCTCCTTTAATACAAACACTCGACAAGAGGTCTGTCGAATGGATTTCAAAACACGTGTTCATTCATGGGTGTGTTCGACGTGCCATTCGTCGTCCATGACAACCTTTGTCGACGACCCTTCTGTCGGACGCTAATGAACTTAGTCGACTGTTGTTGTGTCGAACGAATTCCAGAACGCATGCTTCCTTTCATGACTCATTCGATGGGCCTTCCGTCGCTATTGTTATCCCAAGTCGACTGAATAGGGTCGCCGGAGCCACCAGAATTCAACTGGGCAGTCGAGGAGGTGCATCATGGTCGACGAAGAGCGCGGGAGAGAGAAAAAACGCGGGGAGATAGTGTGTTTTTTATTTTAACTTAGGTGGTGGGGAAGGCCTCTCTTAGTTTTTTGGGCTGGTGGGGATGGGTGGCTAGTGGGGTTAATGGAGTTCAAAATCAAATATATTTTGGGTGTGTAAATTTTTCGGGTTGGTGGGGGAAGCATGTACCCAGGTGGGGATAGAGCTGCCCAAAAGATATTTGGGGACTTTGTCGGCATGTGCGATGGAGAGGAGGCCACGTCATCGAAAAGATGGGGACGAGAGGGTCGCTTTTTACACGTGGTGCGTGACACGTGTCTGAGAGAGGGGGTGGAGTGGGGCCCACAGTGTAAAAAACAATTACTGGTTTGTGAGAGTGGTTTTTGAATGGATCGTAACGGAAGAATCTCTCACTGTATTAGCTGTCGAACTGGCTATCAGTTTTCACATATCAGATACTGACTGAAATTTTGTAGGGGTTCATTTTTTTTTCTTTTCTTTTAGTTGGTGGAAATCACAGGGAACACAGAGCATAAGTTTCATTTTGTTGGAAAGCAAAATAAAAAGGTGGTCATGACAGACAGATCTTAAAAGCATAAAGGTTGAAATAAATTTGTCTTCTAACCTGAGACCAATCAAAAAAAAATTTCAGATTCTCAGATGTGGAATCGCCGGATTTGGATGACCTTTTGGATATTAAATTATCCTTTCTGAAAAATAAAATCCGCATATCAATTATTTTTTATTTTTTATATATAATTTTATGTTAGATTTAATACAACATATTATGATATAACATATATTATAAATATGCTTGTAATACAATTTTAAAAATAAATTGAACAATTAAGTAATTAATAGTTCAAATTCTGATTGGGATGATGTGCATTGAACATCCACAAAATACATACACATCTTATTGTAAAAGTTGTGTTAACATATAGCATCATTAGTTGTTTTTTACTTTGTCCTCCCCCCCCCCCCCCCGGGAATTGCAGAAAACTTTTCAAAATAGATCTAGGTTTGAGGGTTTGAGAGATAAAACGAACAAATCAAACAAATAATCACACAAAAGACAAAGTATTTACGTGGTTCAACAAATTGCCTACATCGCAACGGTTTTGATGTTATTGAGAAGAATTGTTTATATGTCTCACATCTTTTTTTCTTCAAGAACATATATAGAGGTGACAAACAGCTTAAAGAGAAAACAAATAAATATAGAAATAAACAGATTTAATAATTTGAGACAGGTTTCACAATCTCTAAATATATTACCACTATGACATCAACCATAGAAACTATAACCCCTTCCTTGTATATCCCTTTCAAACATTTAAAACTTCGATTAAAATGAAATTGAGGTAGCAGTTTACTACCTACTATCATTAGTTTATTTGAGATTGAAGTATGGGAATTCACCTTGCCTTTATCTCTTTTATGAGTTTTTTATTTTCTTAGCTATCCCAGCCCAGCAGCCCCTCAATAAGCCCAATGTGACAGATATAAATGGTATTTGAACTTGAGCATTTTCAAGTTTTTATCCATGAGTAATATACAGACAACTTATAGTTGAGACATGCTGATGCACTTTTTATAGCGGGTTGGATGTGCAATATATTTTCATGGCTCTAATATATGCATCCTTAAAAGATAGAATTCAATGAAAAATGTTAGACAGAATCCACTTTCCAATCCCAAAATACATTTCATACTTTTTTTTATTAAAATAAAAATTAAATAATATACTTCATCTAACTAGATATATATTTTTATAAAAATTGAATTATATAATCTAATAAACTCATTTATATAATGTGTAATAAAATTTATATGAATGTATATAATTCATTACATGAGTTTATATGACTAACATGGTATATGAAATTGTAATTGGGGCTATAAAAGGGATTGAGTGTAGCAACATTTAATTCAATATTTCAACCGTTTGAATTAATGAAACAGCTCCAACAAAAGGAATAGATATTTAATAAAAAAATAAAAAAACACCAAAAGTCAAAACGGTCAACTATCAATTAAAACCTGCAAATCGCCAAATCCTTGCCAAATGTTCATGCCCGTGACAGTCGGTTAATGCAATACTATCTGTGTAGATAGATGGTCATGAATGCCAACTATAAAAGAAAGTGTTCCCCATAAAAATTGAGAAGTCTGATTAACTAGGTTGTTTACCTGTAAACATTAGAGGCACCACATTTGTAGTATTTCTTTTTTCTGTTTTTGGTAAAAGAGGCACCACATGAATGCCACGTTGCCACCTAAGTTTCAACTTATATTGACTTATTGGAGCATGTTTCATCAAATAGTAATCCATGACATAATTTTTTTCAAGTCCCTCAAAGTAGAGGTCATCAAATAGTAATCCATGACAATTTTTTTCTAAATCCCTCAAAACAGAGGCATTGTATTCATATCCTCCTTTATGGAGAGGGAGGATGCTAGCAAACTTATCAGAGTTCACATAAATCATGTTATTTAACTAGAAATGCACATAGACTAATAGTAAAAAAAAATCCATATACTAATATAAAACAAAATATTATTTGTGACGACCAGTGCCAAAAAAAGGCTTCATATACTAACATAAAACAAGAGATTTATGTGGTTTGATACATCTATCTATACAAACAAAAGATTATTTGATAAATTTTTTATTCCTTACTCTAGCATACATGAGTGTATTTTTTGGATAATGTTACATCCAGCCCCATATCCAGCCTCAATTCAAGTTTACATATGTTTCAAATTTTTTAAAAATAGTATACATCATCTGAGGTACATGCTTTTATAAAAAAATGAAACATACACTCCAATGAATTGCATGAATGCATTTATAGAAAATGTAAAAAACTTCTTTCGAAGCATATGCTTTGTTAATGTGAGCATATGCGTCGATAGAAATCTATCGATGCATATAAAGCTGGAATTGAAGCTGAAAATGGATCTGGATGTAACAACGCCCTTTTTTTATATAACAAAGGCCCAAACAAGATAACTCACGCAATTCACAATTCAAAACATACTTTACTTATCTTTCGAAACTTATGAAAGAGACAAGGCCTAGAATGACCTTGTGATTCAAAGCCAGCGATAAAACGAGCCCATGATTAGCCCTGTCAACGGGTTGGGTCCGAGTCGGGTCGGGGTGGACCCGGACCCGACCCGTGGCAAGACCCGACGGGTCTGGGTCCAATCTAGGACCCGGTGGGTCCGGGGAAATGTGGACCCGGACCCGGATGGTTGGCAAAAAAAAAAAGAAAAAAAAGATGAAGAGCTCATGTATTTGTTTGCTTTATCATTTCTATTTGAAATTTTTTGTAATAAAACATTATTATTAATGAGACTATATTTGAACATAATCTTATACAATTCAAAAGAAGTAAATGAATTATTAAACAATATCCAAAACATAACCACTAACATAAAAAAAACATATTAACATAAACAATAAAGATAACTAATTATACAAACATTCAAAACAATATTAACATAAACAACATTCAAAACAATAAACACTAACATATTAACTAAAATAATAAACATAAATCATGCAACAAACTAATTAATTATACAAATTCAAAAGCTAATAAGTTAATTGTCCAAAATAAATCGACAACAATACATTACTAAGTTTAATACATATTAAACAATCAAGTTCTTACAAGTTGCAACATCAACACAACGAAAAAAATGTTATGATTATGATTATGATTTATGAACTTATGAATACAAACATAAGTTAAGTAAGAAATAAAATTATGTATCAACTAATACTAATAGTCTTATAATATATGAGCATATATTAATAAAACAATCGGGTCTCGGGTCTCGGGTCCAACGGGTCGAGGCGGGGTGGACCTGGACCCGACCGTTTGTTTGTTCGGGTCCGCCGGGTCGGGTCCAAATCGGGTCGGGTATATTACACGTGTAATCGGATCCGGGTCAGATCGGGTCTGGGTCTAGACCCGACCCGTTGACAGGCCTACCCATAATAGGGCATTCAATAACACTTTTTTTTCAACCTTGTACCCCCGTCTGGAGTGTGATATAAGGTTATTCGTCTTTGATAGCTATGCTAGGATAGATAACAATCCATGCTGAATAGGTAAATTTTTATTTGATTGTCTTTTTTGTTATTCTCATTGGAAAACGTAAAATTGATATTTTTGTTGTTTGATTCACCTTGGATACGAATAAGTGATAGATAAGAGTTTATAACTTTTTAAATGATAATTATACCCCTGCACAAATTATTTGTGTTTGAAAATAAATATGAGAGATATGTGTGTGATATGATAGATGTGACAGTTTTTTAAATGTGTGCAGAGAGTGTTAGATAAAATAAATTTTTTAAAATGACAGAGAAGAGTATTTTTATCCATTGGTATAAATAAGCCCTGATAAGTAATTATAGCATTTTCTGAGAATAATTATCAGGCTTTATTCTAGCTTATCTAGACATAGCTATCAAGGTTTATTCTAGCAAAACAAACAACTTTTTGTTGCTATTCTCTTGCCCCGTTTGGGAAGTGGAATAGGCGGGTATAAGGGTAGTGTAAGGGTGGTATAAAAATGGATAAGGAAAATGATTGTTTGTTTGCAGAGTATAACTTGATATTACTAAGTCAGTTTAAATGAGTATAAGAGAGTATAACAATTCTAAGTAACCCCTAGAATAAGCTATACTCACTTTATCTATTCTCATGGACCTACATGTCAAATCAATTTTTACATCTTATCACATCAAATCACCTATCAACACCTCTTATACATCAAAGGGTCCACATGTCAAATCAACTTTTTTACACTTTGTTTATATTTTATTCTTTATCAACCAAACAACTCAACTTTTATTCTTACATTTTCCAATAAGAATAAAAAAAAACACAACCAAACATAAAATCTTTTATTCATATAGATTCGTTATCTATAGTGGCATAGTTATTTATCCAGAATAACTCAATTTCGCTATCCAAACGGGGACTTGTATTCTTCTCTATTCCATGCTTATGTTCCACCCCAAATAGGGGGGGTAGAGAACAATGCTTGAACTCGGGTAAGCTCCAACAGCGATAGAGTCCTCTAACCATATGGCCACGTCCGGTACTTAAGCTGTGTTTGGATGTGCTGTAACGCCCCCGTACCCATTATCCTCTATTAAGGCATGCGATACGGTGCGTTACGTCAACCTCAAACTTTTTCAATGAAATAAATTAACATATTAATTCAAAACACATAAGTTTTTAAAACATAAACATAAACCAAATCCAGGATCACAATAATTAATTCTCAACGAATGATTACACACGAGTACTTTATTTACAAACAACTAAAGATTCCCTGGTTTTGCTGATAAAGCTAAGGACGTCCACTACATGCCAAGAAGAAGGCTTATTCAAGCACCTACGAATGCAACAGAATAAACGAGAACTAGATCGCCAACGCCCACCACAAACGACGATCGCCAACGGCTACTCTGAAAGGTTGGAAAAATGAGGGGTGAGCTACCACACGCTCAGTGAATGGACCTTAACGTCCCAATAATAATAATAATAATAATAATAATAATAATAATAATAATAATATTACAACTTCAGAAAGATTTTTAAAATATCTAAACCAACAGAATATAAATTTTCACAAATATTACGATAAAATGGAATGCTTCTCATTAAAGGAAATAACCACCATCTCATACTATCTACATGATGCGTACGATACAACGGACACGCATGCCCGTATGGCACGCAGCCAAAAACGCTCCAATTAGAGCTTGATCACGCAGACCAATCGTCACGCATACGGGTGTCACGCAGACACGGTCCTACTGGACTGAGTCACACAGACCCTCGTCACGCAGACGATGTCACGCAGACAAATGATATGCATGCAAGATGACCTCTACAATTCACATATTTGCATGCAAGAATAACATAATAATCATTATACTGTTCATACGCAAAATAACGTCTCAAAACATGATGTCATGCTCGTGCAATTCTATACTCAAGATAACAGTCGTATTCATAATATAAGCATGATGCGAATATGATAAATATAGGTAGTTTTTCAAAAGCTACTAGAGACTAGACCCACTCACCTCCGGTCCTACGCAAGATTACCGGACTAACAAGGAAGCTAACGAGAGTCTATTGCTCCTGAAGATTTTCATACCAATGAACCAGATCAGAAACGGAATATAATGATTAACTAAATCAAAGATCACCAAAATACTGGGCTCAGCCGGCTACTCAAATGTAACCGCTTGGCTTCCGACGGCTACTCAAACCTAGCCGCCTGATCTCAGACGGCTACTTTCAAGTAGCCACCCCCTCGATAGACCCAAAACAGCAAATATACCCTCAATGACCCCGACTTCCTACCCAAACATTCAAAAACACGTACCTACTCTCTCTCTCGTACAAAAAATACAGATAAAAACACATTGAAAATATTTAAGTTTGATCCCCTAAATGATCGATTCGATAATAAATCAAAATACCGAAAAAAAAACGATGAAACCTCTATAGAACAAATTTGAAAAATGGTAATATTAACACCATATATTTTCATACCTTAAAGTAGTGTTAAAATATTAAATAACAGTAGGTTGATGGTGATAAAATATCCTAATACATGTTTCTATTGTGCATGAAAAATTTGTGTAGACCTAGGCATGATTTCTATTCAAACATCGATAAATCGACAAAACCCAAATAATAATAATATAAATCTGAATACATAAAAACTAGAAAACATCATAACCATACAAGGATCTAGATCTAATAAATTTAATATGATGATCATGTCTTTCTAACCCTAGATCCATGCAAGGCAATGAGTAATGCATCGAAAGCTTATATAATCCATCCGAAAAACCTTGAAAACCATAGATCTAATGTATATACGAATAAATCACATAGATCAGTAATAAAAATCATCAAAACAGTGATGAAATCATATGAGGTTCGGATTCATGCAAGGTGGTACCCAAAACAAGGCATTAGAAACCCTAAACATTCTTTCTATCTTAAGAAAAATAACCCTAACCATGATCTATGTATAAATATTTAAAAAACAACATGTAAATCTTGTAAAAACATCTTTAAAACCTCATCAATGGATTAACATAACATCAAGATCCAAAACAATTCAATATCAAATAAAATCATGAATTAAAATGAAGGAAAAACCCATAAAACCACACAAACCCGAATCACCTCGGGATGAACCCATCATTGGTGATCAGTAGCAATTAAAACTCTAATATTATTAAAGAAAACGAAGTAAAAGAACCCACCTTATTCCACAAAGGACTTTCTTTCAAAAATCACCCAAAAGACCTCTTTTAGGGTTTGATAAAACAAGAGAGAGAGATGACTCGTATTAGGGTTTTCAAATGGGTCCTAGGGCATCCAAAACTAGGCATTTATAAGGTTAAACACGTGCAATGACTTACCCCCGAAGAAAACAATCAAATATTCGACAGTTTCGTCAAATCCCTAAATTTCTGCGTTTCTGCGCACAGGTGCCCGACGGCTTGTTGGATTGAGCCGCCTGATGAGGGACGGCTACTTTCGAGTAGCCACCCCTCGACAGGGACGGCTACTTTCAAGTAGCCGCCTCTGGGTAGTTTTCCCCAAGGCACAAAAATGACTATAACTTGCTCGATACAAGTTCGATTCATGATCCGTAAAAAGCGTTGGAAAGCTAACAACACAAGGATTCCAACCATGCCAAATTATAAAAATTTGGAATATCAGAAACACGACTAAAAAATTTAGTTTAATTGCGGTCTAAAAGTCTCAGTTGTCACATGTGCAATTGAAACACTCAGATTATCAAAATCTTGCGTTTCAAACCCAACTTTTGTTTATTACAATAAAACAATGGAAGGTGATGATTTAAAACTAAATGCTAAAAATGTGCATCTATTTAAAATGTGATCTACTTAAAATGCATATGTGTTTAAATGAGATCGGATCCTATCAGTTTAGTCAGTATCCAATTAGCACCTGACACGTGTCCCAGGAAAAAAAAGTCCCACAAACCCTTCTGTAACACCCTAAAGTCAATTGCCGTTAACGTCAAATAAATCCCAGCGAAACCCTTTTTCTTCCCCTCCCTCTCTCCTTTGTTTTCCACGAACCCTAGTGGGTCCTTTTTTCTTCCCCACTTTCTTTTCTTTTCTTTTCCTTTCTTCCCCCCTCTCTCTTTTTCTTCCCCTCCATCTTATACTATCAACTCATCCTTCTCTCTTTGTTTTCTCCTTTCATTCTCTCCATCACCAAGAGAGAATGATTGTTGTATATTTGTTATAAAATTTATCAACAAATTTAATAAAAGGAAAAACACACAATCATAATAAATTTGTTATGAAATTTTATAATAATTACATCACAATCATTCTCTCCTGATGAAACAAAAAAAGGGGAAAATAGAGAGAGAAAGATGAATGGGTTGATAACATGAGATGGAGGGGAAGAAAACGAGGGGGGGGGGGGAGAAAAGAGGGAAGACAAAAAGGACCAATTAAGGTCCTTGGAAAACAGATGCGAAAGGGAGGGGAAAGGAAAAAAAAGAGAGAGTTTATTTGACGGTAATTAACATTAAGGTGTTTTTATGACTTTTTGTTGGGACATGTGTTAAGTGTTCATTGGACACTGAATCCATTCTTCATTGGATCCCATCTCGTTTAAATGCATATATTCACAGCAATGAAAATATTATATTCCTCAAACAATACCACTCGCAAGGGCAAGTGTGTCCATTAAACACTGACTGGATCCATTTCTGATTAGATCCGATCTCGTTCAAATACATGTATACACAACAGTAACTATACTTTCTTGATCCTACACCAATACCACTCGCATGATTGTGATGTAAGCATACCTCCATTCCACGCATCGAGACATTCAACGTAAACACGCGTGTGAATCGTGCGATTTGTATTCCTCACAAATATATCCCAATAATAATAATTCATAATTCGCTCAATATAATACAACTTTTAAACTAAAAAACAAATTTAAAAAAACTAGCAGTCGGTGGAATTCATTATTTTTTAAATAATTGAACTCTATTTTTTCTTTCTTTCCCGATCTCTCTCATTTAAAACGATTTTCTGCCAAATGTGTTCGATTCGCTTCACCGCCCTTTCCAATCAGAGAATCCGTGTCTCCCTGCAGAGCATCCATCCCAGGCGGTTAAATCCGAAACCAACGTAAAATCGGCGAACCCCATTCGCTCTCGATGGTCGGCCTCTTCTCCCGCTTCTCCGCCAGCGGCCGCACCGGCCATCGACGGTCTCAGAGCGCCCTCGTGAGCTCCTCAGCCCCTCCTCACCGTCCGATCTTTCCTTTTATTAGATTTGTTGGTGAATTGTGGTTTTTGCATCAACTATCGCAGGATGCGATTGGTTCGGCTGCTGCGGCCGCCCCTGCCGAAGCGGCGGATGCGCTGCCGCACGGGAGTGATGTTGCGGCGGAGTTCAAGCCCGTGGAGCACCCGATCGAACCCCCCGACTGCGACGAGCCTGTCAAGTGTCCATTGCCGGAGCCTTCGATTTTGAATGTAAGTGTCGGGTTTGGACTTGTGATTCTCATCGTTGGTGTTTTTGTTAGTCATTATTGTTATGTGTTTGTTTTTGGACGAATGTTCTGATGAAATTTATGATCTATTTGGGATCTAGTAGTACTGCTTGATTTCAATGGACCAATCTAAGCGTAAGTAACTCTTTGTGGACATATCTAATGATTCTTTTCTGAAGCATGAGCAATATCATTCTAGTTTCTTCCGGGGGCATGAAATGGGGGGAGAATAAGCTCAGCTAGAGCCGGAATGGGAAAAAAATCTTTTTTTATCTTGCGTGAATAAAACCTAATAATTATACCTGAGCAAGCTGGTATAAACTCTGATGGTAATTCCAGATGGGGAGGCGTTGAAATAGCTTATTCATGCCTTATACACCCCAATTAATTACAGAAAACATGCATAATAATGATGGAATAAGAAAAAACATATGTAAACGGAAACTACCTTTATAGGTATCTATCCTAGAATACCACTCAAATAGTGAGTAGATGCATCATGTTTACACAGTGAGTGGAATTTGCAGTTGAGCAGCTTCGCATCCTAGCAATACTAATTTATGGAAGTTAATTGAGTTTTAAATATGCATTTTTGCATTCTCTATGTTGGCATGATCTCTAGTTCTGTTCTATATATTCAGCTCAGGGAAATGAAGTTGGTGCTTTGTTTTTTTTACTGATTTGCAGTTATTCTGTAAGTCTTAGGGCCCTGTTAATGATTCTAGTACTTTATGAGACTTGTGGTTTTGGACCAAGGTTGTCATGTGATTTCTTTTTCCATGTGATAGGGTGTTGGGGAGTGTGCCCTGAATGGCGGCAAAACAAGTTAGAAATTTGGGGAGGTTGGTGTGCTTGCATTTTTTTTGTGGCATAAGAAAACCTGGAGGAGTAAATCACATTTGTTGAACTGTCCTTGTTAATGCATAGTTGAGGAAGAGGGTTTAGTGGCGTTTGTTCGCAATTACTGTACTTGCCTAATTGGATTTAAATAGCAGATAACACATGTTTACATTTCTTCTGCCTTATTCCTTTTTAGGAAGTTAACCTGTCTTTTAAGTAATGGTGGCACTCGTCCAGACACAGTATTCTCATTGTCTTGAGCTATCTATTGGTAATTCCTGACAAATGTTGTCTCACCATTGTTAATGACGTCATACTCCACAACAAACATGAAAGAAAAAAAAGTCAATCAACCTAATTTAGTTAACTGTAAAGATTCCTTTGATTAGAATACAGTTACACGTTTGAATTTTTTGAGTCATTTTGATCTTTGCATCATTCTTTTGGCCCAATTTCAACTTTGCCGACTGTGCATGGGGATTCTGTTTCCCTTTTATTTCGACTGATTTTGACATCATACTGTCTCCAGTTTAGCTCTTTATGGGCTAAGTTTAGGTCATACAATTGTCATCTGTTGCTCGGGAATAATTAAGGCAATTATAGAGCGATGATTTCACTCAACAACTGTTGGCAATGCTTATAATGACAGCTTGATGTGCACAAATTCTATGGATAACAGTCATTTTATATCACCAGTACACAGAACAAAGTAGTTTCTATCCTCCATTTTTTTTTCTTCTTTGATTGTTTTTTCCCTCATGCATCTTGAATCACTCCCACCATTAGGATTCCTTTTTTTTCCCTCATGCATCTTGAATCACTCCCACCATTAGGATTTCCTTTTTTTCCCACTCTCGTGGGTGTGCATGTGTGCGTGCTTTGGGACACCTTAGCTAAGAAGCAAAGGTTTATGTTTAGTGAACAAAAAAGCTAAGGCTTGTTGTGTGTTTCTTAAATTTCTTTCCTCTTTTGCCTGTGTGCGCACATGCTTGGATTGTGAGTGCACCATTTATCATGCATATGGTGCCAGTTTGGGTGCATGAACAAAATTTCCTGTTTATTGAACGAAGAAAAGCTAAGGTATATGTTTAACAATTATAGTTCATGAAATATGAATACTGCCCATATCTTAATTCCCACAGGACTCTACATCAATAGGTACTGTCACTATGTTTAAATTCATTATGCATCTGTGTTAACCATGCTTCTGAAATGCCTTTTGGGCTGGCCCATAATTTATTTTAACAAGCACAAGAAGATTGAAATTTATTTATTACCAGTGATCTTTTTTAAATTGTGTAGGCCTGAGACTACATAGATGAGTTTTTATTTCACTTCTTATCAATTAATTGAACCTCTATGAATGACTGTATAAGGTGATCGACTCCCTGAAAGAGCATTAAAGTACCACTGCTTTTGTAGGTTAGCTAGGGTGCCCATGCCAAATCTAGAGTTTTTCCCATTCACTTTTGCTACCATTCCTAGTCCAATGTATGTTAATTCTTTTCTGGTGTGTCCCTTGAAGATTGATTTGCCTTACCGAATCTCAATTGCAATGGAGAGATGGCCTGGGTTTATACCATCAAACAAGCACTTCAATGCGCCATATGCAGTGTATTTGAGTGAGGAGAATGACATCTATTGATAGACAAATCATACTGATCGACTTAACTACCTCAATCTAGTTGGTTTGAAAAAACCCAATGATAATTTTAGAAATGCATTACAAGTGTATCTCTGATCTGTCTGACATCATTATTAAATTTAGCTGTCTTTTATCAGGTCATACTGATGTTTTACGGGTGTATGACACCATACCTGGAATTTGAGTTAACATTTGAATGATATCTTACAATAGCTGAATAGCATCTTTGGAAATGCTGCTGATTCTATTACATTTTTGACGCACCATCTGTATCATATGATATCAGGATGGACAAATATGGAAGGAACGCATGCCTGTTAATGAACGACCAGGGGCTGATTTGCCGATCATGGAGGAGGAATCGCATGTCCAGTCTAATAGCAGCGGAAAGAAGGCAAGGCCTTCCCGTGTGAATCATTCCATGGTACCATCTTTCAGTGCCCCGGAGCATAATCTCATAAACCTACTCGAAGAATGTAACGTGGCTGGAGATTAAGAGTCGCAGGTAGTGGATTTCACATGCAATTCTATCCTTTTTTTTATTTGTCATATATGGAGCTTACAAAGATTTCTCATATGTTTCAGTAAATGTACTCAACCTCTGTATAGAGAAGGTTCATATATCTTTAATTCCAGTCCTTTTATTAATCCAGGCAGCTTTATATGTGTTTTTATTACTGGTGAAGTACCAGTAAGAAGCTTTTAATGTCCTCATTATGTGTCGAATGACTTCTTTTTCCCAATTTTTTCTTTCCAACTTTTGGTGGGGTCCGAATTGATACAATCAATCATTCCTGCAGCCATTCCTGCAGTCTGGATCGAGTAATAATCTCTCTAATAGTTAGATATTAGGTTAGTTGAGTATATATTGGATTATTCGAAAGTAATCATTCACATATACTTTATTTTTAGTGGATGTTTATACTTCATTAGGATTTATTTTTCTTTTTTGAGAAACGATAAGCATATATCTTTGGAGCATCTCCAATGGGCCCATTGGAGATTTATAATATTTGAAGACTCCTGAATTTTAATGGGATCTTCAATTTTTTTGGTGTGGTCTTCAAATCACTATTTTCATTTGTTAAAATTCACATTCACCCTTAGTTTTTTTCATCTTCGTTGTTTATTAACATTTATGTCTTAATTTTAATGTAAATAACTAAATTATATTAACTTTATATTTACATATAAAAAAATTTGAAATTTGAATCGCCATCAGTTGAATCGGTGACTCTTATCCTATTCATAATTTTGGTTCAACAAATAGTGTGATTTTGAACATTGCTTTTGAACTTTAATGATTTATTTTTTGTTATTTTGTCATGATATTGTTATAATTCAAATCCGGTTAATTGGATAGTTGAACTGGTGACTCTTTATCCCATTCATTTTTTCAGTTCAATGAATGATTTGGTTTTTGCAACATTGTTTTAAATTTTACATGAAAGTTTTTTTTAATTTTTTTTTCAAAATTTTATATTTTTATTAAATACAAATGAAAAATTATGAATTTATAATTTTGTAGGAGTTAAATGTCATTTATCAAAAGTTGTTATAAGTTAACAAGGTCATTTGTGGCATTATCTTCATTGATGTGACATTTAGAGACCCAAATAGTAATCTCCAAATATAGAGATTTTATTGAAAATGAAGGCTTGCAAGCTTAAACTCACACTTTTCCAATACAAAAATTATGTTTTTTCAATAGATTAGTTTGAATTGCATATTTATAAGGGAAAAATTCATATAACCCCCTGTAATCTTCCTGAATCCATATAACCCCCTGTAATCTCAGTATATCCATATGACCCCCTGTAAACACACCATAAATGCAAATAACCCCCCACGGTTAAATTTTTTTTTAATAGAATTGTAATATTTCGAACATATTGCTTTATCAAAACCATGGTTAACAAATGTGTATTCTTTTAACCCCCAAAAAACAATCAATACTTAAAAAAACACCTTATATTTCTAATTTTACACTCTTTTAGGGTTTTTTTAAAGTATTGGTTGCTTTCATATGGTTAAAAGAATATATAATTGTTAATCATAGTTTAGATAACTCAATATCTCTGAAATATTTCAATTCTGTTAAAAAAAATTAACCGTGGGGTTATTTGTATTTATGGTGTATTTACAGGGGTTATATGGATATATTGAGATTACAGGGGGTTATATGGATATTAGAAAGATTACAAGGGGTTATATGATTTTTCCCTTGTAAGAATCATGGCTTTTATATCTTTACATCCAACCAAAGAGGATTTTTGAACCCCCTAAACAGATCCAAACATAAAGTCGCACATTAAGGCCACATAAGTCTTGATATATATATTGAAGATCTTAAAAATAATGTATGTTTTAATGTGTATAAGCTATTAAATAAGAAAGTTATGGTAAGTTAATAATAATAAACTTCGATAGCTATACCAGTAGTGATAATAATTTTTTTTTTAATCTTTATCTACCTAATATTAAAAAAAATTTGTCATAATAAGAAAAATATAAAAGATAAATTTATTTATATATTTCCAATGACTTTTTTTTCTTTTAACTCTACATTTTTTTTAAAATTTGAGTAAAACATAAAATGATGGTTAAGACACACTATATTAAATATAATTTTTATTTAAACTTTTAAAAATTTAAATATAAATTTGAATAAATACATGAGATGGCCTTATACATCGCTGCATCAACTATAAAAGCTAAGTTCCTTTTTTTTCAAAAAAATAAAAAAATAAAATAAAAGGCAAGTCCCTCGCTCAGTTCGACAGTTCGTTAAGAAAATTTGGTTAGCCTTTATAAAAACAAGTAAACAACGCAGATAAATTCAACCAAAAACATATCATAAAAAGAACAAAATTAAATAAATAAAGAGATTTTAGTTTTAAGTCTCCCATAAACTATAGGATTTAGCGATTAATCTCTCACTTCTTTATATTTAGAGTTTAGTCTATACATTTAAATGATATGTTCATTTTTAATCTTTGAGAGGGACCTATTATTAAATTTTTTTTTTTAGTCTCTGGGAGTGACCTATTCCTAAATTATCATTTAAATATAGGGATTAAAACTTAAATATAAAGAAGTGAGAGATCGATCGCTAAAACCTTTAATTTACGGGGACTTAAAACGAAAAATCCAATAAATAAATATATAAAACGGTAATCCAATCGCGCCAAATCGAGGTGTCGGTGATGCAGAGCGCCATCTGGGTTTTCCTTTCTTTTTGTCTTCATAGATTTCGAGTTTCCGTGCGTGAACGAGAATCAAAGGTTAGTTTCAATGGATCTCTTTCGTTGTTGTCTAAATTTCTTCTTAAAATTGATTACTCGAGTTTAAGAACCCCTTCTTGTTTCAGATCCAGTTGCGATTCTTTGATTTGTTACAGATCTGATCGTGTATGTTTTGATGTGATGTCGCTCTTTTCTGATAAATTTGATTTGCAACACGAATTCCATACGATTTTCGCTTATGCGATATGCTTAGAAAAACGAAATCTTTTCAAATGCAGATTAGGTAAATTAGTGATCCGAGGTGAACTGGAGAAGATGATGTCCGGGGGGTATACCAGTATTGGCAATGAGAAGATACCCGAATCCGTACCTGTAATTCTTTAATCCTTGATGCTTGACTGAGTTTCTATTGTGATTTGTTGTTCAGATCGGTCAGTTCATCTGTAATTCTTGATTGCAGGCTGCGTCGGGTCCTGATCATACCGCTGTCAAGTTCACAGGTTGGGTTTCACCATTGGTTTTCTTTGTTGTCTCTGGTTAATTTGTTTAGTGTTGGTTATGAGGGCGGGTTCTTCTTGCAGATTCGAATCTTCATACATTTCCTCCTTCAGAAGCTCAAGGGAAAATCTCCGGCGTATTTCGCCCTCCAGCGGATGCGGATGGTATAATATTGTTGCTTCTTATGATGCCGTAGCCCGTTGTACATCTCAGTGGTTGAGTTTTGAATTTCTTTTTAGGTTCTGGAAGATATAGAGTTGTGACCCTGTATGGGGACTTTTAACATTTAGGATATGGGTATTCATAGATTAGCAGTATTATAATTTGATGAGATGGGAAATAAATGTAGTCATTGTTCATCCGATTCACCTCATACCGGGACTTTTAACGCAGAGGATCCATGAATATGTTCCTAGGGCATTGGGAAATAGATTATAGCGATTGCTATTAAGGTTTTATAAGGCATTGATTCTCCGGTCTTGCATTTTTTGAAAAAAGATGTGATATATATCTTTTCATGGAAGCTAGCGAACTCAGGAGGCCGTTTTGTTATATGAAAGACCAAGTATGTTTTAAAGCTTCAGTGTCTAACAAGCAGTATTTTATATGCAATTATGCATTGTGCCAACACTTATTTATAATTCAATGACTTGAGGACTTTGGATCTGCTTATTATAATTTGATGGGATGGGAACCTTGAGTCTTGAATCTGTGTGTCTCAGTTCAATGAGAGTTACCAAGGTGAATGAGAACTGAGAAGCTTAATAAGATCATTATTTTTTTAATGATTTAGTACCGACTCCTCAAACAACAAATGGAAATCTGTTGGCCACATATTTGTATATTTTTTATTACACAATTCTGGCTATATCATAAAGTAATAAACTAAGTTCGAAATTTACTATGGCCAATTAGGGCAGAGTATAGGATTTTCCAGATGCATAGTAGTAAAATTGGTTTGATTATTCTCTACTTGCCTCTCACAGTCACAATTAATGGTAGACTAAGCACAACTGATGTAGACCTTACTCATGATTGTTTTTATTCCTAAAATATATGTCATCCATGTTTATAGCATCTTCTATGAGATCTATGATCCTATAAAGTAGCTGATTGTGTATTGGCCAAATGTTAGTTATGGGTTGCTAAAGTATCAATGAATTGTTTGTTTATCATGTGGTGGTTAAACTGGTCAGATTTTTTTTTATGAGAGTTAGAGCCGGTCAGAATGTTGATTTTATGACTAATATCGTATTAAAGGTTTGTGTTTTAATGTGTTATTAGGTGTCAACAAGGAATTTGCTTTGTTATTAAAAGTAAAGCCATGTTATTTGTGGTGGCCATCCACTAAGAATTTCCTGAAACTGTTTTTCCTACGTTCATTATTCTTGTACTTGTAAAGGCCTCACTACTGCGTATATTGTTTAGATGTCTATAACAATTTGAGTTGTTTAATTTGCATGGTGGCTATGTATCATTGATAGACATCATTATTAGGACATGAGTATCTTTGTCTGTGCAGTGATTTAATAGTTTCAGCCTTGAAGTAATAACGCATTATATGTTTTCCAGATAGTTTCTCAAGGCCTGCCCGTGGTACTTCTGATGATTCACAACCGACAGGCTGGACGCGAACATTCTCTGTAGCTGCTTATAAGTCATATTTTGATGTTGATACTTCAGATGTTTTAGAAAGGATTAAAGACTCTCTTCTCCCCTTTAAAGGAAGTTTTACTGAAAAAACAGCTGATAATCCAGACTTGTAAGTTGTTCAGCTCACTTTTATTTTTTTACGTGTTTCTGGTGAGAAGCCTACACCTGTACCTCTGCATCTTACAGAGTAAGATTGCATAATCATCTTGGATATTTTTTGAATAGGTATGGACCATTCTGGATATGCACTACCTTGATATTTGTAGCAGCAGCAATTGGCACGTTTGTTACATATGTGGCTCATAGGCTGCAGATGAAGGACTGGAATTATGACATAAACTTAGTGACTTGGTCAGCTGGTTTGTTCTACGGTTATGTCACCATTGTTCCTCTTGGATTGTATCTCCTCCTGAAATACTTCTCTGTCCCATCTGGGCTTGTTCAGCTATGGTGTCTATACGGATACTCACTCTTCGTCTTCATTCCTGCCTCAGTGAGTTCTCTAACTATAAATTATGTCATCTGTAGTCCTGCAATGATACAATTTCCATTCTCTGGTGAATAGTAAGTGCATGCACAGAATTTATTATTCAAGAGGAACAATCCAAAAAAAAGAAAAAAGAAAAGAAAAGAAAAAGAAAAAAAAAGTGCATGCACAGAACTTATTATAAAATTTCCACTTACATGGTGGAATTCCGTATGGGCAAGATGTCAGAGAGTTTGTGCTACAAATGGCTATAGACGAAATATCTTTGTGGTTTTTGTGAAATGATTTTCATCTTAGCTTTATTCCTTGTTCTCTTTCACAAAGGACTATGATCTAGTGGAAAGTACTATTCATCAAAAATGTTGAGTAGAGAGGAAACGAAGACTTAATATTACATAGTTTAAGTCCCGCCTATTTATGAATTCGTATACTGTATGATTTTTTCTTTTGGTGGCTGAATCAGAGAATTCCGTTTTTGTTTGGTTTTGCAGTGTCTCTCAGTTGTTCCCGTGGAGATATTCAGATGGGTGGTTGCTGGTATTGCAGGGTTCATGTCGGCAACCTTCCTCGCCCTCAACCTGCGCACTCATATAAAATCAGCAGGCGAAAGCTGGTTCTTGATTGTTGCAGGGATCTTCCTGTTGCAGCTGGCCCTTGCCGTGATATTGAAACTCTATTTTTTCACTATAACGGTTGGGAATTAACAATGGAGGGATTTTGAGGAATTTTTGAACTAGAGAGAGACAGAGAGAGAGACTAGTGGTTCCTACAGAGATGGGAGATGTATTTATTGTCACATTGGTTATAGATCAAGTGTGTAATAAAACAATGTTCAATTGCTAAGTAGGTTAGTCACAGAATTTTGTGTATTCTTTCACTTGATATCTGATACTGAATCCAACAAAGCTGGTCTCAATTGGGTTCTACTTTGTTTGAAACAGGAAATCTTTCAACTTCCAATACTGGTGTGTTGTAGTGGTTTGAGGTATTACTATTGAAGAGTTCCATTACCAACGGTTCTGTTCTGGTCACAAACTTTGAAACTTTATTCTGGTTCTCAACTTTGGCTTAGTTCTTATTAATGTAAGTGTGAGCCTATCGTGTCTATCCAAAAAAAAAAAAAAAGGTGAGAGATGTATCTATGTCAACTTTGCTATGTCAATTTTTTGAAAAATATGCTAATCCACTCTGAAATCATATCCATAAAAGCAGAATTTAGATAATAAGGCACCCGAGATGGCACAAACACACATGTATTATATATTGTTATGTCGAGTGTCAATAATGATCTTCAAAATATAAATAACACAATCTTTGAAAGGAGAAGTTCTAAAGTCCACAGTGAAAATTGATAAAATTAGGGGCGTTCCATAGTTAGAGTCTTATCTGTAGCCCTTCCATATTCAAACACTACATTTACAAAAGAAAATGAAGCCTGTACTTCAGTTAGCTGAATGCACTCCATTTCAAATTAAAAAGAAAAAAGAAAAAAAAGAGGAGAATCATGTACTTCATCAAATGAAATATGTATTTTCTTTGAAAAATAAAGGATTGATTGTATGTAATAAATCCAATAGACAAGGATAGAGAATATATGCTACAAGAGCTCATTAATAAACAATGTGTGCTAATTACTCAGTCAATGTTTTGGGTAATTCTCTGCATTGATTGGACTCGAGTAATTGAAGATAATGTCAAGGGGGGGATCCATGTGCAATCCTCGTGTTATTTTATTTTTTGAAAGTGCATATTTCTTTTTGTAACAAAAACATGTAGTGAAATGGGTTTGCATGAAAACTGCATATAAAAATTGTATAGCAAATTAGATTGTTAGCGGATCTATTACCTTATATGGTTTACAAGATTGAAACGTAAGACTATCTCCAATCCTATACCCAAACATTTACTCAAATTTAAATTTGAGTAAAAAACACTCAAAACTCTCTCCAACCATTTACATGGCCCATACCAAATCAATCTTTTACTCAAACTTTTACCCAAATTACTCAAATCTTTACCCAAATTTTTAGCCTCTCTTTTTTTCTTTTATCTCTACATTTTCTTTCAAATGTGATATTTTTTTTCTTTAGTAAATTATATTAGATGTCTTCCCACCCCCCAAAATTTTCACTATCTTTTGAAACCCCAAAAAAAAAAATTTACTTTTTTTTCAAAAAATTGAATGATAATAATTTTTAATTTTAAATATCTTGAAGGGGAGAAAAATTAAATAGTAAAAATGTTTAGAGAAAGGACTTTGAAAATGTTTATAAGAAATAATTAGAAGAAGATGTGATTTTTAAAAAAAATTTAGGTAAAACACAAAGTGATGGTTGGAGACACATCATATCAAATCAAGCTTTTACTCAAATTTTAAGTGAAATTTGAGTATATGTTTGAGTAAGGGCTGGAGATGGCCTAATAATAAAGTTTTTGTTGTTTGGATAAAATATGAATAAATTGTAGATAATAATTTATAAAGATGAAAAAATGATAATAATTGATTTGACATGTGATTTATAAGAGGTGATGACAATTGATTTGATAGTGGACCCACACATTCTTTAGGTGGAATAACCTGGAAAAACTTTGATTTCAAGGGTTGGCTGAAATCTATATACCACTTTATACCAGTTTATTCTAACATAAATTATTTTAGGGTATTCACTACATCCAAACACAAAAAAATTATTTATTCTGCTTTATTCCAAGTATTCCGTATCCAAAGATTTTGTTACAAAAAAACAAAAAAAAAGTATTCTTATAAAATTAGAGGAGTAGGGCCACAGAAACTACGGTCCTAAACATCCAGTAATCAATAAATGAATGAGTGCATTGTCACACACAGTTGTTTTTTATTTATTTATAAATGAATACATACAAATAATTAGAATATGTATTTTATTTTTTATAAAATTATATATCTCATTAAATAAGATATGTTATTTTTAAAAATTTAAAACATACAAAAACGAAATTGAAGCTGAAAAATGGACTCCAGTTAATAATTTACAATGAATAATGTTGGAGTCTTTCCCAATTTCATCGAAAATGTATACTGTCCTGTTAATTTTTATTGTATATACACTGCCTGTTATTATATATCCAACAGTCATTATAATATAATAACGGTTGCCATCGATCATGAGAGTTTTTTTTTTTTTTTTTTGGTGTAACTATCGTTCATGAGAGTTGGTGAATAAAGCATTGCTCAACTTTCCAATAATTATATGAGAGAAATCACGAAAGCGGATAAAAGGAAAGACAAAGCCGATGTGGATCATTTCATTTCATATCTAAAACTAGCAAAGATTAATATTAAGGATAATTAACTAATAACAAGGTAAAATGCATTTGCACGCTCTAAAAATTTTAGAAGTTCAAAAGCATGCATTTACACCTTCTATTGTTAGATTTTATGTTAACATGGGATAAAAAGTATTTTAAAAATACGATTTTACACTTTAATTAATTTGTTAATATTAAAAAAAAATAATGAATTAATTTTGAATATACTTTGTGAATATTAATTAATGCAATAATTAACTTTTCAAATACATCTGAATGCGTTTTTTTAGCGAATTGTGGGTATTTTCCATTTAAAAAAATTTCAATATAGATAATGTTCAAATTGGAGATGAGAAAGAATAAATTAAAGAAAATATGGAAAAAATCTGAATGCATTTATTGTGAAAATTAACTCACACAACAGTTAATTAAAATATGCTTCATTTTTAATGAAAATATACACTTTGTTATGCAAAACATACGGTTGGTTTGACAAGGGGCAAGTGGTGGGATAAATGGTAATTATGAGAATAAGTAAGTGAGAGATAATTTATTCCTATTTGATATAAAAAATAATTGAGATAAACTGTGAACAATTGTTGTAATGTAAACTATTCTAATTTTGAAATGAAAATAGAAACATTTTGTTCCACTTAAATGCTGTGATACAATTTATATCCATGTTTTATCATAATTTTGATAAATATGAATATAAAAAAAATTAATAAATTTTTATCATATAAAATTAGAACAATTGATCATTAAAACTCCAATATATAAATAATAGAGAGCCAGATGCATATAGATGAAAACGAATGGAATAATGAAAGCAAATGTTCATATACAAACAAGACATCATAACATGATTGAATATATAGGAATATTTTCTCAGTTGACAGGACAGCTTCATTTCTTTCCACACATTTGTATTTTTAGAGAGAGA